>CM062819.1:371613176-372311111 GCA_031772625.1 Pinus tabuliformis
GTTTTTTCACCGCCTTTGGAAGTAATAAATACCCTATTGATATTCATTTTTATCTCTAGTATATCAGCATTATTTATGGAGGAACAGAAAAAGGGACTGATGTAGTATGGTCGGATGTGTGCCAACATTTTCTTAATTATAATTTATCATTTATATTCCCAGAATGACAGTCTGCAACTTGGTAAAACCCTGAAGTTGGACCAATGAACTAATTACGCTGGTGAATTGGGGTCTCTGAATTATTTTTGTTGTCTTCGGAAGCAATTAGCAATCTATTTATTTCGATATTTATCTCTATTATATGAACATCGTATATAGAAAGACCCGTCTAATTAGTTCATATTATTGGACCCGTCTAATATGTTTGTGGCAGTTTTCAGTTATAATTTAGTTTTCAGCATGGCACTACTGCTGTGTGCAATTCAGTACTAGTTTGGAGAATTGATGGCTTGGACTTTCCTTGATTGGATATGCTATGCCAATAGCAATTTGGCATGTTCTGTGATGATTAAGGCTAGATGTAAGAATAATTAATTAACATTATTTCATGCAAAAGCAAATCTTCCCACAATCGTATTTAGGGAGGGCTAACCAAATTCATTTGAGTAGTGAATTTCCTTTAAAGCAGTCAAGGTAGTGATTGTACCGTGATTCAAATAGTTGAAAGACATTTATTTATCATAAGATGTGAATGGAAATCATATGAAGAAATAATACTAGTATTCATGCTATCATAAAGGTGAATCCAATTTACCTCATTGGCCGAGAAAATAATTGTTCTTCTGACAACTAAGTTGAGCCATCTTCACCCAAGCTTGTAAGGGCACAGTCTATGGATTCCTATCATAGCTAATTCTAGGTGCCCATGCAGTAGTTGCATGAATAGTTAAAGAATTCCTCTTCCTCTTTGATCTGCTCCCTATTGACAGTCCATGAAACAACGATGCTGATCATTTAATTTCTGCAAGGTGGAAGAAAGAAAATACCAAACCCAGGTTAGTGGAATTACTTCCTTGCCTTCTCATTTTTTTCTTGGAGGCCTTTGAAAGATGACATGGTTCCTTTATTGAGACTACCGAATGCAGAAGAGGTAGACTCTTCTTGACATCATTAACAACATGTGCTATCTATTTTCTAGACTGTAAGTTATCATAGACATTCTCCTGTCTCCCCTCTACCTCCTGGCCAAAAGGTTTTCTTGCTTCTCATAAAGACAAACACATATAACTAGATAGACAGATAGTTCGAAAAAGAAATTGCCTTAATGTATTTTGTAAAGTTTAAAGCGAGTTTTCCATATCTATCTTCTCCAGAACATGTGGACAATCATTTATGCACTAGATTTTTAAAAGGAAATGTAGACAACAAACCTCTAACAAATCCACATGAAGTCAATGCTGAGGGACAATTTTGGGGCATGGAAAAGGTTGCACTCACAGGATTAAATCACAGTGAAGAGAGGCTCCTTCGCTGTCCCAAAAGAAGGTTCTTCATCACAGCAAGGAGGCTTCCATACGCTGTCAAATGAAGCTCCAAAAGAGCCCTAGTTGCAGTTTTCTATTCACAGCTAAGACGCAAATCAAAGGGAGCCTAATGGAACCTCTAATCCACAATAAGAAAGAGAATCAATACACAGTCCTAAAGGATGTGTTTTAGGTGTTGTTCAAGTAAAGAGACCTAGCACGTCTTAGTATTTCAGTGGCAAACATGATGATGACAGCATTTGTGATTGAAACTATTCCTGAGGACTGTTTATAAGGTTGGTAACCTACAGTCATATTATATTAATGAAATCTGTCCTAGACCAAAGTTCAAATCAGTACACTCCAGATTGAGTCAAGTCCTTATACGACTTATACTACTGCATTGACAGTATTTGTTGACTGAAGATCAAAGCCAGACTTGCTGTATAGGCTACCACAGGGACATAGCTAGCAGCAAAGGTATTGACTTGAAAGCGTGACAATGGTGGAGCTGCACTCTAGGTCATGGATTGGTAACTGACAAAAAAAAAAATTCAGACCACTTCAGTCCAATCCTAAAAAAACTTATTGTAGGCAAACAAATTTGCAAACTAACCAACAATGTGAAATGAATTTTCAATGAATTTATCAAATGTACTACACAAATTGATGATTATATATACGAAAAACAGAGCATTTATCAACCAATTTAAGACATCACGTAGTAAAATGCCAGTCATTGCACAATTGTTCTCTGTTTAAAAAAAGTGGTGTACAAAGAGGAGTACCTATATTTTTTTCATGAACTCTAGCTTCCAAAAGAGGATATTCTAAACTGCACTTGTAAATTTCAACAGTTGTTCTTCTGAAAATCAACAAAAAATCGTGCATGGAAGTAAGTTTAACATTGCAGTTGTGGCGGGATCAATCCTGTTTTATACTGAGTGATGATCTAATCAGATCAGATGATGTGGAGGGGTCAACGGTTAGTTTATTATGAGCAACTTTATTCTTACTAACATTTACTCACAAAATCGTGCATGTTTTGATGACAAAATAGTGCAGTAGATGCAGGTGGTATTTGGAATGGAATTGTAAGTAAAATTTCCATTTTTTATTTTTATTTTTTAATATCAAATAAGCAATTTAGAAATTACTACTAAAGAAAAAAATAGAGATTTTTCCTTATTTCAAATAAGGAACTAGTTCAAATGAAGAATTTAGTGGTTATTAAAAAAAGCTAAAGTAGAGTTTTTTTCTTTATTTCAAATAAGGAATTTAAGAATTTATTAATACTCCCTATCTCTATTTTTCTAGCAATATATACTTGTCTTATATAAAACCTCAAGTAATAGGCTTGGTAACACCGCTAAAATAATATTTTCTCTCATTTATTAAATATTTTGTATTTCACTTTTTTACTTGAGTCACAAAGAAATATAAATCTAGTTAATATGCTAATATTGAGGACAATTTTGACATGGCATATAGGTTAGTTGGGGCTTTTTGCACATTTAGGTGATGGGAAGCACTATTTGCCATTATTTTAAAACCAAAGTAATATAGATGTTGTATGGGTGTTAATGTGAGGATAATTTTTCCCCTAGACAAGGATGGGTATGTTTGGGGCCTTGGACATCATCTAAGGAGAAACCACCATTATTATCCCTGGGATACGAGTGGTTTTGGTTGGTTAAGTAATAGTACAGACTGTGCACATGGTACTAAACCACATCCCAGTGCCCCTAAGGTGAACGATTGGCCTAGTGGTGCTCATCGCCAACATCAAGGTTTCTTGTTGGTGGCTAGTGTCCTACTTACTAATGTCTACTACCCAATATTGTGACATTTTGATAGATCGATGTACCAACAACTAATACATTGCATTAGTGTTGGTTGACCTTGAGGTGTGCTTGTTATAGTTAACCCAAATTTGACTTAGACTTGATGGACTATAGTCCCCAACCTGAGGTGTGAGAGTCCTTGAACCCCCTATCTAGATGAGCTAATGGATATGTAGGATGATATTGCTAATATCGAGGACATTGAGCTTGACATGGCATGTAGGTTAGTTGGGGCTTTTTGCACATTTAGGTGATGGGGAGCACTATTTGCCATCATTATAAACCAAAGGAATATAGATGTTGTATGGGTATTAATGTGAGGATAATTTTGCCCTGGACAAGGATGGCTTTGTTTGGGGCCTTGGACATCATCTAAGGAGAAACACCATTATCATCCCAGGGCGTACGAGTGGTTTTGGTTGGTTAGTAATAATACAACTGTGCACATGGTACACTAAACACTTCCCAATGCCTCTAAGATGAACGGTTGGCTAGTGTGTGCTCATCGCCAACATCAAGGTTTCTTGTTGGTGGCTATGTCTTACTTACTAATGTCTACTACCCAATATTGTGACATTTTGATAGGTCGATGTACCAACAACTAATACATTGATAGTGTAGGTTGACCTTGTTAAGGTGTCCTTCTACAGTTAGCCTGAAATTTGACCTCTCGTTGGACTATAGTCCCCAACCATGGAGTGTGAGGACTTGAACCCTCTATCTCCATGAGCTAATTTATGGATAATGTAGGATGATATGCTAATATTGAGGACATGTTTGACATTTTGATATGTCGATGTACCAACAACTAATACATTGCATTAGTGTTGGTTGACCTTGAGGTGTCCTTGATACAGTTAGCCCGAAGTTTTACCTAGACTTGATGGACTACAGTCCCCAACCATGGAGTGAGAGTCCTTGAACCCCCTATCTAGATGAGCTAATGGATAATGTAGGACGATATGCTAATATCGAGGACAAGCTTGACATGGCATGTAATAATATCTGATTATCATCCTAGGGCCTACAACTGGTTTTGGTTGGTTTAATAATAATATAGACTATGCACATGGTACAAAACCACCTCCGAGTGCCTCTAAGGTGAATGGTTGGCCTAGTGGTGCTCATCGCCAACATCAAGTTTTCTTATTGGTGGCTAGTGTCCTACTTACTAATGTCTACTACCTAATATTGTGACATTTTGATAGGTCGATGTACCAACAACTAATACATTGCATTAGTGTAGGTTGACCTTGTTAAGGTGTCTTTCATATAGTTAGCCTGAAATTTGAACTCTCGATGGACTATAGTCCCCAACCATGGAGTGATACTCCTTGAACCCTCTATCTTCATGAGCTAAATTATGGATAATGTAGGATGATATCTTAATATCGAGGACATGTTGGACATTTTGATAGGTCGATGTACCAACAACTAATACATTGCATTAGTGTTGGTTGACCTTGAGGGGTCCTTGATATAGTTAGCTCAAACTTCGACCTAGACTTGATGGACTATAGTCCCCAACCATGGAGTGAGAGTCCTTGAACCCCCTATCTAGATGAGCTAATGGATAATGTAGGATGATATGCTAATATCGAGGACAAGCTTGACATGGCATGTAGGTTAGTTGGGGCTTTTTGCACATTTAGGTGATGGGGAGCACTATTTGCCATCATTATAAACCAAAGGAATATAGATGTTGTATGGGTGTTAATGTAAGGATAATTTTGCCCCTAGACAAGGATGGCTTTGTTTGGGGCCTTGGACATCATCTAAAGAGAAACACCTTTATCATCCCAGGCCATACAAGTGGTTTTGGTTGGTTAAGTGATAATAAAGACTGTGCACATGGTACAAATCCACCTCCCAGTGCCCCTAAGGTGAACGGTTGGCCTAGTGGTGCTCATCGCCAACACCAAGGTTTCTTGTTGGTGGCTAGTGTCCTACTTACTAATGTCTACTACCCAATATTGTGACATTTTGATAGGTCGATGTGCCAACAACTAATACATTGCATTAGTGTAGGTTGACCTTGTTAAGGTGTCCTTCATACAGTTAGCCTTAAATTTTACCTCTCGATGGACTATAGTCCCCAACCATGGAGTGAGAGTCCTTGAACCCTCTATCTCCATGAGCTAAATTATGGATAATGTAGGATGATATGCTAATATCGAGGACATGTTTGACATTTTGTTAGGTCGATGTACCAACAACTACTACATTGCATTAGTGTTGGTTGTCCTTGAGGTGTCCTTGATATAGTTAGCCCAAAATTTGACCTAGACTTGATGGACTATAGTCCCCAACCATGGAGTGAGAGTCCTTGAACCCCCTATCTAGATGAGCTAATGGATAATGTAGGACGATATGCTAATATCGAGGACAAGCTTGACATGGCATCTAATAATATCTGATTATCATCCTAGGGCCTACGACTGGTTTTGGTTGGTTTAGTAATAATATACACTATGCACATGGTACAAAACCACCTCCGAGTGCCTCTAAGGTGAATGGTTGGCCTAGTGGTGCTCATCGCCAACATCAAGTTTTCTTGTTGGTGGCTAGTGTCCTACTTACTAATGTCTACTACCTAATATTGTGACATTTTGATAGGTCGATGTACCAACAGCTAATACATTGCATTAGTGTAGGTTGACCTTGTTAAGGTGTCTTTCATATAGTTAGCCTGAAATTTGACCTCTCAATGGACTATAGTCCCCAACCATGGAGTGAGAGTCCTTGAACCCTCTATCTTCATGAGCTAAATTATGGATAATGTAGGATGATATGTTAATATCGAGGACATGTTTGACATTTTGATAGGTTGATGTACCAACAACTAATACATTGCATTAGTGTTGGTTGACCTTGAGGTGTCCTTGATATAGTTAGCTTGAACTTCGACCTAGACTTGATGGACTATAGTCCCCAACCATGGAGTGAGAGTCCTTGAACCCCCTCTCTAGATGAGCTAATGGATAATGTAGGATGATATGCTAATATCGAGGACAAGCTTGACATGGCATGTAGGTTAGTTGGGGCTTTTTGCACATTTAGGTGATGGGGAGCACTATTTTCCATCATTATAAACCAAAGTAATATAGATGTTGTATGGGTGTTAATGTGAGAATAATTTTGCCCCTAGACAAGGATGGCTTTGTTTGGGGCCTTGGACATCATCTAAGGAGAAACACCATTATCATTCCAGCGCATACGAGTGGTTTTGGTCGGTTAAGTAATAGTACAGATTGTGCACATGGTACAAAACCACCTCCTAGTGTCCCTAAGGTGAACCGTTGGCCTAGTGGTGCTCATCGCCAACATCAAGGTTTCTTGTTGGTGGCTAGTGTCCTACTTACTAATGTCTACTACCCAATATTGTGACTTTTTGATAGGTCGATGTGCCAACAACTAATACATTGCATTAGTGTTGGTTGACCTTGACATGTCCATGATACAATTAGCCTGAAATTTGACCTAGACTTGATGGACTATAGTCCCCAACCATGGAGTGAGAGTCCTTGAACCCCCTATCTAGATGAGCTAATGGATAATGTAGGATGATATGCTAATATCGAGGACATTGAGCTTGACATGGCATGTAGGTTAGTTGGGGCTTTTTGCACATTTAGGTGATGGGGAGCACTATTTACCATCATTATAAACCAAAAGAATATAGATGTTGTATGGGTATTAATGTGAGGATAATTTTTCCCCTAGACAAGGATGGCTTTGTTTGGGGCCTTGGACATCATCTACGGAGAAACACCATTATCATCCCAGGGCGTACGAGTGGTTTTGGTTGGTTTAGTAATAATATAGACAGTGCACATGGTACAAAACCACCTCCCAGTGCCTCTAAGATGAATGGTTTGCCTAGTGGTGCTCATCGACAACATCAAGGTTTCTTGTTGGTGGCTAGTGTCCTAATTACTATTCTTTACTACCAAATATTACGACATTTTGATAGGTCGATGTGCCAACAACTAATACATTGCATTAGTGTTGGTTGACCTTGACATGTCCATTATACAATTAGCCCAAACCCCCTATCTAGATGAGAGTCCTTGAACCCCCTATCTAGATGAGCTAATGGATAATGTAGGATGATAATGTGAGGATAATTTTGCCCCTGGACAAGGATGGGTGTGTTTGGCGCCTTGGACATCATCTAAGGAGAAACACCATTATCATCCCAGGGCATACGAGTGGTTTTGGTTGGTTTAGTAATAATACAGACTGTGAACATGGTACGAAAACACCTCCCAGTGCCTCTAAGGTGAACGGTTGGCCTAGTGGTGCTCATCGCCAACATTAAGGTTTCTTGTTGGTGGCTAGTGTCCTACTTACTAATGTCTACTACCCAATATTGTGACATTTTGATAGGTCGATGTACCAACAACTAATACATTGCATTAGTGTAGGTTGACCTTGTTAAGGTGTCCTTCATACAGTTAGCCTGAAATTTGACCTCTCGATGGACTATAGTCCCCAACCATGGAGTGAGAGTCCTTCAACCCTCTATCTCCATGAGCTAAATTATGGAGAATGTAGGATGATATGCTAATATCGAGGACATGTTTGACATTTTGATAGATCGATGTACCAACAACTAATACATTGCATTAGTGTTGGTTGACCTGGAGGTGTCCTTGATACAGTTAGCTCGAACTTTGACCTAGACTTGATGGACTATAGTCCCCAACCATGGAGTGAGAGTCCTTGAACCCCCTATCTAGATGAGCTGATGGATAATGTAGGACGATATGCTAATATTGAGGACAAGCTTGACATGGCATGTAATAATATCTGATTATCATCCTAGGGCCTACGACTGGTTTTGGTTGGTTTAGTAATAATATAGACTATGCACATGGTACAAAACCACCTCCGAGTGCCTCTAAGGTGAATGGTTGGCCTAGTGGTGCTCATCGCCAACATCAAGTTTTCTTGTTGGTGGCTAGTGTCCTACTTACTAATGTCTACTACCCAATATTGTGACATTTTGATAGGTCGATGTACCAACAACTAATACATTGCATTAGTGTAGGTTGACCTTGTTAAGGTGTCCTTCATACAGTTAGCCTGAAATTTGACCTCTCGATGGACTATAGTCCCCAACCATGGAGTGAGAGTCCTTGAACCCTCTATCTTCATGAGCTAAATTATGGATAATGTAGGATGATATGTTAATATCGAGGACATGTTTGACATTTTGATATGTCGATGTACCAACAACTAATACATTGCATTAGTGTTGGTTGACCTTGAGGTGTCCTTGATACAGTTAGCTCGAACTTTGACCTAGACTTGATGGACAATATTCCGCAACCATGGAGTCAGAGTCCTTTAACCCCCTATCTAGATGAGCTAATGGATAATGTAGGATGATATGCTAATATCGAGGACAAGCTTGACATGGCATGTAGGTTAGTTGGGGCGTTTTGCACATTTAGGTGATGGGGAGCACTATTTGCCATCATTATAAACCAAAGGAATATAGATGTTGTATGGGTGTTAATGTGAGGATAATTTTGCCCCTAGACAAGGATGGCTTTGTTTGGGGCCTTGGACATCATCTAAAGAGAAACACCATTATCATCCCAGGGCATACAAGTGGTTTTGGTTGGTTAAGTGATAATAAAGACTGTGCACATGGTACAAAACCACCTCCCAGTGCCCCTAAGGTGAACGGTTGGCCTAGTGGTGCTCATCGCCAACATCAAGGTTTCTTGTTGGTGGCTAGTGTCCTAATTACTAATGTCTACTACCCAATATTGTGACATTTTGATAGGTCGATGTGCCAACAACTAATACATTGCATTAGTGTTGGTTGACCTTGACATGTCCATGATACAATTAGCCCGAAATTTGACCTAGACTTGATGGACTATAGTCCCCAACCATGGAGTGAGAGTCCTTGAACCCCCTATCTAGATGAGATAATGGATAATGTAGGACGATATGCTAATATCGAGGACATTGAGCTTGACATGGCATGTAGGTTAGTTGGGGCTTTTTGCACATTTAGGTGATTGGGAGCACTATTTTCCATCATTATAAACCAAAGGAATATAGATGTTGTATGGGTATTAATGTGAGGATAATTTTTCCCCCGGACAAGGATGGCTTTGTTTGGGGCCTTGGACATCATCTAAGGAGAAACACCATTATCATCCCAGGGTGTACGAGTGGTTTTGGTTGGTTTAGTAATAATACAGACTGTGCACATCGTACAAAACCACCTCCGAGTGCCTCTAAGATGAATGGTTGGCCTAGTGGTGCTCATCGGCAACATCAAGGTTTGTTGTTGGTGGCTAGTGTCCTACTTACTATTGTCTACTACCCAATATTGCGACATTTTGATAGGTCTATGTACCAACAACTAATACATTGCATTAATGTTGGTTGACCTTGACGTGTCCATGATACAATTAGCGCAAAATTTGACCTAGACTTGATGGACTATAGTCCCCAACTATGGTGTGAGAGTCCTTGATCCCTCTATCTCGATGAGCTAATGAATAATGTAGGATGATATGCTAATATTGAGGACAAGTTTGACATGGCAGGCAGGTTAGTTGGGTCTTTTTGCACAATTAGGTGATGGGGAGCACTATTTGCCATCATTATAAACCATAGGTATATAGATGTTGTATGGGTGTTAATATGAGGATAATTTTTCCCCACAAGGATGGGTTTGTTTGGGGCCTTCGACATTATCTAAGGAGAAACACCATTATCATCCCAAGGCGTACGAGTGGTTTTGGTTGGTTTAGTAACCCAACACGACTACCTAAGCATAGTAAATCCTCCTTACTACTGCTGCGCGGTGATCCAGGAAACAAGATTTGGGTTTTTATTGCTTATCGGAGGGAAAGCATTCCACCACTCAAGGAGTTTTCCTCCTATCCACTTGTACAAACAATAGGCTTGAGTAAGATAATAGGATTAGAAGAAAATCATAGGAAAACATGTGAATAATACGAGAGGTTCAGATTCCAAGATTTTTTTGTAACTTTGCCATCTTCAAAGTTACAAACAACATGTTTGTTAATTGAAGTGATATTTGATTTCAGCGCTTAGTTTAGCTTTCTTCTAAGGTTTTTAAGTTTCCTTGTGTTAACTTGGCCCATTGACCTAGGTGGTCAATATCCCTCTTGTATCATTTATGTTCACATATTTGTTTATGAGCAATTTTTTCTTACAGCTTATCTTAACATTTGTTGATGATAGTTGTAGCACTCTTACATTAGTTAGATAGAATTTTTACTTTGAATTTAGCTCATTTCCATTACTATTTTTAATTTTTTTGGTTCATTATGTGTTATTCATTAACCCTACCACAAATTGTTTTAATGCATTGGATATGTTCACTTTCCAATTTTCCAACTTCTCATTAGCATCATTGCCATCCAATACCACATTTAGCATATTCACCTTCACATTAGACTGTTTCTTGTAGAAAAATAAGGACACCTGTAGCAGTTTGCAACCCGACTTCCAAGCTTGCCCAAATTCACATGAAACATAAGATAATCCGTGATTCAACGATTTGGGAAACTTTTGAACAGACAGATAATCAGTGATCCGTGTACTTTGACAATCTGTGATCCGTGTGCTTTGAGAAGTGGATGCACACATTATATCCAATATGGTCGGGGGTATCCTGTAGCATTAACAGGTGAGGCGCATCTATCAACAACCCTTTCGGACGGCCAAGACATTTTTATAAGCTCTGCATTTAATTCCGTTTTTTCTGTGAGGCCGATCTTCCATAGTTTTTGCCTAAAACAGGTATGTGTTTAGGCTTTCTGTTTGTTTTATTAAAAAATATCTCTTTGGATAAATTATTATCATATCCTGTTGCCTGTTCAGATTGTTGGGGCTACCTTTAGATTATATCTTTTTGATTTTCAAGACTTTAAACACATATCTACTAAGCATAGGATGATAAAACGTTGCATTTTCTTGGATAGGATTCTAGCTTAGTTATTTCCTCTGCTTTTGCGCATATGTAACGTTAAGTGCATGTTAATGGAATTTGATTACTTGTTTCTTTGTGTTAAGTACATTGATAAGCAGAAAAACCTTTATCGCTTCTGAAACATCTTCACCATGCACTTTCTGGGTAGAAATGTTAGGACTTCTTATTATTTTCAATGGCATATTACCACAAGAACGCTTGAGATGAGGGATACTCAGATTACGTCCAGAACAGATACAAATTGGTGTATTTTCAATGGCATATTACCACAAGTCTTCTTATTTTCAATAGAATATTACCACAAGAACGCTTGAGATGAGAGATACCTAGATTACGTCCAGAAAAGATACAAATTGGTGGTTCTTTCAGTGACCTATCCCTAGCCAGTTTCTCAACAGTAACTTTCACCTTTTTCTCAGGAAGACTAATTCGAGATGCTTCCATATTTATGCGAAACCACCCTCTTTCTTTTTCATAAATAGAATATTTTGATATCATTGGGCATGGACTATTTGTTGTAACAAGTCCCAACATTAGTCGTCAAAATGGTCATATATTTTGTTCAATAGCACAATGACTGTTGGGCTCCAAAAATGGCATTCATTACCATACATTTTTCACCTATGCTTCCATTACTTCGCTCACTATTCATCACCTTGTCACTCCATTTTCCCTACTATTCACCATTAATGGGTCTCATTCATATTTTCCAAATATTGTTTATTTTTAAGCATTTTTGAGAGAAATTCTTGATTAAATATTAGAAAATAATATATTTTACTTTATATATGGAAAGTGGGTTGTTTTGGTGACATGTGTAGGTTGCAAGGAAGCTTCCAAGACACCTTTATGTGGCCTTGAATGATCAAATTCGAATTTGATAAGATAAACCTCATGGAAAAGATCATGGAGAAGATCATGGACCTCATGGAGGAAATCGTGGAGGATAGGGTTATGTGTCTAGATGGTTGAGAAATGTATGGAACTAAAAGAGAGATTAATGGATCATCATTATGAGTTTGTTATCTCCTCTCATTGTATAAATAGGAGTACCTCCTCCATTCCAAAGGGGAGGACTCTTAGAGCATTGTATCCAACTTATGATGGCATAGAATAAAGCTTCATTTTTCATACATTTCCATTATGTAGTTTTATTTCCATTATGTAGTTTTTAGATATAAGTTTCCTTAATGTAGTATATGGAATAATTTGTCTTGTTCTTAAGAGAATTGAGCTCACTCTAAAAGGATGAGAGAAACATGTTATTTCATATTAGATCTTATTTCATTTAATTGCTTAGATGTTTGAGGATTTGATTTGTTTATGATTGATGAATGAGTTTTAAATTAGAATCTTATCAGCATATGAGAGAACAACCAAGGGTCTAAGTTAGACTCTCTCTCCATTTGATTTGCATGATAATTGGAATTCATTCTTTTGCTTTTATGTTTCAAGTATCATATGAGGAGATACCAAGAGTCTAAGTTAGGCTCTCTCTCCATTGATTTATATGGTAATTGAAATTCATTCTTTTGTGCTTTTATATTTCAAGTCATTTTATTTCTTATGCTTATGAATGAATCTTAGTTTAGTTTAGATTAGTACATGAGAGGACAATCAAGAGACTAAGTTAGTCTCTCTCTCTACTTGAATCTAAAAAATAATTAAGTTCATCCTCTTGTCTTCATTTCAAGTTTTTAGTTTTATGTAATCAATGATTTCTCTATAATACTGTAGGGAAGGACAACTAGGACCTCCTTAGTTAGGAGCCTCTTCCCTTACATATTGTGTTGAATCTTAAATAATTTAGTTAGACATAGAGTTAGTTGCCTACTCCTGCATATATTGTGCTAGCATCATCACAAGCTTACGAGTTTCCCTGGTTGATAATTAATGCAGCAATTTAAGCCCAATAAATTGCCCAACAATGACTAACCTGCAAAACATAAACCCCTTTTGTTAATAACATCTGGAGCATTAAAAAACACATTTTCCTTCACAATGAAGCAACATAGAAACCCTCAGAATTGAAAATATCCATTCTTACAAGTAGTGGAAAGACTGAACTGTAAGTCCCATCATAAGTCATCAAAATGGGCATAGATTCTGTTCAATAGAACAATGCTTGACCTGCAAAACATAAACCCCGTTTGTTAATAACATCTGGAGCATTAAAAAACACATTTTCCTTCACAATGAAGCAACATATAAACCCTCAAAATTGAAAATATCCATGCTTACAAGTAGTGGAAAGACTAAACTGTAAGTCCCATCATAAGTCGTCAAAATGGCCATAGATTTTGTTCAATAGCACAATGCCTGACCTGCAAAACGTAAACCCCGTTTGTTAATAACATCTGGAGCTCCTTCTATTAGGGGATCTCCCTTCTACTAATTATTTCCAAAGCTCATATTTCATCTCAAATTCTGGGCTGTTTATATATTGTGTCATCCTTTCTTGTCTTCCTCATTGCAGTCTTTTATTATCAGGTGGAAATGTGCTTCTGAATTGGGTCTACATGGTCTTCTAGCATATGAATGGGACAATTTTATTAAGAATCTTATTCATAATGGTATAATATTTTTTTTTTCTGAGTAAAGACTATTCTATTAGGATTAAAAAGAGAAAAAATATTTACAAAGAGGTTTGAGCCTCTGAGGGGGTCGTAGCCTGCCCTCTGTCAAAGAACCATTGCAGGTAGCTTTTTTCCTTTTGTTTACAAAACTGATAATCATAGCCTCAACACTGAACAGAACTATATGGACCAAGACTAAACAGAGCCAAACGCTCCAGAGTGAGCTGCCCTATTACAAAAAATTGTTCTTTACCATAATTACAAAAAAGGAAATCCAAAATTGTACCCTGGAGAATGAACAAATTCATATTGTTGGTATCAGAAGCCATGCACACTGAAAATGACATACGAGATCCAGAAAACCAAAACGGACTTACCGTCCTGTAGCTGAAACCAAAGGTAATTAAACTTGCCGTGGCGCATCCGCAGCATTTTCATTAACCTGATTAGGGGAGCTTGCCCAGGTTACCATCAACTCATCTTCAGCTTCCATCAAGTTGCCTTCTGTAGGAGGCACAAGGTGCAGAACACTGCCAAAGAGGCGCGCTGGCTCACAAACTATGGTCTATTCTTCAAGAGAGTCTGACGGAGGGCAAGAAGCCTCCTGTTGACATTCTTCGTACAACGCAGCAGAAACAATGAGGACAGCACCAGCCAAGCTGCTCTGAGAATCACTGGAATTCTAAGAAAGCGACTGTTCCTTGGAAATTTCGTTTGAGCTTGTGAGCTCATCTTCTTCCTCCGAGAAGATGACAGTAATTATAGCTAAGATGAGTGGTCTGTTAAGTCTGCTTTTGAACTTAAACCTTGAGGTATGAAGGGACCTATTTAGGGAGGATCCAGAATTGTCTGAGGGTGGAGAGGAAGGTGGAGCAGTAGCTAACGGGGATATACGATGAGGTGGAGAGCTACCACGCCCTCCAGATCCTCCACGGGATCCCGAGTTGCTCCCTCACCTTGGAATACCCCGACGACGGGCCATAACAGAATACAACAGCGGAATGAGGATGCTAAAGGACTGGGTGTGAGGGAGAAGCAACGTGTTGGGCAATTGTAACCAAATTAAAAACCAGACCTTTGAATGAAAGACCCAGAAGCCCAGCACACATAAGCTAGACTCGGTGTCAAGAAAATACCCAACGGCGACTGAGAAAGCCGAGTACCCAACCCAGACACCTTTAACAAGGACAAAAACCAAATCCCTTCCCGAAATGAACCAGAGGACTGACTTAAGACACCAGACGCAAATGGAGAAAACAAACTTAATGCACCCGACGCTGTCTGAAAGAGGCAGAACTATATACCTGAAGCCGACCAAATGGGAGCAGTTATGAGACCAAGGAGGCTTCCAAATTCGCTGTGCTGCACTAAGACTCTAAGACAATGACCACCAGAGGAGACCTCTGCTAGAAAAAACTGGAAACACTACATTGATGCCTGAAAAGACTAGAAAAAATGAACCCTGGAGAATGCGCGCCATCCTGATAACTTCCATCTGCGTACCTCGAGCTCGGGCCTTCATTAATGCAGATTAATTACCTGCCATGAACCGCCTTACCCTTCTTAATTACTCGCCAGTTGCCGACTCCGCGTGCTCCAGCATTAACACCTCTTAAGGACACCCGCATCCGGGTTTGAGTCTTCCTTCAACTGCATATACTTGTTACTATAGTATGGAAGGTGGAAAGTTGGTTCTCAGAAGCTATGCAAGATATAGAGCCTTCATAGAATTCCCTTCCACTGTCCACTCCTAAATTAGCAAGAAAGTCTGCCAGTTTGTTCCCTTCCCTTCTGATGTGTTTAAAAGAAATAGCTTGATTGTGAATAAGCCATTGCTGTAGTAGCTCGAGTCGAGTTGCCATTCTCCAGCTGCTACTGACCTTGTGAACCGGGGATCCCTGCAGAAGTTTTAAGGCCATGTTTATGATTATTTGGGAGTCCCCTTCCACTATAAGAGGAAGGAGCCCTCGTCCTTGCACTAGATTAAGCCCTCTCCATAATCCTTCCAATTCCGCTGCATTATTAGTATTCCAGCCTATTGAACCAAAAAAAGTGATAAGGGGAGTACCCTGGTGATTTCTGATGACTCCACCAAATCCCGTTCTCCCAGGATTTCCTTTCGACGCACCATCAAAGTTGAGTTGAAACACATTGACTGGCGGTGGAGTCCAGCTTGCTGTTGACTCTTGATACCTTGAGTTGTTGTCGATAGAAGAATTCGGCTCTGTAATTTTATCTGCCAGTTGTCCCAATATAGAGAAGAGGTAAAGAGGCATTGACTGTAGAACAACTTTGATTAGCACTATCCTACTAGCCATATTAAGAGCTATATGAGTCCAAAGGAACAATCTGGCTTCCAGTTTTTCTGAAAGGCTATTCCAAGAGGAATGCTTGAGAATTGAGGCAATTAGAGGAGCTCCCAAGTAATTAGAAGGAAGAGAAGTGATGGTGAAGCCGAGGATACGGGCTATAGCTCTCTGGGTGGTGGGAGGCGTATTGAAAAAGAATATCTGAGATTTGACTTTGTTGATGAGAGCTCCTGAGGTGTTCGAGAAGTTTTCAAGAATAGATTTAAAAGATCGAGCTTCTTGAACAGAGGGATGACCAAATAACATGTTATCATCTATGAATTGCTGGTGCGAAAAGGCAGGAGCCTGGTGGAGAGCTAGACCCTTAAGGTTGTGAGAATGGATAGCCGATTTAATGCTATGGCCTAAACCTTCAGTTAAGATGACAAACATAAAGGGCGAGAGAGGATCCCCTTGTCTAATCCCCCGAGAAGGACGGAAGGTAGACGAAAGGATTCCATTAATGAGAATAGAGAAGAACGAGGAGGATAGAAGATTGTTGATCCATCTGATCCAGGAGGGGGCGAAACCAAAGGATTTAAGGATTTTTTGCATATATTCCCAACTGATACTATCAAAAGCCTTAGACAAATCAATTTTGACCAACATACCTGGTTTTTTTGAATGCTTGAGAGAGTGGATTATTTCATGGGTTAGAATGATCCCATCTGTGATCTGCCTTCCTTCTACATACCCAGATTGTTCTGGAGATATGATAAGGGGAAGCAAGGGATTCAATCTGGAAGCTATGACCTTGGAGACAATCTTGTATATAATGTTGCACAAAGCAATTGGTCTGTATTTGTCCGGAGTGTTGGATTCCTTTACTTTGGGGATTAGTGCAATGAATGTTGCATTCAGACCTGGATACATCCATCTTAGAGTGCGCGATTCTTCCACAAACTGCCAAACTTCCTCTTTGACCAGATCCCAGAAATGCTGAAAAAAGTTTGAAGTAAATCCATCTGGTCCTGGCGCCTTCCCTTCTTTTAGTTGATTCACCACCATTTCAACCTCCCGAAGACTTATGGGTTTGAGAAGAAGAATATTGTGCTCTTCAGTAATTAATCTGGGTATATTTTAGATAATTTTATCAATAGCCTCTGTTCTGTTTATGTTAGGTTCCTGATTCATCTTCTTCAAGTAATTGAGGAACTCTTGTTCGATTCCTTCGTGGGTTTCAATTTTGGTTCCATGCTCATTGTTGACATAAGAAATTTGATTGATCATTCTTCTTTGCACTGTGGTTTTGTGAAAGAATTTCGTGTTCTTTTCACCGTCCTTCAGCCATCTAACTCTTGATTTTTGCCTCCAGAGAGTTTCTTCCTGTATGTCCCTTTCAAGGATTTTATTTTCTATGGTCTGCTCTTTCTGGGCTAGCTCTTCCGAGCGTCCTTCAGAGATCATTCTTTGCTGAATATCTTTCATTTCTTGATGAAGGATTTCCTTGGCTTTGAGAATGTTGCCGAAGATGGATTGATTCCAATGTTTAATTTCCCCTTTGAGGTACTTTAGCTTCCTTTGGAATATAGACATTTTTGCTCCATCAGTTGGATTAAATTTTAGCCAAGTTGTTCTGACAAATTCATGGAAGTCCGGATGAGTTAGCCAAAAAGCCTCAAACCGAAAGGGTTGCCTTATATTGCTACCAGGCTGATTCCAGTGGAGGGCAATCGGCCAGTGATCAGAGACTAAAAAAGGAAGGATAGATGCTGTGAATTCTCCCCCTAGATGAACTGCATTATCAGAGATCAGAAATCGATCAAGACGCGAAGCTATTTGCATGGGTTCTGGCCTTTTATTGTTCCAAGTGTACAGGCCATTATTTGAAGGAATATCTATCAGCCAATTATTTTGAATGAAGTCTTTTAATATAGAGCCATCCCTGTTTATTCTGCAATGCCCTCCTTTTTTTTCCTCCATTGTTGCAATCATATTATAATCTCTTCCTGATATCCATAGCGGGTGTTCCCTCTCTGTATTAAGCTGATATCTGGACTCCTAATGAGTATTTTTTTGAGCTTTATTAAGGACTACCACCAGGTTGTCCACTTGTCTATCAGGTATTTTGTCGAAATTTCCTGTTTTACAAGCTTGTTCTAGGCCCAAGATATCTAGCTCACCAATATCTATTCATTCCGTGTCCTCCTCCATGACTTGAGGTTATTCATGGTATCCATCGCTTTCCTTCTCGTTTTCTGTGTTGGGATCTGTACCATCTATATCCATTTCAGGGAAGCTCGAGGTGTTTGATGCAGTTTTAAGCTTATTACCCCCTTGTTCTACATTCGGTTCCCCTGTTATCATTTTGGATCCTTCAATCTTCTCCTAGCTAGATCCTTTTTGATTGAAGGGCCTATTGTCTGGATCCGGCATTTCTTCATTGGCTAGGACTTCAAAGCTATTGCTAGTAGAGGGCTTTGATTGATCTACTGGGGGAGTCTTTGTAGAGATTACTGATTTTTTATTTCCTCTTCAGCGATTGAGCACCTTAGTGAAGCCATCCGGCGTTGGGTTTTCCTGGGTATTTTTCACTGAGGGTTTGCTGTTTAAAGGGAAATCTCTGTAGAGGTGTCCTAGGTCATGACATTTTCTGTATCTAAAGGGTACATGCTCATAATCAATTAACTGTATCCATTCCACATCTTCATGAAAAAGACTTACCGTATCATGCAAAGCTTGTTTAAGGTCTATGTAGACGCATATCCATGCATATGAGGTGTATCTGTGTGTCTTTGTTTCTTCTGCTACCTTGACGAAGTCGCCCAGAACATTGCCTATCGCTTTGAGAGACTCCTCTTCCCAGTATTCCAGTGGCAAAGAATATAGCCTGATCCACACCGGTGCGCAGCTTAGGTCTTCTTTATCAGGGTTGAATCTTTCGATCCATTCTTTGAGAAATAGCCCAGCAGAGTTAAAGAAATAAGGCCCTCCATCTAAAACTCTGTTTCTGTCTTCCAAACAATTGAAGGCCGCCGTAAAAAACCCCTTAGGCCCTAGATGCAAGGTTATGTGTCCTTTTGGATGCCATTTAACATTTGTCCATGCTCTCAACGCTTTCTCGTTTGGCCATATTCCAATAAATTTGCCTATGAGAGCATGATCTCTCATATACTGAATCCTGGCATAGATGCGATGGCTTGGTAGCTCTACTTTTGGCCTATGCCTAGCTACTAGTTTGCATGTGGAAGAGCTGACCTTTGGCTTGTCCTTCTGTGCTTGTTCAGTTTGCGTTTGCTGACTTTTGTCTGCGCTTTCATCATTGTACTCCTTATCCCTGTCTGATCCCTCGATATTCCCTTGCTTGTTGTCGTTTGTTGGAGGAGGCGCCCCTCCTTCCCCCTGAGGGGGGCTCATTTTTGTTGCCAGCCAAGACCACTGGGTTGTGACCTGCTATACTACCGCGTACTGTTCCTGGCGAGCTATGTCCCGAGGACCTGCCGTCGCAGTTGAGTTCTGAAACCCTAGGGTTTAGTTGCAGAACCACACAGATCTGTTTTCCCTTGAGATTTAATGGTCTAATCTTATCATAGGAGGATGGTTCAATTGCTTGTGCTTGGAACACCCCATTTGGGAAAATAACTTCTTTGCCATGCCTATAATTCTATATCAGCATGTTCTTCCCTTCCCATGGTAAATTGGTGGTATAATAAGTTCCGGGACTGGCTTATTGCTCCAAAAATGAAATTATTCATATGGTTGGAATTAGAGAATTAGATATAAAGATGGGACCCGTGCAAAGGATTATCTAGGCCAAATATATGTATCCTCTATTCAAAGGACTTTGAATATGTCAATCACTTATTTTTTCTGTGTGATTTTTCCATGGAACTTTGGACTGCAACCGTCACGTTATTTAATATTTTGGACCTTGTTCCAAACTATCATATTGACCATTTCATTTTCTTATGTCAGGAAAACATGGGTAATTATAAATCCTTTCCTATCTTCATCGCTTGGGGTGTCTAGAAGGTTCAGAATAAACATATCTTTGAAAGCAGAGATCTCTCACATCCTACCTCATATTATGGGTTTCTTCTCTGTATTTCAAGCCTTTGAATCCTCCTCGTAGTCACTCCTTATGCTTCCCTCATAGTCCTCTATCTATAAATGTAGGTTTCTTTGATGATGCATATCATTTAGGTGTATCTGGAGGGGGTGCTATCGGTTTCCTCCCTAGAAATGGGTCTTATCATATTCGGTTGAATATTGGTTCAGAGTCTAATACCAAGGTAGATGTTTCTGTAGTTTGGGCCCTTTTATATATTGAAACATCATTGAACATTATCTCCTGTCAGATTTATGGAGATTCCAAGTGTATGATGGACTGGATAATGGACAAGGGGAATTTTAAGGTTCTTTCCCTCAAGCACTAGATGTAACATATTTAAACTCTTAAGGGTCTCTTTCATAATCTATTATTCTAGCATATTTTGAGGGAATGTAACCAACATGCGGACTCTATCTCCAAAAAATATCTACGGGTGGAGGAAGGCCACTTTTTATTTGAAGAACCAGGAGGCTTACAATTATTGAGAAGGGGATATGTTCATATCCCCAGTGATCTTCAGTTGGCTCACTTCTTTTGATATGTCAAGAAATTCTATCCTTTTTCTCATCTTATGAATAAAATATTTTTGTTTGAACAGGTTATTCTTGTTTGTAACTAGGATTTTAATGTTCCATACTATCCGAGCTTTTATCTTTTTTAGTAATTTTATCCATGTTCTACAAAGTTTATAGATGTTCTTTTCATGTCCATTTTTGGTCCCTGTTAGTTAATTTTGTGATGGATGTTGTTGTTGGCATTGGTGATGTCCATACCTTTGAGGTTTTTGGGTCATATATATGTAAATGTACTCCTCTTTCTTAATGAAAAGGATGATTTATCTTCTCTAGAAAATATTACCCTATAAAAGGGTTGGTGTTTAGGAGTTACGAGACTCAGCAACTTTACAGTTACGAGTCAGACTAACCCATATTCCTGTCCTCTGTTTTCCTATATGACAAAGTGATAAACAGAGGAAATGAAGATTTTTTTAATATTTCCACCATTGATACAACTCATATGCAGTTCTAGGCAGGTAGAAACCATGTTTCTACCCCAAAAGATCAACCATATGAAAAGGATGATCGAGTACATGGAGGCAAGGCTTGACCCTACCCTCCTCCTTCAGGGCTCCTGATATTTCTCAACAAAATATGGCAGTGAAAGTTTGCTACCTGTGAACAATGAATGAAACCAATATCTAGTGGTAACAACAACCTCCAAACACGTTAGAAGGCAGTGAAGTTACAGGGCTAACCTGGTCATGACAAGGGTCTCTAAGATGCGTTTGGTGTGGTGAGACCCCCACAACACATGGAGATATTTCGTTAACAGAGGCTGATCATGATGCTAGCTTGGTTCAAGGTTCATATACTTACTCTGTTTGTTCTGCTGCTACGTATGCATATATATGCTCTTAGGTATACTACTAGGGCAAATTATCCATGCTTACAAGTAGTGGGAAGACTGAACTGTAAGTCCCATCATAAGTAGTCAAAATGGCCATAGATTTTGTTCAATAGCACAATGCCTGACCTGCAAAACATAAACCCCTTTTGTTAATAACATCTGGAGCTCCTTCTATTAGGGGATCTCCCTTCTACTAATTATTTCCAAAGCTCATATTTCATCTCAAATTCTGGGATGTTTATATATTGTGTCATCCTTTCTTGTCTTCCTCATTGTAGTCTTTTATTATCAGGTGGAAATGTGCTTCTGAATTGGGTCTACATGGTCTTCTAGCATATGAATGGGACAATTTTGTTAAGAATCTTATTCTCAATGGTCTAATATTATCATAGGAGGATGGTTCAATTGCTTGTGCTTGGAACACCTCATTTGGGAAAATAACTTCTTTCCATGCCTATAATTCTATATCAGCATGTTCTTCCCTTCCCATGGTAAATTGGTGGTATAATAAGTTCCAGGATTGGCTTATTGCTCCAAAAATGAATTATTCATATGGTTGGATTTAGAGAATTAGATATAAACATGGGACCCTCTATTGTGCAAAGGATTATCTAGGCGAAATATATGTATCCTCTATTCAAAGGACTTTGAATATGTCAATCACTTATTTTTTCTGTGTGATTTTTCCATGGAACTTTGGACTGCAACCATCACGTTATTTAATATTTTGGACCTTGTTCCAATGTATCATATTGACCATTTCCTTTTCTTATGTGAGAAAAACATTGGTAATTATAAATCCTTTCCTATCTTCATTGCTTGGGGTGTCTAGAAGGTTCAGAATAAACATATCTTTGAAAGCAGAGATCTCTCACATCCTACCTCATATTATGGGTTTCTTCTCTGTATGTCAAGCCTTTGAATCCTCCTCGTAGTCACTCCTTATGCTTCCCTCATAGTCCTTTATCTATAAATGTAGGTTTCTTTGATGATGCATATCATTTAGGTGTATCTGGAGGGGGTGCCATCAGTTTCCTCCCTAGAAATGCGTCTTATCATATTTGGTTGAATATTGGTTCAGAGTCTAATACCAAGGCAGAGGTTTCTGTAGTTTGGGCCCTTTTATGTATTGAAACATCATTGAACATTATCTCCTGTCAGATTTATGGAGATTCCAAGTGTGTGATGGACTGGATAATTGAGAAGGGGAATTTTAAGGTTCTTTCCCTCGAGCACTAGATGTAACATATTTAAATTCTTAAGGGTCTCTTTCATAATCTATTATTCTAGCATATTTTGAGGGAATGTAACCAACATGCGGACTATATGTCCAAAAAATATCTATGGGTGGAGGAAGGCCACTTTTTATTGTAAGAACCAGGAGGCTTACAATTATTGAGAAGGGGATATGTTCATATCCCCAGTGATCTTCAGTTGGCTCACTTCTTTTGATATGTCAAGAAATTCTATCCTTTTTGTCATCTTATGAATAAAATATTTTTGTTTGAACTGGTTATTCTTGTTTGTAACTAGGATTTTAATGTTCCATACTATCCGGGTTTTTATCTTTTTTAGTAATTTTATCCATGTTCTACAAAGTTTATATATGTTCTTTTCATGTCCATTTTTGGTCCCTGTTAGTTAATTTTGTGATGGATGTTGTTGTTGGCATTGGTGATGTGCATACCTTTGAGGTTTTTTGGGTCATATATATGTAAATGTACTCCTCTTTCTTAATGAAAAGGTTGATTTATCTTCTCTAGAAAATATTACCCTATAAAAGGGTTGGTGTTTAGGAGTTACGAGACTCAGCAAATTTAAAGTTACGAGTCAGACTAACCCATATTCCTCTACTCTGTTTTCCTACATGACAAAGTGATAAACAGAGGAAATGAAGATTTTTTTGAATATTTCCACCATTGATACAACCCATATGCAGTTCTAGGCAGGCAGGTAGAAACCATGTTTCAACCCCAAAATATCAACCATATGAAAAGGATGATCGAGTACATGGAGGCAAGGCTTAATCCTACCCTCCTTCTTCAGGGCTCCTGATATTTCTCAACAAAATATGGCAGTGAAAGTTTGCTACCTGTGAACAATGAATGAAACCAATATCTAGTGGTAACAACAACCTCCAAACACGTTAGAAGGCAGTGAAGTTACAGGGCTGACCTGGTCATGACAAGGGTCTCTAAGATGCGTTTGGTGTGGTGAGACCCCCACAACACGTGGAGATATTTCCTTAACAGAGGTTGATCATGATGCTAGCTTGGTTCAAGGTTCATATACTTACTCTATTTGTTCTGCTGCTACGTATGCATATATATGCTCTTAGGTATACTACTAGGGCAAATTATCCATGCTTACAAGTAGTGGAAAGACTGAACTGTAAGTCCCATCATAAGTAGTCAAAATGGCCATAGATTTTGTTCAATAGCACAATGCCTGACCTGCAAAACATAAACCTCGTTTGTTAATAACATCTGAAGCTCCTTCTATTAGGGGATCTCCCTTCTACTAATTATTTCCAAAGCTCATATTTCATCTCAAATTTTGGGCTGTTTATATATTGTGTCATCCTTTCTTGTCTTCCTCATTGTAGTCTTTTATTATCAGGTGGAAATGTGCTTCTGAATTGGGTCTACATGGTCTTCTAGCATATGAATGGGACAATTTTGTTAAGAATCTTATTCTCAATGGTCTAATCTTATCATAGGAGGATGGTTCAATTGCTTGTGCTTGGAACACCTCATTTGGGAAAATAACTTCTTGCCATGCCTATAATTCTATATCAGCATGTTCTTCCCTTCCCATGGTAAATTGGGGGTATAATAAGTTCCGGGACTGTCTTATTGCTCCAAAAATGAAATTATTCATATGGTTGGATTTAGAGAATTAGATAAAACCATGGGACCCTCTATTGTGCAAAGGATTATCTAGGCCAAATATATGTATCCTCTATTCAAAGGACTTTGAATATGTCAATCACTTATTTTTTTTGTGTGATTTTTCCATGGAACATTGGACTGCAACCGTCACGTTATTTAATATTTTGGATCTTGTTCCAATGTATCATATTGACCATTTCCTTTTCTTATGTGAGAAAAACATGGGTAATTATAAATCCTTCCCTATCTTCATCGCTTGGGGTGTCTAGAAGGTTCATAATAAACATATCTTTGAAAGCAGAGATCTCTCACATCATGCCTCATATTATGGGTTTCTTCTCTGTATGTCAAGCCTTTGAATCCTCCTCGTAGTCACTCCTTATGCTTCCCTCATAGTCCTCTATCTATAAATGTAGGTTTCTTTGATGATGAATATCATTTAGGTGTATCTGGATGGGGTGCCATCGGTTTCCTCCCTAGAAATGGGTCTTATCATATTTGGTTGAATATTGGTTCAGAGTCTAATACCAAGGCAGAGGTTTCTGTAGTTTGGGCCCTTTTATATATTGAAACATCATTGAACATTATCTCCTGTCAGATTTATGGAGATTCCAAGTGTGTGATGGACTGGATAATGGAGAAGGGGAATTTTAAGGTTCTTTCCCTCAAGCACTAGATGTAACATATTTAAATTCTTAAGGGTCTCTTTCATAATCTACTATTCTAGCATATTTTGAGGGAATGTAACCAACATGTGGACTATATGTCCAAAAAATATCTATGGGTGGAGGAAGGCCACTTTTTATTTGAAGAACCAAGAGGCTTACAATTATTGAGAAGGGGATATGTTCATATCCCCAGTGATCTTCAGTTGGCTCACTTCTTTTGATATGTCAAGAAATTCTATCCTTTTTCTCATCTTATGAATAAAATATTTTTGTTTGAACTGGTTATTCTTTTTTGTAACTAGGATTTTAATGTTCCATACTATCCGGGTTTTTATCTTTTTTAGTAATTTTATCCATGTTCTACAAAGTTTATAGATGCTCTTTTCATGTCCATTTTTGGTCCCTATTAGTTAATTTTGTGATGGATGTTGTTGTTGGCATTGGTGATGTGCATACCTTTGAGGTTTTTTGGGTCTTATATATGTAAATGTACTCCTCTTTCTTAATGAAAAGGATGATTTATCTTCTCTAGAAAATATTACCCTATAAAAGGGTTGGTGTTTAGGAGTTACGAGACTCAGCAACTTTACAGTTACGAGTCATACTAAACCATATTCCTGTACTCTGTTTTCCTACTTGACAAAGTGATAAACAGAGGAAATGAAGATTTTTTTGAATATTTCCACCATTGATACAACCCATATGCAGTTCTAGGCAAGTAGGTAGAAACCATGTTTCTACCCCAAAAGATCAACAATATGAAAAGGATGATCGAGTACATGGAGGCAAGGCTTAACCCTACCGTCCTCCTTCAGGGCTCCTGATATTTCTCAACAAAATATGGCAGTGAAAGTTTGCTACCTGTGAACAACAAATGAAACCAATATCTAGTGGTAACAACAACCTCCAAACACGTTAGAAGGCAGTGAAGTTACAGGGCTGACCTGGTCATGACAAGGGTCTCTAAGATGCGTTTGGTGTGGTGAGACCCCCACAACACGTGGAGATATTTCCTTAACAGAGGCTGATCATGATGCTAGCTTGGTTCAAGGTCCATATACTTACTCTGTTTGTTTTGCTGCTATGTATGCATATATATGCTCTTAGGTATACTACTAGATATACTACTGGAACTAGAACTGCTAGTGCTGCTTCAAAAAAAATTAGTGAATTAGCAATAACATAGTAGTGAGCTTGAGTGGACCCTCAGGGGGACTCTACACCAGCTAGGATCTGTCCAAGTTAGATATCAAGCACACTTTCACAACCCAACAATGGATACTCTACACCAGATAGGATCTGTCCAAGTTAGATATCAAGCACACTTTCACAACCCAACACTGGATATTCACTGAGTTTGGAAGGAAATAAACTTTAAAAAGATTGCAGATCTATTTGATTGAGAAATCTTCGGAACAACATGCAGATTTAATTACACTACAACACATTCCTTGCTGAAAAATGATCCTTTAAATAGAATGCAGATCTATCTTATTCCCCACTATTTTCACCATCTTCCCATACACTATCAACAACTCGCAAAACAACAAGGAGATCAATACTTTTCATTTCCAGAGAAATACCACCTACCACATTATCAATAGTTTCAAAAGGGAATTAGTTTCTTTATACCACAGATGGCAAAGTTCCTTTAAGGGGTACTCCTTTGGGGATCCTATCATTAGACTTTGTGGGTGGTCCATTTATTGGAAACACCAAATGAACTCTATCAAACTTGCAATCTGTGCCTCCTCCTTGTAGAGTTATATAATGTGTTGTAGAACCTTTCTCATAATTCAACCTAATTAGTTGTCTGCCACTGCATTTTTACCTCAAGATATCACTTCTTTGGAAATGGCTCTAAGGTTTGCATAAAATTATGAACCCATAGTTAAATAGGAACCTCCTATATCTCCTAATGACTTCGCAGTAATACATGTATCCCATTGGATTGGAAGTACCACCGAATTGTAGGGGCTGGTTGATAGAACTGGATTCCAAAATGTCATTACCTAGTGGAGCCCCAATTTCTGGTAGGCCTTTATCATTAAGTACCTCTATCATATCATGCCATGAGTGAAACTTGATTTGATGTGCTTACCCACCATTACATGGGGGCCTTTTCCAAATTCATATACATTGTTGCAACCCTTTGCTCAGGCACAATCTACTCCACCACTTGTTCCAAAGATTCTTTCATGGTGTCAGTTGTGCCATTAAACTCAATATCTTCTTAAGCTCTGCACTAATCCACCTAACTATTTTCAACATCATGCAATGCCAAAAAAAAATTACAGTCTATTCAAGAGTGATTAAAATCTATATTTATCTTTTTCCATAGATCAGACACTGACACACAAGACAGAGTTCCGAGTCATCATTGTGCTCATACAAAATAAAAATTCAACCTTTCTTACACAAAGGCACAAAAAGAGTTGAAATATGGGCATTTGTTTGGAATTCACTCTATGTGCCACTGTACCCAGTTAGTTTTATTGTTATGTTTATCTGGTTTTACTTATAACACTTAAAAAGAGGATGAGAATGGAAACAGTAAAGGAGTAGAGAAACATCTTCCTCTGCGATAACAGCAGCTATGGTGGAATGGTAAACGCTCCTCGCATATTCACACCTTGGAAACCTTATCTCGAAATGAAGCTAGTCCTCAATTGCATTAGAGCAAATCCATTTGAACCTTGTTGGGCTTTGAAAGAGAGATCAAATTTCTCCAAACACCTCGTAAACAAATATTCTTGTAAATATTTTATATTTTTTATAAAAAACAGTTGAAAGGTAAGATAGGCCCCATATAGTTGACTCAGTAATAAAATTTAATTATTTTTTAAATTAGATTTTTTTTCATACAAAACATGTCTGCTTGAACAGAACATACTGAAAAGGAAGATAACCTGATAACCCCATATAGTTGACTTAGTAATTAAAATTTTAAGTTTATATGGTATCAAATTCCTCATCAAATTTCTTTCCACATCATCCAGTGGTAAAAAATATATCGAAGAATTCAATATATTTTAATACACAATATATATTTTTTAATTTTTTTACATAAAATTTTATGTTTATCATAAAAAGATTAAGTTTCTAAGAGTTTAATATCTTTTAATATGTAGCATATATTTTTAATAGACAATATATTAAAGGGAAAAATAATAACATAACTTTTTTGTAAGTTAGTAAAGTTTCAATATATTACTAAATAAACATACAATACAAAAATAGTATTTGGTTTACCAAACCAGTTGTAGAAGAAGATTCTCTTTGTCACACATTTAACCAGACATGCCATTAGATTTTTCTGTCTTTACTTTCCCTTATATAGTTCAAAAAATTTCCCCTTCCCACTACTACTATATGTAGGTCTGCCTATCTGAATAGCTATATAGCTCTGATCTTCAGACCTAAACTTGACAAAATAACTACAATACTACCTATATAAACATAACACAAAACTAAACAAAAGATTGGTCGATGCCATGATCAACTAACACAATATTATTTGCTTGGAGTTGTTATCGTCGTTGGCCCCATTATTGGGTCCTCCACAAGGGTTGTCGCTGGAGCCTCTAGGGTTGCCAGTGGACAGCCGCCTGCAGCGCAAGCCTCTCGAACTCGATACTTCCTCAAGCGGGCGAAATCTCCTATCTCTACACTCATCGATATATCCACATTATCGATATAATTTAGATAGATTGAGAACATTTTGTTAAGATCCCCAATTCTGCCAACATGCAATTTCTCTATGTTAACCAAACCCTTGAGAACCTCTTCAATTCCTTTGAGGCGTTGGTCTATATATTTTAACTCGATTTCTGTCTCGAGTTGCCTCTTTTTCCTCTACTCTTGTTAGGGTCCCACCCTAACCCCCTTATTTATGTCATGGGATCACGTCATAGTCAAGAATCAATAAAGCCCATACTAATATTTGTAAGTGGTTAACCCGCAATTAATTACGGGACCACAGTTAGTTGCAAATGGGCGGTAGTATTAGTTAGATGGTAAATGGGCGGTAGTATTAGATAGATGGTATTAATAAAACCCACGATATTGGCTCGTGGTATTGCATGTATGAGTCATATATAAAGGATAGAGACTCCCTGCGAGGAGCATTGTGACTTGGTTTGTAATCGAGCTCTGCTCTATTGAAGGTTGCCCCCTCAAAGAGTCCTATGAACATTTCTCTCTGAATAATAAAATCATTGCTTTTCTGTGCTCTGGGTATAATTTTTCGCATATTCTGTGTTCTCGGTATCTTTTCTTCGCAAATTCTATGTTTGGGTATTGCTTTGCAGGTTAAGAGCATAACAAGTGGTATCAGAGCACTTTTCAGGGCTCGGTGGGATCTCCAAATTTTAGCAAAATTTTTTTTTTTAGGCTAGAGACGTGTTCCGGCGTCTTTAAACCACGGGATCTGTCGTTAAGCGCATAAACCTGCGGATTTGGGGAGGCATGCACACAGGAAATACAAGAGGTGGTCACGTCTGTTGGACTCCCTTGTAACCCCTGTGGGTACCCCTTCGAGTAGTAGTGCATTAGACAGAACCACGCACGGATTGTCTTCCACGTACCCTCTGGGTATATAGGAAGCCCCCTAGCTCCCTTGAAACCTCGCCATAGATCAACCTTCGGCCGTCTTGTGGCTACAGTACATCGAGAACAGCACTCGGAGAGATTACTCGCCCGTACGATAGGGTAGTCGGGCTGTACGGCTAAGGGTACGGTCGATCCTCCTTAGTTAGAGCCCTGAAACATTGGGCCAAGTACTACTGTCAGACCCTTATGTATATTGCGATCTGTAGCACCTGACACTCCCCAAGACCATAGTTCCCTTTCTATCGGGGGATCACACATCATCTATTCCAGATCAGCAGCAGTGGTTGTTCCACTATTCAGATCTCTCAGATCCACCGGATTGGATATTCCAGATCAGCAGCAGCAGTTGTCCACCATTCAGATCTCTCAGATCCACCAGATCGGATATTTCAGATCAGCAGCAGCAGTTGTTCCACCATTCAGATCTCTCAGATTCACCAGATCGGAGTACTTGGGAAGGGTTCCTGTACCTGGATATAATTTTCGCAGGACTTTTGGCGGCATTGACATTTTGAGGATTTGGTGACTGCAGTATTGATCAGGAAGGAGTAAAAAAAAAAAAAAGAGTCTGAGATCTTCCGGGACGCTTACTGGTGACCTAGCCCATCAGTATCAGGACGACGAGCTGAGCAAGGTGGTACCATTCAATTTCTTAGTAAAACTTTTTAGGCGGTCCCAAATTTTCATCAGGTTGGTGTATGGTAGAAACTCGCGCTCAAGCAATGGCCAATGAACGGATCGACAAAATTGAAAACCATATGGAGAGCCTCCAAACGGCTATTTCCAAGATCGAACATGAGCTTCAAGGAATGAGTAGCTTCATACAACTTCAGCTTAAAGGAATGAGTAACCAGATACAGCAGGCATTCCCAGAAGGCAAGGAGCCAGCCCACGAGGAGGGGTATAATGGCCATAACTACCATGAGGGTGAGTCTAGCCACTCTCCTCACATTTGGCACTCCCGTCCACCACCCAGTCAGCATCCTCCCAAGTTGGATATGCAGAAATTTGATGGTTCTCACACGTCAACATGGCTAGCACAAATGGAGCAGTATTTCCAATTGAATCATATCACAGATGAGGGAACTAAGCTTATGGTGGGCACCATGTACTTGGACAATGAAAGATGGCAATGGAAGGAATGGCATCAATGCTGCAATGGACATTTTCAGAATTGGGCCCAATTTGCCAAAACTCTCCATAGTCGCTTTGAACAGGAAGACTCTTTTTTGGGGCGTCTCACTAAGCTTCGACAGACGGGTACAGTGGAGGAATATATGACTGCTTTTGAAGCTTTAGCCTTCCGCACTAAGGGTCTCACAGATGAGTTCTACATGGAATTCTTTATCAGCGGTCTTAAAGAAGCCATCAAAGCTCAGGTTCTACTCCACCACCCCCCCACATGGACCGAGGCTTGCCAGGTAGCCCGTAAGGTGGAACGTGCATTAACAGCCCAATCCAGCCGCCCCAACTTCCCCGCTAAAGGTCGTCCCTCACAGGCTCCCAATATGACCCAGACACTTAAGATTCAAAAGGTGTCACCGGCAGAAATGGCCGAAAGAAGGAAGCAAGGACTATGTTACTACTGTGATGAAAAATATTCCCCGGGTCATAAATGCAAAGAGCACAAGTTTTTTCAAATAGATGCCACTGACTACAGCTCCACCGAGGAAGATCCACCACTTGAGGAACCAGAGGCGACCGAAGAAGATAACCAACAAGAGATGGTATCTGATGAACCAATGATTTCGCTACATGCATTGGCAGGAATTTCTTCTCCTCAAACTCTCAAAATCAGGGGTTTTCTTAAACATCGCCCAGTAGTAGTCTTGATTGATAGTGGAAGTACCCATAATTTCATACACCAAAAGATCGCTGAAGCAGCACATTGTTTTGTCCGGGCAGTTTCTAACTTCCAAGTCCAGATTGCAGATGGGGGCACAATGAAATGTGAAGGTCGCTGTGAAAATGTGAAAATTCAAATGGGGGATTATCATTTGAAAACCCACATGTTTGCAATACACATGGGGGGTTGCGACATTGTCCTCGGTGCGGAATGGCTCCGCACTCTTGGGCCAATCACAATGGATTTCCAGGAGTTATATATGAGTTTTAAGCAGAACGACTTCACACATACCCTCCGTGGACTACAGGCGGGAGCCCCCTCTATCATAAGCTCGCATAGGATGGAAAAGTTGTTAAAAAAGGGCCATCATGGAGTGGTAGCTCAATTTAATGCCATCCAGGTAGTAGACACCATGTCTTCGCCAATTCATCCTGAGATGCAACAGATTTTGAATAAACATCGGATGGTCTTTGACAAACCTCATGAACTTCCACCCTCGCGAGGGGAACATGATCATAGCATCACATTGGTTCCAGGGGCCCAACCCCCAAATGTGAGGCCATACAGACATCCGTTCACCCAAAAGAATGAAATAGAAAAAATCATCAAGGAATTGTTGGAAGCAGGTGTCATTCGTCCTAGCATTAGTCCTTATTCATCTCCAGTCGTGACGGTCCTCAAGAAATATGGGGAGTGGCGGATGTGTCCAGAATTCAGAGCCCTCAATAAGTTAACAGTCAAAGATAAATTTCCCATCCCAGTGGTTGACGATTTGCTGGACGAACTCAATGGGGTTCAATTCTTCACTAAATTGGATCTTCGCTCAGGCTACCACCAAATTCGCATGAAGGAAGTCGACATTCCCAAGACAGCTTTCAGAACTCATGAAGGCCATTATGAGTTCTTGGTCATGCCATTTGGTCTCTGTAATGCCCCCTCTACTTTTCAGAGCCTTATGAATCACCTCCTCAAACCATATCTCAGAAAATTTGTCCTGGTTTTCTTCGATGACATACTCATCTATAGTGGAACTTGGGCAGCACATCTTCAGCATGTAGATATCCTCTTGCAACTGCTCCGCACGCATAAACTATTTGTCAAAATGTCTAAGTGTGCATTTGGCATGGAAGAAGTTGAGTATTTAGGCCACATTGTGGGGCGTGAAGGTGTCAAGGTGGATCCCAAAAAGATCCAGGCAACAAGAATGGCCTCAACCTAAGACCTTGAAAAGCTTGAGAGGATTTTTGGGTCTCACAGGCTATTATCGTAAATTTTTCCACAACTATGGCCGCATAGCGAAGCCCCTGACGCAACTTCTAAAGAAAAATTCATTCTTTTGGAACGAACAAGCACAACAGGCATTTACCGCTCTCAAAACCGCCATGTGTTCCACTCCGGTCTTAGCACTACCGGACTTCACCAAAACATTTGTCATTGAATCTGATGCTTCGGGAACAGGTATTGGAGCAGTCTTAATGCAGGAAGGGCAACCATTGGCCTTCACCAGCCAACAACTAAGTGGTAAGAACTTGGGCCAATCTACCTATGAGAAGGAAATGATGGCCATCTTACATGCAGTTGAGACCTGGCGACCCTACCTGTTGGGGCGAAGTTTCCAAATCCGCACCGATCATCACAGTCTTAAATATTTTTTGGAGCAACGCCTATCGTCCCCCCAACAAAATAAATGGTTAGCCAAAATGCTGGGATATGATTATGAGATCATTTACAAGAAAGGGAAAGACAACAGGGTAGCAGATGCATTGTCGCGCCAATTTGAGGAGGAAAGTACTCTGCTCGCAATATCCCTCCCCATTCCAGACTGGATTGAAGAGGCTCGCAGGGAATGGTTTTCACATCCGGGGCTCTCCCAACTCATTTCTCAATTACAGGCAGATCCTAATTCCAGCAAGGGCTACTCGTGGCAGAATGATATTCTTCGCTACAAGGACAGAGTCGTCATATCACCAACATCCACCCTCAAAAATCGCATTTTGGCAGAATTGCATTCATCTCCCATTGCAGGACATTCGGGCTTTCAGAAGACATACGCTCGCACCAGAAGATCATTTTTTTGGACCGGCATGAAGCAGGATATCCTTACTTTTGTAGCAGAATGTGACGTCTGTCAACGCCACAAAGGGGAAACCGTCAACACACTAGGCACATTACAACCATTGCCCATTCCGGTGTCAATTTGGATGGAGGTCTCCATGGATTTCATTACAGGTCCTCCAAAGTCCGGGAACAAATCAGTCATCATGGTGGTTGTGGACCGACTGTCGAAGTATGCTCATTTCTGCGCCCTACCCCAACCATTCACACCCACTTTGGTTGCTCAAACTTTCATGGATCAAATCTTCAAATTGCATGGCATGCCCACTTCTATTGTGTCCGACTGCGACCCAATCTTCACCAGTAATTTTTGGTAGGAGCTCTTCAGAATACAAGGCACTCAACTCAAACTCAGTACTTCATATCATCCGCAAACAGATGGTCAAACCAAAGCCGTCAACAAATGTCTAGAAACCTACCTTAGGTGTTTCACTTCAGAAAAACAACACCTTTGGGTACAATGGTTACCTCTGGCGGAATGGTGGTATAACACCAACTATCATGCCACCACCAAAATGACTCCCTATGAAGCAGTCTATGGACAACTTCCGCCGTCCCCTACTTCTTATCTCACGGGATGCTCCAAAGTACAAGCCGTGGATCAACTCCTACAACACTGTGCAACCATGCTTGCCCACCTGCGCGAGAATCTTCATCAAGCTCAGAACCGTATGAAGCAACAAGCTGACCAGCATCGCTCAGAGAGCCAATTTCAAGAAGGGGATCAGGTCTTTTTGAAGCTGCAACCATATAAGCAAACATCACTCAAAGACAAGGGCTGTCAAAAGCTCTCTCCAAAATTCTACGGACCATATCAAGTACTTCAGCGCATTGGAGAAGTGGCTTACAAGTTGGCTTTTCCACATACAGCAAAAATCCACCTTGTTTTCCATGTATCGTGCCTCAAGAAAGTGATTGGGAACAATTTCCGAGTTCAAACCAGTCTACCTGAGTTGGATGAAGAAGGATCAATTTGGCTTCAACCTGAAGAGGTTCTAGACACTCGAGACAAGCACCTGCGCGGCCGCATGATTAAGGAGGTCCTCGTCAAATGGAAAGATACCTCGCCGGAAGATGCAACTTGGGAACCAGCCGCTATTCTTCGGCAGTTTCCGCAGCTTCAACCTTGAGGACAAGGCTAGTCTTAAGGGGGAGGGCATGTTAGGGTCCCACCCTAACCCCCTTATTTATGTCATGGGATCATGTCATAGTCAAGAATCAATAAAGCCCATATTAATATTTGTAAGTGGTTAACCCGCAATTAATTACGGGACCACAGTTAGTTGCAAATGGGCGGTAGTATTAGTTAGATGGTAAATGGGCGGTAGTATTAGATAGATGGTATTAATAAAACCCACGATATTGGCTCGTGGTATTGCATGTATGAGTCATATATAAAGGATAGAGACTCCCTGCGAGGAGCATTGTGACTTGGTTTGTAATCGAGCTCTGCTCTATTGGAGGTTGCCCCCTCGAAGAGGCCTGTGAACATTTCTATCTGAATAATAAAATCATTGCTATTCTGTGCTCTGGGTATAATTTTTCGCATATTCTGTGTTCTCGGTATCTTTTCTTCACAAATTCTATGTTTGGGTATCGCTTTGCAAGTTAAGAGCATAACAACTCTGGTGCCTCTGCTTGCAGCTTTTCCACTAGAGTCTTGACATTCCAAGCGGTCTCCAAGCTCTTTTGGTACACAGTCATCTATGTTTTGGATTTCCCTGTGTTGATGATCCAATCTCCTTCCTCCTCTATTCTACCATCAAAGATAGCCCTACAATGTCTTTGAACCTCACTCTCCTAGATTTCCACTATATCCTTCCCTTTTGTGTGACTGTTTAGCAACAACCTCCGCTGATTCCTCCATGCATGTCTATTTGCAAAACTCAAAGCCCTGAGCATCTGTGGGAACTACCTCTTGGCCTACTAGCATCACTTTAGCTCTTACTAATTGCACTCCCTGATAACTGAATTTCCCTCATAGAAATTACTATCACCAACTCACAATTACACCACCTTTCAGTGTTTTGCCTTATGTCGATGAAGCTTGCTCCCTAGCTATGATTTAAAGATGACACCCCAGATGAGACTTGCCTCGCCAATATTTGAGTACTTTCCCTCTCAATTTTTAGTAACTCTGACCTGCTAGCGATGTTGTTGTTCATTAGTGTGTACTTGTGGACGTCCTTCCTCTCATTTTCCCTTGCCAGCGGTTTGTTCAAAATCATAATCACCCTGACCTTGCTCTTGTATGTTTCCCCTCTTGATTTCGTACCTTCCCACTCCTCTTGCCACATCTCCTATTAATGAGACGATCACACTAACAATCTATTATGGGGGAAATCCTCTCCTTCCCATGATTAACCATCACTCTATCCTTCTATTGCAGACACATACCCCTTCTCGTTTCCTAAGTATGTCCATAATGAAGGATTATTTTTTCGTATGAACTAGTAGATCACTATCCTGATTCGGGCCCACCCCTTCTCTATCAACCTGCCTTAATGGCGTGGAGTGATCTCTCTCTGCCAACCTTTGGCTTTCCTCCTTTAGCTAGCCCTCTTAAAACTTGCACATCACATCGGTGAGCAAATGGACATTATCTACCCCTTTATTTTCCACCCTATCCACCAACACATTCGAAAACCACTGAACTGAGGTGAATTCCATGGTTTTCAACACCTCCAGATGTTTTTGAATGCGTTGGATTAATGGGGGCAAGTGCCAGTTCCATGTTACTTTACTTATTTGTGTGCCACATTGTAACTTACGTGTCACTTGAATGATAAGAGGTGTGGTTCCTACTAGGTCTGGTTCCATGGGAGTTTGCATGGGCCTACAACCATTCATATGGGATTTCTCAATAAGTGTCTTGGCATATTTTCTTTTATATACAAATATCCGGTGATGTGTTTGTCACACCTCCAAACCAAGACACTAATGCAATAGACCAAGATCGGTCATGTCAAAGGACCTTTTCAAATCTTGCCAAAATTCTCTTCTCATAACTGCCTGTGATTACTAAGTCATCGACATACACAACGATGATCACAATATCCTCCCTTGATCTTTGCAGTAGAGGTTAGGATCATAAGGGCTTCTCTTTCAGTCGTGCTATGCAAAATGCTCATCAATTTGTATAGAAAGTTCCCACAATATATTCCGTTTAAGCAAAATATAATGCTTAATATTTTGCAAAATAGATACAAATGGATTACTGCGATGTAGTAATATCTCTGAAAGAGTATCTAAAAGCATATTTTCAAGATATTTACACCATGCAAAGGTAAAAAACCAAGGCATATATGTTTAAATCCCTCCCATCAAAGTACCTTGAGGTCCCTCTAATGGTGCAAGCCTAGAAGAACTCCAATTAGGAAAAAATTGTATCAAACCTTTAGGATAGGGTGAAACAATGGAATGTCAAATCCCTAAACCTGGGTGGTCATCTGATTCTAACAAACACAGTGCTACAAGCTATTCCAAGGTATATGTTATCTATCCTCCCTTCTCCCAAAAGATCTCAGACATCCAAAGGAACTTCTTGTGGCGAGGGGTAGAGGTGAAACGAAAATGGGCGCTAGTGGCCTTAAATAGAGTGCAAACCAAAAGATGCAGGTGGGCTAGGTCTTCAAGATCCAGAGGTAACCAACAAAGAAAATGGAGCAAAATTATGGTGGAGATGGTTAAAAAGGGGCTCATCACCTTGGGAAAGGCTTTGGAAATCAAAATATGCACCTAATTTCCATACAAAAAAGTTAGTTTGGTTATCAAGTTCCACTCAGGGGTTGGCAATTTGGAATTTAGCATGGAATAAAAGAGGTATAATGCAAAAACACTATTCTAGGAAATCAGAAATGGAAAGGAGGCCCTATTTTGGGATGATGCGTGGTAGAAACAAGCTAAGTTATGCAGGGAGGAATGACATCCCTTCAAACTAACCATAGAAATATAAGAGTATAGAGAATTCTACCAATTCTAGGATCAAGGACTAGAATATAACAAATGGAGGCGATGGAATTTTAATATCTTTCAACGGCCAACCCAGAATGACTTAGCTATTCAATATCTAACAGAGGAACTAAGAAAATTAAGAATTATGTTCAATAATGAACAAGACCAACTCAAATGGGGGAAAAAAGAAGATGTGGAGTTCAATCTCAAGGAAGTCAAAGCTTATCTTAGTGAGCGATATACTGGTACAAATGATCCATCGTGGAGAAAACTGGATGGTGCCACATTGTCCATAAATTTAAATTTTCATGTCATTGATTTTACACCAGAAGGTCCTAACTCAGGACAAAGTTATAAAGAGAGGATTTATAGGTTCCTCTTCGTGTTTCCTCTCTGAAAACACAAAAGAGAGGCTTAATCATTTACTCAACACCTGTAACTATATGGAGGCACTATGGGACTAATTAGCCTCAATATTTAGATAAAGAAACCAAAGTCGATAGAGCATACAAGAAACAATAAAGAAATGGCAGGTGCATTATACAAAAAACGAGGTGGTGGACCTTAGCTGAAATTTCGTTCGAGGTTTCATCCTTTGGGAAATTTGGAAGGAGAACAATAGATGAATATTCTCTTATAATAAGCTTCCTGTTGACAACCTAGTGGAAGGAAAAATGTGTCAGCTAAAGGAAACATTAATTAGTACGGGAAATCGACCATTAGAGGAACAACCACCCCCCCAAGGAAACACAAATTTTGAAGTGATGAGGCTTCATGTTTTTCACCGTGTTTTCCCCAAATAAATATATTCTAGCAGGAAGAATTATTCATTCCTTTCCCCTCTTACAAGAAAACACTTGACAAAAAAAGGATTTCACACCTCGGAGTTTTTTTGTAGGATAAAGGGAAAGGTGAGTGGGTATCCTGCAGTAGTTGCATTGGTCTTATTAGCATTACGCCACTTTTCATATGGGTCTTCACAACAAATAATCAGCATTACACTTTGTTGATTTGTTTTAAAAATAAACATAACACCCAATAGATTTCTTTTGGGATGCAATGTTGTTGTTGGTAGTATGATTGTATTTGTGCCACATGTAAAGCTAATATGCGTTAAATTTATTTCACCTTGCAATATTTTTATTGGAAATGTGTTTGTGTTTGGGCTAGAAACTATGCTAGATTTCTTTTGCTTTGCAATAGTGTTGTTTTCAATTTGGTTGTTTATGATAAAATTAAATCTAGCAAGTGTTAGATTTCCATCACTTTGGCAATGTTATTGGAAATGTTGTGCTTGTGTTTGGGCTAGAAGTTGTGTTAGATTTCTTTTGCTATGCAATGTTGTTGTTTTCAATTTGGTTGTTTATTATAGAAGGAAATATAACATGTGTTAGATCTCTTTCACCTTGGTAATGTGCTTTTGTTTGTGTTAGAAGGAAATATAGCATGCACTAGATTTCTTCTGACATAAAATGTTGTTATTGGTAGTATGCTTGTATTTATGCTACATGTAAAGCTAGCATGCGTTAAATTTATTTTACCTTGCGACATTGTTGTTGGAAATGTGATTGTGTTTCTGATAGAAGTTGTTGGATTTTGTTGGCTTTTGTTTGCCCTACAATGTTATTTTTGCCAATGTGCTTTTGTTTGTACTAGAAGTAAATCAATCGTATGCTAGATATCTTCTACACTGCAATGTTATTTTTGGCAATGTGATTGTGTTTGTGCTACAATAAACTCTAGAATGTGTAAGATTTCTTTTACTTTGAAATGTTTTTGTGAGTAATATGCTTCTATTTACGTTAGAAGAAAATTTAGCATGTGGTGTATTTCCTTCGCCTTAGAATATTGTTTGGCAATGTGTTTGTGTTTGTGCTAGAAGGAAATCTAGCATGTCCTAGATTTATTTGACCATGTAATGTTGCTTCTAGCAATATGCTTATGTTTGTAGTAGAAGGAATGACATTGATTGTTAGCTTTCATTTGAGGAAACAATGTTTCATTACATACAGCATGACAACCATAATATTTTTATTTTTGCATTTATATTACTTTTTCAGAAGTTGTGTGTTTTTGGGGAAATATGAAGTCACACTTTACACGGTTCATTCTTTTAATTACAAGTTACGATGTAATTTTTGTTACAGAATTGATGCAAGCTACAATGGAAAATATAATTTTGGCAAAAGGGGACTATGTTGATCTCCTTATTAATGATCAAGTCATTGGGCTAGCAAGGGTTGAATCTGCAGAGTCTGGAACTTATTATATTGGAAAAAAGGTTAATGTTGGTTATGTTGCAATTTTGATAATTGATCTCATTCAACCACATTTGATTGATGATGATGTTAATGAAGGGGACATACATCCATGGAAGATTGTGGATTTGAGACACCACATAGGTAAATCAAAATATTGAAGCATGTGTTATATATTTTTGATACTATAATAAATGTTATTTTTTTGAGTAAATACTAACATTATTTACATTTGTTTATAGGTACAAATGTTTCTTCTACATTTTCTATTGGAGACAAGGTAAATCTTCTACAACATGGAGTGAAGGTGGGCGAGGGCTCCATATTCAATATAGAGATTGGGCATAAAGTGCATGGAAAGATGGTAAAGAAAGGATGCGTAGTGGTTAAAATTGAAAAGGTGTTAAAACATAATGTTCCTCTACCACATCCAACAGGGTTTGAGCATACACTTGGGGGTGCATTAGAATCTTATGAAATTTGGCCAGAATCAGATTTGGAGCCTCACTGTCATGATCATTCCATAAATATTCCCCAAGATAGGGTTAAATTCATATGTGCAAAGGTTTCTCTTACACATGAATGCATGGGAACAAGCATGTGCATTGCCAAAGGAATGCTAGTTCATGTCCGCAAGGATGACATTGTTGAGGGTGAAACACTAGGTGAAATGGATTTTGGTGTTTTTCTAGAAGAGATAGATGGAAATTGTGAGATATGAAAAATTGGAGATAAGTCTATACATTGTTTGGTTAGATGGCCAATAAATAAGTTGGTGGACAACAAAGGTGTGATATTAAGGGTCAAGGAAAAGTTCAAGGAACCAACCAAAGAAATGGTGATATGGGATGTTATAGAGGACACAAATCCCTTAAACAAATGGGATGGGTACATTTGTAATGAAAAAGATAGAAACTCAATTGATATGAATGTAACAAGTCCATATAAAAGGATTAAACGAGTTATGGCTATAAAAAAACTGCAAAATGTCAAACAAAAATAGATGAAGAGAAAGAAATTCAACTTTTGGCAGCAAATGTATGTTGTAGAAAAGATTGTCTTCAACATGTCGATAGGAAGGCCATTGCAGGTGCTAGAAGGGGTATGAGACAAATAAATACAAATGGTATTAGAGAATTTGTCTTGAATTCACTCATGTCAAACACAGTGATGTCAAGCGGCCATGGCCATCGCCATGGCCTACCACCTATTGCTAGAAATGTAAAGGACATGAGATTTAGTGGGAATATTATTTGTAAGAAAGCATGGAATAAGATACATAAAATTCCTCAAAGCACATTCTATAACTACCAGCATTATTTCCAACATGGATAGATCAAAGCTATTCATGGTAACACCAACACATGCAAAGCACGAGCTCACACAGTGGCAGCTATAGAAATATTGCACAAAATTGTAATGGATAATTCAGATTTTTCACCAAATCAAACACGTCAAGTTGAAGAAGATGGAACATCTGCTCCTTTAAGACTGCTTCCTTCGACTTACACACAAAATTCTTTGTTAAAAGAGATCAATGAGGCTCTTCAAAAGCTCAATTACCCATCAATATCACAACCAACAATGAGCAAGATCTGGAATACTAAGTTTCGAGATGTGACATTTTCAAAGAACACCAACTTCAGTAAATGCAGTGAATGTATTGTGTTGAAAGCACAAATGAAGTCAGCAACTACAAAAGAGTTGGAAGAAAAGGCACGAGGTAGGTTGACGAAACATAACAAGATTGTTATGTGTGGAAGATATTGCTACTATGCCCATAGAATTATGTCAGAGCGGTTTCCAAAGGAGTATTTGAGCATTATCCATGATAAAATGGACAAAACAAAGACATCAATCCCAAGGCTACGTGTCAAATCAAAATCTGTTGTAGGAAAAAATTTCGGTTTGTCATTGACAGGTATGCTTACACATGGGCATAAGGTGGGAGGTTTTGTTCATTTCTCCTTACCATTTGTCCATATGGGATCACAATTTACTATTACATCCCTTGAAAAGTGCTTAAGGGACCTTGAAGACCCACAAATGGATATGTATGGTGATCTACTTTATGAAAGTGGAATTTCAAGAAACCCACTTACAAATGCATTACTTGACACCTCTATTTACCCAAAATGTCAAGGGTACAAGGATGATTTTATATCTCATGGAAGTTCAAAAAGTCAAAATGTTGATTTTAAACCTCTTCCTCCACATTTGTTGTTACAATTGGACAATGCAGCAAGTGATAATAAGAATCGCTATCTTTTCATGTTTTTATCACTTTTAACTGCACTTGGTGTCTTCATCACTATTGAGGTTGGGTTCTTGCCTGTGGGGCACACCCATGAAGACATAGATGGAACCTATGGAAGAATGTCTTCCAACCTAAAAAGTAAAGATATTTATTCTTTACCTGAAATGATGGATACATATCACATAATTGAAGAAAATAGAGTGTTTCCACCTACACTTATTGACAAGGTCTATGACTTCAAAAGTTTCCTTAGTGGATACATTAAGGAGGGAAAAAATGCACTAGTTGGACATCTTAATGTTCAATACTTCCAATTTCTTATACTCAATGGTGTTCCAGTACTAAGGTATAAAGAATCAATTAGAGACTCTGAGTGGTCAGAACTAGTTGAGTTATGGAATATAGATGATGAAGGTCGACCTATAATTCCCATAGGGAAGCCATCTTTCTTAAGGATTCAAGGAAAATTTTAAGGATGGAAAATTTTCTTGAAGTTTAAAAACATTGGCGAATCTCACTATTCCCTAATATGCAAACTATAAAATGTTTATTGATATATTTGTAAAATTATTCAAATTTATAATGATTTTATATATAGTCTCTATATAATGTTGGCGATTTTTAAGATAAAATAATTTTATATTCTAAAATTTGGGCGAATCGTCTTTTATAAAAATTGGAAATTGGCGAATCTTTTTGTGGGAAAATCATGGAAAATTAGCCCACTGGGCGAAGATTAGCCCCTAAAATTTTCCATGGATCATAACATCATACATAAAAATGTGGAAAGACACTATTGGGAATGAGGATTCACCAATTGTTACAAAGGAATGGAAAAATAAAGTGGTGTATTGGGAAAAAGTTCTTGATACATTAGATGGAATCTATAATGATCATAGAATAATAGATGGAAATGATTCATCTTCTAAGGATTTCTGGCCCAAGACAAGGCACATTGTTGATGTTGATCGTAATGCACTCCAAGTAATCTCAAGTATTATGGATGGAGATTTTGATAATGCGATATATGAACCAATATATGTTGGACCCAAATGCAACAAGCCAAAGCCAACATTCAATCTGATGATTGATGTTGAGAAAGGAAAGATGTTGCTAGTTAGATCAGGAAATGAGGATGCAGGTGAGATGATTTGGATGGAAAAATCCATCTCAAATATCTTTAGGGATAATGAAAGTGAGAATCTTCATGTAAAGGTTGACTGGTGGAAGCCTATGTCAGGGAAATACAATGGAAAATTTCTAGAGCAATATTGGGTACCAAATCCTGATGACAAAGAACTTGGCTCTATTCCAATTAATACCATAGTGTGGGCATGGATGCCAAAGAAAGAACATTGCAAGAAGACCAAGATAAATAAATATGGTGTAGAAGCCATTCTTGATCTACTTGAGTGATTATCTTAAGAGTAGGTTTATATGATACATAAATGTAATTTTTTTTGGAGGATCTATTAATATACATTCAGACACATTTTCCCATATTTGTTGTATAAATATTCTCTTCATATTTTTTTTGAAGGAGTTTTGTATTATTTAATAGTTCAATGTAATCATGTGTTACACAAATTACATGACAATGCCATAAAATATTTAAGTTTTCAAAGCTTTATTTGACCAGCATGACTTCTCACCATATCAAATATGTGTAATAAAATTCAATAATGCACCTAAAAACATCTTCTAAACTTGTTATATTAAAACAACAGTGGGGTACCTAATTAGTATTATGTTTAATATAAACCATTTAAACACTTAATGAATAAATGCTAGATGCTTGATATAATGTTTGAGGTGAGTTTTCCTTAATTTTCCTTATTATAATTGATATAATAAAATTCCCTATTTTGTTGCATGTTAATTTATAAAAAAAATATTTTGATCATTGAACAACACAACTAGAATTATAAAATATTTCTACTTATAGATTTTGAAGTGGTGCCAACATTATACTAGTATAATTAATTTGTACTCAACTTGGGAAAAGTAGTTAGTGTCAATTTAAAATGGTCAATAATAGTAAGAAAAACAATATTAATATATTGTTAAATAACTTTATAGGTAAGATTTTTTTACACAATCTAGTATTCATGGTCATATTCAATACATAAATATAAATGTTAATGGTAATAGAAATAATGTAAGGAATTTAAGTTTTAGAAGAATGTTAATATGTTCTTTTCAATATAGTATCCTTAAACATTACAGGGATAAAAACTAAACATGTGTAATAAATATCTTAATCATTTTTCTCTCTTTCTTGTTGTATTTGAAAATAATCAATTTTTACTACTTTGTTACTATTCTAATTCATGATTGATTTTGATCATTAAAATGATTAGTAATTGAGATGAGAGGCTCATTTTACAGCCCAATATGGGGGGATGTGTAAGTTTGTCTATTCGTCTGTGCCTGTTTAAAATAAAAATTATGTTCTAAATAGAAAAATATAAAAAAAGAATATTTTGTAAAGTAATTAGAAGTAAAAAAAAATGTGTGAATCAGAGGTTTAAATCTTATAATTTTCAAAAGTAACTATTGAAGATTTATGTTAACTAATTTATGTCAATATCAACTTCATATATATCTATATATATATATAAAATAAAAATTCTTATGGTTAAAATTATTATTTGTTCGTATATATACTCTATTTAGCATTCAAAAATATAGTTTCAACAATTAAAAATAACACATTGTATCTTTCACTCTAAATGTGTTTGCACTTGAAATTTGATCCCTACATCTGCACTTAAAATGGATCTACGATGGTATATATTGGACACATTACTATGATCATTTGTCATTGAATAACTTTATACTTAATATATAGCTTGCATATTAATATATTATTCATTAAGTAAGCCTCAACCAACTTCGTTTCTTACATAAAAGTACAAATAATAAATAAAAATAAATTATATTCAACATTTAATTTGATCCTAAAAAAATATTTTCTCCTTAACTCTAAAATGGTGCAAACTTCTTACAATAGTATGTAATGATTATGGTGATAATAATGATTATCATCCACTAAGACCAAATATGGTATATAAGAAGGTAAAAAGATATTACTAAAAGTTATTTTGAATTTTAAATTGTGCCAACATTGTTTTAGTAATAATCGTAAATCAACATATACATGATATTTACTATATCGGATTATCGGTTAATAATAGTTACACACACATCATTATTTTCATAAAATAACCTTAACAAACTTATCTTTTTAATATAAACCATAAAAATATTAAAAGTAATGTAAGGAATCCAATATTAATATGTGAAATATTTTCTTTTTCAAGTTTATACAAATTTGTTTTATAAAGTTTATCATCATAATTTTTACACAAAAAATAGTGAATATCTATATAAAAATTAGTGAACTAAGTGGCTTTCTAATTCCTCATTTCGAAAAAATATAATCTAGTTAAAGTTCTAAATAATGGTATATATTGGACACATTACCAAAAATTTCATTTGTCATTAAATAACTTTATACTTAATATATATCTTGCATATTAATCTATTATTAATAAAACGAGCCTCAATCAACTTCTTTATTAACATAAGCGTACAACTAATAAATAAAAATAAATTATGCTACTACTCACATTCAACATTTAATTTGATCATAAATTTATTTTTCTCCTCAACTCTAAAATGGTGCAAACTTTCTACAATAGTATGTAATTATGATGGCGATAATGATGATTATCATCCACTAAGACCAACTATGGTAAATAAGGAGATAAAAAGATATTATTAAAAGTTATTTCGAATTTTATTGTTATGCTGAAAAAGCATTAAAAGAAGTGTTTCAATATCATCATAATTTTGTTTAGTAAAAACAATCAAAAAGGTTGGTACCGTCACAAATATATTGAAATTTAATTCTAATACGAGTATAAAATCGATGCTTTGAGGTTTTTTAATCTTCAACCATAATATAAGTAGTGTTGCAAAGGTGATAGACTTTTAAATTGTGCCAACACTGCCTTAGTAATAATCATGACTTTTCACATACATGATATTTACTATATCAGATTATAATTAAATGGATTAATAATAGTAACATATGCATCATTATTTTCATAAAATAACCTTAACAAACTTATTATTTACTATAAACCATAAAAAATATTAAAATAGATAATGTAAGGAATCCAAGATTAAAATGTGAAATATTTTTTTTAGCAAGTTTATATAAATTTGTTTTATAAAGTTTATCATGATAATTTTTACACAAAAATGGTGAATATCTACATTAAAATTAGTGGATTAAGTGACTTTCTAATTCCTCATTTTGAAAAAAATTAATTTAGTTAAAGTTCTAAATTCTAGATCCACTGAATACTTCCATATTTAATGAAATATGTGTTATATCATCTCTCCAGCATGTTTGTGTAGTTCAATCTGGTCTATGGGATGAATATCCCTTGCTAATAATTCAAAATCTACCCTTTTGAAATCTGATGTTGTCTTTGGCTGTTGGGCTATAGGCTCAACAAAGGTCATCTGCAGATTTCCCTCTTTAATGTCAAAGGCTGACATTAGCCTTGTTTGATTGGTGGCAGTCAGCTTCAGGTACTGAGCATATGTTTTTGCCTTAAGCCTCTCATTTCTAGCTTTGATTTCTTTGTTTTTTTCCTTGATATCTTGGTCTTTGTCAGCAGGCATTCTAAAGGAAGAAACTTCAACACTAAGTTTCCTTTCCAACATCTGAGTCTGAGATGTGGAAGGCTCTTGCATGCCTCCAGATGGAGTGGTAGGCTTGATTCTCTTTGCCCCTGTATTTGTGACCTCAGTTGAGTCTTCAGTATATTCCTGCTTAGAGGCTGGATTTAGCCTTTGCCTCTTCTTTGATTCCTACTGCAAATCATAGGTGGCCATTCCTGAAGTTGAAGCCCCTTCTCCGTTTCCTTTTGGGATCCTCTCCTCATTCCGAGGAGTTTGCATAACTGGAGGGGTACTCATGGTTCTTTCTGGTTCTTCTGGTACCTGCAGAAAAGCACTGTCATCAAGTTGCTTTTCTAAATCAATTATGGAATTCTCTATATCTAATTTGTTGATTTCTTGGTCGATAAGGTACCCTCCACCCATTTTGTTTGATTTTCATATGCTTCTATTTCAGGTATGGGATGGTGAATGAAAGCTCCTAGCTTGACCTTTTGTCTCTTCTTTGTGATGAATTCCAAAGGATCATATCTCCAAATAAAAATTCTTTGGAACTTCATTCTTTGCAGATTTAGGTCGGCTTCTTTGCTTGCCTCCCTAGAGTTGCCTATGAAGGGGCCTAGTTGTTCTTTTATTTTGAAATTTTCCTTCTTCTTGGCATTGACGAAATTTACTTCATCTGCATTGATGATTTGTCTATAGTATTGTAAGGAAAACAACCTCATTGGGAGGTATCTTGGTAGCTTGTATGGTGCCAACATGCAACCATAGGTTCTCATTTCTGTATGGTTCTAGTAAAGGTACTAGTCACCCACATTCGTCTGTTTAGAAAATTGAAGGAGTATCTTTATTTCTGGACTAATTCTAGGAGGAGGGCTTCCAGTCAACATTGTCATGACTGGGTGTACAAATAAATCAACAAAATCAAAATAAGAGTATGGAGACTGAGATTGGTGGATCAATGGGGTCCAAAAAATGACTGACCTGGGCTGACCTTTGGTGTCTAGCTTCTGAAGGGTGAATGGGAACTTATCAAGTTGGTAATATAAGAACATATGGTATAAAACTGAAGAATACTTGAAAACTCTTTCATTGTTCATTCTAAGGAATTTCTCATGCATCCTATCAACTATAAATTGGGCATAGTCATAAATGACAGAAGGAGGTTGTCCTAGAGTATAGATGGACATGAAGGCAAGGATTAACTCACCAATGTATTCACCAATGGTGTACCCTAAAATGCAAGATATGATGGCTACAATATTCTGGCCCCATGGGGAAAAAATAGCAGCTACATATGGGGCGGAGTCCTTAGCGATGTGTCTCTCTTCTCTGATGAAGGTTTGGAATAGTGGGGCCAATTTTGCAGAGCTAAGTTTGGGATACAGGTCCAATAGGTCTCCAATTGAAAGTGGGGTGAGGTTTGGCCCTGGTTGGAGCTGCAACATTTCATTAATAGACTCAACAGTGATGGTTAAAAGGACCTTTTGGTCATGGGACATGATATTTTTGTGACTGGGGACATAGAAAGCATAGCACATATGAATAATCTTAGGAAAAATGTGGACTTGGGGGAACTGGTACTTGGGAAAGTTTGACTCCCAAAGGCCAATTTCATCAACATGGTTCAGGAACTTGTCCCTACTTTGGAAATGTACTTTCAGCAGGGACTCTTGGGTAGAGGTATCTTTTATTTGGAAATCTTTTTTAGCTAAAGGAAGGTGGTCTGGGTCTAAATGAGGTGTAGTGATGGGCCTTACATCCATAGCAATTGGGGCAGCCATACTCAGTTCTTGTGGATTTGAGTGTGGGGGGTGATTCAAAGTTTTAGGGCAATGGAGGTTTTGCAGTTGTTTATGGCTCACAGTGTTAAAATTTAAGTAAATTTGATCTATTTTACTTAACTAATAGTGTCATGAGGGTGAATTGACTTGGAATTTGACAAGGGGATTGGAATTCCACAGTTAAATACCTGGAATTGGGAAGAATTGACTGTAAATGGTGGTTGATGGTGGCTGTAGAGGTTCGTACAGTTCTGGTATGGACTGATGGATGAATTGGGTTGTCTGCAACATCTCTAGAGTAATGGCGGAGGTCAGTGAGCAATTTCTGTGTTTGTAGAGGTCGCAATGGCTTTTCTAAATTCGAAAAGAGTGAAAAGAGGGGTAAATGGGCTTTTATAGGAAAAACAGTTAATTTTGGTGGGTTCACTAATTGATGAATAGTGACGGTTTTCAGTTGAATGGAGGAAGTGGTTTGGGAGGTCCATCGCACCACTTTTGTGGTGTAGGCAGTATTCAGGAGGGGTCACCCGATTCCATTCATCATTTGCCACGTAGCATTGGGGGTCGGGAGGAAAACTACCTTATCGAGTGGGTAAAGGGCGAATGTCAGGTTGGCCTGATATGGATGCAAACCATTGGATGAGGGGGAGGGAGATCGTATGGTGATCGGGAGGTGAAGCTGCGCGGCGATTTACCCATAAAGTTTTTTGGGGGGCCCATGAGTCTAATCATTGGTGGTATGAGATTAACTTGGAGCTTAACCTCATTGGGGACTGTTTAACATAGGATTAAGGACTAAGGGTGGGATTTACAATATTTCTGGGATATGCGGTAGTAATATAGTTTATAATTAAACTAAGGGGCGGGGTTAATATATACAAAGAAGTTAAATATATATGGGATAATGGGTCTATCGGTAATTTTATATATTTAATTAAAAAGTTAATATGAAGTGAAATGAGTGGAAGGGGTATTGTGCTTAGGTATATGAAATGTTATGTGCATTCCATACCCTTAGTACTTTAGGATAAATGCATTTGGTGGGTTTTGTACATAAAATATGTTTGTAAAGGGGTTTTTCCTAGGCAAGAGAACTTAACCTTAGGAAAAGGGGTTTTATGAGGGGGATGAATGAATTATAAGGGAATTTAACACCTTTACTTCTTAAGTCATCAAGCTGAGGGTCTGGTCCCACCAGAAGCCAGAGAAATGTTCTGAGCCTTTTTGACTTAAAAAACTATAGGTGTTAATATTTTTATTATGGAAGGGAAGTTAGTGAGCATCATGGGGATTAAAATGAATGAGGGGATGCTAAGTAAACCAAATTGTGAACCATTTCTTTTGTTTTGTTTACCACTTGTGCATATTTAAATGATGCATTTGGAACAATGACATAAGTGCTTTTTGTATCAATTACATGACATTTGTTCAACCTTTCTACTACTTACCCACCTACTCATCCTACCATTTTTTCTTCACTTTATTTGGGTGCATTTAGGCTAGCAAACCCTTATCAATCTTTTCTTTTCTTTACAGAATAAACCATCTAATTTTAACCTTATATCATCCAAGGGCTTAGATTAAACTGATGAGCTCCTTTTATTCACTCTACCTATCTAATGATCTGCCAAGATTACACTATTTGGTCAGATTTATTCACTACCTATAAACAAAAATATCAAATTATGAAATAGCCAAGTTTAAACATTTTGACTATCATGGATTGTGGCATAAATAACAAGCTACACACAATCAGTTTTTATGCATAAAAAAGTAAATAGTAGTGGCCTTTTGACTTTCACACTTTCATGGTCTCTTTTTGTCTTTTGGGGTTCATATATTTCATTTGTTGACCTATTTTCATTCTTTTTGTCCTTTGATTATTCTTTTAGGACAACCCTCTTTACATTTTTTAATTTTTTGATATGGTGTTATCACTCAGGTTGTCCCTCAGGTTGGAGTAAAGGGATACGACCGAGGTAACCACAGACCAACTTTGGACTGTAGGTTCTAGCCCACCTGAAATCAGAGAGGGCTCTCTCTTTCTGATTTAGCTTTGTTGATGATGATTTTAGGCTAGCTATTGAGTTCAGGGGTTTCGTTTGTTTTTGGTGGGAAGATTGATGTTTTCAGGTAAAGAGGCAGGTATAATGTGAAAGTTTCGAAGCATTGGGCATGGAGTCAAGGAGTAGGACTGCTGGTGCGTTTTCTTGGTCACAAGAGGAATAAGGAGCAAGGTAGCTGCACATGGAACAATTTTTCAGGTTTAAAGGATGGAAAGAATGCCAAGGAAGGAGAGGCAATTAAGAATCTCTCAATCAGCTTAACAGAGAAGGGGGAATGAGCTCTATCTAGGGGCAGTAAAGAATCCCTAGATAACTGTCAAACACATGTGAATTAGAGTAAATATGAGCCACAGGGAATTCATATTCATGTCCAGTTCAGTTCAGATGAAAAAACATAAAGAAACAACAAAAATTGAGCCTAGAGTGCAGTTAAACAAGTTCTAAGCTAATCTTTCTTTCTGCTATTTAGATGGTGAAACGATGAAAACAGAGGTAAGAAGCACTTATTGAGTCATGTTGCAGCACAAGAATTCCACATTCACTTCCTCAGATCATTAGACACAGAGCAGACAGTCATTCCTCCAAATCTCTTCAGCAATCTTTGATTAAGTAAAACATATCAGGTATACAGTGCGAGTCTCTAGTGAAAATTATCAATCGACCAACCCTTGAAACAATACAGAGGGTGGTATATATAGGAAAAATTCTCCAAAATTGTTTATTATAGCTTTGACCTAAACAGGTCTGAAAGTAAATGATTACTTTAACCTAAACCTATCAGAAATAAATGCAAGAAAATATCTATGGGTTGCGCTGAGGGCAGCCGTATCAAAACTGAATTAATGCGTTGTCCTCGGTGGCTTGGTGCAGTGCTTCTGCAATAACTGTGCCTGGGCTTCTGCTCCATTGTAGTTTGGTGGCTTTAAGTGCTTTAACTGTGATTTGAGAGCTGGGATGGGCTTACACCATCTGATTTGACTTTGCTGGAGGCCATTCAATGTTGACCTGCTTTGGGAACTGAAGATTTCCATTAAAAAAGTTTAACTGATACTCTTTGCCCCTTCATCTTTCCTCTGATACTCTTTGAAAAATGAATCGGGCCGGTTCTCTCCTTCGCTGTGGGTCAAATCAAAACTTAATGGCCAATTTTCGGCCCTCTGTTTCCTTTAGAACTGTCTTTTGATCCTTTCTGCATGCCTCGTTAAGAAAAACGGGTCATTCGGTGCCTTTTGGGCTTACTGGGGGCTGCGCGATGAGGGGCTTTCCATTTTGGCCCTTTTCCCATAGCCATGCGTGCATGAAAAACTACCTCAGAATTTGAATCTGGGCTTCCTAAGCACGATTTTTGCCTTTCGCGCAAAAAATTGATGATGACGTCAGCGGGTGGGACCATGGTATGGCGGATGACGTGGCAGGATGACGTCAGCACGTACGGTGGATTACGTGGCAGGATGATGTCAGCAGGGTGACGTCAGCATGTACGGTGGATTACGTGGCAGGATGATGTCAGCAGGGTGACGTCATCATGTACGGTGGATGACGTGGCAGGGACACGGTGGCAGTGACGTGGCAAGGGTGACTCGGCAGGAGGCCGACGTGTGCATATGACATGGTAGTGTCTTGTGCAGTCGTCAGGGGGAGGGATAGAAGGTGATTTGTGGTTTTCATCGGACCGCCTTCCGTACGAGGGTGGTAACTGTCAGAGCGGCCCTGATGTAATCACAGGCGGACGCGCGCCCTCCTGTACGATGGAAAAACTGCCAAGCCATCAGGCGCTAAAGGTCGGGCGACGGGATGGCTCCGAAATCGCCGAGAGCCGTCTAATCTAGGAGGGGCAGATCGGAGGGCTGACGGAGCACGGAGCTGGCGGCAGGTTTATACAAGTGATCTGCGCGAATATTCGGATCTTCATAAAATGCCGCGGGGAGGGTTAAACTTTGGTTTTGTGGGTTTCATGGGTTTACACAAGCGGGGAAGAACAAAACTTAATGTTTATTAAAACTTTTAAACATTATCTTTGTGCCAACAATTGCGGAGGGGTGAAGTTACAAGGTTTTGAGGATGGAGAGGTGGATAAAGGTTCTTGGTCTAACCAGAGGTTTAGACCAATCCCAGTTTCATGACCCGGATGGGTTCACAATAGTCCCAGGTGGACTACCATATCCCAGGACTAGAAAAATACATAGCTATAGTGCTATAAGGTGGGATATGTACATAGGGGAGTTATTAACATAGATTTAGTAGGGGAAGGGGAAAACAGACAGGGATTTACATAATAGAGTTAGTAGTTAATATGATGATGATGAGAAAGTGCTAAGGTGAGGAACCTTAGGCTATTGTGGGGGAATAGAACTTTGTAAAAGAAGAATGGAAATCCTTGAGTGAGGCAGATCTTCACCAAGGCCAATGTTATGGAACATGATGAAATTAAGAGGCTCAAGCAGATCTTGACCTCTTTGGGGAAATTAGTGAGAGATTTGCAGAATAAGAAGAAAGTGGAGTTAGTTATGTCCAGCTTGAGTTCCTCTAGATGAAAAACTACATCATGACTGTGATCTGAAAAGATATAACACTTAGAAACAAAAAATTGATCATGAATGAACATTCTGCAACCTCAAAAAACTACCTAGCCAGCCTACTTTCCTAGCATTTTTTCCTCTTTTGGTGGGTGCACTTAGACTTGCAGACCCAGTTTTACAATTTTTCTTTTAATTGCCTTCCTATCTAAATCTACACTTATTTCTGCCAATGGCCCAGATTAAGCAATTGGGCTCCTTTGATTCTCTACCTATCTACAAATCTGCCAAGATTAAGCTGTTTGGACAGATATCATTCTCTATATTCTAAAACAGGAAATTGAAACCTAGGGAGGCCAAGGTTAAGCTGTTCGGCCCTCCCTTTTATAGAACATTATTTAAAAATGGTTAAGTCATCAAAATTGAAATTCAACAGTGGCATTTGGACTAGCACACTTTCACAGCTTCTTCTTTGGCCTCTTTTGGAAATATGGAACCTTGCAGCATGAAAGGTGACATATTTGGCATGTAAAAATGTCAATCATGAAACATGAACACCTATCACAAAAGGAGTCTAACAGTGGCTCCACTTGGGGATGACTTTTCCTTGCGAAAAGCCAAGAACAGCAGGTCAAACTGCCTTAATCTTCTGTCGTTGTTGTGGATTGAAGAAACTTCTTTGTGCTGGCTGTTAGATAATTGAAACTTTGTAATATAAACAACACTCTCCCTCAACTGAATTGCTGTGAACTTTACAGCATCACCTACCTTCTTCTGCGTGATTGATAATTATGTACTATGCTGCTAGAACATGCCCTTTGAAAACAGTCTCAGAATATTGATCCAAACTGATATGTTTGCCTTGTTTTTGCTTTGAGCAAGGGTGCTGATATGAACTGAAAATAGTGCTGTGTTTTGATACCTTTTGACTGAAGACTGCAAACAGCTTCTTTTGCCATGAATTGCTTGAGATGCGCCTTTGCTACTCTTCCTGTTTTGTTGAGATTAGTGCAGAGACAAAGCTTTTCAAATTGGAATACTTGCATTAGCTGTGTCTTCATAAAAATTACTGTTTCTCCCTTGACAATTGGTTTGCTTATATAAAAATGAAAACAAAGTGTTGATATATACAAATATTACTGTACAAAAAGATATATATAGAACTACATTGCATTCCTTTAAAAGGGATCATGGTAATGTTTTAGAATACGACCATTCACAGGACCTTCTTCGGTAGTGTCGCCTCCTACAACTCTGAAAAAATATGTGTTATTTCCCTGAACAGTAGAAATAACGAATGGACCTCTCCATAAAAAATCAAACTTTGCATGTTTGCTCTTGTCCTCTCTTCTTGAGTCCCACCTTAGAACTTTGTCACCAATGTAGAAATCCTCAGCCTTGGCTCTCTTGTCAAACATCTTTTTGAGCTTTTCTTGCAGAATTTGAACTTTGTCATAAACTTGCTCTCTAGTTTGCTGAAGATGAATGGTCTGATTAATTCTTCTTTGAATGTCATTTGGTTCAGCCTAAATTTCCTGTAACAGTCTGATAGTAGGGATGCCTAAGGATGAAGGAAATCTAGCCTCCATGCCATGTACCAGCTCATAAAGGCTCATCCCAATGGACCTCTTTGTTGAAAGTCTGTCTGCCCATAGGGCATTTACCAGGTTTTTGTTCTAGTTCTTCTTGTTCACTTCTAGCACTTTCTTTATGATGTTGATGAGGCTCTTGTTGGATGATTCAGCCAAGCCATTGCCTTGAGGGTAATAGGCTGTAGAGTGGCCTAAGGTAATATGAAATTGGTGGCAAAAATTGATCATATTTTTGGACTTAAAGGCAGCGGCATTGTCAGTGATGATTTTCTCAGGGCAGCCAAATCTATAAAGGATATTGCGCTCAAGGAATTGGATAATGATGGTGTCATTTGCTTGCCTACAGGGAATGGCTTCAACCCACTTAGTGAAATAGTCGGTGGCTGTTAAAATCCATTTGTGCTGGCCTAAGGAAGAGGGATGGATTTCTCCAATGAAGTCAAGACCCCATTTTTGAAAAGGCTTTTCGGTCGAGATGGGTTTCAGGGGAAAAGGTAATAGCTTTCTCTTGCCCTCAAAGATTTGGCATTTGTGACATGACATGGCAAACTTCTTTACATCTGCAAAAGAGAGGGCCAATATAAACCAGCCCTTAAAATTTTGTCAGCAGTGGACTTCCAATATAGATGTCCTCCACAGTCACCTGCATGGAATTCTTTCATGACATTGTTAGTTTCATTCATGGTTAAACAATTAAGCAATATACCTTCGTGATTTATCCAAAATAATGCACCATCTATGACACAAAACCTTATAGCCTTCATTTTCAAAAATCTTTTCTTGGTTCTGGACAATCCTGGGGGAGCAAACAAGTTTAACAGTACAAAACATATATCAGCATACCATGGAGATTGCAAAAAGTTCTCACTGATCTGTGGAGTCGCCAGCTCTTGTTCATTGTCCAGTTGGTTAATGTCTAAGGCTTGAAAGATTGTTTCGGACATTAGTTTGGCTAAACCTTGTCCCTTTATCATCTTGGTTGGTTTTATTTCTATGTCATACTCAAGAATGTTTGCTATCCACTTGCCTCTTTTGCCTTCTAGCCCCTCTTGGGTCAATATGTCTTTTACAGCAGTGTGTGGGACATAGGCAATCACATGTGAATATAAAATGTACACTCTGAAATCCTTGATGGCCTTAATGAGTGCATAGGCCTGCTTTTCCATGATTGGGTGCTTCAAAGGGGCATCTCTTAAGGCTCGGATGGAAAATGCAATCGGCTTTTCAGCTCCCTGTTCATCCTTTTGCAAAAGGATAGCAGTTGTAGTATGATCAGATGCAAAAGAAAATATGATAAAATCTTTGTCAAATTGTGGGTTGGTGAGGACAGGGGTTTGGGTTAAAGCCGTTTTGATGCTCTCAAATGCTTGCCTGGTTTCAAGAGACCATTTTACCTTGGCATCCTTTTTTAACATGTTACTTAATAGTCTTATCAGCTCGGCTAGATTTGGAATAAATCTCCTTAGGAAATTGATCTTTCCAAGAAATTCTTGTAGCTCTTTTATGTTTCTTGGATATGGGATTTGGAGGATGGCTTGGATTCTTTCAAGATCAATTCTAATCCCATATTTTGATATGATGTGGCCAAGTAATTTTCCTTCTTCAAGGCCAAAGAGAGACTTCTTGGGATTCAAGGAAATGCCATATTTCCTGCATGTCATGAATATTTGCCTTAAGTGTTTGAGGTGTTCCTGATCAGATCTGGAAAATGGGGTAAGATCATCAAGATAGACAACTAGGAAGTCATGTATTTCTTTGGCAAAAGCAATATCCATTGCTCTTTGAAAGGTAGCGCCAACATTTTTAAGTCCGAATGGCATCTTAACATACTTAACTGTCCCCCAGGGTGTGGTAAAGGCTATCTTGTCTTGGTCATCCGGGTGAACAAGTATTTGATTGAAACTTGAAAAGCCATCTAGCAAAGAGATTCTAGATGACCCCACTACTCTTTGTAGGATGTGATCCATTTTGGGCAAAGGATAGTGGTCTTTTAGGGAGACTTGGTTTAAATTTCTCAAATATACACAAAGTCTAATTTCACCTATCTTTTTTCTTGTAGGAACGAGATTGGATACCCATTCAGAAAATCTGATGGGTGCTATTATGCCTGCTTCAAACATCCTCTTTACTTCCTTCTCAATCATGGGAAGAAGCATAGGGTTAATTCTTCTAAGTTTTTGTTTGAAGGGTTTCTGGTTTGGTTTTAAGGGAATTGTGTGTTGGATCACCGAGGTGTCATAGGATTTCAAATCCTCATAACTCCAAGCAAATACATCTCAGAATTCTTTGAACAAATCAATGTACTTGGGCTTTTGATCAGGTGGTAAATTTTTGGACAATTTGATCATTTTGGGATTCTCTGCTGTCCCAATGTTGTGTTCTTCTATAGCAGCGTTCAATGGTTGTAATTTTGGCTTTCTGGGAACATCATTGGCGTCAAACATGTCTTCTAATGGGGTTAGGCCAGTAGGCAGAAAATTATCCTTTAGGTCAATGATCTCTGCCTCTGTTTTGGCAATTTCTTCCAAATGCATTTGTTTCAGTTGTTCTATATTTGTTGTGTTAAAAACAGTTGGGTTTAGAATTTGTTTGGTTGTTGTAGCTGTCACAACTTGCTGATTTTCATTTGTTTGCTGTTGGGCATCATTGATAGCATCCATGTCAATGTTAATATTCGAAAACTCATGCTCAAGAGTGAGGAAGTTGTTGATCTGGGCATCATTTTCAAACACTTGCCAATTTTTAACGTTATTTGGGACAACAGGCCTATGTTTTATTTCAGCAGTAAAGTGATGGTTTGGATCAAAAGGAAGCTTACATGTACTTGCAAAGGTGGCTAGACTGTGTGCATGAATGTTATGATTTCTTGAAATCTTGGTAAGCTCGAATTCAGTGAATGCATTGAGTATATTAGTGGCAGCAGTCCGATAGGCCCTCATTCTATTGTCATTGGTAACAAAATTACCTTTCATCTGCTGTATGATTAAATCAGAGTCACCTAGAATGGACACCTTTGCAGCTCCTAAAGCTTTGAGCAGTTTAAGGCCTAAAAGCAGAACCTCATACTCTGCCATGTTATTTGTACATTTGAAATTCAGTCTGTAGGCATGGCCTTCTGCATGGTTGTTATGTGTATTGTGAATCCAGACGCCTGCCCCTGCTCCTGACTTGTTGACAGAGCCATCGAACTCTAAATACCATGTGATTTCTTGCTTGTGTTTAGTACTAAGAGTTTCAGTCATTCTTACAGCGGGCAGATTTGAAATTTCTGTTTGGGGAGGTTCTTCTAGCATGCTAGTTGCATTAATTGTTGTGATAGTCTCATGGGTATGTGCAACTGATTCTTCATTGATGTGTTCTTGTTGTTCTAGAGCCAAAGGCTCATCATCAGTTGGAGAATTTGTATCAACATTAAACAAAATAAAGGAATCCATATCAGAATGGATTGAGTAAATGGGAAAATTTTCAGGCTTGCTCTCACTACTCACCACATATTTTATCAGTGTTTCTCTATACAGTCTCTTTGGTTGCCCAAAGACTGAAATAATAGCATAGGAGAGGTCTAGTTGAAGGGATCCTTGGAGCTTTTCTCCCCATGATCTTGAGAGGAGCATACCATATTTTGGTGGGATGTCAGCCACCACCACATCCATGAGGATGGTCATGTTGGGATATTGGACTAAGGAGACACACAAGTCTTTGATGAGGCCTAAACACTTAACTTGACTTGAGTCAAATGAGTACAAATCTTTGTAGGGTCTTGTAATATCAAGGTTCAGTTTTCCCATAACTACTTTGGGCATAAGATTGTGTGATGCTCTTGAATCAAACATGGCATTGTGCAAGATTTTGTCATGTATATGTAAACTGACATAAAAGGGAAAGACAGATCCATATGTTGACTTTCCATTAACTTCTGGACCAAACAGCAGTTCAGGGGTATCATCCAAATATTTACATCGTCCTTATTCTCTGGGATTTGAAGTGATTTTTGAATTTGTTGCCTATATACATCGTGTTTGGCTAGTTCTGAGAGGGGGATGGATATCTTAAGTTTTCCAATCTCTGCTTCTAAGTTAAATGGCTTTTCCAATGGAGTCTTGGTGTTCATAATGGCAATTTTTTCTTCTTCTTTTGAATTACCAGCGATTTGTTCTTGTTTATCAGTGTTATGGGAATTGATTGCTTGCGGTTTTTCAGCTTTAGGAGGGCTTTTCGGAATACTGGTCGAATTTTTCTCAGAGGAAGGAGGTGACAGAGGTTGATCAATAGAAGGTTGTATTTCTATTATGTCTTCTACAGTCACTTGATGCGGGTTTGGGACAGGTATACCAGCTGGTTCTGTTACAACAGCCTTGCCTTTAATCTTGTTGGGCTGTTTGCCGTCCTTTGGTTTACTAGGTTAAGAAATATCAATGGTCCTAGTTCTCAGCTTATATTGTTTGTGGACCTCATACACAGCAGTATCATAACCTTGTTTAAAATCAAAAGACTCACCCGACTTAGTCTGAAATTGACTGAAGTTATGCTTATCTTGGTCTTCTTGGCTCAGAAAAGTTTGATGCTTGCCCTTTAGATCCATCAGATTCATGTGGGTGTCTTCTATGGGTTCACTGGAAGTGGATGCTTCTACATAATTCTCATGGAAGGGGGGTCTTATGTGATGATCTGGGCTTGACCTACCAACATTTGTGTTCTGCGTTTTCCTAAAATTTGGGTTCCTTATGGTATTGGACTGTTTCCCTTCCCATGATGACTTCCTCTCAACACTTTCTACTCTGTCTCCCAGCCTTTGCATGCCACTGATAATAGCATCAAGCTTTTGTTCTAAGGCTGGGGTTCTTCTTTCCATTCTAGATCTGTTTCTTTTGGCAATTAGGTTGGCCTCTATGCTAACAGCAACATTTTTCATGTCTGCAAGGGTCTGAGGGGCTCTTTCTTTTAACTGATATGCCATATCGGGGTCGAATCCATCAGGGAATTTATACAAGGCAAGGTCAGGTGGGGGTCTTAAGTTCTGTGGTATTGCATTATAGACATTATTGAATCTTGCACAGTACTCCAAAACAGTCTCCTGAGGACCTCTTTTAATTGTATCATATTCAGCTAGTATGTGTAAGGGGTATTTCTTTTTCTCCCATCTGTTGGTAAAGGATTGGTAAAGCTCATCCAAAGTGGTTATAGAATTTGCAGCAAGTGATCTGAACCAATTTCTTAGATCACCTATTAAACTCTAAACAAAAATTCTCATTCTCACGCTATCATCATCTATTTCGTAGTTTTCAAAATAGTCTTGCATCTTCTTGGTATGCTGCAGTGCAGTGAAAGGACCAGTACTATCAAAATATGTAATTTTTGATTGGTAATCTTGAGGCAAGGCCTCAGGATTAGCAGGCAATTGCAGGGGTGCATATCTATTAGCCATATTCACAGGGATGAATGGAACATCGGGGATAAATGGAACAATAGGGATAACATGGATAACATGAGTAACTGGAACAACAGTAGTGGTAGTTGTAGTATGTGCAGTGAATGGAGGTGTGGATGGAGTGCTTTGAGATGTGGATGATGAACAAGGGGAGGTAGGGGTTGAACGAAATAAAACCTTAACAGGAGTTGGAGCATAGCTTGGGGGGGATGTTTCAGGACTCAAATCCGCAAAATATTCTCTTTGCTCTTGCTTCCTAAGGATCTTTGGGATTAAGTTCGGATTTTCAAAAGCAGCTGGGGGATTTGGGTCTGCATTTGACCTTGTGTATCGTGGGTTCTTCTTGGGAGCCAGCTTCCGAACTGTTTTGGTATTTTTCTGGGAATGCTTTTAGAATCGGCAAGGGACTGATCAAATTTTGGAATGGCTGTGTATAGCCTAAAACTAGCATGAAGATTGACTGAAGCAACTTTTATTTACTTTTGTTAATGCGAAGCAAAGAACAGTTTCAAAGGCTTCGTGGTTGATATTCAGGCTTCATCTGTAGTTTTACGGAATATACAACAATTAGAAAGTCAATTTTTTCCAACCTATTTTTATAAAATTAACTGAGGATGTTTCCCCAGTGGAATCGCCATTATGTTATCACTCAGGTTGTCCCTCAGGTTGGAGTAAAGGGATACGGCTGAGGTAACCACAGACCAACTTTGCACTGTAGGTTCTAGCCCACCTGCAATCAGAGAGGGCCCTCTATTTCTGATTTAGCTTTGTTGATGATGATTTTAGGCTAGCTATTGAGTTCAGGGGTTTCGTTTGTTTTTGGTTTGAAGATTGATGTTTTCAGGTAAAGAGGCAGGTATAATGTGAAAGTTTCGAACCATTGGGCATGGAGTCAAGGAGTAGGACTGCTGGTGTGTTTTCTTGGTCACAAGAGGAATAAGGAGCAAGGTAGCTGCACATGGAACAATTTTTCAGGTTTAAAGGATGGAAAGAATGCCAAGGAAGGAGAGGCAATTAAGAATCTCTCAATCATCTTAACAGAGAAGGGGGAATGAGCTCTATCTAGGGGCAATAAAGAATCCCTAGATAACTGTCAAACACATGTGAATTAGAGTAAATATGAGGCACAGGGAATTCATATTCATGTCCAATTCAGTTCAGATGAAAAAACATAAAGAAACAACAAGAATTGAGCCTAGAGTGCAGTTAAACAAGTTCTAAGCTAATCTTTCTTTCTGCTATTTAGATGGTGAAACTATGAAAACAGAGGTAAGAAGCACTTATTGAGTCATGTTGCAGCACAAGAATTCCACATTCACTTCCTCGTATCATTAGACACAGAGCAGACAATCATTCCTCCAAATCTCTTCAGCAATATTTGATTAAATAAAACATATCAGGTATACAGTGTGAATCTCTAGTGAAAATTATCAATCAACCAACCCTTAAAACAATACAGAGGGTGGTATATATACGAAAAATTCTCCAAAATTTTTTATTACAGCTTTGACCTAAACAAGTCTGAAAGTAAATGATTACTTTAACCTAAACCTATCAGAAATAAATGCAAGAAAATATCTATGAGCTGCACTGAGGGCAACCGTATCAAAATTGAATTAATGCGTTGTCCTCGGTGGCTTGGTGCAGTGCTTCTGCAATAACTGTGCCTGGGCTTCTGCTCCATTGTAGTTCGGTGGCTTTAAGTGCTTTAACTGTGATTTGAGAGCTGGGATGGGCTTACACCATCTGATTTGACGTTGCTGGAGGCCATTCAATGTTGATCTGCTTTGGGAACTGAAGTTTTCCATTAAAAAAGTTTAACTGATACTCTTTGCCGCTTCATCTTTCCTCTAATACTCTTTGACAAATGAATCGGGTCGGTTCTCTCCTTCGCTGTGGGTCAAATCAAAACTTAATGGCCGCTGTTCGGCCCTCTGTTTCATTTAGAACTTCCTTTCGATCCTTTCTTCATGCCTCGCGAAGAAAAATGGGTCATTCGATGCCTTTTGGGCTTACTAGGCGCAAATCGCGCATGAAAAACTGCCTCGGAATTTGAATCCAGGTTTCCTAAGCACGATTTTCGCCTTTCACACCAAAAATTGATGATGACGTCAGCATGACATCAACGGGTAGGACCATGGTACGGCGGATGACGTGACAGGATGATGTCAGTAGGGTGATGTCATCATGTACGATGGATTATGTGGCAGGATGACGTCAGCAGGGTGACGTCAGCATGTACGATGGATTACGTGGCAGGATGACGTCAGCAGGGTGACGTCAGCATGTACGGTGGATGTTGTGGCAAGGACACGGGGGCAGTGACGTGGCAAGGGTGACTCGGCAGGAGGCCGACGTGTGCAGATGACGTGGTAGTGTCCTGTGTAGTCATCAGGGGGAGGGATAGAAGGCGGTTTGTGGTTTTCATCAGACCACCTTCTGTACGAGGGCGGTAATTGTCAGAGCGGCCCCGATGCAATCACTGGTGGACGCGTGTCCTCCTGTACGACGGAAAAACCACCAAGCCATCGGACGCTAAAGGTCGGGCGACGGGATGGCTCTGAAATCGCCGAGAGCCGTCGGATCTAGGAGGGGCGGATCGGAGGGCTGACGGAGCGCGGAGCTGGCGGCGGGTTTATACGGGGGATCTGCGTGAATATTCAAATCTTCATAAAATGTCGCGGGGAGGGTTAAACTTTGGTTTTGTGGGTTTTATGGGTTTACACAAGCGGGGAAGAACAAAACTAAATGTTTATTAAAACTTTTAAACATTATCTTTGTGCCAACGATTGCGGAGGGGTGAAGTTACAAGGTTTTGAGGACGGAGAGGTGGATAAAGGTTCTTGGTCTAACCAGAGGTTTAGACCAATCCCAGTTTCATGACCCGGATGGGTTCACAATAGTCCCAGGTGGACTACTATGTCCCAGGACTGGAAAAATACATAGCTATAGTGCTATAAGGTGGGATATCTACATAGGGGATTTATTAACATAGATTTAATACGGGAAGGGGAAAACAGACAAGGATTTACATAATAGAGTCAGAAGTTAATATGAAGATGATGGGAAACCGTTAAGGTAAGGAACCTTAGGCTATTGTGGGGGAATAGAACTTTGTAAAAGAAGAATGGAAATCCTTGAGTGAGGCAGATCTTCACCAAGGCCAATGTTATGGAACATGATGAAATTAAGAGGCTCAAGCAGATCTTGACCTCTTTGGGGAAATTAGTGAGTGATTTGGGGAATAAGAAGAAAGGGGAGTTAGTTATGTCTAGCTTGAGTTCCTCCAGATGAAAAACTGCATCATGACTGTGATCTGAAAAGATATAACACTTAGAAACACAAAATTGATCATGAATGAACATTCTGCAACCTCAAAAAACTACCTACCCAGCCTACTTTCCTAGCATTTTTTCTTCTTTTGGTGGGTGCACTTAGACTTGCAGACCTAGCTTTACAATTTTTCTTTTGATTGCCTTCCTATCTAAATCTACACTTATTTCTGCCAAGGGCCCAGATTAAGCAATTGGGCTCCTTTGATTCTCTACCTATCTACAAATCTGCCAAGATTAAGCTGTTTGGACAGATATCATTCTCTATATTCTAAAACAGGAAATTGAAACCTAGGGAGACCAAGGTTAAGCTGTTTGGCCCTCCCTTTTATAGAACATTCTTTAAAAATGTTTAAGTCATAAAAATTGGAATTCAGCAGTGGCATTTGGACTAGCACACTTTCACAGCTTCTTCTTTTTCCTCTTTTGGAAATATGGAACCTTGCAGCATGAAAGATGACATATTTGGCATGTAAAAATGTCAATCATGAAACATGAACACCTGTCGCAACAGGAGGCTAACATATGGAAAACATTTGCAGAAAGAAAAGGTATGTACAATATTACAAGGCTTAACCTTAGTCATTCAAAATTATGACTCCTATTGGTATAGGAACCTAACAGCTCCTAGAGAGAACCCCCAAATTCAAGAGAGGTTAGTGCTTAGGACATCTTAGTATCTCTTGAAGATAAATCCATGAAGCACAAGAGATAAATGTGAAATGGTTTAGATGTTGGTTTAATTACCTTTCTCAGAGGTAGATTCAATATGCACATAAACAACATATCATTGCAAGAATGTATGTTTAGGTCTAGTGGTTGACACACAAAGAATGCAACTTAACTTTGTCGTTGAAATAGAGACGGAAAGGATAAATATAAGAAAGAAGCTTGGTCCATAGGGTTGGGTAAAAACATAATCCTATTCAACAAATCCAAGTAGAATCATGACAAGCTAAAAGGAATGAAGTGCATTGTTGGGCATGGAATCCCCCCACAGCATATTTTGGGGATCAAAGCCCAAGTTTTGAGTACTATTGTCATAAAGACTCCGTGAATTGCTGGTGTGGAGAAAAATTGTATGTTAGAGTCATAGGGTTATCCGCCCTAAGTTTTGAAGGTAGTGTCAGCCTACCCATGGTCCATGGACCATGGGATTATATAAATAGAGCGAGGCTCTAAGTTGTAAAGTAGCGAAGGAATGGAGTCTAGAAGATAGCAAGCATAGAGAGAAAGTCTAAGTGTTTTGGGTCGTAGTAGTAGGAAGAAGCTCTGCAGCTGAGTGCGTAGAGGCCTAGTAGATTCTGTAGCTGAGTGCGCGGACCCCTACAGCTGAGTGCACAGGGTAGAGTTAGGTTTGTAACCAGGGAAAGAGATAATAAAGAGAAGCTTGATTCCAAATCTTGTGTATCTTTTTTGAGTTATTATATGGTTGATATCTTTTGCAATTGTACGATTTTATTTATTGTGTGCACTTGTATGAATGATGAACACTGTTAAGCATAAATAAACACATACGGATAAGCTAAGTCATCAATTAATATCGGGTAATAATGGGGATCAATCCCCAAGTAGGGCTACGCGAAGACAACATTGTAGGCTACGAGGTACTGATAGGTGTGTGTAGCGACGTGTGCACAGGGTCAAAACCGCGGACCATCGAAAATCATCAGACATCCCTAGGGTGCAGAAACTTGGTTCTAGCACCCTCCTATACTACTTCGAGTGAGACCTCAGACCACGCTCTGCAGACAGTTGTTGAAAGGGCTAGCAGTACCAGGATTTGTTTGCATAAATCATCTCCAAACCTGGGTCAGGCCCCTACAAGCCAACAAAAGGTTCAGGGATGTCTGATGTTGTGTCACTCGAATTGAACAAAGAAAGAAATTGAAGGGTGGTTGGACAAGAAGATTCACAAGTTCACGATGCAGGAAAACAGGAATCCACGAGTATCTAAGGAACAGTGGTTGGAGGGCTACTTATATACGGAAATCCACAAAATTTTCTTTGCATCCTTTCCTTTTGAGTTGTATGAGTGGATTGCAAAGCTAGCAGACAATTAGGGAAGGTCTAGGCTCGACAAATTATTATAGCTCCAAATCTCACTCTTATGGTTTGTGATGCTGCACTCATGGCCTAGGGCAACCAGTCCTTCCAGACCTGGTCCTAAAATTTAAAAAACAGTGTTTTATCCCCTATACGTGACATTGCCCTGAGTTAAACGCATGTACACGCGGGTCTATGTATACCCAACCCTCGTGTATGTATTAAAACACTTAAAAAAATAAATAATTCCTTATTTTCGGGCGGAGATCACGGGTTTTACCTGCTGATCACCTGTTAGTGCCCATGGCCCAACTGTTCCCAACCAACTCCTAACTAAAAAACTACTTTGGAGATGGTATAAAAAGACATCAAAGGGAAGGCCTAAGGGAGAGAGAAAAGAAGAGCAAGATTATTATGCTGAGATTTTCCCCTTAGACCAGGTCTGAAGTCCTTGGTGCCTTCTGCACTTCCCCCATTTTGCATAGGAAACCCTTGTTTCCATGTGTATTGGTGATCATTCATCTTCTATATCACCACTGAGTAAGACTTGGAAGGAGCTCTTATTGGAGGCTTGAGGCTGGAACGAATCCGAGAGGAAGCTTTGCTTGGAGCCTATTGAAGGTGTTTCAGGTGAAATCTTTCCGTTATATGTACTTTACTTGCCTTTATATAAAGAAACACGTCTTGGTTCCCGAAACAATCTTTCTTTGTGCTTATGAGATTCTTGTTTTGAATTCTTATGCAAGTAGTTACTTAAAGATTTTTATAACTAACTTTATAGCATGAAGATGGTTTGTGTATAAGTATTTGTCCATGTACTATTGTGTTCTTTGATTTGTTTGTTTTACAGGTCAAAGGAGAAGAAGGGAACTCCAAGAAGGGTTTGGACCCTAAAGGCCTTCTCGAACGTAGGACCTTAGGTACGTACCCTAAACATTAGAATTTTCTTACAGTAAAGATAATGGATGTGTGTGTGTTTCTTTGAATAAGCAATTTTCAGTCTGGTAGAGTCTTGACCCAAAGGACCATAGGGGTACTTTCCCCTCAACCAGAATTGGCGACTCCGCTGGGGAACAACACTCTTGTTGTTCCTAGTTTGGGTAGTCTTCAAGCTAATCAAGGCTCAGCCTCTCTGTTTGCTGGCTCTGACTGTCTGATCTGTTCTTGAACTCTAAGCTTTTCCAGTTTTTCAGTCTGTATTTTTTTTATTTTTCTTGAAAATTTTCAGATACGCTATTTTTCTGGATTACAAAATCGTATATACACAAGTTGTACTAAGTGAACCCGCGTATACGCAGGTTTCCTCAGTTACAGTCGCGTGTAAACGCACTCTGCACATCACTGCAGGCGCGTATATTATCTAATTTTCAAGATTTATAAATTTTCTTTTTGCTGAATGTTTGTCTGGTAGTTTGGGTCAGTTTGAAGTAGTCATTTTCCAGTAATAGTCCTCTGTTTAACAGGGGGCATCTTGTTCTGAACTCTTTCTAGTTATAAGGAGTATCAGTCTTGTTTTCGTTGATTTCAAGCGTCATTGTTTTTTGACACACAAGATTTCTGGTTAAGAATCTTGACTGCTCTGTTTTAGCAGAGTAGGAAGATTGGATTCAATCTTTGTGTTCATTTTGTTTTGGTGACCTTTTGTTTGCTTAACGAAACCATTTTTGTGACCATTTGCTCCTTCGTTTCAGGAAAGTTGTTTGTTACCATTTTCTTGAAACTTGTCTTTTGATCTTTTGGACTTTCATTTCTGCTTTTGATTTCATGAGTGATTTCAAACGCATTTATTTTTGTTGGGTTTTCATCATTTGAAAGGTGTCAATTCACAAAAGTGTTTGGTTGCCTATTCATCAATCATTGGTTTCAGTATTCTTGAGAGCATTCTTTGAAAAAAGACTTCTTGGCTTCATTGAAAGAAAATCTGTTGAAAGTTTTGAGTTTCGCTTTCTTAAACTTGCTTTTCATTTGATTTCCTTTTTTGCGAAGTGAAATTGCTTTGTGTTTATCGTAGAACTTGTTTTTATTGTTTGGACGAAATGATTGGTAACACATCATCTTCTATCTAAGCATTTTAGTGGCAAGACAAATTTGATAAGGCAACAACTTTCCTTCTTTGTTTTTAGAGTAGTCTTTAAATCTTGCATCCACATATAGTTCTTGCATTAGGATAGATTTGCATCTCTTTTTAGGCATATATAGTTTTGTTAGTTTTTGTGAGTGTGGAGTCTGAAAAGAAAAGGAAATTTTTTTTATATTAGAAGTACCTCTGAACCTCATAGAAATTGCTCTTCATCGAAAACAAAAAGTGCATGTGCATGTAGCTAAGTTTTATTAATTTCTTTTGCGTCCATAAAAACACCACAAGTTTCATCTCCATTACCTTGTGACTTAAAGAACAGCCTAATAAAATCAAGCGCTAATTAAAATCCACTAGAACTTTTTGTTTTAGTCAGTTACACCAACAAGTTTAGGATTTTAGGGCCTTGGATTAGGCGAGTGGAGAGTTAACTCTCCAAGGCCACATAAAACGTCAAACATAAGAGTCTAAATAACGAGAGAAAATCCAATAGCGTTAGGAAGACCAGGAAAGCTCCGAATCTGGGAGTTAAGAACGAGGGTCTGTGAAGACAGGGAAGAGAGATACCCCCTCTCCTACTTGTCCGAACTTACCTCACGACTATTCCGCCTAGCTTCTGCGATGAGTTGGTACCCATAGTTGCCTCTCCTAGGGATCTACACAGGTGGCTGCGGAGGGGAATCCCATGGCACCTGAGGTTGACGTTGTATCACTCTCGACAGTACTACTGGAGGGCTCCCTTGCGAAGCTTGGGGGCTTGCACCAGCGCAGGCTGTTGTTAGGAGGTCAGCGTAACTTCCTCTGATACCTTCGCTGATAGGACTGGGCCCTCATCATCCCAGACTATCTTCGGAAGGCCCCTTGATTCACTTTCTCGTATTTTGGTGTCCGGTCCTAATCACCCGGAGCGGAAATACATGGAAGTTGTTTGACTGGCTATGTCTTTAAGGACTTTATAGTGTGTGCTCTGTGCTCCTAGTTGGCCTAGCTTTCAATTTTTTGAGTCTTTAGTTAGATCATAACAAAAAATTCAAAGTGGCTGACTGATCTCCCAGACGGTCTCGAAGACTTCGTGGTCTTTCACCGCCAAGTTTAGAGCCTTCTCGGAGAAGGCGCAGAGGGAATACCACCGGTGGGCTTCGTCCTACGCCGGTTGACGCATCGGAGATTGATCCTCCTAGCGGGGGCATTATTGCCCAAGCAAGGCCTGGTACTTCTAAACAAGAGAGGGATAATCCAGTCCTTTCTCGAGTTCTTTTTCAAACAGAGAATAACGTAGAGGTAGAAGAATTCTCAGAGTCGTTAGGCGCTCTGAATTCACCCCTACCATTTAGTCATCCAGACGTATTGCAATACGTTGGGACTCTGTCACATAGACCATCAAGTCCAGGTTACGCTACGCGCTTACCATTCATGACCACTACTGGAAGCATGGTTTCTACAAGTGCTACGACTATGCAAACCCCAACATCAGCACAAGGGGGAGGAACTATTTCCATCCCCTCCACTTCCTTGTTTGGATCTTTTGCGAGCACATCTCTACTTGGGTCTACCTCCATGTTGGCTTGTGTTATATTCTTTCCACGACTAACCCTACCTATGGTTTTGGGCGAACCTACCTATGGTTTTGTGCATGATTTTCGCACATGGTATTGGACGTGATGGTTTTTCGGTCCATGGTATTGGATGCTTCGGCATGTATAAATATGTATTGTAACATTGAAAGGAACATAATGAAAAATCAAGCTGGTAGTCCCGATTTTGGGATCCAGGGAAAAATCTTTGTGCATATGTGTTTTATGGGTTATGCTCTCACATTGTTTATTTTCTTTGTTTAAGAATTCGTATGCAGGTAATTTTTGTACAGGGTTAAAACCTACATTTGGTATCAAAGCTGTTTTGGCTTCAAGGGGACGCCTTTGTTGCTGAGGGGTTTCGCTCAGGCCTGTGGTAGACCCTGTTCAGTGGGAGATCTGCGAGATCGATTCTGGTGGTGAAAGAAGATGGTGAGCAGTGGAAAGATCGAGATTTAGAAATTCAATGGTCAGAGTTTTGAGTTGTGGAAACTCAAGATGGAGGATCTGTTGGTCGATAAAGATCAGTGGATCTCGGTAGATCCGGGTACTAAACCATCGAGAGTGACCGATGAAGAATGGAAGAAATTGGATCGGAAGGCAAAGAGCACAATACGATTGTGTGTCTCAGATTCAGTATTGCTGAATGTATCAGGGGAAGCTACGGTAAAGGCTTTGTGGGTCAAGTTAGGGACTTTGTACCAATCTATGTCTCTGGTGAATAAACTGTTCCTGCGGAAAAAGCTGTATAACCTGAGGATGAAAGATGGAGACTCAGTGACAGAGCATCTGAATGCGTTTAATACTGTGGTAAGTCAATTATTATCTGTTGATATTAAAATTTTAGATGAAGATAAGTGCATCAGTCTATTGTGTTCTCTACCAGATTCGTGGGATAGTCTGGTTATTGCAATAGGTAGCAATGCAACTACTTTGCAGTTTGATGAAATAGTCTCAGCCTTGCTGACGGAGGAGATGAGACGGAAGAATATGGACAACCAGAATGGTGATGCCTTGTCTGTACGAGGACGGTCCCAGAACAGAAACAAAAATAAGTCATCGAGTGGGAGATCTAAATCTAGAGGGAGATCTAAATCTCCAGGAAAACCTACAAAGGTGGTGTGCTGGAAATGCGGAAAGGAAGGGCACTTCAGAAGGGATTGTAAATCTAATGCTCCTGATAAAGGAAAGGGATCTGATGATGCTCCTTCTGCAGAGGCGAAAACCACCTCAGATGAAGGTGGGGATGTGTACTTGGCTTCTTCAAGTACACATGTAGATCATGAGGCATGGTTGATTGACTCAGGTGCATCCTTTCACTTCACTCCCCATAGAGAGTGGTTCTGCGAGTATGAGAAATACGATGGTGGTGATGTGTTCTTAGGAGATGATAGGAAGGCTAGAATCATTGGTCGGGGAAAAGTAAAGTTGAAGTTGCAAGGTGGAAGGGTTAGAACACTTCCGGGTGTTCTACATATTCCTGCATTGGCTAGAAATCTGATTTCTGTAAGCAAGTTGGATGATGCAGGTGTAAAGATGGTGTTCGAGAAAGATACCTGCAAGATGGTTCGAGGAGCACTGATATTGATGCGGGGAGTTCAGATTGGAACTCTGTACAAGCTGCAAGGTAGCATTGTTGTTGATGGGTGCAATAGTTCTATGGTTCCTGAAAATGGAGTAGAAAATCTAGTGGTCTCTGGAGAGAAGACCATGTTGTGGCATCAAAGGCTTGGACATATTGGAGAGAAGGGCCTTCGAATACTTCATGGTAAAGGTATGGTAGAAGGTATGAATGATAGCTCTCTGGATTTTGATTTCTGTGAAAATTGTGTGTATGGGAAGCAGAATCGAGTGAGTTTCCCCTCTAGTTGTAAGAGGACGAAACATATATTAGAGCTTGTGCACAGTGATGTGTTTGGACCTGTGAAGGTTCCATCACTGGGTAAGTCTGTGTACCATGTATCATTCATAGATGAATTCTCAAGGAATACATGGATATATTTCCTTAAGAAGAAATCTGAAGTCTTTGACAGGTTTAAAGAATTTAAGGCTCTGGTGGAAAATTAGACAGAGAAGAAGATAAAGGTGCTGAGGACAGATAATGGTGGAGAATTTTGCAGCAAGGAATTTGAAGAATTTTGTAAGAAGTGTGGTATAGCACGACAGAAGACTACTCCATATACACCTCAGCAAAATGGAGTCGCAGAAAGAATGAACAAGACGTTGATGGAAAGGGCAAGAAGCATGCTCATTGGTGCCGGGTTAGGACAGGAATTCTGGGCAGAGGCGGTGGATACTGCACGTTACCTGATCAACAGATCACCCTCATCAGCGTTGGAGGATAAGACTCCACAAGAAGTATGGACTGGTAAGAAACCCTCTCTTTCACATCTGAGGGTATTTGGATGTGATGCATATGTACATGTTCCAAAGGAGAAACGAACCAAGTTGGATAGTAAATCTGAAAAGGGCATCTCTATTGGGTATAAGGATGGTTTAAAGGGTTATAAGCTTTGGAACCCAGTCACACGGAAGGTTGTGTACAGCCGAGATGTGGTGTTCAGAGAGGTAAAAGATGTTATTCAATCTGAAGTCCAACCAAAGGAACCTGAGAAGATAGAGTTTGAGCCAAAGGAGGAAGAATCAGACTCTGCAGCAGAGGAGGAATCAGAAGATGAAGAGCCACAAACTCCGTCTGTGAGAAGATCAGGTCGAGAAAGAAGGCAGCCAGAAAGGTATAGTCCATCTGATTTCAGTTCAAATTTTGCTTTGTCTGTTACTGATGATGATCCCAGAACTGTGAAGGAAGCAGTGGATTCAGAGGATAGAAAACTCTGGAAAGAGGCCATGGTTGATGAAATGGCATCTTTGCACAAAAATGAGGCTTGGGATCTGGTAGAGTTGCCGGCTGGAAGGAAACCCATTGGCAGCAAATGGGTGTTCAAGAAGAAGACTAATGCAGAAGGAAAGGTGGAGAAATACAAAGCTCAGTTGGTAGCAAAAGGTTATTCCCAGGTGCCGGGAATTGATTTTGGTGATATTTTTTCTCCTGTTGCCAAGGTAGCTTCTATTATATTACTTTTATCTGTTGCTACTGCTTTTGATTTTGAGGTAGAACAGATGGATGTGAAGACAACATTTCTTCACGGGGATTTGGAAGAGGAAATCTACATGAGGCAACCTGAAGGCTTTGCGGTGAAGGGTAAGAAAGAACTGGTATGCAAGTTAAAGAAGTTTCTGTATGGGTTAAAACAGTCACCAAGGATGTGGTATCAGAAATTTGATACATTTATACGGGGACTTGGCTTCACCAGAAGCAAAGCAGATCATTGTGTGTATTTTAAATTAATTGGTGACCGTGTTATTTATCTGGTCTTGTATGTGGATGATATGTTGCTGGTTGGAAATGACAAAGAAATTATCCAGGATTTGAAGACCCAATTGTCCTCCAAATTTGATATGAAAGATCTTCGTGCCACAAACTATATTTTGGGCATGGAAATTAAAAGAGATCAGGCAAAGAGGAAGCTCTGTTTAAACCAGAGGAAGTATGTCGAGAAAATACTGCAGAGGTTTAATATGCAGGATAGTAAACCGGTGAAGGTTCCTATTCCTGTAGGTGTGAGGTTATCTGCTGAACAGTGTCCCAAGACACAAGAAGAGGAAGAGGACATGTCCCGTGTTCCATATGCAAGTGCAGTCGGTAGCCCGATGTATGCAATGGTCTGTACTAGACCAGACATTGCACATGCAGTGGGAGTATTGAGCAGGTTTATGTCAAAACCTGGGAAGGAGCACTGGACAACAGTGAAGCGAGTTTTGCGTGGCACTAGTGATTATGGTTTGTGCTACCAAGGAAGACCAGGATTGGACAGAGTGTTGGATATTCATGGTTTTGTTGATGCAGACTGGGCTGGAGATGTGGATCAGAGAATATCTACAAGTGGGTATGTGTTTAACCTATTTGGAGGTGCATTCAGTTGGATGAGTAAGAAACAATCTGTAGTGGCACTATCAACTACAGAGGCAGAATACATGGCAGCCACTCATGCAAGCAAGGAAGCAGTTTGGTTGTAGAGATTATGTTCAAGTATGGGGTTAGTACAGGGAGCTATAAGAATAGACTGTGATAGCCAAAGTGCAATTTTCTTGGCAAAGAACCCTGCTTATCATTCAAAGACAAAGCACATTGATGTTCAGTATCACTTTGTGAGGGATATGATAGAAGACAAAAAGCTGTTGCTGGTAAAGGTGGACACTTTGAAGAATACTGCAGATGCATTGACAAAATCTGTGAGCTCTGAGAAGTTCTCTTGGTGTAGAGAAACAATGGGTGTTTCAGGGCTGGAAAAATGACTAAGCTCTCCTGTGGCCCCCTGTGGAAAGAAAACAACAAGTGGGAGATTGTTGGGTTGTGTTATATTCTTTCCACGAAAAATTTTTTTGGACCCTATATTAGGTTGGGCGAACCTACCTATGGTTTTGTGCATGATTTTCGCACATGGTATTGGACGCGATGGTTTTTCGGTCCATGGTATTGGATGCTTCGGCATGTATAAATATGTATTGTAACATTGAAAGGAACATAATGAAAAATCAAGTGGTAGTCCCGATTTTGGGATCCAGGGAAAAATCTCTGTGCATATGTGTTTTATGGGTTATGCTCTCGCATTGTTTATTTTCTTTGTTTAAGAATTCGTATGCAGGTAATTCTTGTACAGGGTTAAAACCTACACTCCATTCCGTCCACGAGTGGAAATGCCCAAACCAATGCTTTTGGTACTAGACTCTTCTCTTTTGGCACCCAATCATAAGGTATTCCATCGGTTCCATTTAGTGCCGTTACGTCCATGATGGGTGGATCCGCTTCATTCCAGGGTTTTCCTTTCGGAAGTGGTCATATACCACATTCCAACCCGATGGTAGGATCCATGCCTTTTTCTTCAGTAGGACAAAGAAACAATCCTTTCCAAGGTTGGAATAACCCTGGGGTTAGTAGCGCAGGAATTGGGAATCCGTTTATCAGCCAACAAGGGAATAGGCCGTACACCACGGTTAGTTCATTTCAAAGTATTCCTCCCCTTGCTTCGGCTTGGAATCCATATCAGGGGTTATCAACTCCTTACCATTCTTTAGGAGGAAACTTTACGGGTTATGGAGGTTATACGGCAGGAGTTGGTCAAACTCCGAATTTTGCTGGACCACAAGGCTTGCCTTTTGGTTCAGCCGGTTCTACTGGTCACTTCGGGCAGCCTGGTGCCTCCCAAATTCCAGGACAATCTTTTAAGAGCTTTGGGAGTTCTGCCCAATATGGGTGGAATCCCCTAGGTCCTCCTAGGCTTCCATTTCTGGCAACGTTAAACTTGCCAGATCTCACAAAGTTAACAAATGACCCAATCAGGTATAATCTGGCCTGGCCTCTGCTCCCAACCAAACTCCCTTCGGACATTCCAAAATTTGAAGGGAAGAGTGGTGAGGACCCGGGCGACCACATAACCACATTCCATCTGTGGTGCTCATCGAACTCCCTCATCGAGGATTCAATTAGGTTGAGACTCTTTCAGCGCACCTTGACTAGTAATGCGGCCAAGTGGTATATAGGGTTGCCAACTTTTTCTTAAATCACTTTCAGTTGCCTGTCCGCTATGACGCCGGAACTGAACTTCTGGCCACCTTTCGTCAGGATAAGGCTACCCACATTTCCGATCACATTCAGGAATGGAGACAGAGAAAGAGGCTCATTAAAGCCGAAATTCCTCCGGAATACCGTCTCGAGTGGTTTTTGAAGTCTTTACAACCCGAGATCTCCAAGGATGTCTCCATGTCTGGGGTCTATTCTGAGGAGCAAGCCATTTTTAGGGCCCAGCAATTAGAATTGATCTACTCTCAGTCTGGGATCCTACAAAAGTACTTGCCAGATGATCCTGGATCTAAGGTTGATTTAGCTAAGCCGAAGCCAGGTCCGCACGTGGATGGTATCGTTGGGTCAGTAGACACAACTACAGTGAACTTGCTGAATCAATTGCAGCAGTGGTCTTTGCAAACTGCTTCTAATAACCAAGTCACATTGTCTAATCCTCCCGCTTCCCAAACTTCTTCAATTAATGTCGTCCAATCTGATAACCCCAAAGGAAATCAAAATTCCAATGGGAAAAAGAAAGAACGTGGTAAGAAGAAGAACTCGGATGGGAAGCCCGATGCAAATAAATCCGGTAACAACAGTGGTGGCGGTAAAGGTGAGTCAAGAAAGAAAGTTAAGTTTCCTTGCAAGTTATGCAAAGGAGACCATCTAACTCATCTTTGCCCTAGGATTGAAGACGCTCAGCACTTGTTAGGACAGCAAGGGACTTCTAGTTCGCAAGCTGTGTTAACTAACCCGTTTCCCCAAGGGCAACAACTTCTTGCTGGCGCGAGTTCGAATCCTGGGACCTCCTCAGGGGGCAACCAGGAAGGGGAAAAAGCATCAAATGTTTTTATGATGGGTTCAAATGTCCATGTGACTACTCGGTCACATGATTATGGTGAAGCTGAAACATCCAAGGATAAAACCGTTCCCAGAGGTACTGAACTTCATATTGAGCAACCCCCTGTTGAGACTATACCTCGGATACCGAAAGGTTCCGCCAAACGCGCGACGATTAACCCTAATGCTAGGGCCACCCAGAATTACTCCATTGTGGAGGGTCTAGCTCAAAGCCCATGTGCTATGTCCACTTTAGAGGTTCTCCAGTCGTGTCCAGCTCAGAGAAGTGCTTTACTCTCCGCAATTGGATCAGTTGATCCGTCTAACTCTTTAGTGCTCACTTTTGACATGTTAAATGTCAAAAAGCGACTCCCTCATCATATGGGTTTTCAGATAAAGTCTACATACCGGAAAATTAATATTTTTCACACCGTTATAGATGAAGGAGCTTCCACATGTGTCATGTCGATGTCATATTGGAAGGCTATTGGCTCACCTTCGGCTGTTCCTTCACCAACCATATTAACTTCATTTGATGGTCATTCTCACAAGTCGCATGGGATTATCCCGGCCTTTCCTATATGTGTTGGAGGGAAGGTCGTTAATATCGAAGTTGAAGTCGCAGATGCTAACGTAGACTATAATCTCCTATTAGGAAGGAACTGGGTATATGAAATGGAAGTCGTCGTATCGACTCTGTTTCGTGTCATTTTCTTTCCTCATGAGGGGAAAATCGTTAAGGTTGATTAATTGGACTATTCCCCAATCGATCCTCAAGCAAGCTCCGACTCTACTATTCCTTTGGTGGATAACCCTTGCCCGCCGACTGAGAATTTAGGAGTAGAGATGTATTCCTCATTGATGGGTACATTTCATCTTCCCTCTCCTTTTGCAAAAATCAATGCTATTTCATCATCCAAGGAGTCTCCTCGAGAAGAGTTCTTCCGAACTCATTATTTTTCTGACCCTTGGACCTTGCCTTCACCTACGACCACATTAGTTGAAGGACAAGTAAATGGAATGGCGTTTCCTATATCTGCAGCTGAGCTTAGATATCAGTCTATCGTAGACTCTGCAGATAACCACTTCACTCCTTTTTCTGAAGAAGAGTTGGATGGTCATGTGGCCCCAGCCTGGAGCCTAGACTTTATCTCTACCTTGGATTGCTTGGATTCAATTTTACCTTCTGAAGAAGCAATCCTTGAAGCAATGATGGGTATAGATCAACCGTGTGAAGAATTACACCATCGTTCGTACTTTCTTCCTCCTTTGCAGGAAGTGGAATCTAGGTTTTCCGAGCTCTGTACTAGTGATGTTGATATGGTGTTGAACCCTTTCGCTCCAGCACACATTCGCGCCGAAGGTAATATGTCGGTAATTTCAAAAACGATACCCATCAACATCTCTAGGGACCCTAACATCATTGAGAATATCTTCATCGGGATCGAGTGTTCCCCTGAAGAAATTCAAATCTACACCGACCTCTTTAAGGAATATCGTGACATATTTGCTTGGTCTTATGAAGAAATGCCTGGCATTGATCCTTCTATATTTCAACATGAGATCAAGACATATGAAAACGCGAAACCTGTTCGTCAAAGACTTCGCCTGGTTAACCCTAGGAAAGCAGCAGCTATCAAAGCTGAAGTCCAGAAGCTGCTAAAGGCGGGTTTTATATACCCTGTTCCTCTTACCGATTGGGTTTCTAATCCAGTCCCCGTAGATAAAAAGCAAGGAACAATCCGTGTATGCATCGATTTTAGGGATCTAAATAAGGCCTGTCCAAAAGACAATTACCCCATGCCATTTATTGATCAAATTATTGATGAGTGTGCGGGTAACGAGATTTTCTGCTTCATGGATGGTTTTTCAGGTTATAATCAAATCTCTATCCGTCCAGAGGATCAGCATAAGACAGCCTTCATATGTCCCTGGGGTACCTTTGCATATCGAAAGATGCCTTTTGGTCTTAAAAATGCTGGAGCCACGTTTCAGCGGGCCATGTCATATGCTTTCCACGACATCAAACATGTCATCGAGGCATACTTAGATGATCTCGCTGCTCGTTCTCGAAAGAGAACAGATCACCCTAGTCATCTTCGATTAGTCTTTGAGCGATGTCATTTTCATAAAATCCGGTTGAATCCCAACAAGTGCGTTTTCGCGGTTACATCCGGTCGGCTGTTAGGGTTTATTGTGTCCAATGAAGGGATTCGGGTTGCTCCCTTCAAGGTTGAGGCAATAATTCAGTTGCCTCCCCCGTCTTCACTTCGGAAACTTCAAAGTCTTCAAGGGAAGGCTAACTTCTTAAGACAGTTTATAGTAAATTACGCCGAGATCACTAAAGGGTTCATGCGTCTACTACGGAAAGGAGTTCCATTTATATGGGATGACTTCGCGCAACGGTCGTTTGATGCTTTGAAAAAAGCATTAGTCTCTGCCCCGCTTTTGAGTCCACCGGATTATGGTAGAGACTTCCTTCTATATCTCGCTGCGGCAGATCAACCATTGGTATGGTTCTAGTTCATGAGGACGATGCTCTCGCCGAGCACGTCATTTATTATTTGAGCCGAGGCTTAATAGGCCCTGAGCTTCGCTATTCTCCGGTTGAGAAGTTGGCCTTGGCAGCTGTCCATGCTGTCCAACGGCTCCGTCATTATATTTTGCTACGTAAAACTTTTGTCTTAGCAGCAGTCAATCCATTTCAATTTGTCCTCAGTAGTCGAGTGATTGGGGGCAAATATAATAGATGGATAGTCATTTTGCAAGAATTCGATCTCGAGTTCTTGTCTGCCAAATCTAAGAAATCCATGGTTTTTGCGGAACTTATCTCGGAGCTACCTTGTGGAGATGATATTGTTTATGAGGAAAGTTTACCCGACGAACATATATTCCTCATCTCTGCACAAGACCCTTGGTATGGAGATATCATTGTTTATCTCCAAACTTCGAAGTGCCCCTCTACTTTCTCCAAGAATGAACGTCGCAAATTACGTCACCTGGCAAAAAACTATGTTATTGTTGGTGACACATTATATCGTCGAGGGGTTGACTCAATCCTCCGGCGTTGTTTAACCTTAGAGGAAGTAGAGTCCGTGCTCAATGATTTCCACAGTGGAGCTTGTGGTGGTCATCTATCAGGGCTTGCTACAGCCCAACGCATCTTACGTGCTGGCTATTTTTGGCCTTCACTTTTTAAGGACTGTGTGGAAGCAGTCAAACGCTGCCACCCATGTCAAATTTTTACTCGCAAGATGCGTGCACATCCAGCTCCTCTTTTCCCCGTTGTCAGTGTCGGTCCCTTTACTAAGTGGGGCATTGACTTTACGACTTGTAATCCGCCTTTAGCGGCGAATCACAAGTACATTATCGTGGTTGTCGACTACTTCACGAAGTGGGCTGAGGCCATGCCTACTTATAAGAATGATAGTGACACGGCAGCTTTGTTTCTTTTCAATCAGATCATCTCAAGATTTGGTATCCCAAAGGAGATTGTCACTTACCATGGCAGTCATTTCCAGAACCAACTGATGTCCAAATTGGCTCGTAAATTAGGCTTCCGTCAGGAGCATTCGTCCCCTTATTATCCTCAGGCCAATGGGTAGGTCGAGGTAGTTAAAAAAACTCTTAAGACGATACTCCAATGGAAAATCGATCCAATTGGCACATTATGTTGTATCCGGCTCTATGGGCATACCGAACCTCCATCTAAACGGCTACTAGTTTTACACCTTTTCAGTTGGTTTATGGGATGGAATTCATCTTCCCGGTTGAATGTGAAATTCCATCTCTTAAGTTGGTTGTCGAACTCCTTCCAGAGACTTCGAGTCTCGAAGAGCGCCTAGTTCACTTGGAACATCTCGATGAGCAGCGTTGAGACGCCGCCACGATGAACGAAGCTCATAAGAAAAGGGTTAAAACGCAGTATGATAAGTCTGTCCGTCCTCGAGTCTTTTCTGTAGGTGACCTTGTCTTGGTCTACGACCATGATAAAGACACCTTGGGGGAAGGAAAATTTAGGCCTATGTGGTACAGTCCTTTCATTGTTAAACGAGTTTTAGAAAAGGGGTCGTATGAGTTAATCGACTTTGAAGGGAACAAGCTCGCGGAGCCCCGAAATGGGCTCTACCTAAAGAAGTAATTTGCTTAGTTCAGGCTGGGCAATGACTTCTTTGTACTTTATGTATATATTTATACATATATCGTCGAGCGTTTTCTGATATCAGTGCTTTTTGGTCTGCTGTGGCAGGTGCTGATGGATGATTTGGTCTATTTTGGGTTCGCCGATGGTGCTAGTCGACACACTCGGAATCTTGCTTCCGCAGCTTGGGTACTTTATTATCCAATTGGTCAATTGATGGTATCGAGAGGCGTGTGTATCGGTCCTGCTTCAAACAATATGGACGAGTATACAACAGTTATCAATTTATTATCCGAGGCAATCTCTTATGGGATCGACTCATTGGTAGTATATCTTGATTCTCAATTGATAGTGTCTCAATTAAATAACATTTATCGGGTTAGGGATCCATTATTGTATCACCAATATTTAAGGGTGAGGTTGTTGCAAAGATCATTCATTTACATTAATTATTTTCACATTCCAAGATCTCAAAATTGGTTAGCTGAATCTATCGCTAATCAAGCATTAGACTGGCATATCAATCATTCATCATCATAAAATCATACATCAAAAAGTCAAACTGTATATATATATATATATATATATATATATATATATATATATATATATATATATATATATATATATATATATATATATATATATATCATAAAACGCCTCGAGTGTACATATGTGTGTCCAAAAATATACAAAATTGGGACTCAAATGCCCATAATCATGTCAGGCATATCTAATGCCTCGGCTCAGGATGAGCGTCTAAGTATGTCACTATAGCATTGGCCACGCGCCGAGAGACGCAACCCAGTCACGTGGCATGCCAACCACATGACGTTGCATATCCGGAGGAAGGTCCTCTATCTCGGCCATCGGTACTTGGCAGCTCAGTCTCGCCAAGTGTCATTGGACATTGTTCAGGGTCCGTTCCGTATCCGCAGCCGCCTCTTCGGCTCCTCGGCCACGCCGTCCATGCCGCGGGAATCCATCTGGTCGTACAGGCCCAATTTCAGGAACATGATCATCATATTAGTCATTTGAATCTCATCAAAAAATATTTTTCAAAATTCATGATTATATTTGAAAAATCCAAAAAATCATAAAATAATAAAAATTCTTACCAATCTCGCCCCATGCTGCATCTGGTGGTAACACTAGATCAGGATCTCCTCGGAAATCCAGCCCAGCATAGGGGTAGTCATCCACGGCGATGATCTGCTGCTCCCACCAAGCAAAGAAGTCATCGTCAAAAGCATTCCTTGGGACTTCCTCACCCCCCAGACATTTCATCAAGTCAGCCCACCGGCCCATGCATGGATCACGTGGACTACTGATGGCAACTGCTACCCTGGGGCGGAGTGCGGGAACCTTCTCGAAGAAGAAAGTGCACAAGATGGTTCCGAACCCAAAGTTCTTGGTCTGTCCCCTCCTGATAGAAGTGAGTTGTTCCTTCATGTTGGCAAGAAGAGGAGTACACCAGTCAAACACAGTAGTGAGACAGTCCACTGCCACGCTCATGGTTACCCATGACGCCTGATGTAGTGAGGATGATCCGTTCACTCAAGCTATGGTGAACAAGATTATCCTGAGTGACAAACTCACCACATGTGGAATAGAGATCTGGCTCCCGACCTTCCGATGACCCGGGCAGTAAATCTGTACATAGTCATCTACACTGAGGCTATTCCATGTCCTGCCTCGGGAATGTACTACCTCTCCCCTTCAGGAAAGGCCCGTGATAAAATATATGTCTTCCACTTCTATCTTGAGTGGCATCTGATCAATCATAAATGCTTCCTCATCGACATCCCAATAATCAATGAGCCTCTCGAGCAGACGCGTGTTTGCTTTCATATTTGGCAATTTGAAGAATTTAAGCAACCCGCATCCCCGTAGGGCATCTAATGCCTCATCATTGCCCATAACTTCATTATCCATGGCTGAGTGCTCTCTTTCACACCATGTGATAGTCATCCTGGAAGAAAAAATCATTTTCATCCGTTAGTTTTGTTTATAAAAATAGTTCGCTGCGCACACGCGGGTTCCTATATACACAGTCGCGTGTAGGGCCGTCGTATACGCGAGTTCAATATTTCCAACCCGCGTGTACGCCGCGAAGGAATTTTTTTCAAAAATCCAACGGTAAAACATCAACTAAAATTCCTAAAAACTATCACAATTAATTGCAAGATAAGTTTGAGGCTTACCTGGAAGTTTTCGGCAAGTTTGAACGGTTGAATTGATCACAGGGAAGTTTGCTCCTTTTGCTCCACAATTTTTTCTCTACAAGTCAAATGGTGAAAATGGTGAGTCAAAAATGCCTTTTATAAGTTTTGAAAATGTAAAATTTTTTCAAAATTTTATTTTGTTTGGCCTCATGTGACTTTTAACTTGGGAGCTTGGAATGCCGAGTTTGGTTTGTTTTCATGACATTTTGGACATTTTTCGACAGTTCGAGACGGTTCCATGACCGCTGAACCGTCATGGCAGGTATCGTGTTTTCACTGGCGTATAGGTTAGGGACACCATTTTTCCGTTGCATTATGCATACTAGCCTCCATATGACGATACATTTGCCGTAGGTCCACCCCATCGTGTTATGGTTAGTAAGCCATTTTCACTCGCCGATTCTTTAAATCATGACACGATGGTAGAGCCATCCCTTTACATGGGCATCATAGTTAGCACCTCACTGACATTTGTTTCCCATGTTGCTTCGTTTTGAGTAGGCTCGGGAGTCCTCTGCAGTCCCACCATGACTTATGTGTTGAAGACTCATTCCTCTTTGCTTCTTCGATTCGTTCTGGCCTTATTCCCTAGAGGCTCCTATGTGTGTTGAGTTGTACTTCTGCATTGCATGTTGACCATTTGCACCTTTTGGCCTAGAGCCGGCTTCACTTGGACTCGTGTTTAAGCCAACTTTTGACCATGACATCTGCAAAATCAACCTTGCATACCTTTGACTTCTGCAGCTTGACATACCCTGATCCGTGGAAGGAACATACCTCTGAGTGTCACTGACCAGTTTTCACCTCCCTGCATTGAGCATAGGAACGTTCCTTTTCCAGGAACTAGATCATCTGTTTCACCGACACTCGTTCTTTCCACTGTAACATAGCATTCTTTTATTCTTTTTCTGGCTTAACAGAAAAAGACAAAAAAATTAAATATTCCAAAAAAGAGCGGGAACAGGGACATTATTTCCATTTATTGTTGGTAGCTAGAGTCAGTCGTGTCGCCCTTGAACAAAGCACTCAAAACAAAGTCTCCTCCGCATGGGTGGGATTTAGTTTGACTTAGGTATGCCATAACCTTGTTATTGAGTCAGTTCTCCCCGATTAGTTATCTCTTCCAATCATATGGAGGGTTCGTTCGTGCCTCCTGCATGGCGAACTTATACAGAGTCATCATATGCTGCCACATAGTCACATTGAGTCGTGCTTTTGTTCAAGGGAAGTTAGCCTGAGTCGGCCTCTATGTGGTGTCTCTTGACTCATTTTCAGTCGGCCATCCCTGGTTGTCAGTATCATGTCTATCATCACATCAGTTATATTGGTCATTTACTCATGCCGGTTTGAGAAGGTCCCCATTGACTTCTTGCTGGCGGGTCTTGTCCTTATCAACGACGACACCTTGCTCTGAGGACAGGCCTAGAGCCGCACCCTGGCCCTATTTTCATTATTGATAGGTCACCTTGTGCTCAGCATCGATCAGTATCATGGGTCTTTGACTGAGTGGTTTCCCTTGTGTTCGACATCAGCATACATTATCACACATTGGCATTCGTGGAGTACCTTGGTTTCCATTTGACCATATTGGTGGATACCTCGCCTCTGTGTCAGCTTTCATTATTGATTGGTTCAGAGGGTTTCTGCCGTGCGCTAGCCACATCTTGTGTACGCCGGAAACGTACTTCGGTTGGGTTACTACATCTTTTTCATCCGATTCCTTCGACATTATTGGCCTACGGGTTACACTCGCGCTATATTGATGGAGGATGCCTTAATGCCTTCCTTCTAGCGGATCTTTCCCTATCGACTCTGACTCATTGCTCTGGGGCAAATATCTAGAGTCCATTTGGCAGTACCTTGGGGTTTGCAGTCATTAGTGGCAGATTCCTTGCTATCGACAGTGGGAAACCATCATTGTCTCCTGATCGATAGATTCTTACAGGTGTTCGACTTCAGCTCATATATTCACACTTGTTAGATTGTATTGGGTACCTTGATGCTCATTATCATTATCGGTGAGTAGTCTCGCGTTTGTTAACGGTATACATCAATGACCGGTAATCAAACGATTTCTCACATGGTCGACTTCAGATCATTTATTCCCATGCTGTAGAAATGTACCACGGCGGTCGGTGAAGACCTCAGGTTGTATCAGCATTCGTTGGTTCAGTTGACAGTTACTCCTATTGCTGCTAGTTGATACCATTCCACCTTATATGTTGCAGTCAGTCATGGCGACATTCTATATGCTGGCACCTGAGTTTGCAGTGTAGTACCATCCTATTCCATCATGTTCAGTTGGTACCTTTTGGGATCAGTCTTTGATATCAGTGATCCGTTGCATCTTTCAGCATCATTGACAGTCTTATATGTGATATTCAGACATGTACTTGCTCCTTATGATCAGATGATCCATTATGTATCTTCCAGTCATTTATACTTGTATACTTAGTGGATCCGCTTGTACTTGATATGCGGACATGCTTTACTTTTTCTTAGCATGGGTACGCCTGCCTCAGACAGTGTTTCTTTCTGATCTCCTTTTGGTGGCTTGGCAGGCTGAATTCTGGTGAAGTCCTCCTCGGTTTCTCGACAAGACTTCCTTTCCATGTTCTTACATAATATATTTCGGCCATCATGTTCCCCTTCTGACCTCATATATTAGGGGGCATCTGTTATAGCTCCAAATCTCACTCTTATGGTTTGTGATGCTGCACTCATGGCCTAGGGCAACCCCTCCTTCTAGACCTGGTCCTAAAATTTAAAAAGCAGTGTTTTATCCCCTATACGCGACATTGCCCTGAGGTAAACGTGTGTACACGCGGGTCTGTGTATACCCAACCCGCGTGTATGTATTAAAACACTTAAAAAAATAAATAATTCCTTATTTTCGGGCGGAGATCGCGGGTTTTACCTGCTGATCACCTGTTAGTGCCCGTGGCCCAACTATTCTCAAACAACTCCTAACTAAAAAACTACTTTGGAGATGGTATAAAAAGACATCAAAGGGAAGGCCTAAGGGAGAGAGAAAAGAAGAGCAAGATTATTATGCTGAGATTTTCCCCTTAGACCAGGTCTGAAGTCCTTGGTGCCTTCTGCACTTCCCCCATTTTGCATAGGAAACCCTTGTTTCCATGTGTATTGGTGATCATTCATCTTTTATATCACCATTGAGTAAGACTTGGAAGGAGCTCTTATTGGAGGCTTGAGGCTGGAACGAATCCGGGAGGAAGCTTTGCTTGGAGCCTGCTGAAGGTGTTTCAGGTGAAATCTTTCCGTTATATGTACTTTACTTGCCTTTATATAAAGAAACACGTCTTGGTTCCCGAAACAATCTTTCTTTGTGCTTATGAGATTCTTGTTTTGAATTCTTATGCAAGTAGTTACTTAAAGATTTTTATAACTAACTTTATAGCATGAAGATGGTTTGTGTATAAGTATTTGTCCATCTACTGTTGTGTTCTTTGATTTGTTTGTTTTACAGGTCAAAGGAGAAGAAGGGAACTCCAAGAAGGGTTTGGACCCTAAAGGCCTTCTCGAACGTAGGACCTTAGGTACGTACCCTAAACATTAGAATTTGCTTACAGTAAAGATAATGGCTGTGTGTGTGTTTCTTTGAATAAGCAATTTTCAGTCTGGTAGAGTCTTAACCCAAAGGACCCTAGGGGTACTTTCACCTCAACCAGAATTGGCGACTCCGCTGGGGAACAACACTCTTGTTGTTCCTAGTTTGGGTAGTCTTCAAGCCAACCAAGGCTCAACCTCTCTGTTTGCTGGCTCTGACTGTCTAATCTGTTCTTGAACTCTAAGCTTTTCCAGTTTTTCAGTCTGTATTTTTTTTATTTTTCTTGAAAATCTTCAGATACGCTATTTTTCTGGATTACAAAAGCGTATATATGCAAGTTGTACTAAGTGAACCCGAGTATACGCAAGTTTCCTCAGTTATAGTCGCGTGTACACGCACTCTGCACATCACTGCAGGCGCGTATATTATCTAATTTTCAAGATTTATAAATTTTCTTTTTGCTGAATGTTTGTCTGGTAGTTTGGGTAGTCTGGGTCCACCCAGGCTGAAGCTTTGGAAATGGAAATGAGATTGCATCAGCCCCCTATACAAGATCCTGGTCTGGGAGTCCAACGAATCCATGTGCAACTACAAAATTTGTGTTTGGAAATGCAGAGTTTGAAACAGGACAGGACACCTCGGCCATGAGCGCGCGAGGAGGTACGGTGCATAAAATGCAAAAGCCAGGCGCATGACAAGGACCATTGTCCAGTCTTCAAAAATTACATGGTGGGAGGAGGGCCATTGCCATTAAGATTGGAGACACAAGCAGGACCGAGCACAACGCCAGTACTATGGTGCGAAATTTGTCAGATAGGAGGAAAATACACTACCGATAATTGTCATATATTGCAGAAGTACATGCAGACGTCCCAGTAATTGTTTTCTAATTTCTATGGGTCATTAGGCCATGATGAACACACTTTCAGAAGCTATGGACTAATGATGGATCAGACTCCTACCTACAGGGTACAGATCGAAACACAATCCCTCAATCCAAATGCAGGAATTGCATGCACTGGATTTCAGCGATGCAAACGAGTTTGAGGGGGAATGGGACCAAGAAGGGGTTGCAGACAACTAATTTGCTACAATTGCGAAGGGCTAGGAAACTAGGCCCACGATTGTATGAATTCGATGAGAACATCATGTTTGTACTGTACTCAGTTTGATCATGAGGCAAAAGACTGCCCTACCTTAATAGCGTGGCTACGCAAAAAAGGGGTACTCCAACCTCCCTCGACTCAGAATTTGAAAATGATGAGGTCTGAGCCATGCAAAGAGGACCCGAATGTAAAAATAGTGCTCAAAAGCGGTATCACAATAGGAGATGACAAAGATAAACAGTTAGAATAAAGTGTGTGGGTTCGCAAGGCTCCTACATAGGAACCTAAATTTGATTTGGAGCATGTGAAGGAGACATTCATGGAAGCTAAGAAGAGCTTCATGGAGGCATCCACTTCAGGTAGTAAGGATCAACTGGAGTCGGAAATGGATCCTTCAATGCTCACTACCTTTCTAGAGACATGCATGAAATTTCTACGTGACAGCAAGGCTATAAAAGGACTACAGGAACTTATCAGTAGGTGCGCGGGGTCAGGAGAACCACGCATGGTCCGGAAACTTGGAAAGTATGCATTGCACATAGGAAGGGAAATGAGATTGACTACGCAAATTGGAGAGTATGAAATGGATCAGGTAATTCTGGATCTAGGATTGGACATGAATGTATTACCGAAACAAACATGGGAATGCGTGGGCAGACCCACACTACATTGGTCTCCTATCCAATTACGAATGGTAAACCAACAAAAAATCTTACCCATGGGAAGATTGCAAGGAGTAGCAGTGGATATTGAAGGTGTGAGTGCACTAGTAGATTTTGAAGTGATAGATATTTTCGATGACAACAATCCATATCCTGCGCTACTAGGAATAGATTGGGCCATCGATATAAGGAAGTAATAAATCTAAAGAAGCGCAAAATGATTTTTGAGAAAAGGTCACTACGCGTAGTGGTGCCTTTAGACCTTGCGGAACGAGCGCGCTACACAGAGCTAGTGCACAACGACGAGCTAGACTGTATCTACAAAATAATGGCTTGGGAATAGTATTGGGTGAATCCTACAGTGGGTGGCCAGATTTCATGGGAATACGAAAGCTCCTCCACATTAGATTCGGATGAGGAAATAGAACGATGGCAGAACTGGTTACACGAGGTAACCATGCTTAATTGCAACATGATAGTTAGATCACTGCGTTGCATGACAACAGAGGTAAGGGATTTACCTATGTATGAAAGGTTGATAGCGGTGGACGAATTCCTAAACAAATTTGAAAGCGTAGTGCCATAATAGAAGCGGCTCGATGATTTAAAGTGGGCACTGCGCATGATGCCTGCAAGGTGGTGGGGTACACATTAGAGAAGTTTTGAGGACTGGCGCGGTTGCAAAAGAATGATGCGCCTATGATTTGGAAAACCCCAGCTATGGATGAGAGCCGGTTACGAGGAACAAAACAACTTGCGCGCCCACCTTTCCCGATGGGTATAGACATATCATATACAACCCACACAATAACACACCACTTCCAATTGAGAGAATCGGAACAAAATGAAGCAGCAGGAAAGGTGAAGCGCACAAAAGATTATCCACGGAGAAGCATTCGACAGGGTGTGAAAAGTGCGAAACAGGGTTCACCCGGTGAGACGCATTGACTGGGACCTGCACGTATTAGTGGTTCGATGGGCCTATAGGACCATGTGCAAAACCATGACCACGAAAACAATTCCAAGGTTGCAGAATGAAGTAGGGACCATAATCTTTGAGGAGCATGAAAAGATGATTCCACACGTAATAACACCAGTAGGTGTGACAGTGCGCGAAGCCTAGGATGAATAAATCACACAGCTACGCGAAGTAGAACACATAAGACTTCAGGAATCCATTCGGCAAGTGAACCTTAGACTTCAGAAACTTGAAAGAGACTGGGTATGGCTAAGAAAGAAAAGCATTGTCAAGAGGCTGGAAAACGAGATCAAGGGTGCATGTCTCGTCAATAAACCAAGGATGACAAGGAAAAGTGCGGATGATCACACTAATGAATTAGAAGACCATTGCCGAGAATTAATTAGTCTGCTACCATGGCTAGGACCGCATATCACCAAACATAGTAACCAGTGGAGCACACTACAAATAGTAGAGCATGCGGCACCGATCGTCATGATGGCAGATGAGGATTTTCCGTGGACTATACTGGAGGGCGAGATGGAGCCTCGCACAAGTGGTGCGACCACCTGACTAGCCATAGGAAGAATAGTCTTAGCACTCCAGGCAGCTGAAAGGGAGCGCAGGACTATAAATTATTCTGCCTGGGAGCTACGCGCTTTGACAGGTGTGCACAGGAATAGCCTATCACAAGGTTTTCACCTACGCATGGAGGGATGCATTGCGACATGGGTGGGCTAGGAAGTGACCGTTGGTGTTACTGTTCATGACAAGATGTCCGAGTTGAGGCCAAATCAAGCAGGCAGTGGGCATTTAAGACATGAGTTATGGGCAAGATTTTAGAAAATCTACTGCCTAGAATGCATTGATGGCCCGAAATTCGGGGGAACAGTCGAATTTGAATTCCAAAGGTACTATAAAACTACAAGGCCTAGCCAGCAGACAACACTTGGTTAATTTAGATTTGACTGGTTGAATAGAACGTAGAGTGTTGAGATCCAAGCCATAATAGAGCCCTTAAGTTCGCAAAAGACCGCATACAATGCAGAAATGATGACGGCCACTAAGGATGGGTTAGGCGTTGAAGAAGGAACCACTGGCGAGGTCGCGCAGACCCCCATGGTCCACGATGTTCCTGAAGGCACTGGGGTTGTGACAAAAAGCCCTAAATCACCATGGACACTGAGACCAAAGAAAGATAAGCAGGCAATGGGACTAGTACGCATGTCCCCGAGGAATCTGCGGCACAGTAAGTTATCAATGGAAGAAAAAGGCAAGGCAGTCACCATTGAAACAGATGAAGATGAAGAAGACTTGTAGACTTTGATTGTTGTCATAGAGGAAGAAGAAGATGTGGAGGAAGACATCCAACTATTGCGCTCTTTAGCGAAATTGCTCGAGTATGTCCCTTCCCGAAAAGGGAAAACCAAAGTACCAAAGGATCTAGATGCAACAAAGAGTGCACTCCAGACCCCGCTCCTCCTCGATGGCATTACCTTTGAGGGCTCAATCCTAGGACACATGCCCACCTTGAAATTTGAAGACGGGGACCTTGTGGATAGTGAGAAGTTCCTGCACTTAGAAATGGTGAACCTAATGAAACAGAATATGGAGGGGCTAGTGATAATGCTAGAGCCGTGAAAATGGTTGCGCGATGTGGAAAAGGCTGGGTTACTTCATCTGCTATGGATAGCACATTTCCACCATGTGCCCATCACCATTTTCATCATTAGGTAGCTGCTATTCCTGGTGCATGATGGGTACTTATGGCTAGAGAAGCCTATTCTCATCACGGTAGATCTCATCCACTGAATTTCTCACCTTCCCTCTAAGGGAAAGGACCCCACGATGATAGCAGGGAAAAGCAACGAGTTGGATCTCGAAGAGGCCATCAAGACAAAATATAAGTTCAAGAAGAAAAAGAGAGGTTACACTATCACCAGTATCAAGGATAAAGTGGTGCGTGTAACCACCCAACTCCTAGTCGGTAAAGTAATCAGAAAATGTTGTACCGATGAAGTACTAGCGGCAGTGGTTGCACTAGCCGAATAGTGTGCGGAGAGGGTCCAATCCAATTGCGTTGAGTTCCTCTACAAAGAGTTTTTTCTCAACTGTCAGGAGGCTCAGGAACAGGGTAAGACCTTCCACTACGCATGGTTGCTCTTATCCATCTTGCTGCTAGCGGGGGAACTGTCGGAGGATAGCCAGTTCCCAAGCATTGACAAAGACTTACCAGAGGTCGTGAAGTATGCTTCACTTTGGGCCACCAAAGACGCAAAACGGATTCGCGATAAAAATATTTTCTAGGTGCTCATGGAGGCGAGCATCCGAATGTGGATTAATAGGAGGCTGCACCTGTCCCCCATGGTGCACAATAGCCTATAGAGTTTTGCAGACTTTAAGGTAGACATGCACAATATCTACATCAGGGCATGAAAGGATCTGGTGCAGCAGTGCACAAAGCTCCTATTCATAGCCACTAACAACGTGATCTTTACGGTGTTAGAGACATGGCATCCCAAGTGGTGCACCCTGGATTTGGTGGAGTTGGAGAAGACGACATCACATAAAAGGAAGGATGATGCCAAGTTGCACATCACCCAACTGGCCGAGAGAAGATAGAATGAAAAAATGGCAGCAAATGTAAGGTCAATCTAAGAAGTAGCACAGGAAGCCGTGGAGTAGAAGAAGGCCACTGAAGTAGCAGCAACGCAGAGAACAGAGGCCGCAATAGTGTAGGCAGAGGAGGGCCAAGCATTGTCTATAGGATAGGAGGCAGAGGACACGGAACTTGCAGAAGAGAGTGCAGACCTAGGGACCACCTCTACACAACTCAAATGGCCATGCATCGCAGAAAGAATGGGTCCAAGAAGGAAGGTCAAGGCCTCAAAGCTAGACATCGACCCGGTCACCTTAACTGAAGGTGATCTCCATGACATCGGAAAGACGGTTCGCAATGTCACTAGTGAAGCACTCCAAGACTTTATGACGGAGCAGCAGACTGTCTTGGGGGCCCTAAGGGCGTAGCTGTAGGAGTTATAGGTATGGCCCCCACAGGAGGGTACCTTGTCTACCAACGTTGCAGCAGGTACGTCAGCAGTAGAACAGATGCTACGCACGAAGATGGCCAATACGATAACCTTGATAGAGGGAGCGTTAGTCTTGGAGAGCACAATGGATCAGGTGATGCTTAATACAATGAAAGGAATTGGACTTAACTTATTTTCCCCCCCTCATGACACACTTTATCAGCTTCAGGATGGGATAATAGTAGAACTTCATACCAGAGAGAGCCACGTGATCCAAGTTTTGAGTGAACAAAAGATTAATATAGAATAGCTTAACTTGCAACACGATGAGTTGGTGTCGTAGAACTGACAGTTGGTACAAACAGTTGATGACACTTGCGAGTGCATCCTAGAGTTTTCCATTGTAGCGGACCTACCAACAGAACTACAAATCCACAGTTTGGCCAAGGGAGTCTGCGACATGATAGAAGAAACAATAAGAGTGCAGTTGGAGCTGAATCTCCAGATTGTCGAGCTGAAACTAAAGGCACAACCTTTCACTCCCCTAGAGGTCAGAGAGCAGTGCACTAGCACTATCACTGTAGGGAAGGAAGAGATTGGAGGAGCAGTTCGCAATTGTACCAATATGTTGGAGCAGGCACTTGAGGTCCTCACTACGTTGCAGGAGGACCCCAACATCCAGCGGCTGGAGTCTGAGGCACGCAAAATCCAGCAACAATATGACAACATAAGAGGGACTGCGTGAACAGTAGTGCTTACTTAGTGGCTTGCAAGGATGCAGCAAGCCAAGGCTTTAAAAGAGCAGGTGGATGCATTGTGCCACAAGGAAGCAGTTCTAAAAGTGCGTTTCTAGCCATGGATTGATGAAGCCTTCACAATCATAGTGGATATTAAGGGAAATCTCGTGCAAATTCAAGGAATGCATGCACAGATGTAGCACAGCACGCCAAAGACAGAGGGTTCAGAAGCAAGAATGCAGCAGGTCCAATAGGCAGCAACTCAGTGCGCTGCTGACATTCAGACCATTCGGGAACAATTGGAGGGACTCTGCACCAAGATCGTCGTGCCAATAAAGTGACTCGAGGGCGAGTCACGATGTTTGTGTTGGGGGCCTGTTGGGCATGGAATCCCCCCACAACATGTTTTGGGGCTCAAAGGCCAAGTTTTGAGTACTATTATTGTAAAGAGTTTTGGAATTACGGGTGCAGAGTACAAATTGTATGCTAGAGTCATAAGGTTGTCTACCCTCAGTTTTGAACGTAGTGTCAGCCTACCCATGGTCTGTGGACCATGGGATTGTATAAATAGAGCGAGGCTCTAAGTTTTAAAGTAGCAAAGGAATGGAGTCTAGAAGATAACAAGCATAGAGAGAAATTCTAAGTGTTTTGGGTCTTAGTAGTAGGAAGAAGCTCGACCGTTGAGTGTGCAGGGGCCTAGTAGAGTTCCCAAATGAGTGTGCAGACCCCTGCAACTGATGTAATATCCCTTATTAGGAATATTCCTCAAACAGAAGCAAACTCCAACCAGAGATGGACTAGGAGGGAATTTACTAGATATGTTGCCTCTAAAAAGAGGACGAGATCCGGAGGCTACCTCGCCCTTTCCAGACTCTGTCTAAGAGTATAGGAGAAACATACAAATGGTATAATGGCCGAGAATGCACAAAGAGATACAAATAACAATGGTGCAACATATAACAATATAACCATAAGTAGATGCTCAAGAAATGCAGAGAGAAATGCTAAGCCATTTTATTGTACTGAGCAATAAATGAGTTCAAGAGGTGATTAGACAGATGGCACCTCGACTTGCACAAGGAAAGTGAAGAAATACTCTCAGAATGACAAGAATGGCCTCTCTGCGTGAATGCTGTTTGTTGTGCTGTTGCTACTACTAGAAAAGAAATGATGATTTGGGGTTGTTTCCCTCCTCGGAAAAGCTGAAAATCTGGATTCGGGCTCTACTTAAGAAACCCAGAAAAACCTAGAAAGATTTCCTGGAATGGCCTCACACTGATCTGCATCCCAGCTGCTAGAAAACTGTCATGCTACTGCTACTACTAGGAATCGAATGAGGATTTGGGGCTACTCCCCTCCTCAGAAAAGGCTTGAACTTTGGAATCAAACTATACTCGAAAAACACAGAAAAGCCCATAAAGCTTTTCTGAAATGGCTGACCCCCGAAAATCACCTCGTTGGGGTTTTGCACAGTTCCTCAAAGACGCTGATGAAACTGATGTTGAAATGCTGATGAAACTGCTATTGAAATGATGATGAACCTACTGCTGGAATGACAATGGCAATACCTTGCCCGAGCAGGCACTCGAAGTCCCCCGGGCCTAAGGGTGAGATCTCCGAACGAAGACACTCAATGCACTAAACAGTGTTGCAGACTAGCTAAACAACCAGCGTGCTCTAAGTCGAAATGACTATCAAAAATGCTCATAACCAAAATGATCAAAATGAGGGGGCTCCTCTCTCCTTTATAGCCTTTTCCTCTCTCAATCCCAAGGCTCACCTCCTCCTGTGTGATTCCTCTCTTCCCACGTGTTTCTTCCCTCCTGCGCAGTCCCTCCATGTCTCTACGTGGGCTCCATTTATGCTTCCCCCTTTGGCCCCCTTGGCTCCCCTCTAACTCACAACGTCGTGCTACTAGGAAGTGACTTTTTATTCTAAAAGTGAGTTATTTCCCCCGTCCTCACTTTTTTATTTATTTACAAATAACTATAGAAGGAAAAAATTGAACAAAATCTAATATTCCAATTAGCCATGGCTAATTAGGAATATTACAGTTGAGTACATAGGGTAGAGTCAAGTCTGTAACAAGGGAAAGAGATAATAAAGAGAAGTTTGATTCCAAATCTTGTGTATCTGTTTTGAGTTATTATATGGTTGATATCTTTTGCAATTGTACTGTTTTAATTATCATGTGCACTTGTATGAATGATGAACACTGTTAAGTATAACTAAACACATAAAAATAAGCTAAGTGATCAACTAATATCGGGTAATAACATGGATTAAGCCCCGAGTAGGACTGCACGAAGACAACATCGCAGGTTGCGAGGCACTGATAGGTGCGCGCAACGACCTGTGCACAGGGTCAAAACCGCGAACCACCGAAAATCATTAGACACCCCTAACGTGTAGAAACCTCATTCTAGCACCCTCCCATACTACTTTGTGTGATACCTCAGTCCACGCTCTGTGGACTATTTCCGAAAGGGCCAGTAGTACCGGGATTTGTTTGGCTAAATCATCTTCGAACCTGGCTCAGGCCCCTACAAGCCAACATGCATAAATTATGGATCACATTTTAAGGCTTTCAACTCAATGTCTCACAGGTATTATTTTCTACATCATAACACAGGTAAATCTATAATCTCAAAAGTACCATCTATTATTACATAACGTAGATAAATCTACAATCTCATAGGTACCATCATCTATTACATAACATTAGTAAAATTGCAACTTAAGAGTGAATGTACCAGCTACAATTACATCATTTATGGAGAAGAAAATACACATATGGAATGACACATAGAGGAAGAACAAATTCTACATATCCCAAGGCTTTGAATCACCAGAAACATTCTTCATTAATATTTAAAAATGAACATGGAAAATTTTAGGGGATAATATTCGCAGATGGGTTAATTTTCCATGCTTTTTCCAAAAAAAAGATTCTACAATTCCCATTTTTTTCTAAGAACTATTTGCCCAAATTTTATAAGAAAAAATTATTTCACCTTAAAAATCGCTAGAAAATTATAGAGATTATATAAAATCATTAGAAGTTTGAATATTTTTACTAAAATGTCACTAAGAATCTTATAATTTTCATATAATACATTAGTAAGATTCACCAAGGTTTCTAATCTTTAAGATAAATTTCCATCCTTTAAATTTTCCCTGAAAATGAAATACCTACTATAGGCCTAAACCTATGAAATCTACAAAACAAATACAATCCCTGGAACAAGAAAATAGAACCAAACTTGGAACCTCCTCTGAAAATAGAGTTCAAAACCCTTAAACACATAATTCAAAACCTCTAAAAATAGAATTTGGGAACCTTTAATACCGAGTTCCTCTTCCATTTTATAGGGAGAGAGGAATCAAACAATAGTTACAAAATATCTCATAATGCTACAACTATTTGAGCATGTGAATGGCCTAGTTGTCATAACTATTACCTAACAAACTTGATTCTTTTCTTGAAAATGTGAAATAAAAAAAAAATGAAAAATCATGAGGTGTCATAATTGACACAACAAAATATCTCAGATTCCAATTCCTCTCATCTCCTAAGGTGGAATTAAGCTCCATTATCTGGATTATTGGTGGGTTGATGATCTGGCCATGATCCAAATGGAAAATGGCATCCACCTTTGGTATTCATCCACTCATGGAATTTACCCATGGTATTCATTCAGCCATGGTACTTATCCACCCATGTAAATTACCCATGGTATTGTAAGTGGCATCCATCCATGAAATTTTTCCATGGTATTGTAAGTGACATCCACCCTGGGTACTCATCCTCCCATGGTATTGTAAGTGACATCCACCCATGGTATTCATTTACCTATGGTATTTACCCACCCATGGAATTTACCAATGGCATTGTAACCAAAAATGGCTATAAGTAACAAGTCACATTTTGTAAAAGGACAAATTTTCCACTACAATGTAGCTTTTACAATTATTATCTATTTTAATAAAAAAAATATCGTTGTGGTTTTTTTATTTTGTGTTCTCCTCTTTTTCTTTTTCTCCATTTCAATTTTTTCGATCTTGGGGGAATCCCCGCAAGAATCGGATCAATGGTATCAGATTTAGCTTATAGCTCCATGGGAATGAGCGTTTTATGCATACTTTAGTTTCCAATTTTTACAACAAACTTCATGCATGTGGTAGGACCTCCACAAAGCACTTTATTGGGAAAAAAGGGAAGTTTTTTTTTTTTCATTTTTTTGTAGGATTTTGTTGGGTGGTGAGTTTCAAATCAGATATGAAAATTTTGGTATAAAATTTACAAAAAAAAATAATATATTTGGATTCCTTGCAAAAAAAAAACCCAAATCAAAAAAAAAATCAGCTGAATCGAAGTCTTGTTGAGGGCGATATCATTGACTTAAAATTAGCTATGTCGCAGAAATATTTCTCACAACAATTTGTGGATGGTGAATCTCCTATCATTTTTGCAGTGTTTGTATATGATTTCAGAAAATGAATTGTAGATATGATCTCCGCTTGAGAAATCACCCAATTTCAAAAAATAAATTGGTAGAATCGGAGTCCAAATGAGGGAGATATTGCTGATTTAAAATGAACTATTTTTTTAGAACTTTTGTGATCACGAGGCAGCTGCAATGTGAATCTGAGCTTCCAGAGTGTCCAGATATGAATTTCAATTAAATGGGAAGATGTAGAATGGTCATTCCTTTTCCAAAAATAGGGTATAATAAATATTCTGAGTTATAATGACCGAGTTATTCCCATTTTAAATTACTTTTATATCTAGAGAAGAATTTAGAGTGGGTTCCCTTTGGAGACATGCCCTCCCAACCCACTTTAGTAGGCAACTGCTTCACATTCATCAGTTTTAGCATAGCAGCACCTAGCTTGGGTTCTTTGGAGACGTGCCCTCCCACCCTAGGCTATGTAGGCACTTGCTACTTCGTCAATAGTCAACATCATGATTATGGGTTGAGTCCACAAAATCCTTGTCATCAAAGTCCATTTCTAGACTGCACTCTATTAGTATGACACTTGGTCACAAACATTACAGGGTATCTCTATCCTCGTATCTTTGCTTTTCATGTTATGGGTCATCGACAAACACACACTTCATCAAATTCCATTTTCTAGGCTGCACACTGTTAGTATCACAGTTGGCCACAAGCATTATAGGGTATCTCTATCCTCATATCTTCATTCGTCATGGTTATGGGTTATTCACACAAAACCCTTCTCTTTAGTGGCTCTTCATATTCAACAAAGGATTCTTAGGAGGTAATTTCATGCAATGGGGACCATTTCTTCTTAAGGAGAGAGGAATGATCCAAATGGAAAATGGCATCCACCCATGGAATTCACCAATGGTATTGTAAGTGGCATCCACCCATGGTATTCATCTACCCATGGAATTTACCCATGGTATTGTAAGTGGCATCCACCCATGGTATTCATCCACCCATGGTATTTATACACCCATGGAATTTACCCATGCTATTGTAAGTGGCATCCACCCATGATATTTTAAGTGGAATCCACCCTTGGTATTCATCTTGCCATGGTATTTATCCACTCATGGAATTTTCCCATGGTATTGTAAGTGACATCCACCCATGGTATTCATTCACCTATGGTATTGACCCACCCATGGAATTTACTTGTGGTTTGTAACCAAAAAAGGCTATAAGTAACAAGTCACATTTTGTAAAAGGATAGATTGTTCACCATAATGTAGCCTTTACAGTTATTATCTATTTGAATAAAAAAAATTATTTGTGGTTTTCTTTATTATGTGTTCTCCTCTTTTTCTTCTGGAATTTCTACTTTTCTGATCCTGGGTCCCTCCCCTTGCCAAGATCTATTTCATTCTTTTCGATCGTGGGGGGCTCCCACCATGATTCGGATCAAGCCATGCATCTGTCATGATATTTCTACCACGGTTATAAGCCACTTCTCCTATCACTTTCTCCCTCTAACTGCTTAAATTCCCTCTTTTTAGAGAAGGTGGTGATTTGGTGTGGTGGCGTTGGAGGTGCTCTACACTGAATGATGACTAAAACAATGATAGTTGTTTACCCATTCATCCTCCATACTTTCTGTATTATATTTTAAGCGCTCAATATATCATAACTCTTAAAGAAAGAAATGTTACGAAATCATATAATTATGATGCCCCCAACTCCCTCTTTCTTAGCCCCATTTATGTTTATCTACCATAATACCATGTGGTGTGACGACAAGATTTCATACAACACTTCATTTGAGATCTCAGAGCCTCGCGTATCGTAAATTTATTAAAAGAGTATTATGAATCACTAAGTCCGGATTGGCATTTAGCTCCTTGTTTCTTAGGCCCTCTTCCTATTTCTCCTCCATGGGACTGGGTGTCATGATCGATGACTTGGTAGTTGGGTGCTATAGCCTTTGAGATCCTATTGGGGACCTATTTCCCTTTGTAATCACTCTCTGCCCTTGGTTCTTTGGGCTTCCACAACCATGCATCATCAACACATTGAAATCCTTAGTATCATAACCTTTTCGAAATATAATTCAAATAGAGTTATGATGTCCACTTCCTCTAATATTATTTATAGCACTTAGGTGCTCTGCCTTTTCTACACCCTTGGTTCTTTTGGGTCCTCATGACCAAGGGCCACTTAACATCAGAGCCCCTCCCATTAGAAAATTTTCAAAAATATTTTATAAAGGAGGTTTGATATTTCTAACCTTTGATATGTTGACCTCCAAGATGATGTCATACAAGCATCATCATTGCCACGTGGCACCCCCTGAATGATGACACATGTCACAATGATTTCCCCATTAGGCCAATGAAAATGTTGAATCTGACTACCATCTATCGACCGTATGGTCATGTCATGTTGACATCATATTCCTCGTCAACTTCTTGGGGCCAATCATCTGTTGCCATGTGTCTTCTTGGAGGAGAGAGGAAGGGTCAATGGGATCATTGGTTTTGCGATGATTTCCTTTGTACTTCTCCTTTTTCATAGCCTCGATGCTTCTCAATGAATGGAATTTATTTAGAACTTATGCAATTTTGATATCTGAAGTTATGAAGTGACTAACGTTCCAAAATTTAGGTTCTGATATCCCATTTTAGATCCACTTTTAAATAAACCGCTAAGGTCCCCTCCACATTCTAGCCTCTGATATCCCGAAATATCGATAGGCTTCTTATCGATATTTCCTATATCAGGTCCCGAAGTGTTGATACATTTTCGAAATTGGCATCCCGATGGTCAAACTTTCCCTTTTGATTTCAGCATGCCAATTTCGACTCTCCCTTTTGGATTTCACCTCCAAATTTTGGCTTTCCGTTTGTTAGTCAACTAAAATTGCGCCAGTCCTCCTTTGTACCAAGGATGAAAAATAGCACCATTTGACACAAATGTAAGATGGCGTGACAAATAAAAACATCAACTCCAATTGGGGACAATGTATTGCAAGAAATGCATTGAGAACCTGCAGATTAGTGCCTCTATCTATTGGGCATGGAGTTAGTTTATTTAGGTACAGAGAAAACAAAAATAGAAGTGGTAAGAAGTTAGAATATTACTAGTATGTACAATGGCTCACCAATATATACAGTGGGTGAAAAAGGGACCTCTTTAATGTTGGAAATAAATCTTGAGAAAATACGCATTCACAGGTAGTTCAAGCCCCTCACCATCCAAAATATCCAGTAAGAAGGTGTTGTTTCCTTTGGCTTCAGATATCTTGAAGGGTTCAAACCACAAGGGATCAAACTTACCGTGTTTTTCATTGTCCTCTCTCCTAACATATCATCTAAGTACCAAATATTCTAGTTGTAAGGATATGTCACTTGACTTTTTGTCAAAAATAGCCTTCACCTTTTCCTAGTATTTAATTAGGTTATGAGTTACAAACCCTCTTTTTTATTGTAGCTCTACTGGCTGATTTATTTTCCTGGTCAGAGGATTGGGCTCCTCCTCAAAATCCTATAAAATTTTAGCCATTGGCATGGCTTGTTGGATAGGTGAAATTACAACCTTTCCATATAACAATTCAAAGGGAGACTTCCTGGTTGACCTCTTGGTAGTAACCTAGTTGGCCCATAGAGAAAATTTCATTTATGAGTCCTGGTTTTTATGATTTTCTGATATGGTCTTTTTCAGAATCCTTACTGGAGTTTTATTTCAATATTCAACCAATCCATTTTCGTGTGGATAGTAGGTGGTGCAGTGTCCCGCGATGATGTTGTACTTGTGGAAAAAACTAAGAAACTTGGTAGACTTGAATACATGAGTGCTTTCAGTGATAATCTTCCCTGGACAACCAAATTGAGTAAGGATATTCTCCTCCGTAAACTTAATGACCATTGCATTAGTTGTATTTATGGTTGGGATGGAATCCACCCATTTTGTGAAATAATCATTGGATGTAAGTATACATTGTTGGATGTTCGATGTATTTCTCCAATGAATTCTAGCCCCCATTGCCTAAATGGATCCTCCACAAAACCAAGAATGAGGGGGAGGGGTGCTAACTTCTACTTCTCAGCATAAATATGAAACTTTTTACAGTATATGACATAAGCGTGAACCTCACCAAATAATTTGCTCCAATAGAAATATACTTTAAGGATCTTATGTGTTATGGTTTTCCAGATGTAATGTCCTCCATAGACACAAAAGTTGAATTCGTCAATCACCTTAGGAATCTCTTCTTCTACCAGGCATGAGAGTAAAATCTCCACCTAGTCCTTCCAGTACAGTTAGCCATTTTAAATAACAAAATTTTGGGCTTTCAGTCTGAAGGCCCGGGATTTAAGTTTATCAAAATTTATTGGGAACTTCATGAAAACTAAATAATGGAGAATATATTTCTACCAATCTGAGTTGAGGTACTTCATCTAAATTTTCTATGTTGAGGATACAATGATTTTCTATCCCTCTTCTCCTTTAACTTCTTCTTCCATATTTTCAAATAGGTTTATTCCCAAGGCCTAACAGATAGCCTTATATAATATTTTATCTAATCCTTCCCCTTGATTAAATTAGTGGGTTTGATATCCATGTCATATTCTTGAATCTTGGAAATTCACTTTCCTCTGTCACCTTCATTATTCCCTTGCATAAGAATATCTTTCATGACCACTGTAGGGACGTAAGTTCTTATATTTGACTATAAGACATAAATTGGAAAATCCTTCAGGTCTTTGACCATGGCATAGGCCCATTTATCCAAAATATTATACTTCAACTTTGCATCTCACAACACCTGGCTGAAAAATGCAATCAGTTATTCATGTCCTTCGCTATTTTTTTGCTATAAAACAACTACCATAGTGTTAGGAGAGGAAAAAGAGAAAATGAGGAACGACCTCTAATATTTTGGGCTAGCCAAGATTGGGGAATTTGTAAAATATTTTTTAATTTTGGAGATTGAATCTCAGCTTCTATCATTGAATTGACCTCCCTATCATTCTTTAACATTTCTATGATTTCATTGACAATTTTAGCATAGTTTGGTATAAATATTCTCAAAAAAAATTATTCTGCCCACGAAAACCTAAATCTCCTTCCTATTCCTTGGTAATGGAATATTATTAATAGCCTCCACTCTTTTTGGATAAATCTTCACTCCTTCCTTTGGCACAATGTGGCGCAATAACTTCCCTTCACTAAAAGAAAATTTTGATTTTTTGTGGCTTAAGGACATACCATACCTTCTACATTTTGCAAAAGTGACCTGCAAGTGTTTGATGTGTTCTTCATCGATTTTTTAGAAAGTAGTGATGTCATCCATGTAAATCACTAGAAATTTATCCCATTATCCAATGAATGCTATATCCATTTCTCTTTGGAAAGTAGTTCCAGCATTTATGAGCCCAAAAGGGATTATGGCATAAATAAAACTACACCATGTTGTCGTAAAATTTGTTTTCTTGTGATCCTTAGGGTGTACAATGACTTGGTTGTATCTAGAGAAACCATCCATCGTGGAAATTTGGGCAGACCCTACCATTTTATGAAAAATATAGTCCATTTTAGGCAAAGGGTAGTTATATTTCTATGAGGCCTTCAGATTCAGAAAATCTACACATAACCTTATTTCCCCATTCTTCTTCCTGATATGAATTAAATTTTGTACCTAATCTGAGTACCTCAAAGGCACAATAATATTAGCATGTAATATTTTCTTCACCTCCTTTTCAATTGATGGAAGTAATAGGGGATAAATTTTCCTAAGCTTCTACTTATATGGCTTCACCCAAGTTTTTAGAGGAATTTTCTGTTGTATGACATCAGGATCAAAAGTCTTCAAATCATCATATGACCAAACCAACACATCCATATACTCCTTGAAAGTTCCAAGTACCTTTGTTTGTATTCTAGAGGAACTCCTTTAGCTATTTTGATGATTGTCGGATCTTCTTTGGTGCCAATATTACAATCCTCCACCTCCTCCTCAAGCTCTTGATCAGCTGGCTTAGAAGCCACATCATTTGAGTTGAAGAGCCTTTCCAATGGAACCAACTATTTGGGGATGATATTTCTCTTTAGTTGCAAGATTTTTTTACTAGTAATAGATCCTTCCCACCCAACTTGATGTTCCTTTGTTGGCTTTTTGTCCTTCGGATCAATCAATGACTTTGAGAATTCCCCATAAATGTCCATGAAGTGCTTGATCATTATTTTTCCTCAAACACCTGCCACTTCCTCACATTTTCTAGTACTGAAGGCATGTATGTAACCTCCACATCGTATATAAGAAAGGGGTTTTGAGGGGGGCAGAAATTACTAGTGGAAATTTTCAAAGAGTTAGCCATCTGATTTTGTTCTCTGGGAAAGAACTGAATATTGAAGGCTAAGAAAAAGTTTTCAACGAAATCTCATAGTTCATTCTTGTATGACTTCATTCTTGGATCCTTGGTTTGGAATTTATTTTCTATTTGCTTCACCACCAGCTCTAAATCCCCGAATACAGTCAAGTTCCCAATGCTAAGGCTTTTAGTAGCTTTCAACCCCAACAATAAAGCTTCATACTCTGCAACATTGTTTATGGCCTCAAACTCCAACTTGAAAGAGAGAGTGATCCAGTGACCTTATGGAGATACCAATAACGCACATGCCCCATTTCCTTCCTTAGAGTAAGCACCATCAAAATAAAATTTCCATACCTTTTCATTCTACCCAGGGGTCTCTAATAATTTCATCATTTTCTTCCAGTAGCACATAAGAGAAATATTTATCTTGACCATATAGAAGAGAATTGTTTGAAAAAAATTCCTTTGTAACTGTATTCATGAATCTGGATTCCCGATATAATCGATGCTCCTCTCCACCAAATATAGGAATGGTAGAATATGTTAAATCCAGCTTAATGGACACCTGAATTTTAATTCCCCATGAATTAGGAAAAGGAATACCAAATTTTACAAGGATGTCAACAACTACAATATCCATTACTACACTTTTTATTGGGATTTGAGCCAAATTGACCACTAGATATTTTATCATACCCAAGCACTTCACTCTTTTAGAATCAAAGTAGTATAGATCATTGTATAATTTTGTTATTTGCAATCCCAAATGATCCATCATAGATAATGGCATTAAGTTATGATATGCCCTTGAGTTAAGCATACAATTATGTAGTAGCAGATCATGGATCACCAAGGTGACGTACAATAGGGCAATGGAAGAGTCATGCTCCTCCACATGGGGTACAAACACAATGTTGGGCGTCTCTCCCTATAGGTTAAGGCTATCTTGTAGGGGGCTTGTGGTGCTTGAATTCATAAAATGGGACACTTGTGCTTTATAACTAGGTTGTTTTAATAATTAATTCAAAGGGACAAATAGTTTTACTTTCCCTAACTCTTTTTGAAGACTAAAGGCGGATGGATTCTTATCAATTTTAGTAGACTCAACGGGTTTTTTTTTCTCATTTGAGATTGGCTTTATCAATGGGTGTAATTTTTCTTATTTAGAGGGTCTAGACTCATTTGGAATAGGATTGGAGGATTAGCTTTTGGTTGATAAGACATGGTTGAGTGGTTTCCTCTGTTTATCTATTGGCTCAGGAGAACTCGGATGAAGAGTTTCTTCATTTTAATCTTGCCCCATTGATGTTTTCCTAGATGACCTAAGATCATATTTCCTATGTGTCATGCAGAAAGAGTCAATTTTACGGACAAAACCGACCTCCCTAGAAGCTAAGGCTTTCTAGTGACAAACAAAACAATCAAGCACTATCTTTCCCTAAATATGCATTTAAAATACAAGCAACCAGGTGTTTAAAGCATACCTTTAGTCCAACGTTGTTTGTAGCAGCCAAGCCTCTCTGATCTAGATGAGCTCCTCCTTCTCTTTGAAACCTGCATTCACTAACAAGCAAACGATTACATAGCACCTAAATAACTCATATAATAAAACATATTCATCATAAATACCAAGGAGTATATGAAACAAATTATATATAACAACTTGTTGAGAAAAATGAACTTAATTGTATTAATTGGAAACAAAAGAAACCATTACAACCAGTGCCTTGGTGTTGTGCAGGTCCCTCCCAGGGTCCAGCAAGAGTTCTCCTTTACTTTCATCAGCTCACCCACTTCCAAATGAAGCTAGGAAAGGATGGGAATCTCTCCTCTCAAGCTCTATAAGGGAGTCCTAATTTCAGCAGCATCTACCCTTAGGAATGTTCAGCTTTCAACCTCCCCTCCCTCTGGCCTAATGCCTGTATTTATAATTCTTTGGAGGAAGTTAATCAGGTCCACCATCAATGGGATAAGCCCCTCTTTCAATGGGATAGCTCCCCTCCTAATGGGATAAGTTCCTCTTTCTTTGGGATGCATGAACTATCTGGAGGCACTCAGTACACGTCAAACCATCTTCTAGAATGCTCTAGAATCAACCACAAGTAACTTTTTGAAGTAAAACTCGCGCCTTTTGACCTTTACAGGAGTACACGCCCACCGCTTTACAAACAGAGCGTACAAGTACGCAGGTATTGTGAACTTGAGGTGCGTACACGCAGGTAAGGGTAAGAGAAACTGTGTAACCAGAGTTAATTGAATTTTTAAGGACTTTCTCTCTTTCTTGGGGTTTGACATGAGGAGCAGAGGTATAAGACTTGCCAAAGAGGATAGTATGACAGTTGATGGAGCCATATCGACTACAAATAGTCATGGTGACAAATTTTAGTGTAACAGATTTCCCCCTAAAGTGCGAAGCCTGTAGTAGATTAGGGTTTCATATCATCTAGGAAGGGTGAAGTACTTTATCATTTCAAGGATTATCTTGTGGAGAGCCCAGTCAGAACCTGCAAATATTCAACACAAAATACATATATGAGATCATATCATCGCTGAGGTAGGCATTCCCATACTCAGATTGAAAACTTTAACTAACAAACTAACTACTGCTCTGATATAGGAATGATTTCGTAGTACATCATAATCATAGACTCATGTAGACACAGTATGGACGCAGCCATCTGTTTATGATTAGTCTACTGTATAATGAATACAAAACTCCTCACAGCCTAGATGGTGGAAACTAGATCCAGGGTCTTCATTTCTACTTCCCGAAATAGTACGATTCTATCCATGCGAATAAATGAGTTGATGTCGAACATGGTAGAAACCACTTGATTACCAGTCGATGATGTAAATTGTTAACAAGTGTGAGAGAGACCACCAATGATGTCAATGGTTCTCAAAGTACCCAGTACAATCCGTGAGATGTGAGTAAATGTGTTGATGTCTAACATGTCACGGAATCCTTCGATCGAAAATCAATGATGTAAACTGTCGTCAAAGGCGAGAAACCTGCCATTGATGCATGCAGATTTCAAGGTACTGACGATTTCTAGGTCATTTTTCTAGATAATGTACAGATGTCGATAGAAAGCGACCCGTTGCAGGCAAGCCCACAACATGAAATCATAAATCAAGTTGAAGAAATGTGGCTGTAAGGACTGACTCAGGGATGGTCAAGATGGATGACGGGTATTTTGCAGATGAATGGTTTATTTGCAGTGACCTCTTGAACACATAACGACACAATAGATGGCTTGGTAACAATTGAACCAAAGTTAATACCCAGAAACCGGCTGAAGATTTTCAATGTGGTTTGATAAACTTTAAGGCAAAGGATTTCCCAACCCAGGTGAATGAAAAGTGTCGTGTCCAAGAGTGGTGATAAGGTTTTTCTGAGACAAAGGATAACAAACAAGCTCATTTTCCTCTCTTTTCCCCCACCATTTCTAGCAAGTACCTCTTTATTTTTTACAAGCTTGAGGAGGATAACATATGCTTGATTATAAGCTCATCCTTCGGATGAGTCCAACTTAGTTTAGATTTGAACCCTAAGAAGGAGTGGTCCGTTCCTGTTTGTAATCGAACAAGTCCTTTACTGTGAAATTTTAACGAGTCCAGTATAGGAGAAACTCGGCGTTTTTCAATTTTAGAGAGTCTGAAAAAACTTAAGAAGACTCCAGGGTTGAACTTTTTCGTAAATTTGTGTCTCCCAAGCCCGAAAAAGTATAAAATAATACTTGAGAGAACCGCTTGATCTTTACGACCAAGGAGTACTTTCATGATTAGTGTCTCTGACCTGAAAAGTAAAAAGCGATCAAGGACACGTCGTTTTATTTCCAATATCGAATTTGAAACGACAAAAATCCGGCAATCTTTTCATGTTTTTACGGTCAGAAAAGGGCTATAAGAGGACCGTCTTTTAATTCCGTTTTAACGAGTGTAAAAGAAACGCTCGGCAATATTTTCATGTTTTAGGAGTCAGAAAAGGGCTTAAAGATGACTCTGATGTTTTTGTTTGTAAAAAATGACAATTTTCCCTGAAAATCCTTTTATCCTGCACAAAAACCAACACATTACTCATACCTGTTTAAAGATAGATAAAAATACTTTGAAAATTACCTTTTCATGGTGAAAAATAAACAAATTTACCATTTATTTACCCAAAAAACCTATAAAAAGGGGTTTTACCAATTCATTTTTACCATTTTACTGTTGAGGAGAGAAAAAGGGCTTTTGGCAAGAAACTTCCCATGGACATTGCGGAGAATTCGACCATCGAAATCGAACGCCGTCTCTTTCAGGTATTCTACAACATCCTCCTCTTCATTTTCATCCATTTAGAATTTGTTTTTAGGCCCTAGATTTTATTTTTTGGAGGCTTTGGGGTTTCAAGATCCGCCTTTCGGGGTACGCAAGTGCCACACTAGGGACCCACGTACCCCGACATTTTCTCAGTTGGGAAAATGCCAGGCGTACGCACCTTGCCTTAAGGGAACCTGCGTACGCACGCTCTGTTCCTAAAGGCGGGGTGCGTACTCCATGCAAAGGGTTTACAAACCCCAAATTCTCCAAATTGGACCAACAATTTTTGATTTCATGGATTCTAATGGATGTTTTCTGGTGTGTAGATTGTTCACCATGCTTGATTGGTGCGAGAGAGAGCACGAAGATGTTGATTTGGCCACCATTAGTCATCAACCGTCCATTGATGCTTTGAAGGCATGCAACCTTTACAAATACTGGGCCATACCTGGCATGAGGGCCCAAGTGCGCTTTCTAGAGTGGCTGGTAGAAAGATGGAACGTTCAGGACCAGTGTTTTTATATTGGAGGGCACCAGCTCGAGATAGAGCCCTCAGATATCTACTTCCTCACTGGTTTTCCCAAGAGAGGCGAACACTTGACTCTGTTCGGGACTACGCCAGGTGGCCAGTCCATCGCTAGTCTCTGACTAGAGTGGTGTAACACTCAGACTCAGGAGAAGGGGATAGAGATCAAAACTATATCCCACCCTGAACTTATGGTGATTGCTTTTACAGTTACTAGACTTTGCGGGGCTGCCGCTTTACACATTACCACTGGATCCCAGATGTGGATGGTGATTGATTGCTATCGAGGTACCATTTTCAACTGGTGTGATGCTGTGTTGGCCAATTTAAAGGGCCAACTGACTAGAGCCAAAAACGGAAAGCTGAATACTTTTGGTTATGGGCCTTTAGTTGTGAGTTTTGGCTTAGAGAGGGTTCCGATGCTGATCCCACAGTAGCTCACTATTGAGGCTAGGCTTCCCCGAGCGCCCAAATTGATGCGATGGGTTGCGGTTATGGCCCGTCATCCTGATGAGGGCACGGAGATTGTCCTATTTACTCCAGAGTACTTTCACTGGTTAGAGGACTAGGTCTTTTCTATACAGGATTTTCCTTATGCCGGAGTTGATTTTCGTGGAGATCCGGACATGGTTCTTCCACTGGGAGAATAATGGGATGACACAGGTAACTTCATTTTTCACAAGTTTTTAAATTATCTATTTTTTTTGTTTTTTATATCGTCTCAAAACTGACAGTAATAATTTTCAAAATGCAGATGTAGGCCCACGTCATCCAGCCAATCTCCGGCCTTTCGAGAGGAGACTACCAGTTGCAGCGGCACCGGACCCACAGGACGAGGCCATAGAGACCTTAGCTGAGTTGGAACAAGACCTAGAGCGTCTAACGGCAGATATACCAGAGACTACTATAGACGATATTCCTATCAGGCTTCAGCCCTATGTAGTCACAGTCCCAGGACCTTTTAGAAGGTTCTTATGTAGGGTAGCTCGTGTAGTGGTGTCGTATAGAGAGCATCACCAGTGATTGGATGGTCGTTTTTGTAGACACATGCGACATTTTGGTTTTTTCTACTTATCATTTTTGCCGATCATAAGGTGTTTTTCAACCTATAATCGAAGACGATGTATTTTTTGACACACTCCTATCTATATATATCATTATTACCAGCTTATCTTGTTAAACATGTGTGATGAAATGTTTTTAAATTTACATGTATGATTATTGCAAATGTCTATTTAACATTCCAGAGGCAATTGCATCTGCTAATGTATTTAAAGACCTTGGAATATGCTGATATTCAATGTAATCAAATTCACGTTCCAAGAGACACACTCTAAAAAATAACCTTAATAACACTGGATTTCTAATGGCATACACTCTATTAAGCTGTAATACAACGAGTTCAGAATCTAACCTCACTATCAAACTCCGAATCCCAAATGAAATAGATTCAGACAATAACTCAATCACTGCATTGTACTCGGCAATGTTGTTTGTTGTTTGACCGAGGCTCACCCCATGCATAGAAACTAACTCATCAGAGGGTGAATAGATAACCCAAGCTGCGGAAGAGATATTCCGTGTACTACGACAAGCACCATCAGCAAATCCAATGTATGTTCGGAGAGGCATCGGCATCTGCAAACATCGAGGGTAAAACCAAGATAAGCAGAATAACGACGAAAAACACACTCTCTAAGCTAAGCACACTGTCTAACCTAACAAACACACCAGCTAGAAAGAAAAACTAACCTAACTAAAAAATTCTCCATACCCATCATTTAAGCATAATACCTCTTTAGGTAAAGTCCATTTCTAGGTTTACCCAAAGAGTCCCCGTCAAAGTCTACCAGCTCATAGGCCCCTTTTGCTAGCTTTCGCTTGACAATGTAGGGCCCATGCCACATAGGAACAAATTTTCCAGCACCTAATTTATCATTAGCTTGATCATATAATAGCACTAGGTCTCCTTCTGAAAAATTTTGAGGGGTCACATTTCGATCATACTGAGCTTTCATACTTTTTGTGTGAGTCTCGATCACCAATGTAGCATCACGTCGAGTCTCATCTAATTGAGCTAAGTATAATAAACGCTTCTCCTCTTCGGAAGTAGCTGGAAGTAACGCGATGGCCATTTGCAGTGACGGGATTTCACATTCAATGGGCAGCACAACTTCCAAACCATAAACTAGTTGGAAAGGAGTGAACCCTGTTGATGTTTTCACTGAGGTTCGGTATGCCCAAAGCGCTGAAAATAACATGTTGTGTCAATTTGACCGATGAATACCAATGATTCGTCAGATCATGATAACTAAAACTTTGTTGATGGACTCAACCAGACCATTCGCTTGTGGATAATAAAGAGTTGAGCTATCGTGATGCAAACCAAGCTGGCCTGTAAGTTCTGTCATCATAACGTTTCGAAAATGGCGCCCATGCTCAGTGATTATTGCTTGTGGGACACCAAACCTAGCAATAATGTGATTGAATACGAAAATTACAGCTGTCTTGCCGTCTGCCTCGAATGTAGGCATCGCCTCAGCCTACTTAGTAAAATAATCTACCGCAAGGATGATATACACATGCCCCCCGCCCGAGTGAGGGTTACATGTAATAAAATCGATACCCCATTTGGCAAAAGGACCAACGGAAATTATAGGGTGGAGAGGAGCAGGTGGAGCGCGCATCTTGCGATCAAACACTTGACAGTTGTGGCATTTTCGGACCGCAGTAATATAATCTTTAAACAAGGATGGCCAGAAGTAGCCAGCACGCAATATCTTTTGGGCTGTGGCATACCCAGACATATGACCGCCACACGCTCCGGAGTGACAGTCATTCAGAACCCTTTCAGCTTCTTCGTGAGTTAAGCAACGTCAGAAAACCAAGTCTGCCCCATGGCGATAAAGAGTATCTCCAATAATTTTGTACTGTTGGGACTGGAATCGAATTTTCCGACGTTCCGACTTTGAAACTTCAGGCCGAAAGGATTGGGTCTGGAGATAGATGATGATATCCCCATACCATGGATCTAAAGTGCTGATTAGAAACAAAGATTCGTCTGCAATGGGCTCCTCTGCCACAGTTTCCATGTCAGCACACGGGAAGTCACACATTAACTCTGCAAAAACTAAAGATTTCTTAGACTTAGATTTTTCAAACTCCAAGTCCAACTCCTACAGGATAACAATCCATTTAGATTACTTGCCCCCTAGCAATTGTTTAGTCAAAATGTAGATCATAGGGTTGCAATCTGAAATGACTGTAGTTTTACGAAGTAAAATGTAGTGATGAAAACGTTGGACAGCTTGAACAGTTGCCAATGCCAATTTCTCCACATGTGAATATTTGAGCTCAGTTGGGTTTAACGTCCGACTAAGGTAATATATCACATGTTCCGTTCCGAATTCATCTTCCTGAACTAAGACCATCCCAATGGTGGAATGGGAGGCAGCGAGGTACAAAAAGTAATCCTGGTTGTAGTTGGGAGGATGCAGCAACGGTGCATGGGTCAACGCGTGCTTGAGTGCATCAAAAGATTTCTGAGTTGTCTGATCCCAAGAGAATTGAGCATTATGTTTCAACAACCGGGTAAAACCCTTTGTAACCTCGGTGTATTTAGGAATGAATCGTCGTAAAAAGTTTGCTTTCCCCTGCAAACTTTGCAGTTGGCGAAGACTCGAAGGAGGAGGCAATTTGATGATAGCTTCGACGCGAATGCCTGCTTTCGAAACTACAAATCCCAGCAATCGTCCCACTTCTATACAGAAGACACATTTGTGTGGGTTCAACCGAATACGATAATGCCTACAACTCATAAAGATTGCCCGTAAATGGACAAGGTGATCAGCTCGATGTAATGAATGAGCAGGAAAATCATCGAGATACAGTTCCACAATATGTTTGATGTCATGAAACGCATAAAACATCGCCCTTTGAAAAGTTTCTCCGGCGTTCTTAAGCCCAAAAGGTAATTTTCAATAAGAAAATATCCCCCATGGACAAATGAAAGTCGTTTTTGGTTGATTGGCAGGTAGAATATTGATTTGATTGTAACCGGAAAAACCGTCCATAAAGGAAAATATTTCACTGCCGGCACAATCGTCAATTATTTGATCGATATAGGGTGTTGCGTACCTGTCCTTTGGACAAGCTTGATTAATGTCCCTATAGTCGATGCATATTCTTATTGTTCCCTGTTTTTTGTTATCCGGAACAATATTCGATACCCAATCCGTTAACGGGATCGGAAAAATGAGACCTGCTTTCAACAGCTTCTCAACTTCTGCTTTAATTGCAGCCACTTTTCATGGGTGAATCTGACGCAAACGTTGTCGGACGGGTTTAGCGTCCGGGTAAGTCTTGATCTCATGAACAACAATCGCGGGATCAATTCCTGGCATTTCCTCGTAGGACCAGGCAAACACGTCGCGAAATTCTTGAAATAGGGCCTTGTATGTCTGAATTTTGTCATCTGAACACGAGGCACCTATATGAATGTGCTCAAAAATTCCGGGCTTGACTGAAATGTCAATGGGAATAGTTCGAGATATGTTTCCCAAATTCAGCTATGAATCAGGATGTTTCATTGGATTCTGAGCTTCTTTGACATATTCAGCTGTAAGGATTGATGAGAAATCATTTTCAAAACGATCGTCCTCAGGTAAAAACGAAGATCTGTGATGGAGATCTTCCCATGGTAAATCGTCTACACACAGGACTTCACGAAGTTGCTCGTCAGATGACACAACTTCGGGAAATGCTATTAACTCTGAGGTTGATGTGAAAAGTGATTCCTCACAGACCACATTCATTTGGTCGATTTTGGTTGAACACGGGTCGGTAAAAGACTGCATGGCTTCATAGGCAATTTCATATGGACTCAAAGGCATAGCATCACCAAATGAGTCTATCTCAGATTCAGAAGGAACGATCCAAGGATCGTCATAAACAATGGTGTCTGATGTAATCATATGAATAGATGCAAATGAAGACAATGCGTTGATTGGAGGAAAAGGAAAAGTTCCCAGTAAACCGGCATCTTTAACTAATCCTACTCCAACATCCTTATAAGGGATAGTCATTTTACCGACATGCTGAATACTCTCTGAAGAGGCTGGGTCGGATGAAAAGTAGGCCAGCTGGTCTATTGTTACGATCTTACCATTATGTGGAAACTTTATTACTCGAAAGACCGATGAAACGACCGCTGTCATAGCGTAAGACCAACTTCGACCCAAGAGAAGGTTGTAGTCTAGAGGGGCATCAACCACCTCCACATCTAGACTAACGGTTTTTCCTTCAACCCTTATAGGCAAATCCTGTAGAATGCCAAAAGGATGGAACCCACGGCCATCAAAGGCCTTAAGAATTCTCGGGGATTGATTTAGTGAAGGAGAACCAAGCGATCTCCAACACTGTATCGACATAATACACGTGGAAGCTCCCTCATCAATTACAGTCTGATGAATAGGCCTGTTTTTGACTATCATTGGGATCTGGAAAGCCATTTGATGAGGCAAACGCGGTGTACTATTTTCTAGATCAAAGATTATTAGGTTCGGGTCTTGAACATCAACAGCTCCTATAGCCGACAAAAGTAATTTGTGTTGTGTTGGGCATGATTGCAGCACTTCCAAAGCCGACATTGCTGAGGGTGAAACAGCTAAGTCCTCAACAATGTTATAGTTCTGGGCCGCTCTCGCATGTGGATTGAAAGCAGACTTTCGAAGTATACCCTTGGCGGGCGGTTTGATTACCAAGTCTGGGTTAGGTTTTTCGATCTATAGTGGATCGGAACCAGGAACTGAGGTTGATGGATTAGAATGAGAAGATTCTGCTTCTTTGCCATCAACAGGACTTTTACTACCATAATCTTACGATCGAGTCGCAATCCTTACATGAGACATCATCAATATGGGTTCTTCGCTGGCACTCGAGGAAGAACCTATCATATTACTCTCCTGCTTTGAAAATGGATCTTTCAAAACAGCAGGAGTTGGGGAACCCTTGACGATTTTCAAAACCTCTACCCGATGAGGGCAATCTCTTGTAAAATGATCCTCTTCACAAATAAGACAAGGATAACGAGGTTTGCGTTTTTCGTCACTGGTTTCCGACTTTTCAGTTTTCTCCTTTGGAGTTTTGTCTGCTTTATTCTTCTTCTTACTTTTCTTTTTCCCACCGGATTTTGATTTAGCCGTAGATGACTCTACAGCGTGAATATCAGCGGAAACTTCAGCAGAAGAATCTCCTGTCGGGGAGTCTGGTAAGGTTATAATAGGAGAAGAATTCTTTGAAGACTTCTTCTTACTTTTAGTATTCACTGTACCAATCATACCATCAGCAGCATGAGACCCCGAAGGAGCAGCAGCGATTTGATTTGACATAGGAAGATATGGGATCTTTTCGTGTAACGTACCTGACTGAGTATAAACTAAGTCAAGGTACTGTGCTTAAGCAATCACTTGCTCCTCAATAACTACTCCGGCCTTAGCTATGTCTTCAGTAATCTTCAGTAACAATGATTTAACAAACCATCCAGCTAAGATTTGGTCCAGGATAAAAACTTTCACTAACCGCCTTCGACGTCTCCATTCATGAATATGATCAGAAATATATGTGGACGTCGATTGTTTTAATGAAGTTAATAACTCTGTGCCATTATCATATCTGACCGGCAAGTGAAAATGAGTTAAAAACGAGGTAGCTAACTAGCTAAAATTATAAAAAGAGGCCCATGGTAACTCAATGTACCACTTGGCCGCAAGACCAATGAGAGTACGCTGGAAAAGACGTAAGCGGATCGAATCATCCGAGATGGAATTAGAGGCACACCAGAGGTGGTAAGCCATCACATGATTCGATGGGTCCTCTCCAAACTTACCTTCGAACTTGGGAATGTCACTGGGCAACTTATTTGGCATTGGCGGCCAAAACAGAAGATAATTTATTGGATCGTTCGTTAGGCGCGACAAGTCTGGTAAATCCAAAGTTGCGATAAACGATAATTGCCGATTAGGATCCCTAAAACTCTGGGTCACGAGACCAGTCTCAGGAGGAGGATATCCAGGATAACTAGGAATAGGAATCGTGTTCGGGATATTGTATCCTCCCGGAAAACCAGGATTAACCGGACCGTACTGGGGTTGTTGTGATTGTTGATAAGTGTACCCAGGATACGGTTGATACTAGTAAACTGGCTGCTGGACAGCAGGCCCGTATTGGTACTGTCCCTGGTACGGTTGATAAGTGAATTGTGGTTGACTTGTGACAACCGTACTCAAACCAGGTTGTCCTATAGGCATTTGAACCGTAGTTTGAATCGTAGATCCAGACGATGGTAAAGATGTCTGAGGAGTAGTTACGGAGACAGTAGAAACCAGAGCTGTCGATACTCCAGAAGTAGGTGGGGTAGATTGAACAGATGTTGCGGTAGTTGCAGCAGTCGTTTGAGATGGAGTACTAGGTGCAATAGGCCCAGACTGAGAAACTACTGAAGGTATAGAAGTTTGAACATTAGACTGGACTGGTTGCTGGAGTGAACCAGAAACTAAGGGTTGTCCAGTTTGAGATGACAACTGTACACTTGGCTGCAATACCTGTTGAATTTGCGATGGATCCCACACTATGTTCATTCCGGGGTATTGACCCATAACAGGTTGAGGATATTGAGATCCATAACGAGATTAAGGGTAGGATTGATAATTGAAAGGTACATTTCCCATACCTTGAACATAAGATTGACCTTGGGGTGGTTGGTAGCCTTGACTCGAGTACTGACCTTGGGGTAGATACCCTTGAGGTAGGTACTAATACTGGGGTTGACCTTGAGGTATGAATTGATACTGAGGTTGACCTTGGGGTACATATTAAGGCTGGGGTTGACCTTGAGGAATGTACTGCACCACGGGTACATACTGTCCTTGAGGTTGCCCCCCAGACACAATTTGTGTACCTTGAGGTTGCCCCCCAGGCGTTAATTGAGGTTGCCCCCCAGGCGATAACTGGCCACCTTGAGGTTGAGAACTGGGAATTGAACCTGACATCATGTAAATGTCTCCTACGCTCAACGGTTTATTACCATTGTTTCCAGTTAATAACCCATGTCCAATGGGTTGAGGAGATGCCCCCGCAAAAGTACCAGAAAATGACTGATACCCAGAGGGAACAGAAGGACCGTCGTACAAAAAAGATTCAGGCGATTGAGTAAACATGGATGACTGACCAGACATATTTACAGGAGTATAAATACCTCCAGGTGGATAAGGAGCACGAGGTGGAGAAAAACTTAACCCTGAGTTGTTCAAATAATTAGTTAAAGAAAGATACCAAGTAGTACTTCTAGGTGGACTGTAAAAAATGGATTCACGCTTCCTTAGATCAATAGTAGGTTGATTTTCAGGGATAGGGACGCCTATTTCTTCTTCTGGAGCAAGTTCTTCAATAGCTATCAAACCAGAAGGAAGATTTTCAGTGATGACTCTTTCTACCCTAGGTGAATCAGGAGCACTAGAAGTTGGAGTAACAGGTTCAGATATCTCAGGTTCTTCGCCTATATCACTAGTAGATGAAAAACTACCAGCAAGCTCAGAAACTGCAATAGCTTCGAGATTATAACCTTTTTCTAGAGTTTGGTAATTAGGATGAACTACCAACGAAGACTCTCCTTCCTCAGGTGCACCTACTTTACTTCCACTAGGAGTTACGATGACTTTCAAACCTTCATAATGACCCGGGACGTCTTCAGGAGGTTGGCCCCGAAGTCTACGGGACTTCCTCAACAAATCGGCCACGGTTACAACCTCAGGAGACTGGCCCCGAAGTCTACAGGACTGTCTCGGTAATTCAACCACAGTTAAAACTTTTAACTACTGCACACGCAAACAAAGTAAAATCTCAAAGAAAACTGCCTAAAGTTTCTAAAGAACCAAACAAATTCGAATCACATGCCTAAAGAATCTAGGGCATCAAACCATACACAAACAGTAACCTTTTGGACCAAAAACACTAGTTGGTGATGAAATCCAACATCGCAGAATCCAGTACAGAAGTGGCGGGTGGAACAGTTACCCCGACAACCTGCTTAAGGAATAGACTGGCACAAGTTCCTCCACTTTAACCGTCTCGAGTGAAGTGAACCCCCCAAAAAATCCAAGTGAGTCTAGCCGACATCTGCTCCAGGTACAGTGGGATCTTCCCTCCACCGTCATCTTGGGTAGAACCCTAAAGATAATGGTCACTAAGGTCACCAACAGCAACAAATATACCTGGGGGAACAGTCTACGATCCGATAGCATGCAAGGGAAGACTAACAAGCTCAATCCCCTTGCTGGTTCCTTGACAATAATCCAAGCTTTACCGACAAGTGACCCCAGGCTCCTCAACAATGGTCAATCCGAGGTTTACCATTTGTAGTACGTGCGTATCTGGCGTCGTTCCCAATGAAGGAGGATTGATCCCCTCACTAGTTCGGACACGATTTCGTGCTTCTCCTTTAAGGGGAGCTTTCCCAGAGCATAAATGTAACAGTTGGATTTATCCTACCACAAGATGAGCTACTTGTTTGGTTTTGCTGTCTTGGAGAGTTAATTACTCTCCTACTCCAAGACACTAGCCTGATCTATCTTGGTGTTTCAGAGCCCTAGTAAATAAAAAGTTACTAAGTAAATTTTAATTTAAGCGTTAATTTTTATGGCTTTCCTTTAGGACAAAAGGTATTGGAGATGAAAATGATGGTGTGTAGACTCAACTCAAATCTACTAAAAAGATGCACCTAGGATGATTTAAACTACCTTTCCTTCTCAATGAATTCCCTAGCTAAGAGAGTTGAAGAATGCAAAATTGATATAAAGACAACTTTCTTGGCAATGAAAATCAAAGAAACAATCTCTTTATCTTTTCCAAAGCATACAACACATGACCACTAATTATTTCACGAAAATTCCTTTCTCTTTTCAAAGACTTCAAACGCTACTAAAACAAACTTTTCTTCAAAAGAGATTTTAGTATTTTTTCCTATATTAACAAAGCATGTAAATGTAAAAATACTTAACCAAAATCAAATTTAAAATCTATGAAAATCTAAGAGAAATTTACCTAGAAGAAAATCTAATGAGAAATTTACCTAAAAGAAAATCTAATGAGGTAAAAGCCTACAAAATATAATTCCAGGATGTTTTACTTAGTTACAATTCAACCAAGGACTAGTTCATGCAGAATCATAAACCAGTCAAAAACAAAAATAAAAATCTTTTGTTATTTTTCTTAAGAATGAAATTCATAGCTTAACAAACAAGCCTTCTCGAAATTCCGCAAAGAGACAACACAAAGGTAGGTTTCTCACAAAGGTGGATTTTATGAAAGGTCTGACTCCTAAGAAGACTGAAAAGACCAGGGATATCCAAGGTTTTTATAACTTCTAAAGCCAAAGTCACTACAAGACCGATGCAAAAATCAAACCTAGGGTTAGAACTTCTATGAATTTCACTAAAACCCTCGATGCTAATGAAACAAGCTTAGATGAAGACTTGTGACAGGTAACCAGTGGATCTGGGCAGCAAAAAACAAACTATAAACAAAATCTAAGAGGCAAAAAGGAAAAAATGGAATTTTCTCAACTTTTGATAGGGTACGCAGGCAGCTTGTTTGCACAGGTGCGGCCACGCTCTGTGTACAAAGCATAAGTGCGTACAGGTACGCACTGTGCTAAACGCAGAGGGTGCGTACTGCTCTCAAAACCAAGAAAAATAAAAACTAACTCAACCCTAAGCTATTCCACCCAAATTCATAGTCAATCAGTCAAAAACTAGAAAGAAATCGACTTTTCTCAAATCAAAGTATCAATCAAAAGAGAAATCAATCAAATCCATGGATTCCCCAGTGGAGTCGCCATTTTGTCATGCGGAAAGAGTCAATTTTGCGGACAAAACTGACCTCCCTAGAAGCTAAGGTTTTCTAGTGACAAGCAGAACAATCAAGCACTATCTTTCCCTAAATATGTATTTAAAATACAAGCAACCAGGTGTTTAAAGCATACCTTTAGTCCAACGTTGTTTGTAGCAGCCAAGCCTCTTCGATCCAGATGAGCTCCTCCTTCTCTTTGAAACCTGCATTCACTAACAAGCAAACGATTACATAGCACCTAAATAACTCATATAATAAAACATATTCATCATAAAGACCAAGGAGTATATGAAACAAATGATATATAACAACTTGTTGAGAAAAATGAACTTAATTGTATTAATTGGAAACAAAAGAAACCATTACAACCAGTGCCTTGGTGTTGTGCAGGTCCCTCCCAGGGTCCAGCAAGAGTTCTCCTCTACTTTGATCAGCTCATCCACTTCCAAATGAAGCTAAGAAAGGATGGGAATCTCTCCTCTCAAGCTCTATAAGGGAGTCCTAATTTCAGCAGCATCTACCCTTAGGAATGTTCAGCTTTCAACCTCCCCTCCCTCTGGCCCAATCCCTGTATTTATAATGCTTTGGAGGAAGTTAATCAGGTCCACCATCAATGGGATAAGCCCCTCTTTCAATGGGATAGCTCCCCTCTTGATGGGATAAGTTCCTCTTTCTTTGGGATGCATGAACCATCTGGAGGAACTCAGTACACGTCAAACCATCTTCTAGAATGCTCTATAATCGACCACAAGTAACTTTTTGAAGTAAAACTCACGCCTTTTGACCTTTTACGCACCCACCCCTTTACAGACAGAGCATACAAGTACGCAGGTATTGTGAACTTGAGGTGCGTACACGCAGGTAAGGGTAAGAGAAACTGCGTAACCAGAGTTAATTGACTTTTTAAGGACTTTCTCTCTTTCTTGGGGTTTGACATGAGGAGTAGAGGTATAAGACTTGCCAAAGAGGACAGTATGACAGTTGATGGAGCCATACCGACTACAAATAGTCATGGTGACTAATTTTAGTGTAACACTATGCAAATGGGCTTGCATGAAGTCAAAAAAATGTTTGTAATAACTATATGTCTCATCACCATCTAGTGGGGCATCCATATCATCACCTTCTCCATCATGGGATTCTATTTCATCTTCTTCCTCTAAGAGAGAAGAGAACTCATTTTCTTTAACTTCTATAGTCTCTTCGATAGTATCCTTAGGATCGTCTTCTAAATACAAAGGAGGTTGAATATGATATTGTTGATCCTTTCTCTCTCTTTGCAAGATTTGCAAGGGAAGCCTCCTATAGTCGGGGTTAAAATTTTTGTTACGATTTGGTTGAATTTGTCAAGGAGGGTTTTTCTTCTCCAACTCCAGTTTTACTAGTTTGTTAGAAAATTTCCTTATCATATTTTTCATCTCCTATAACTATTGTTCCTGAGTTTCCTTTACATGGCCGACACAACTGGCTTCCTCCTTTACCCTCCTCCTATCACCATATTCAAATTTCCCTTTCCACTTTCCAGTGGAGGTGAAATTCGCTTCAACTTCCAGGGCATCTATTTGTATTTGCTCCAGAGTATGAGAATTTATTTCTTTGAGGGTGAACCCAAACTCTAGTTCAAAGGATATAACAAAAGCCACTTTAGGAGAAGCCCATGGAGGTTTAATTTCACTAGGAAGACTATTATATAACTTATTAAACCTCTTTATGATTTCTAAAACATTTTAATTAGTTTTTTTCTTCTCTACATAAAATTTTGTAAGAATATATCCATGGTCCCTTTTATCCCCCTATTTCTACATGAAAGATTTCTCCATCTCTTACCAGATATTAATTGAACCATTTGTTAGAATCATGAACCATTTCCTGGCCTTCCCAACCAAAGACAGAACAAAGAGTCTTAGGACTACATCCAGACTTTCCACATTCGAATTCTCAGCAAATGCATAGAAAATATCTATGTGTTTTTGGGATGAAATATCAACTTCCCCATTGAACCTTGGTAGGGATTTAAGGTAATATTGTGTAATCGCATTCATAGGTTGTGAAAATTTTAGTGGAGCATATTTATTAAGTAGAAAAGTAGGGACAACCATGTTTTAGATTGGAGGTGGTCGAAGATTCACCACGGGGCCTAGTTGAGGAGCTATATGGATTATGGTGATATGGAGCTAAGATGGAGTGCTAGCAATGCCTTGAGTCATACTACTTATGAGAACATATTTTTACTTCTTCAAGGTTTGGGAAGGTAGGGCATATGAGATTAGGTGAACTAACATAAGTTTCTCTAGATTTGACATTAGAAGAAAATGAGTTAAATAGTTGGTTACATTCTTATGAATGTTCCAAGGCCTTGAAAGGGGGCTCAGATTACTTTATCGCAACCTTCTGAGAGATAGAAGTTAACACCTTAGGAAATGAAATTACAGGATCTAGAGTGTTTTCGCTTCCCGAGACAACCTCAGATTACTTACAAGACCAGTGCCTAGAACATCCAGATTTTGTGTCTCATATGTTTCTCAGGAAATTGGAGACATCACATATATTGTTGGGTGTATGTGTATATATATAAAATAAACAACATGGGTTGGTTCATTCATCTAAAGGCATAAGCCATGTATTTCTATTTCTTCTACATATATACAAATCATAGAAACTTGTGGAGGCCATGTAGTTCAAGGACCTAGAGCTTAATAAGCTTTGGCAGAGAAATGAGAGAAGATAAGGAGATGAAATAACTCGTCACATAGAGCTTGAAGCGTCAATAAATCGACACTTATCACATAGAGCTTGAAGAATCAAGAATTATACACTTATTTGAGTTACAGGTAGACACAATGGATGAAATAGGATTGGGCACGATGATTCATGGGAAGCAATTTTAAAGATATAATCTCAAAGATCCATACAAGCACATGCATTAACATGTCAATTCAAATGAATTTGTAAGAATCTATGAAACATTTCTAGTAGCTACAATAACTTGAAATTAGAGAGGAAACATGAACATGATGGAATTTAAATAGGGGGTAACATATTGTAGCACTCGAAGGAGGAATCACCACCATTTCCTTAATATTCTGAAAGACACATATCATAAAGTCATACAGTCTTGAAAATAACATGTAGTTATTTCTTTAGGATTCTGAACCTTTGTGAAGTGTTGCTTCCCACTATTTATCTAGAGAGGGGAGCATTGAACAGTAATTACAACAAAATATCTCAGCTGAGCCTCAGCTATCAGATCGACTAGCTGTCTCAGCCTGGGATGGTTCTGTGGCCCAAAAATGACTACAAAATATTAATTTCTTCATTAAATGGTGACACCTTACATGATAACAAAACAAGTCAACAATGAAATGAAAACGCCAACAAAATATCTCCATACCCATCCCTATGATCACCTATTCCTTAGGTTGTTTCTTGTCCATGGTTTAGCCTCCTGTGTCACTCCATCGATTCCCATCGCTTTTGCCTTTACTCCTCAAACCATTCATTCTTCAAAGTTGGGAGTGGTCAACTATTAGTTTCATGCCATAGTACAGAAGCAGAGGTCACCTGAGGCAGTACTTCGTCTTCCCTCTGCATGGAGCACCATGTTGGATCATCAAGTCCCCCCGAGCTTCCATGTATTCATTTACTCTGTCAGTATTGACCCTGATTTCATGTCACAAGGGGCCTTACAAGGTCAGCCCATGCCAATGTTTGAATGCTCCATCTCATCTCTTCAATGCCTTAGTTGCCGACCCACCACGCCTTTAAATTTCTGCATTACCTTGTCATAGAGTTATCGCATCTGGATTTCCCCATAAAAATTCCTTATAGGATAGGGAATTCTGGTCCACTTTAGCCCCTTTTGCTTCATGTGACCAGGGGATATGACCAATCACTTGGTCCTCGGGCGCTAGGCCTCTGGACTCCCCTCTAGGGGTATTTTTCTTTTATGACATAGAATCCCACATATCGGTGGATTCTAATGCTTGCCTTTGGTGCCTTTCCTAAACATTGCGATCTCCAATGCACGATGTGTTTAGGCCCACTTGAAAAGAGGAAAAGGGATAGTTCCCTCTATAGCCTTCAAACTGTCGAAAGCTGATTGGGCCCACCCGGGATATCTTAGTCGATGATTTCATAACATCGACTTTGTTTGAACCCTTCGATACTTGCAATCACTGATATGAGGGATCATTTGTATTGCTTAGCTCTTGGTTATTCGCTCTCCCTATGACCATTAGCTAGACCCCTTATAGGAGGTCCTTTCTCGGCAGATCGCAATCTGGGTTTTAACCTTGATGTAATAATATGCCTCAACCTGTAAATGTTGATCTATGATCTCCTATGTGACGTCATCCTCTACCATATGGCACTTCCTGAGTGGCGACACATGTCACTAGGAAATGCCCTCTTTGGACCCTTGAAAATGCCATATCTGCATGCCATGTATCCTCCACACTTCCACATCATGTTGACGTCAGCACCAATGTGTCCTTACCAGATCTTAATATTCTACCACGTGGCCTCCTGGAAGAAAGAGAAAAATGGCCCACCTACCCCTAGTTTTACGTTGATTTCCTCTGTTAGATGTTTTCGACCCTTTCGCGGTGATTTTTATTATCAGCTTAAATCCTGACACTTTTAATTTCAATTGAAACTTTGGAAGGGAGTCATTTGTTTTATCACCAATTGCGATGCGCCGACATGCCATGTCACTCAAACCTTAGATATTTGTCATTGCCTATATACGGGATTGTTGAAACCTCTAATTTGCCATGCTACCTAACCCACCAATTCACCCCAGCAATACAAGACCTCTGATATATAGTACATTTGACCTATGTTGCTGGAATATAACATGTGCCATGGACCCTCGATCGCCGATATGCTGATATGTGCTTAGTGTCACTACTGAGAAATCGTCAATGTGTGATAGCCGATATCGAAGCTCGGCTACATGAAGTGTCAATTGCCTCATCCGCCGATTTGTGATATGCTCTCGGACCTCCAATCTACGATAAGCTGATATCAGTGATCGTTGATTTCTGATTTCTGATGCACTCCCCTGTTTATGCTTTAGAAAACTTTGATTTCCGGGATCTAGGATTAAACTTAAATATTTTCCTTTGCTTTCTAGTTTTCAAGGGTAACTTTCAACCTACTCTAACTTTTGATTCTGGAGTCCATTTGGGGAGTTCCATATACTGTGAGAAATATAGTTCTAAGCACTATCAATTAGATGGTGTCCAATTTAGCTTTGATTTCTTCTATGGCTTGGAGCCTAGTTCCAAACATATCTGTGCTTTTTCCCTCTTTGTACAACTAGAACTCTATTTTTAGGAGGTGACAACATTGGCTCCACCCGAGGACGCATTGGATTGCAATGCGTTAAGAACTTGTAGGTTTTTAACTTCTCTTTTGGGCATGGATTTTTTTCTAAACAAAAGATAATTTTGTGAAAGTGGAATTTTCAACAAAAACTAGAAATTTCATATAATAATTATAATACACACACCAATATTTACAATGGGTGCAAGACAGGTACCTTTAATTCTGAAAATAGAGTTTAAGGAACTGACCATTTTTAGGCAATTCCCGTGATTCACAATCCATATTTTCGAGCACATATGCATTATTTCTTATTTCTTCTGAAATTTTAAAAGGACAGAACAAAATTGGATCGAACTTTCCATGTTTTCCTTTTTCTTCCTGTTGGACGTCCCATCAGAGAAATAAATCTCCTGGTTGAAGAGATTAATCCTTGGCCTTATTTTCAAAGAGTGATTTCATCTTTTGTTGGTAATTTTCCAATTTATCCCCCACCTGCTCTCTGTTTTCATGAAGTTCGACCAGTTGGTTTATCCTTCGTGTCAAAGCACTTGGCTCTTCCTCATCTTCCTACAATAACTTTTCCACTGACATTGCCAATTGGATTAGGAAGATTGCAACCTTTCCATACACTAGCTCGAAAGGTGATTTTCCAGTGGATCGTTTAGGAGTCACTCGGTTATCCCAAAGGGAAAACTTCAATTGGGTATCCCAGTTCCTCTGATTCTTAGTGATGGTCTTCTTTAGCACTCTCACCATAGTTTTGTTTGAGGATTTAGCTAAGCCATTACCTTGAGGATAGTAGGTAGCGGAGGGCCCAATGATGATATTCAATTTCTGGCAGAATCTGGTGAATTTTTCATAATTGAAGACTTGAGTATTGTCAGTGATAATTTTGATAGGGGAACCAAAGTGAGATAATATGTTCTCGACCATAAACTTGATTACCACTGAGTCTGTGGTGTTTCTGGCTAGGATGACCTCTACCCACTTGGTGAAATAATCTTTGGTCGTTAATATCCACTTGTGTTGGCCACTTGAAGTTGGGTTTATCTCTCCTATGAAGTCTAGTCCCAATTTTTTGAAGGGTTCTTCCACATGCACAGTGATCAGGGGAAGAGGAGAAAGTTTTTGTCTCTTAGCAAAGACTTGGAACCATAGAAATGACCTGACTTGTAAATGAACATTTCCAAACAGCGTAGGCAAATAGAATCTCGTTTTGATGATTTTGTGACCTGTGGTATTCCAGCTGTAATGACCTCCAAAAAATCCTCCATGAAATTCCTCAATCACTTTATGAGTTTCGCCTTCTGATGAGCCCCAATTTTTGGTACAATTTGGGCTCATATTGGCCTACTTACCTCGCTCAACCATTCATCTTTTATCACTTATGCATTCATTTCTTAGTATATTCGTGTTGTTTGTAGGAAGAAGGGCAGGCATTATATCTATGTGGCTAATACATGATGATTTCAGGTTTTTGGCATTAAAGAGAGCAAAAAACCACGCAAATGGAGACAAGGAGACAACAAAGGTGACATTGCGGGTTCATAGGGAGGTTGTCCACAGTCTTGATGACCTTCCTCGTGATTTTCACCTTAACTCCGACCTCCAACAGCTCTCCCCACCGAGCTTAAAGGCAGCCAACACGTTCTATAGGATCAGCAGTTTTACAGCAGTTTGACTTTCAGTTGGACAGCCAAGCTCCACGAATGGAGGAAGCCAGCTTGATCTTCATTGTGTATAAATATGAAGGCCATAGCCTTTGTTAGGGGCTTTTTGAAATTTTGGACTGATATTGTAATTTCTGAGCACAGCTCGGTGTTTGTTTTTGTAAGCCAGTTTTGGCATGACATTAGACTTTTGATTATGAATAAAGGCAAGTAGATTTGGATCTAATTTTGAGCTTTTAAGGGAGCTATAGCTCTCAGGTTAGGGCCCAACCTGAGAGCAATAAATCTCCTCTTCTTGTAGTGTTATTTGCCTTTCTTTCCAGCACTTTGTTTCTTTGTTTGGATGTGCATTTCAAGAACATAGTCTGCTGATTTGATTTCTTTAATAAGATTGAGTAGGATTAGCTTATGGTTAAATCACTTTCAGTTGCTTAGATCAGAATAGGAGGTTTGTAATTCACTGGAGCTCCAAGAAAAGGTTGTTAGTGCCTTCACTGCCATCTCTATTTAGGGATTGGGGTGCAGTCTATACCAACCACCAAAAAACGCAGTCTTTTTCTAATTTTATGCAAGCTGCAACACAGTCATTTTAGTTATAGATCCATCCATGCACTCTAATCTTGAGCCATACTTATTCATCACAACTCCATGCACGACTTCTTTTCACAACTTACGTTGCTGTTCATTGGTTTAATAGCACAGGTAGCACAGGTTAATGGATTCTCGTTTTTGGTGCAAGACATAAGCAATTTGTTTTATTTACACTGCTCAGTATCATTCCACTTCCTTCTTCTTCTTCTTAACCACGCCACAAGCCACCTACTCGACCTCTGTTCAGCTCGTTCACCTTCCAACTCTTCCATTGCCACGTAGCTTCATTTTCTTGACCTTTCATTGTTTCCATCCTTCTATTCACCAACCAACTCCGTGCACTCTCTCTTCATCTTATTCCTCTGTCCCTGAGCCATCACAAGCTCCATCTCCACCTTACCCATCCACTCATACCACTCCTCCACTCCTCCATCGCCCAAAACTCCAACTACAGCACATCCTGTAGAAGTTAGCAGACTTCCTGTAGAAATCCCTGAGTTTCCTATAGGATCCCCTGCAGACATCCTGTAGAAACCTGTAACCTCGGTTGCCGAGCACCTGAACATTGTGGACTTCTATGGAATGATGTTTTGGATCCTCTGGAACCTCTCCTAGCCCTCCTGACCTTTCCCAAGCTTTCTTTCCTTCGAACCACCTCTGCACAGCCAAACCCAAATAAGGAACGAAACCATAATCACTCCAACCACTTAAGCAAAAATACAAAAACAATGTTCTTTTCAATGGAAGTAGTTTAAGTTCATGCATTTCATATCACTAGCAGTAATGGCATCATTATTAGACACTTGCACTCCCACCATTGCATCATAGAGATTAAGCTAGTCAGATTAGGGTTTACTAGGGTTTCCATGTTTTGGTTGGCTTTCAGTTCATTTTTGCAAAGTAGATTAATTTGATTTCAGATAACCTTCGTCCATCGTTTAGAAAGCTTCTTCTGAGAGCATATAGAAGCTGGCTTGAGCCCTAGCGGACTTGTGCCAGCTGACCAAGTGACAGCTGCGACAAGAGCTAGTACTTGTGCATATAGCACCGTCGCTTCCAAGTTTGTACGAACTACTGGGTTGATAAAATTAGAGATAGGAAGCCCCAGGAGTTGTAGCATTATTGCTACAATACTGGAGCCCACCATATTTTTGGCGCCGTTGCCGGGGAAGTGTCAGAGTATTAGTAATTTTTGCTTTTCTTCTATTTTCTTACTCTTGCCTTCTGCTAAGTAGTTTATTTCATTTCTATTCTGCAAAAGTAGCATAGACCTTTCCTGCTTTCGTAGATTAGCATTTCCTGCTTTCATAGATTAGCATTTCATTTCTGCAAGCGTAGACTAGTGTTTCAATTCTGTAAGCGTAGACTAGCATTTCCATTCCTGCAATTTCATTTGAGAAAATTAGATTAGTTCTTTCCTGCTTTCAGTTTACTTCTACATCTTTTATAGTTAGTTGTAGATCAATCTGTTTCAGTTTTGCAGGTACCAAAGAAAAAAACAAAAGCAATCAAAAAAAAAAAAAAGTCTTTTCCATTTCATGCCTCGTAGAAACTGAGATAAATCAGGCAAATTCCTACCCAACATCCCCACCACATCACTGAGTCACCCTTCTCTCTTCTTTGGTGACAGTGATCCAGAAGAACCTATAGGGTAACATCCCGAGATATACAAAGGACCTATAGAAGAAGAAGAGTTAGAGACCACTCCATCTGAAGCTATGGCTGACAATAGAAGAGAAGATGAGAGAATAGAAGGTGCCTTCCCCATCTGAGAGACCAATGGAGAGATGAAAATGAAGAAAATTAGTCCCTCTGCCTTACCTCACTTCCATGGACTGACTACTGAAGATCCTGATACCTTCCTGTTTGAGTTTGTTGTCCTTTGTAGAACCTATGACTATACTGAAGATGAGGAAAAGCTGAAACTATTCCCTTCAACTCTTAAGGATGCAACATTACGCTGGTTCATGGGCTTACCTGGGAATAGTATCACCACTTGGTCTCAGATGCAACAAGCTTTCAATACCAAGTACAAGGATTACTGTAGGTCCAAGGAAACCAAGGGAGAAATCTTTCGGATGACCATGGGAAATGATGAGTCCTTAGAGGATTATGAGGAGAGGTTCCAACTTAGCTATAAGCGGGCCAGGTGCACACTTGACCCTGAATCCCTCAAGTTGGTCCTGCTACGAGGAGTCCCTGAAGACCTCTTAGATACCCTTCACATGTTAGCTGGGGGGGACATTTACCAACTGCCTTATGAGGACATCAAGACTGTGTTTAGAAACCACTCCAGGGCAGCTCGAAAACGAGGTAGAGGAAACCTCCTCTCAACTAGTGTCCCTTTCTCCAAACATGAGCTTGCAAATCAATTAGAAGATCTCAAGAGTGAGGTGAGACAGACCATTGCCATGCAGCTGGACACATTCAGGATCCAGCAGAAGAAAGAAGAATCTGAGAGAGCCTTGGCTGTCTTCTGCCCTAGGTGCACAAGGAGACACCCTAAGAACGAATGCCCATTGCATTCGGTTGAAGTATGTTTCGTTTGTGAGGAGGACCATCCCACAAATCAGTGTCCAACCTTACCTGGGTTTAAAGCCATGTACCAAGGGACAGAAGCTCCCACTGAACCTCTCTATTACCTCAACCAAGGGAGGCCACAAGGATATAGACCTTATCAGCAGGGAATGCAAGGGGCACCTCAAGCTTATTACAGCCCCAACCAATCGACTCCTATGCCTTCCTGGGGTCCCCCTACTCATCCCTCCTGGTACATGCCTCCTCCATGGTCTTATCCACCTCAGTACCCTACTCAACCTACTTCTCATTCATATCATTCACATGCCCAGCCACAGCCTCAGTGGAATGCACCTCAGTCGGGGTGGAGGCCAAAGTACAATACTCCTCTCGCCATTTTGCCTCCACCACCAGTTCAACCTCAGCCATTACCTCCTGCTCCTCCAAGGCAACCTCAAATGCCTGCTCAACCGAACCCAAACCCCAACAATAGACAGGCCCAACAGGTATACACTGGGGAAACCTCATGCCCTACCTATGCTGTGGAGATCTAGGAGATCAATCTTCGATCTGGAAAGACTTTACCAGATCGCCAACCTCCTCCCCCAGAGGATGAGGAAGATAAACAGGAAAGTGAACCAAAGGCTATTCCACCCTTTCCTGAGAGACTAACAGCCACCACACAACCCAACCCAGAAGAGGATGAGCTTCTGGGTGAGCTCAAGCAGTTGTGTGTAAAAATACCGCTTCTCCAAGCCATCAAGGATGTGCCAATATACAACAAACTGGTTAAGGAAAAGTGTTTCAAACCCCCAGGTAGGCGGAAGAAAGATGCTTCAACCATCAATGTCATAGGACAACTGTCTGACCTTATGTTAGGACAAGTCATCTGCCCAAAGTACCTAGATCTTGGAAGTCCTGTAGTAGATGTCCACATCAATGGCACCATCATACCTCACACCTTGATTGATCTGGGGGCTGCCATTAATGTGATGACCAGGGATACCATGCTCAAACTCAATCTCCAGGGTTCCTTGAGGAAGACCTCGACAGTACTGCAATTAGCAGATCGCTCCACTGTGACTCCCGAAGGGATTGTGGAGGATATCTTAGTCTCTATCGACTCTTGGGAATATCCTACAGATTTCTTAGTTCTGCAACCCAAGGCAAAGCTTACTGGATATCCTCTCATTTTTGGAAGGCCTTGGTTAGCCACTGCAGATGCTTACATAAGTTGTCGTGCAGGAAATATGACCATCAAAAATGGCCCTATGTCCAAACAACTAGTCTTATACCCTCCTGCCCAACCCTCCTTAGAGCTTGACTTACCACTTTGGTTAGAGGAACGAGAGGAAGACGAGGTGTACTCAGCACCTCTGTGCACCTTAGATACCACTAGAAGAGACCCCCCAACCGACGATGACTTGATCGACACCTTGATCCAGAATCCACCTTCCAGTGCTCTATCCTTAGAGAAATTGGTGGAGGATGCCCAAGCTAGCGCCTTAGTGGATCTCTGTACAACCAACCCTGTCACTCCCAGAGTCAAGAATGTGGAGTTCGGCCCTGAGAGAATGTTGAAGATCAGCTCCTCCCTATCTCCTTCCCAGGAAAAGGAGCTGTGTAGTCTGTTGGCCAGTCACCTAGATGCTTTTGCTTGGAGCTATAAGGAGATGAAAGGAGTCCATCCTTCGGTCTGTACCCATCACATATACATCAAAGAGGATTGTAAGCCGGTTAGGCAACCCCAGAGGAGAATGAATCCAGCCCTTAAGGACATTGTCAAGGAAGAATTGCAAAAACTGTTGGATGTCGGATTCATCTACCCCATCTCAGATAGTGAATGGGTGTCCCCTCTGGTGTTGGTTCCCAAGAAAAATGGGAAATGGAGAATCTGTGTGGACTACCGAGAATTGAACAAAGCTACCAAGAAAGACCATTTCCCTCTACCTTTCATAGATCAAGTGTTGGATGGACTGGCAGGAAAGAAGTTCTTCTCTTTCCTGGATGGGTTTAGCGGGTACAACCAAATCCAAATCAGCCCGGAAGACCAAGATAAGACCACCTTCACTTGTCCTTGGGGCACCTTTTCCTACCAAGTCCTTCCCTTTGGGCTATGCAATGCTCCTGCTACTTTCCAGATAGCTGTCTTAAGCATCTTCTCTGAGCTGGTCCATGATGCAGTAGAAATCTATATGGATGACTTTACCCCTTATGGGGCCAACTTCCAGGAAGCATTGTCTAATCTGGGAAAAGTCCTAACCAAATGCATTGAGATGAACTTGTCCCTTAGTCCTGAAAAATGTGAATTCCTAATGACTGAAGGGACCGTGATAGGCCATACCATTTCTTGCCAAGGGTTACAGGTGGATCCTAACAAAATTGCTCTCATCAAGAAGGTTCCACCTCCTCAAAAGGTAAGGGATGTCCGGAGTTTCTTGGGATTAGCAGGATATTACCGGAGATTCATTAAAGACTTCAGCAAGCTAGCCTCGCCATTGTTTGGCCTGTTGGCAAAAGATGTGGAGTTTAAATGGACTGACGATTGTCAGAGGGTTTTAAATGGATTGAAGGACAAGTTGGTGTCAGCCCCAATCCTGAGAGGTCCAAACTGGGCCGTACCTTTCCACATCCACACTGATGCCTCGAACAAAGCCATAGGTGCAGCTTTAGGACAAGAAGCAAAGACTTCCATATGCCATTTACTTTGTTAGCAAAAACTTGTCCCAAGCTGAGCTGAATTACACTGTAACCGAGAAAGAATTCTTGGTTGTGGTCCATGCACTGAACAAGTTCCGACATTATATTACTGGCTATCAAACCTTTGTACATATAGACCATGTTGCAATTAGATATTTAATGAATAAACCATATTTGAATGCTCGTATTATTAGATGGTTACTTTTATTGCAGTAGTTTGATTTGACCATTGTTGAAAAACCAGGTAGAGAAAATGTTGTTGCTGAATTTTTATCTAGATTGGATTTATCTGCAGATGAGGATGGAACAGTGGATGACCAGATGCCCGATGAACATCTGTTTTCTATTTCAGTACTCTCTCCATGGTTTGCTGATATAGCAAACTACCTTGTTTCAGCACAGTTCCCTCCGCACCTATCTTCAAGAGAGAAGAGCAGAATCATTAGAAAAAGTGCCTCATTTACTTGGATCGGGGGCAATCTGTTCAAGCTTGGCCCCGATCAGATCTTAAGGCGTTGTGTAAGGGAGGAGGAAGTCTTTGATATCCTCCTCACTTGTCATGATGGGCCTTGTGGAGGACATTTTGCAGCAAAGAGAACTGCCTTCAAAATCCTGCAGGCAGGCTACTATTGGCCCACACTTCATCAAGATGTCAGAAGATATGTCAGCCAGTGTGACCAATGCCAAAGAATGGGGAAACCGACCCAAAGGGATGAGATGCCTCTCCAACCTCAGGTGACTCTTGAGCCATTTGAGAAGTGGGGTATGGACTTTGTGGGCCCAATCAACCCTCCTTCGAGGCAAAGGTCTTACATCATTGTGTGCACTGACTACCTGACAAAGTGGGCGGAGACCAAAGCAATCAAACCAGCAACAGAAGAAAAGGTGGCTGAGTTCCTAAGAGAAAACATCTTCTATAAGTTTGGCTATCCAAGAGAGCTGGTCACCGATCAAGGGAGCCAGTTCACCTCCAACCTGGTTGAAGATCTACTAGCTCATCACAAGATCAAGCATAGGACTTTCACCCCCTATCACCCTCAAGCAAATGGGCAGGTGGAAGTCACCAATAGAGCATTAGAAGGGATCTTGACTAAGGTGGTGAGCAGCAGCAGAAAGGACTAGGCAGATCACCTGGTTGAAGCCACATGGGCTTACAACACCACTTGGAAGACCACCACCGACTTCACACCTTATGAGCTGGTCTATGGGAAGAAAGCTTTGATGTCCATTGAGTTTGAATACAACACTTTGAGGATGGCAGCTCAGCTGGACCTAGATCTCAGCCATGCACAACAAGAAAGGTTATTGCAGCTGAATGGACTGGATGAGCACCGAATGCAGGCCCTCCTTCACTCAGAAGTGGTTCAACTTCAGAGAAAGGTGCGGCATGACCAACATCTCCATGACAAGCAATTTCAGCCGGGAGATTGGGCTTTGTTGTATGACTCCAGATACAAATATTTCAAGGGGAAGCTGAGAACCAGATGGCTAGGGCCATATTTAGTGGAAAAATGTCATGACAATGGATCTGTTCTTATTCGGACCATTGATGAGGAATCCATCCCCATGCTTGTCAATGGGCATCGATTGAAGATCTACAGGAAGCCTCTCTCAAGACAAGAGTTCATCAAAACTATGGAGAAGGCAGTGTTGGTCATAGAGAAGGGTTCTGCCCCTACTTTGGGCATACCCTGAAAAATCTAAAAAAAAAAATAAATAAAAAAATAATAAAGAAACAATAAAGATCCTTGGGTGAAAACCTTTCTGAGGCGCCCAAGGCAGGTGGTAGGGGTGAAAACCTCATTGAGGTGCCCCTATTGTCTTTTCAAAAAAAAAAAGGGAGATTGGAAAAAGATCCTTGAGTGAAAACCTCTTTGAGGTGCTTAAGGCAGATGGCAAGGGTGAAAACCTCAATGAGGCGCCCCTGTTATCTTTCAAAAAAAAAAAAAGAAGAAAAAAAACACAAGAAAAAACAAGGTCAGCAGATTCATTTTGTAAAATTGCATGCAGGTGTTCTATGGAGGAGAGGAAGCCTCTCAACTCAAAGCCAAGGGTCCTCATCATGCAGTCAGGAGACCTCACCAGCACCTCCTCCAAGAATACTCATTTTCTCCAAGGTATGTGCAATCTTATTACAGCTTGAGTCCTCTACAGGAAGACGCAGATTTTTTACAGGAAGATGCAGAGTTTCTACAGGAAGATGCAGAGTCTCTACAGGAAGGTGCAGACTCTCTACAGGAAACGCAACCTTTCTATAGGAAGCTCTGTATTTCTACAGGAAACTTCCTGTAGAAGCCTAGAACGGCCCAGAATTCATTTCATGAGGAGATCTAACGGCTAAGGATCGGTTTGGACGCATGCAAGCCACTGTTGTCACCCTTGCACATTGTTGTTATCTTGTTCCACCATCTTTGTCGACATGCAACAAAGTTACCTGTACCAGCAAAGCAGATCGATGAGTTCTCAAGAAAAAGCAAATTGTAAATAAAAAAACACTAGAGATCTCACACCATATTCATCACAGTCATCCAGAAGCTCTGGGAGCATGATCGTGAGGCCATCCATCGTCGTGCAGCATGCACCTAAGGAGGAAGAACTGTTCCAAGACATCCCGTGGGAGTCCTTTAACAGTTAAGCCTCCTAAAGTGGATACCATTCACAGCGCGGGCCATATACAATGAAACGTGGGCGCATGCAACTAAAGCATCCCATCCATCGCAGGCAGCTTGTGAACATGGACCTCCGGGCCTGTGTAAGTTCGCCAGCAGCAGGTAAATTGACTCATCAGCGTCCAAAGAACCGAAACATCGTGTGCAGCCGCGCAGGTAAGTGTCTCGACCCTTCCTTCCATCAGATTGCATGAATGTTACTTTGATTGATTGCTAAGTGTAAAGGTGAATGGGTTGAGCGGCCGTATGGCCATTTGGCCGGCCACGTCGGCCAGTTAATGGTCTAGTTGGATGTGTGGGTGGTGGCCATGATAAAAAGAATGGACAGCACGCACGTGAGAGCAATCCCGTCGAAAAAAACGAGTTTAACTGAAGAGGCGGCGGCAGATCTGCGGGAATTGATGCGACAGCAAGTGAATGCGCAGTTGAATGATGGGATGACATCACCCAACGGTCCAGCGGGGACAACTCACCCCCGCGCCACCGATTCCGCCGAATTCAAAATATAATCAGCTAGATTGCACTCATGCATTTATCAACCACCGTTTTGAACTCGAGCGGCTATCCTGATCTTTCTGCAGTTCGATACGCCGATCCTTTCGCTATCAGAACGATTGTGAAGCACACCCAAGGCGCAGACCGACTGCAGTCATCCCGAAAATCGCGCGCTGCATTCTACAGGAACGATGTCATTCTACAGGAACGTTGTCATCCTACAGGAACGCAGTTTCTACAGGAAAGCGGGTGCCTCATGTAAAAAGGTGGCAAATTAAAAATGTAACCCTGAACTCTTCATGCAACTGGTTATTAAAGGTGGAAAAATTGTCGTCCACAGTCTGGTCATAGAAAAATGGTGAAATTGTTGTCTGTTGTGCCTATACTGTCATTCTATAGGATGTCAGGGTAATTAAACTGTGTTAAGTTCCTCAGGGATAAGTCGTGGATTATGTGCATGACATTCTACGCTCTACCTCAGTAAACCAAATTTTTTCCACAATCACCACCTCTGGTTAAGGAAACTGTTTTATCATGTCGGGTGGGTTTATTAGACGAGAACCCACTGATTCAACCAAATTAAGGGAAAACCAGGAGGTGGTGGAGCTCTTCACACGGGTTCAATGGATATCTTTTTGTGACAAATTGCAGGGTTACGACGATGAAGTGGCAAAAGAATTTTTGCAGGCTCTGAGACCGAAATCCAAGACACTGGCCACAGTGAACTTCAGGGGTCTAAGCCTCAAGCTCACCCCGCAATATATCAGTCGAATTACTGAACTTCCAATGGGTTTGCCATGGGATAAGGAAGAAAGGAAGTTGAGCCGGCAGGCCAAGAAAGAATTCTTTCCACCTGAGGAGGAATTCTCGGAGGACAAAAATGGGGTGCGTAGAACCAGTTTGCTGCCACCATGGAATGAAGTTAGCCTGCAAATCATGAAGTATATAACCTGTGAAGGCCGTTTTAGCATCGTGTACGTGTATCACTTTCGGTTGCTCATTGAATTGAGGCACCGAGTTGATCTCCCTGTAGAACAGAAACTGAGCATTCCTTATTTCCTGCTACAGTCCCTAATTAAGTGTGCCACAAAGTTAAAAGAAGGCATACCAAATCAGGTAGCCCACCATGGGTTGATCAAACTTCTTGTGGAGGATGCGCTTCATTCATATAAGGTTCCCCTCTCATGGGAACCATTCAGGAATTTGACAAGAGATGGAGACATAAGGATGTTGATTGAAGAAACGGGTTCCTCCAGCAGTGAGGAAAAAGAAGCAGTGGCCGAGGGAAAGAAAGAAACAAGCCAGAAGACCCCGACCACAGTGCAGAAGAAAGAACAAAAGAAGAAGCATGAGAAAAAGGATGACAAAGAAGAAGGTGACACACCCATCTTGTCAGCAAGAGAAAATAGGTTGAAGAGTAGAACGGACAAAGATGAGGTGGTCCACTCAGCCCGAGTACCTCATCAGCACCTGCAACCAAACCAAAGAGAAAAACCCATGCAGCAAAGCAAGCAAAGGTGGTGAAACCCGTGTCTACAGGAAAGCAGAAATAGGCTTCTACAGGAAGCCCGAAAACAGAGAAAGGGTCTTCTACAGGAAGCCCGAAAATCATTGAAAAAGGGGCTTCTACAGGAAGCCCGAAAATTACCAAAACAGGGGCTTCTACAGGAAGCCCGAAAGTAGCTAAAACAGGGTCTTCTACAAGAAGCCCAAAATTGGTAAAGAAAGGGTCTTCTACAGAAAGCCCGAAAGTGGGTAAAGCAGGGCCTTCTACAGAAAGCCCGAAAGTGGGTAAAGCAGGGCCTTCTACAGGAAGCCCAGAATCAGAAAGGAAGGGGCCCTCTACAGGGAGCCCTGAGAAAGAAAAACGCAAGAAAGAGAAGGCTGGCATTCTCGAAAAGGAGGTAGCAACTGCGTTGGCCGCCCTCAACACACCTCCAAAGCCAAAGGAGAAGAGAGAGAGGGAGATCCCTCTACCTTTTGAAGCCAAGAGAAGTAAGAGAATAAACATGGGCAAGCCACAGCCTCCACCCAGCAGCCAAACCATTTTAGGGGGTGTCCCTACTTCACCCAGTAAATGATCCCCCTCTAAAACATCGGCTACCCCCGAGAGGGGAAGCCCAAAAATAACCTCCTGGACACAAAGGATAGGCCAATCAGCTTCCAAAGCCCGACTTAAGGAAACAGGAAATGGGAAGGAAGCGCCACCCTCGTCACCACCAGGGGAAGAAGAGGCAGGGCCACCAAGAACAAGAAAGGAAGAGCATGCTCCGGGCCCTAATTCTCGACCAAGGACAAGGCGCTGGAGCAAGGTTGCTCAAGGATGAGCAAATATTTTAGCTGGGGGGTGATGATGAGCCCCAATTTTTGGTACAATTTGGGCTCATATTGGCCTACTTACCTTGCTCAACCATTCATCTTTTATCACTTATGCATTCATTTCTTAGTATATTCGTGTTGTTTGTAGGAAGAAGGGCAGGCATTATATCTATGTGGCTAATATATGATGATTTCAGGTTTTTGGCATTAAAGAGAGAAAAAGACCACGCAAATGGAGACAAGGAGACAACAAAGGTGACATTGCGGGTTCATAGGGAGGTTGTCCACAGTCTTGATGACCTTCCTCGTGATTTTCACCTTAACTCCGAGCTCCAACAGCTCTCGCCACCGAGCTTAAAGGCAGCAAACACGTTCTACAGGATCAGCAGTTTTACAGCAGTTTGACTTTCAGTTGGACAGCCAAGCTCCACGAATGGAGGAAGCCAGCTTGACCTTCATTGTGTATAAATATGAAGGCCGTAGCCTTTGTTAGGGGCTTTTTGAACTTTTGGACTGATATTGTAATTTCTGAGCACAGCTCAGTGTTTGTTTTTGTAAGCCAGTTTTGGCATGACATTAGACTTTTGATTATGAATAAAGGCAAGCAGATTTGGATCTAATTCTGAGCTTTTAAGGGAGCTATAGCTCTCAGGTTAGGGCCCAACCTGAGAGCAATAGATCTCCTCTTCTTGTAGTGTTATTTGCCTTTCTTTCCAGCACTTTGTTTCTTTGTTTTGATGTGCATTTCAAGAACATAGTCTGCTGATTTGATTTATTTAATAAGATTGAGTAGGATTAGCTTATGGTTAAATCACTTTCAGTTGCTTAGATCAGAATAGGAGGTTTGTAATTCACTGGAGCTCCAAGAAAAGGTTGTTAGTGCCTTCACTGCCATCTCTGTTTAGGGATTGGGGTGCAGTCTATACCAACCACCAAAAAACGCAGTCTTTTTCTACTTTTATGCAAGCTGCAACACAGTCATTTTAGTTATAGATCCATCCATGCACTCTGATCTTGAGCCATACTTCTTCATCACAACTCCATGCACGACTTCTTTTCATGACTTACGTTGCTGTTCATTGGTTTTGATAGCACAGGTAGCACAGGTTAATGGATTCTCGTTTTTGGTGCAAGACATAAGCAATTTGTTTTATTTACACTGCTCAGTATCATTCCACTTCCTTCTTCTTCTTCTTAACCATGCCTCAAGCCACCTACTCGACCTCTGTTCAGCTCGTTCACCTTCCAACTCTTCCATTGCCACGTAGCTTCATTTTCTTGACCTTTCGTTGTTTCCATCCTTCTATTCACCAACCAACTCTGTGCACTCTCTCTTCATCTTATTCCTCTATCCCTGAGCCATCACAAGCTCCATCTCCACCTTACCCATCCACTCATACCACTCCTCCACTCCTCCATCACCCAAAACTCCAACTACAGCACATCCTGTAGAAGTTAGCAGACTTCCTGTAGAAATCCCTCAGTTTCCTGTAGGATCCCCTGCAGACATCCTGTAGAAACCTGTAACCTCGGTTGACGAGCACCTGAACGTTGTGGACTTCTATGGAATGATGTTTTGGATCCTCTGGAACCTCTCCTAGCCCTCCTGACCTTTCCCAAGCTTTCTTTCCTTCGAACCACCTTTGCACAACCAAACCCTAATAAGAAACGAAACCATAATCACTCCAACCACTTAAGCAAAAATACAAAAACAATCTTCTTTTCAATGGAAGTAGTTTAAGTTCATGCATTTCATATCACTAGCAGTAATGGCATCATTCTTAGACACTTGCACTCCCACCATTGCATCATAGAGATTAAGCTAGTAAGATTAGGGTTTACTAGGGTTTCCATTTTTTGGTTGGCTTTCAGTTCATTTTTGCAAAGTAGATTAATTTCCTTTGAGATAACCTTCGTCCATCATTTAGAAAGCTTCTTCTGAGAGCATATAGAAGTTGGCTTGAGCCCTAGCGGACTTGTGCCAGCTGACCAAGTGACAGCTGCGACAAGAGCTAGTACTTGTGCATACAGCACCGTCGCTTCCAAGTTTGTACGAACTACTGGGTTGATAAAATTAGAGATAGGAAGCCCCAGGAGTTGTAGCATTATTGCTACAATACTAGAGCCCACCACCTTCTACCAAACATAACTGCAAAATTCCCATCGGGTCCTTCCAGTAGAGTTGAACATTGTATATGATATACTTTTGAGCTTATATTCTTAAGGTTTTGTACTTAGATTTATCTAGCCCTAGTGGGCACTTCAAGAATAAGAGATACTGGATGATATTGTTATACCAGGGTGATACCTCATATTTAGCATAGAACTTTCACTCTGATGTTTTAATCTCGTACTACTGAAATTTTGTTCTTCCTTCCTCTGTTATCAGGTTTATCCCCAAAACTTGGAAATTAGATTCTAATAAACTCTTGGCCAACCCATGACCTTTTATGATTTTAGTAGGCTTTATGTCTAGCTCATATTCTTGTATCTTTGCTATCCACCTACCCCTTTTTCCTTCACTATCTCCTTGGACGAGGATGTCCTTAACCGCTGTCGTTAGGACAAATGCTATGATTTCTGATTGTAGTACATATACTCGAAATTCCTTCAAAGCAATGATTAGTGCATAGGCTTGTTTCTCCAAGATGTTATATTTCAGCTCAGCATCCCTCAAGACCTGGCTGAAGAAGTCGATGGGATGTTCATAACCATATTTATTCTTTTGTATCATAATTGTGGCAATAGTATATGGAGAAGCAAAAGAAAAGATATAGAAAGGAATTGATTAGTCAGGGCTGAATAGTACTAGTGCTTCAACCAAATCTTCTTTAATCCTAGTAAAATAATCTTGGGGGGTAGGGATCCACTTGAATTCATTTGCCATTTTTAGCACATATGTAATACCCTTCACTATATCTGCATAGTTGGTTATGAACCTCCACAAGAAATTGATTCTCCCGAAAAAGGCTTGGACCTCTTTCTCTTCAAGGTAGAGGAATGTGACTGATAGCTTCGACTCACTTAGGATCAATTTTTACTCCTTCTTGTGCTACTATGTGTCCTAGTAGCTTCCCCTCACTCAAGGAAAGCTGATATTTCTTGGGATTCAATGATAGTCCATACCTCCTGCGTTTATCGAAGTTGAGCTTTAAGTGGAGGATGTGTTCTTCATCATTCTTAGAGAAGACTATGATATCGTCCAAATATACCCCTACGAACTTGTCTTTCTACCCTATAAAAGCTATATCCATATCTATCTAAAACGTGGCCCCTACATTAATAAGACCAAAAGGCATGCGAGAATATATAAAATTTCCACAAGCGGTGGTGAAATCAGTCTTCTTTTGATCATCAAGGTGGACTGCCACTTGGTTGTAACCAGAGAAGCCGTCCATCATGGACATTATGACTGACCCAACCACCTTCTGCAATATGTAATCCATCTTAGGCAGTGGGTAGTTATCTTTCAACGATGCCCTGTTAAGGTTCCGAAAATCTACACATAGCCTTGTTTCTCCATTCTTTTCCTGGACTAGGACCAAGCTGGCCACCCACTCCAAATACCTTAAAGGAACTATGATTTTAGCATGTAGAATTTTCCTCACTTATTTTTCAACGGAGGGGACTAAGAGTGGATTAACCTGCTTGAGATTTTTCCTGCATGGTTTTATTCCACCCTTTAAAGGGATATTATGATGTATGATGTTAGGATCAAATTCTTTTAAGTCCTCATAAGACCAAGAGAAAACATCCTTATAAATTTTGAAGAGATTTGAATACCTTTTTTTATATCGCGAGGGGATTACTTTTGATAGTCTGACCATCTAGGGTTCATCCTCTGAGATGATATTGCAATATTATACTTGTTTGTCCATATCCGAAGCCATTTATTTGGAGGCTAAATAATCCTTGTTAAATAATCTTTCCAGTGGGACTAGCCCACGAGGGATGGTATTCCCTTTTAGTTGTAGAATTTTATGTCCAGCCACTGTGTCTTCCCATGAAGTGGGTTCTTGATTTTTCTCTTTTTCCTCTTCTTGATCAATGGTTGAGTTAGCGAACTCCCCAACTACTTCTATAACTCATTTGATCTGCTCATTGTCCTAGAATACCTACCAGTTCTTGACATTATCAGGTATAGAGGGTCTATATCTGACCTCAACCTCATATCTAAGAAGCATATTTCGAGGGGGTTTGAAATTTATTGGTACTATAGCAAGGGAATCATCCATTCTGTTTCCTTCTCGAAGAATAAATTGGATATTAAAGGCAAGGGAGAAGTTATCAATCAAATCCCATACTTCATTCTGGTAAGTCCTCAATTTGGGGTGTTTAACCTCGCGCTGGGTTTTGATTTGCTTTACAATCAGCTCAGAGTCTCCATGCATAGCTAAGCATTCAATATTCATATTCCTTGTTGTTTTTAGCCCAAGGAGTAATGCTTCATACTCTCCCACGTTGTTGGTATCCTCAAACTCCAGCTTGAATGAGAGGGGTACCAGGCTTCCCTTGAGAGATACCAACAATACTCCTGCTCCATTTCCATCTTTGGAATTCGCTCCGTCAAAATATAATTTCCACGCTTTGTTTTCATCTATGTGCTGGTGTTCTAACTGCATCGTTATGTGTATTGGTGTTTCTTCTAAGATGGTCTAATATTATTTTAGGAACAGGCAGGAGAGGTCTCTTTCTTTTCCATACACTGGAGAATTTTTAGAACCTTTAGCTGGAGTCACAGTTCTTACAAATCTGGACTCTCTATACAACCTCCTTTGTTTGCCTCCAAAAGAGGGAATAGTGCCATAAGTTAGATCTAATTTGATAGATCTCCCCAACTTGGAATCCCAAGACCTAGATAGGAACATGCCGAATCAAGGGGGAATATTAGCCACTACTATGTCCATCATTATGCTCTTCATAGAGATCCGAGCCAAGTTTACCACTAGATCTTTTATCATTCCCAATAATTTGACCCTCTTAGAGTCAAAGGAGTATAGGTCCTTGTAGGGCCTGGTGATCGGCAAGACAATTTGTTCCATCATGGCTAAAGGCATGAAGTTATGCAAGGCTCCAGAGTCCAACATGCAGTTATGCAATAAGAGGTAATGAATTACTAGGGTCACATAGAAGGGTGTGGCGGAAGGATCAAGTTCTTCAACATGAGGCCCAAAAACACCATTGGTATTTCTTCTTGAAGGTGTAAATAGTCATGGGTTGGTACTGAGGTGGATGGAAGCATGAAATAAGATACTTGGGCTTTATAAGTGGGTTTATTTATAAGTTCAATTAGAGGAGCAAGCATATTTACCTTTTCGAGTTCCTTCTAAAGATTGAATGCAAATTGGCCTTTTTCTACACCTCCTAGCTTTGCTTCTCTTTCGTTATCAATGGTAGTTTTTATTAGAACATGTGCCTTCTGTTCTCTATGTACCTCAAAGCTATTTCATTCCTTATTTGAGCAAACTTTTACCTTGGATGAGTTAGGATTCATCTTACCTTTCCCTTTATCTAGCACTGGGGGAATATCTTGGGGAGAAGTTCCTTCTTGTTGTTCTGGCTCCCTCGACCTCTTTCTTGAAGATCTTAGATCATACCTTCGATGTAGCCGTGCTTGCATGAAATCTGCAAACTTTTTACAATAATCAATTATGTCCTCCTCATTTGTTTTTTCTTCTCTATCCTGAGTTGTCTCCTAGTGAGCCATGTTTTCATTTTCTTCTTCAGAGAAAGATGAATACAAGTTTCCCTGCATCTCATGTGCATCTGATGGTTGTTCATAATTATCATCTTCTAAATATATACGAGGAGGGATCTGATCAAGTTGATATTTTGTTTCCCTTTGAATTATTTGCAATGGAGGTATTCTGTATTGTGGGTTATAACCTCGCTTGTTACCTTGAGCATTCTGTTTTGGGAGACTCTTGTTCTCTAGCTCAAGTTTCACCACCTTATACGATAAAATCCTGATGATTTTATCCATTTCTTCCCACTTAATATCTGGTGATTGTTTAGCTTGACAAGAGGAGGATGTTTCCTCTTTCCCCTTTTTCTTCTCAGTAGCTTCATCCTTACCTCTTGACTTCCCTACTGAGGTGAAATTTTATTCTACCTCAAGAGAATCAACTTGGAGTTGATCTAAAGTGCGAGACTTCCTTTCTCTTAGGGTGAAACCAAAGTTAGATTCAAAGGCTCCCACAAATACTACATGAGAAACAACTTGAGGAGGCTTTATCTCACTAGGCAGGTTATTATACTACTTATTGAACCTTTTTATGAATTCTGAAAAATCCTCTTCTGGCTTTTTCCTTATAGCATGGATCTTCGTGAGGACATACTCGTGATTTCTCTTTTCACCCCACTTCTGTGTGAAAGAGTTTTCAAGTTCCTCCCAAGTAGTGATGGAGGCATTAGGTAGGGATTTAAACCATTTTTTGACTTCTTCATTAAGGGACTACACAAAGAGTCCCTATGCAATGTTTTCATCCTCCCCATTGAACCTAGGCAAAAGCTTTAGGTAGTCCTGAGGCATAACACTCAGGGATTGAGGTAAATCAAGAGGGGCATATTTATTCAATAAGAAACCAGGAATAACCTTTTGAATTAATGGAGGGGGATCTAGATTTTCCAAAGGAACTTGGGCCAAAACCATAGTGGTTGGAGTGTTTATACTTAGGGAAGGGTGTGTAAGGATCTTAGGAGTAAAGTCTGAGCAGTGAATGATGACATGCTGGGAGCTAGATGAGGAAGATTCAAAGAATAATGAGGCAGTATCATAGGCAGTAGGAGTTTTATCCTTCCAGACTCTCCTGAAAATTAATTTCTCTGGGTTAGATACAGATGGGGTTTTCTGATGAGAGGTATCTGAGCGAGTGTGAGGCTTTCTAAAAGCCAAGATGATAAATGATAATGATATTTGTGGAGTCGCCAAGGTGATGAGGATGCAATCAAAACGTCTTTGTTCACCTACACAAAGAGTTCTTAATTTTTCATATCCCAGGGGAAAATCCTTTAATTCATTCCCTGGCAACCATGCCAAAAGATGTTGTCGCATCCAGAGATAGCTTTAGATTTCTTACAAGACTAGTGCCGGGAGCATATAGATTTTGTGTGTCTCATATGATTCTGAGGAAACTGGAGACATGACATATATTTTTGTATATATATATATATAATTATAATTATAATAATAATAATAATAATAATAATAAAAATCATGGGTGGGTTCATTCATCTAAATGTGTAAGCCACGTATTTCTGGTACTTCTTCACATATACAATTCACAGAAATATATGTATAAACTAGTGGAGGCTGAGTAGTTCAAGGACCTAGAGCTTAATAAGCTTTGGCATAACAATGAGAGAAGATAATGAGATGGAATAACTCGTCACATGGAGCTTGAAGCATCAATAATTCTACACTTATTTGAGTTATAGGTAGACATAATGGATGAAAGAGGATTGGGTGCGATGACTCATGGGCCGCAATTTTAATGATATAATCTCAATGAGCCATACAAGAACATGCATTGACAAGTCAATGCAAATGAATCTGTAAGAACATATGAAACATTTCTAGCAGCTATGATTACTTGAAATCAAAGACGAAACATGAACATAATGGAATTTAAACATAGGGTAACATGTTGTAGTACTCGAAGGAGGAATCAACACCATTTCCTTAATGTTCTGAAAGATGCATATCATAAATTCATATAGTATTGAAAATAACATGAAGTTCCTTCTTTAGGATTCTGAACCTTCACGAAGTGTTTCTTCCCACTATTGATCTAGAGAGGGGAGAATTGAACAATAATTACAACCAAATATCTCAACCGAGCCTCAGTCATCAAATCGACTAGCTATCTCAGCTTAGGATGGCTCTATGGCCCAAAAATGACTACAAAAGATTAATTTCTTCATTAAATGGCGACACATTACATGATAACAAAACAAGTCAACAATCATATGAAAACGCCAACAAAATATCTCCATGCCCATCCATGTGATCTCCTTTGCTTCAGGTTGTGGGTTGTCCACGATCTGGCCTCCTGTGTCACTCAGCTGATTCCCGTTGTTTCTACCTTTACTACTTGAATCATTACTTCTTAAAAGTTCGGAGTGGTCAACTATCAGTTTCATGCCACAGTACATAAGTAGAGGTCACCTAAGGTGGTACTTTGTCTTCCTTACGCATGAAGCACCATGTTGGATCATAAAGTCCCCCCAAGCTTTCATATATTCATTTACTCTATCATTATCGACCCTGATTTCATGTCACAAGGGGCCTTATAGTGTCACCCCATGCCTATTTTTGAATGCTCCATCTCCTCCCTTAAATGCCTTAGCTACTGACCCACCATGCCTTTAAAGTTTTGCATTAGCTCATCGTGGAGTTATCACATCAGGATTTCCCATTAAAATTCCTTGTGGGACATGGTATTATGATCCACTTTAACCCCTTTTGCTTCATGTGACCGAGGTCTATGACTAGGCCCTTAGTCCTCGGGCATGAGGGCCTTTGGACTCTCTTATGGCGGTCTTTTCCCTTTATTGCATAGAATCCCACATATCAGTGGTTTCTATTGCTCACCTTCAATGCCTCCTCCCTAAAATTGTGATCTTCGATGCACGATGTAGTCTATACCACTTGAAAAAAGGATAAGGGAGATTCTGTGCCCTATATAGCTTGCGACCGTCAAATGTTGATTGGGTCCACTTGGGATATTGCAATTAGAGATTTCATAAAATCACCTTTGTTTGCACCCTTTGATACTTGTGATCGCCAATATGTGGGATCATCTATACTGCTTAGCTCTTAGTTCTTCGCTCTCCCTGTGACCACTGGATAGCCCCCTTATCGGAGGTCCTTTCTCAGTGGATCACAATTGGGGTTTTAGCCCTAATGTACTAATATGTCTCAATCTGCAAATTTTGATTTGAGATCTCTGATGTGATGTCATCCTCTGTCATGTGGCACTTCCTAAGTGGTGACATGTGTCCCCTAGATATGCCCTCTTTGGACCCTTGAAAATGCCAGATTTGCATGCCATGTGTCCTCCGTAGTGCAAAGTCATGCTGATGTCAGTGCCACCGTGTCTTTATCGGATCCAATAATATTCTTCCACGTGGCCTCCTGGATGAAAGAGAAAAAGGGACCTCCTTCCCCTAGTTTTGCGTTGATTTCATTTGTTAGATTTTTTCGTCCTTTTCCTGCTGATTTATACTATCAGCCTAAATCCCGACATTTTTAACTGCAATTGAAGCTTTGGAAGGGATTCATTTGTCTTGTCACCAATTGCCATGCACAGATATTGCATTGTTCAAATTTTCGACATGCCATGTCAATGAAACCTTAGATATTTATGATCACCGATATGTGGGATCGTTGGAACCTCCGATTTTCCATGCTACCTAACCCGCCAATTCACGCCGCCGATATAAAGCATTTGATATATCAAACATATGACCTACGATGCGCTGATATGACATGCGCCATGGACTCCTGATTGCAGATATGGCGATATACGCTTAATGTCACTAATGAGAAATCATCGATGTGTGATAGACGATATCGGAGCTCGGCTACACAAAGCGTCGATTTCCTAATCCCCTGATCCGCCGATTTACGATATGCTCTCGGACCTCTGATCTACTATAAGACGATATCGACAATCGTTGATTTATGATTGCTAATGTTCTCCCCTGTTTATGCTTTAGAAAAATCCTATTTGTGTGATCCTGAATTAAACTTAAACATTTTCATTTTCTTTCTAGTTTTCAAGGGTAACTTTCAACCTACTCCAACTTTTGATTCTGGAGTCCATTCGAGAGTTCCATATACCGTTGGAAAGCTAGTTCTAAGCATTATCCATTGGATGGTGTCCAATTTAGCTTTTAGAGACTCTATGGCTTGGAGGCTGGATCCAAACATCTCTATTATTTTTCCCTCTTTGTACAACTCGAACTCTCTTTTCAGGAGGTGAAAACATAGAGTAATAGGGGTCCTTTCTCTGCAATCTCTTCTGGATATGATTCTTTCACGGTAGAATATAGGAGGGGTTTTCTGATGAGATGTGTCAGAGCAAGTATGAGGCCTTTTGAAAGCCATGACGATCAAAAAGAATATTTAAATAGTGGAGTCACCAAGGTGAGAGATCTTCAACCCACAATTCCTTCACTCACCTAATAGAAGGAATGTGAAAATGTCATACACATTGAAAAATATTCTGATTTGATCCCTGACAACGCCGCCAGAAGATGTTGTAGCTCCTAGAGACAATGCCCAGGTTGAGGAGAGACTAGTGCCTAGGACATATTAGTCTATCTTGAAGATAAATCCATCCAGCTGAAGATATAAATGTGAAATGGTTTGGATTTTGGTTCAATCACCTTTCTTAGAGGTAGATTCCGTATGCACATAAACAACATATCATTCCAAAGAATAAATGTTCAGGACTAGTGGCCAACACACAAAGAATATAACTTAGCTTTGTCATTGTGGTGGATATGGAAAGGAGAAATATAAGAGAGGAAAGAAATATAAACTTTGAAACAAGAACTATAAACTAAAAATAGGGACTCTTGCCAAAAAAACCCGAAAAAACATCAAAAACAATGTTAAAAACGAAAAAGTGTGTATATTGGAACAATGATTTTTTTTTGGGTCAATTTTGAACATGTTTTAAAAATGCCAGTGAAAATGAAATTTTTGTGCAAAAAAAACCTTGAAAACGAAAGTGTGCTGATACTAGAAGGACGATTTTTTCAATTTTCAACATTTTTAAAAAATGCTAGTAAAACCGAATTTTTGTGTGCAAAAAAACAGTTGTTTATGAGGAAAAAAACACGTACTAATGTTCTTGGTAGAATAACATTTTTCTTTCCTAAGTATAAATTCAACATGTTTTCAACCATAACATGATAGATACAAAAGAAATTAGAATTTTTTTAATGATTAAATTAAAAAACCATGACATTATGAACAAATTACATGACTAAATGAATCAAAATGTCATTATTTGTATATTGAATGAAACATACATTATATCTCTAATTTAATGTTGCATTGTAGATATTCTAAACAATAAAAATTATCATAATTAAGACATATAATCAAACAACATAAAAATGACTCATAACTTCTGATTTAACACCATATGGAAATCAAAAATTTTATTTCAAGATACGATGCAAACATCACTTATATAAACTGTCTTAGACAACTATTCAAAATCACTCATATTTTCTTACACACCATCAAAATTCACAGCTTTAGATAAATGACTGGATGCAGATGAAGATGTTCCATATTCTTCTCTTTCATCAACTAGTGCCCCATCTGAGTCCACATGCATGCCCACCATTTCAGGTTTCAAAATTCTTCTACATCTATGACTAGTTTCAACAAACTCCCATCTCAACACTATTCCTTCTGGTAACAACCTTTTTAGAATCTCTATTGTCATAGCCAAGCCAGACACCAAATTGGTGTTTGATACCCCCTTGTTTGTGGGACAAGAGACCCACCTCCACACAATGATTTGATTATTGTCTACGAAGGCATACCTACTCTAACCCCTTCTGGTTTTTGAACTTGTGACCTCTTAGGAGGAAACACATGCTCTTAACCATTAGGCATATTCATGCTCTAAGAAAGTGGATTTGATTAGATAAAGATAGTAATCTAGAAACTCAAAATTAGAACTCATGATCACAATATATAACACACATGTAACACACCTGTAAGATTACAAATTATGATAATATGTTTGAGAATACAAGCATAACTATTTCCTTTTATGCATCTCCAATGGGAATGTAATTATGAACTAGAATCTAGCCTAGGTTTGGAGGTTGTGTTTTAAAAATTGATGCATTAATAAAGCCTATATGTTTAATCTTAAATGTATAAAATTGTATTCTATGCTATTTCAAAAAAATTGATTTGAAACATATGCACCCAAAGGCCCCAAATGAAGCCCAATTTCCCCAAAGATAATTCAATTGAAAGAAGGAAAAATTAATATTAGTATATTCATGGCACTCTTCCTTGATGTAATAAGCATGGATCCCTCTCATTATTACTTGATAATTTACTTGGGTACGTGATTATTAAGAAATGTGGTCAATATATTTGATATTATTTAAAAGGAAATTAATGAGGTATCTTACAAGTTGGCTCCACTATTGAAGGATCGAATTCACCCATCGAATGTTATATAATAATATCATTGTAAGAATCATTAGACACACTTTCAGTGGATCACATGTCTTTATCTCAGTAGATCGTAATTCTATATGGAGGATTGCATTGTTTTGTTGTTTGAATTATTTTGTGGCTCACACAATACTTTGAGGCACACACTCTTCTTTAGTTTTGATCACAATTTTCTATGGCTCGCATTTACATATATGAGGTTGGATACTTATACTTCATGGCTTGGTTATACTTTGGATCATTATATCATTTCTGTAGCATGTATCATTAATACTTATGTGCCTTACTTTATATATATATATATATATATATATATTGATCATTCAATGTTCAAATTACATCACACAATGACTTAGTTCTATTATTTTATAATTCATATTGCTCACATATAACACAGTGCCTTGGTTATATGCTTCTATGTATAACATCACTTACAGTGACTCACATTTGTGAATATATATGGCTCGCATTCTTTTATCTCCATGGATTTCACAATGGCTCACACTCTTGTATGCGGCTCACATTATTGTTTTCAGCCCACATAAGTTCCTATGGCTCGCACTCTGTCTGTAAGGGTTTTCATTATTTCCTATGGCTCACACTATAGTGACATCATGGAATCACTTGAATTTTGGAAGTTAGAGTTTTGGGAGGAGAACATAAGTGCATATGTGAGTCTCTAGATATTGGAGATTACTGAGAATGTATCACAAGAAGTTGCAGATCATAGTATTGGGATTGAATATGGAAAGCTTGATTATATTACAACAATATTCATGGCTTTTCTTTCCTACGCCCAACCACTGGTCTTTGGAAATCCTTTTTTTCCTTATATTTAACAGTCGTTTTAATCTCCATGGTGCAACACTAATGGCAAAAGAGAATGACTACTTCTTGAAGCAAGTGGAATTTCATCTACCTTGTCTTGTAGTTTTTCATAATGATTCCATCAAAAAGAGGGTTGTTGTTGGCCTTCAAATTCTTGTGCATAATTCTTTTTACTATTTCTAGAATACTTCACAGTTGCGTGTTATGTTGACAATCACTTTGTCGAAATTGATGTCTGACATACAAGTTAGTAAAATGAAGTTTGATAGCTCCTTGCAGGAAAGTGGGGAACACAATGTGTCGGGAAGTCACTGGATGAAATGGAAACGAAAGAGAGAAGTGGTGATGTTTTGAAAGGCTACAGTCTTTTTGAGAATTCACTGCATTTTATCTCAAAGGGTTCTACACAAAATCATTGGTTGTGGTCAAAATTCAAGCAGTTGCATGTAACTCTTCTCTGTCCCTTACATGCGGCAATTGAAAACACTCTCATTGGTTCTATGATGTTAATAGACAGATATGCAGAAAGAAAGAGCTTTCTTAGACTTTCTTGGGCTTATGCACACGTACCAGATCTGCATGTCATGTGGCTTCTTCATTGAGGTGATGCTCATCAAGAGGTGTAGTCTTCGGTAGAAGTTGCGCAATGCGTCATGGTTGTTGTTGGGTCAAAATGCACTGATTGGATTGCATGCAGGCATGGGCACATGGGGCGATTCTAAGAATTGCCCCGCCACCCCGTGATTCTTAGAATCGCCCCAGCGATATAAACTAGGAATTTTAATTAATTTATATCGCTGGGGCAATTTTGAGAATCGCGGGGTGGTGGGGCGATTCTCAGAATTGCCCCATGTTCCCATGCCTTCATGCAATCTAGCAAAGCTAAAATATATATATTCCTAATGAAAAGATCAAAAACATTCTATTTCGTACTGCGAAGAAAATATATATGTTTGTTAACACTGTCTTGGGTAGAAGTTGCACAATGCGTCATGGTTGTTGTTGGGTCAAAATGCAGGGATAGGATTACATACAGGCGTGGGCACATGGGGCGATTCTGAGAATTGCCCCACCACCCCATGATTCTCAAAATTGCCCCATCGATATAAACCATGAATCTTAATTAATTTATATCGCTGGGGTGATTCTAAGAATCGCGCGCTGGCGGGGCAATTCTCAGAATCGCCCCATGTGCCCACGCTTGCATGCAATCCAACAAAGCTAAAATATATATATTCCTAACGAAAAGATCGAAAACATTCTATTTCATACTGCGAAGAAAATATATTTGTTTGTTAACACTGTGTTGTATACATTGTGAAGAATTAAAAATTCAGTTTCACAATTTTGGGAAGACTTTTGTCTCATAAGAACTAAAACATCTAGATATAACCTGACATCTAGTGTAGGAATTTCAAATCTGATTTTTGATAGTTTTTGCAACTTTAATTCATGTTGTAATCATTTAAACAAACAATGTTAACATGTGGGAAGAAATTAAAAAAATCCATATTTAACACCATCAGATTCCATCCCAGCTAACATTTAAACAAATTATCCTTCCTGCAAGGAATTTACTGCAATTATGAGTTTCCTTTCCCATCGTGTTTGTTGCATATTTAATAGTATTTACTATTATAAAACGTGCATCATCAGTGGCGAGAGAGTTGCGTTAGACCACCACATATCCAACACAGGAAGATATTGTGAAGCAATGTCGACCATGCCTGTCAAACAGTTAGCATACACTACAGCATCATCCTTCTATCTTAGACAAATGACGACAAGTCTGTCATGTCGACGCAGTCTTTGTCATGTTGTAGCATTGACTTGTTACCTATGAGAACTAATAATGGGTACACAAAAAAAACGTAAAACAATTTCCTGCAAATTTGCTGGATTGCATGCAGGCGTGGGCTCATGGGGTGATTCTGAGAATCACCTTGCCACCCCACAATTCTCAGAATCACCCTGCCACCCCACGATTCCTAGAATCACCCTAGCGATATAAATAAATTAAAATGCCTGGTTTATATCGCTGGGGCGATTCTGAGAATTGCGGGGTGGCGGGGCGATTCTCAGAATCACCCCATGTGCCCATGCCTACATGCAATCCAATCCCTACATTTTGACCCAACAACAACCACGACGCATTGCGCAACTTCTACCCAAGACTACATCTCTTGATGAGCATCACCTCAATGAAGAAGCCACATGACATGCAGATCTGGTACATATGCATAAGCCCAAAAAAGTCTATGAAAGCTCTCTCTTACTGCATATCTGTCTATTAACATCATAGAACCAATGAGAGTGTTTTCAATTGCTGCATCTAAGGCATGGAGAAGAGTTACATGGAACTACTTGAATTTTGACCACGACCAATGATTCTGTGTAGAACCCTTTGAGATAACATCCAATAAATTCTCAGAAAGACTGTAGCATTTCAAAACATCACCACTCCTCTCTTCCATTTCCATTTCATCCATTGACTTTCGGATACATCGTGTTCCCCAATTGCATGCAAGGAGCTATCACACTTCATTTGACTAACTTGTATGTCAGACATCAACTTCGACAAAGTGATTGTCAACATAACACACAACTATGAAGTATTCTAGAAATAGTAAAAAGAATTCGGCACAAGAATTTGAAGGCCAACAACGACCCTCTTTTTGATGGAATCATTATGAAAAACTACAAGACAAAGTAGATCAAATTCCACTTGCTTCAAGAAGCAATCATTCTCTCTTTCCATCAGTGTTGAACCATGAAGATTAAAACGACTGTTAAATACAAGGAAAAAGATAATTTCCAAAGACCAGTGGTTGGCTGCAGGAAATAAAAGCCATGAGTATTTCTGTAATATAATCAAGCTTTCCATATTCAGTCCCAATACTATGATATGCAACTGCTTGTGAGAAATTCTCAGTAATCTCCAATATCTAGAGACTCACATATGCACTTATGTTCTCCTCCCAAAACTACAACTTCCAAAATTCAAGTGATTCCATGATGTCACTGTAGTGTGAACGATAGGAAATAATGCAAACCCTTAGAGACAGAGTGCGAGCCATAGGAACTTATGCAGGCTGAAAACAATAATGTGAGCCATATACAAGAGTATGAGCCATTGTGCAATCCACGGAGATAAATGAATGCGAGCCATATATATTTACAAATGTGAGTCACTGTAAGTGATGTGATACATAGAAGCATATAACTAAGCCACTATGTTATATGTGAGTAATATGAATCATAAAATAATAGAACTGAGTCGTTGTGTGATGTAATTTGAACCACGAATGATCCAAAGCTATATATATATATATATATATATATATATAGATATATATATATATATATATATATACATATATATAAAGTAAGGCACATAAGTGTTAATGATACATGTTACAGAAATGATATAATGATCCAGAGTATAGCCAAGCCATGAAGTATAAGTATCCAACCTCATATATGTAAACGTGAGCCATAGAAAATTGTGATCACAACTAAAGAAGAGTGTGTGCCTCAGAGTATTGTGTGAGCCAAAAAATAATTCAAACAACAAAACAATGCGAGCCTCCATAGAGAATTGCGATCTACTAAGATAAAGACATGTGATCCACTGAACGTGTGTCTAATGATCCTTACAATGATATTATTATATAACATTCGATGGGTGAATTTGATCCTTCAATAGTGGAGCCAACTTGTAAGATACCTCATTAATTTCCTTTTAAATAATATCAAATATATTGACCACATTTCTTAATAATCACTTACCCAAGTAAATTATCAAGTAATAATGAGAGGGATCCATGCTTATTACATCAAGGAAGAGTGCCATGAATATATTAATATTAATTTTTCCTTCTTCCAATTGAATTATCTTTGGGGAAATTGGGCTTCCTTTGGGGCCTTTGAGTTCATATGTTTGAAATCATTTTTTTGAAATAGCATAAAATAAAATTTTATACATTTAAGATTACACATATAGGCTTTATTAATGCATCAATTTTTAAAACACAACCTCCAAACCTAGGCTAGATTCTAGTTCATAATTACATTCCCATTGGAGATGCATAAAAGGAAATAGTTATGCTTGTATTCTCAAACATATTATCATAATTTTTAATCTTACATGTGTGTTACATGTGTGTTATATATTGTGATCGTGAGTTATAATTGTGAGTTTATATATTACTATCTTTAGCTAATCAAATCCACTTTCTTAGAGCATGAATAGGCCTAATGGTTAAGAGCATGTGTTTCCTTCTAAGAGGTCACAGGTTCAAAAACCAGAAGGGGTTAGAGTAGGTATGCCTTCGTAGACATAATAATCAAATCATTGCGTGGAGGTGGGTCTCTTTTCCCACAAACAAGGGGGTCTCATACACCAATTTGGTGTCTCGCTTGGCTATGACCTTAAAATTTGAAAATAATAATAATTAGGATATATATTGTTAGAAATTCATAATCTATAAGGGTGAAAGCATGGAGTTGGGTTACAGTTTTTTGCAAGAGATGGCACATTTGGGTGGAAAAAATGATTGCTTGATTGAGCCCCTTTTAAGCATTTGATCGAGCTGTTTGAGCACTTAAACAATGTAACCCAATGTTATTTAAAAGATCGATTTAGCCATGTCTTTGCGGTAGTCAAATGAAGGAGATTGGGTTTTGGATTTATTTTCTAGCTCAGGTAAGTTTTATTATATGGAATTGAATTTCAATATGTTATTTATTAATTTATATGTCATTGTACTAATTTACTTCATTATTTCTTTTGTGCTTAATAATTAGGTACAACACTAACATGTTGCCTTTGAAAAGGAAGAAATTGCATTGCCATTGAAAAGGATCCAATAGGGTGCAATTTTATTTAGCAAAGAATTAATGACCTTCAGTTTCTTCCTGATGCAATGAAATAAATTGGGTTGAAGAAAGGGGACTTTAGTGAATCATGTGTGGCGAAAAAGGGAAAGGAACCCCAAACATCATTACAAGGAATGCTTGAAATTCATACATTGGGAGATTACCAGACATTAAAGATCCATTAGAGGAGGAAAATGAGAAAAATGAAGCAGAAAATATTGTGGAAGAAGACAATGATGAAACTCCAGAGGACAAAGAGTTTGGATTACGTGACATTGTTGAATAGATTTAAGTTATGCTTGGAAATCAAGCTCATTTTTGGAAACTATGAATTAGTTATACTTGTAATGTTTTGACTTTGACATTTTATGAGAAGAATAAGCACTCAATTAAGTTTGTTGTGTGTTCAATATTTGTATTATGTGATTTTCGCATTCATTTTTATGTTAATCATTATTTTTTTTTAAAAACAGTGATTATTATTATTTTTTGAAAAGAAATTCATAAAAAAAACTATTATTTAACAATTTTTAGTTAAAATTTTGGAATAAAAATTGTGATTTTGACATGTCATCTCTTGCCAAAAATTACAAATAAAATATCAAAACGTGTAGTTTTTTAGTTATATTTATGTTAAAAATGGTTATTTTTTTGTCAATTGTTAAAAATTATTGTTTTTTAGAGACAATTATTTCATTTGGATTGAAATATTAATTAACGATGTATAAATATGTATAATATCGAAAATTCAAAATATCAACCTTGTTCTTTAAATATGCAAAAAAATAAAAACCTCACTACAAAAAAAATTAAAATAAAAACAAGAAAATATGAAGAAGAAGACCACTTCAAAAATTATTAAATTTACAAAATAATTATTTACATTTCATACATAAGAAAATTTAAAGTAAAAAAATAGGTCTTTTAAAAAAATGGTCTGATGCAGAATTACCACTTTTTTAAATCAGCATGAAAATCACTACCATTCTAAAACGTAATGTACATAAAAAAAATTTAAACTGCTAGAAACTATGCTCTAAAAAAGACATGTGTGTTCTGCACCACGTATTTTCAAAATCGGGTCACCTTTTTGCTATCTCTACAAAACGGGTAATAGTATCAGTTCCCATTTCAAAGTTTACATTGTTGGAACCTAGTGCATAGGGCCAGATAGACAAAGAATGCTATGCAACAAATCCCAGTAGAATCATGACAAGATAAAAGGAATGAAGTGTAGAAATTATGGATCACATTTTAGGGCTTTCAACTCAATGTCTCATAGGTACTATCTCCTATATCATAAAACAGGGAAATTTGCAATCTCACATGTATTCTCTATTATTACATAACATAGATAAATCTACAATCTCATAGCTAGCATAAGCTATTATATAAAATAAGTAAATCTGACTTAAGGGTGAATCTAGTAGCTACAATTAAGCAATTTATGGATAAGAAAATACACATATGAAATGACACATAGAGGTAGAAAACATACTACATATCCCAATGCTTGGAATTTCCAAAAAAAATATTCATTAACCTTTAAAAATGAAATACCTGCTACAGGCCTAAACCTATGAAAACTTCAAAACAAATATAGCCCCTTGAACAGTAAAATACAAACAAACATGGAACCTCCTCTAAAAACAGAGTTCAGAACTCTTAAATAGAGAATTCAGAACCTTTGAAAACACAATTCAGGAACCTTTACTATTGAGTTCCTCTTCTCTTTTATAGGGTGAGAGAGATCAAGCAACATTTACAAAGTATTTCAGAATGCTACAAATTTCTGAGCATACAAATAAGCTAGTTGTCCTAGTGATTACATAACATACATGATTCTTTTCTTGAAAATGTGAAATTAACAAAAAAATGAAAAGGATGAGGTGTCACAGAGATATAAAAATATCTCTGATGTTGATTTCTCTGGTCCCCTAAGGTGGACTCAGGCTCGATTATCTGGATTAAGGGTACGATGATGATCTGACCATGCCTCTATCGTGATATTCATACCACGGTTATATACCAATTCTCCTGTCACTTTCTCCCTCTAATTGCTTAAATTCCCTCTTTTCGGAGCAGGTCGTGATTTGGTGTGGTGGCACTGGAGGTGATCTACACTGACTACTCACTAAACAAACATGATAGTTGCCAAGCCATTCATCCTCGACACTCACTGTATTATATTTTCGGAGCTCAATATATAGTAACCTTTATAAAAAGAAACGTTACAAAATCATAGAATTCTGATGCCCTAAACTTCTTTTTTCTTAGCCCAAATTTTGTTTATCTAACATAGTACCATGCACTATGACCAAAGGATTTCATACAACACTTCATTTGAAATCTCAGAGCCTTGTGTATCATAACTTTGTTAAAATAATGTTACAAATTATGAAGTCCCGATTGGCCTTTAGCTTCTTGTTGCCTAACCTCTCTCCCTATTTCTCCTCCATGGGACTAGGTACCATGATTGATGACTTTCCACTTGGGTTCTAAATCCTTCGAGCTCCACAACCATGCACCACTAACACATCAGAGCTCTTTAGTATTGTAAACTTTTGGAAATACAATTAGAATAGAGTTACGATGTTGACTTCCTTCGATAATATTTATAGAGCTTAGGTGCTCTGCCCTTTCTATGCCCTTGTTTCTTTTGGGTCCCCATGACTAAGGGCCACTCAACATCAAAGCCCCTCTCATCAAAACTTTTTCAAAAAAATTTTCTAAAGGAGTTATGATATTTCCAATCTATTATATGCTGACCTCCAAGATGACATCATACAGAAAGCATCATTGCAACGTAGCATTCCCTGAGTGGTGACACGTGCCATGAGGATTTTCCCCATTAGTCCATCCAAAATGTTGAAACTTATTGCCACATACCCACCATATGGCCATGTCATGCTCACGTCATTTTTCTCCTCAACTTCTCAAGGTCGATCATCTGCTTCCATGTGTCTTCTCAGAGGAGAGAGAAAGGGTTGTTGGGGTCATTTGTTTTGTGATGATTTCCTTTGTATTTCCCCTTATCCATAACCTTGGTTCTTCTTAAGGAACGGAATTTATTTAGAAATTACAAAATTATGATCTTCAAAGTTACGAAATGACCAACCTTCCGAAATTAAGGTTTTGATATCCCATTTTAGTTTTGCCTTTAAATAAACTACTAAGGTCCCCTCCACATTCCAACCTCCGATATCTTGAAATCCCAATACACTACCTACTAGCCCTTATGATATCAGGTCCTGAACTGCTAAGCATTCTTTGAAATCGACATTTCGATGGTTGACCTTTCCCTTTTGATTTCGGCCTCTAAATTTAGGCTCTCCCTTTTGGCTCTGGCCTCCTAATTTAGATTCTCTTTTTGTTAGTCAACCAAGATTGCACTTGTCTTCCTTTGTACAAGGGATGAAAGATATGACCATTTGACACAAATGCAATATGTTATCACAGATAACAATAGGAGGCCTAAAATTATTGTAGCATATGTCAACTGAGAGTGGAATTCTCTTAAACATATCAACTACACTTATATGTAGTTGGAAACACTGAATGAAAGGCCCATCATGAAGTCTTTCATTAAATTATAATCCACAGAGAGGAAAGAAGATTCCCTAACACAAAACAGTCATAGAGGTGTGAGAGCATCATGTTCAAGAGCGAACGGCTACCATAAATACATTTTATGCTTGGTTTCCCTAATTTCCCTACCATTTATGGACAGTACCTCTATATTTTTGATAAGATTAATGAGGAGGAAAACATTTGCATGATGATAAGTTCATCCTCCAGATGAATTGTTGGCTTGTTGGGGCCTGACCCAAGTTGAAAGTTAGCTGCGCCAACCAAAAAAACCCTAAACAACTAGCCCTTTTAGAAACAACCTACATAGTGTAGGCTACTATTTCACCCAAAGCAGCATTGGGGTATGAAGGAACTAGGTTTCTGCATCTAGAGGCCTGTGTGATATGTTCCCGTGGTTCCTAGGGCTTAGCTCTGTCTTCATGAACCCTAACCCTTCCGAAACAAATAATTACAGTAATTCACTTAAACGGTATATATACCTTCGCAAAGGTCATGCAACATTCATAACATGTATAACTTATACTAATCTAGGACTTTCACACATAAGATAAGCATTCATTCATATGAATCATGATACAGAGTGAAATATAGAAAACTGCAGAAGTAATAATAAATACAGAGATGCACAAGTATTGGATCAAAACTATCTTTATTAGATGAATTCGTTCAAGTACAAACTATTTTTCCCAATGCACTCAGGTACAGGGTCCCACACACTCAGTTTGTGGACTCACCAAGGTCTCTGTGCACTCATCTGTAGGAGCCTTCCCCTTTACCTAAGTACAGGAAACCATCTTTTCATGCCTTAGCCTACTTGCCCTTACAATGATTTCTATCAAGTTGTTACCTCCTAGATTCGCCATGAATCTTCTATTTATAACATTTTCTTTTATAATACCATGGTCCACGGACCATGGGTGGGTCTCAAAACCTTCTTATCACCTAACCACCTAAGGGAATAAAGCCCCTTTGATTCTTGCTATCTTTGCACGCCACTTCCAAAAATCATGGAGACTTTACATCTTTACAAAAAATACTTACAAAATTTAACCCTAGTGACCCCATCGCAATAGGACCCAAACACAATTTTGTGACTCGTCCTCGAGTCGCTTAGCTGACGCTTCAATATTTTCTTGGAGTTCATGGAACTCCAACTTTAGAACCTGTAGATGAGTTTTTCCTTGCATATCTACCTACTACACATCCTCGACTAAATTCTCTGTAGTGGTGTATTCCACCATGAGGCCCATTGTCCTTTGTGTCTATTGTATGCCCTTAAGCTTTCTTTGTACCGAAAGAGTAAGATGGATGGCTTCCTCTATCCAAGGTTGTGTCCTAGCCATAAGAATGGCCTCTTTTCAATGCAACTCTTTAATTTCATTATGAAGCTTCTTTCCTTCCTGTAATTGCACGAACCACTGTACTAGTGCCAAAGTATGCACAATCGATCTTATCTCATCAAGTTATTGTTGTTTTTCTCAAAGGTTAGTGCCAATCTTCAGTAGAGTGGGGTCCTCCTATAGAGATGTTTAGAGCTCCATGGCATGCTCAAAAAAATTTGTGCAGTCCTTGACTGTTGAGTCTAGTGTAGCCATTCCCTCTTTTATAACAGCTTTGTGCTCCTCTTGAACCTCCGGCGTAGTCATCAGCTGTAGCTTCAATTGTAGCTCCAAAATTTGAAACTGCAACTCAAATCAGACTTGGCCAATTTCATATTTAGACTCCTTGAACTCCGCAACCATCTTCTAGATCTTTTCTGTTGATTCTACATCCATCGGAATGTTGAGTTCAAGAAGGGCATTACACGCTTGCGTAATCGTTGCTTCTAAGTGATCGCTGCGCGTCGGAAATTCTTCCTTTTCATTGAGTGCCTGTGCCTTTTCTTCAAATATCTTCGCATTTTTTCTTTTGTCTTCATTAATGACCAATAGTGCACACTGATCACTAACCCTCAGTTCATCCGAGATGCCTTGGTGCAACTCATGTAGGATTTGAATCGGGAGTACGTCGAGGTTGATGCCTATATCCTTGATATGTGATAGTTGGGCATTGGCCTCTTCTGATTGGGTGCGGAAGGCCCTGTTTGACAACTGAATCGCACAAAGATCCAAAGTCTAATCCGTTTCCAATACTATCATGCTCTATTGATGTAGGCTCCTCTGAATCCCGCTCAGTTGACCTACACTTGTCTGTAGTCGACCTGTCTAGATCTACAGATCATGTAGATCCTTTTGCACATTGCCTAGTACCTCCTAGTACTACTTCTCAAATTGGGTTCATAACTCTATCATGGTGTCTTGGACCTTGTCATCGATTTCATCTAAGCCCCCTTCAGTGAGGACTAACATATCTACCTAGGAGATTCTAGTTGACTTCTTCTTCTTTCACGGCCCCCAAGTCGTCAGCTGTGGTATTTTGCTGACCACAAAGGGGGTTCCCTACTCCGCGCCCCTGCCCGCTTACACATCGGACCTTTCCTACTCCTAGGTGTGCTAAGAGTCAGACTCCTCAACCTCTATCATGGTTTCCTGGGCCGCCCGCTCTTTGTCAGCAGTTGTCGTGGCAGTAGCTTCGTTAGTAGTAGCTTCCTTCTGCTGCGTAGCTTTCTCCCTAGATGCAGCCTGCTTGGCCTCCTTCTATTGTTCTATTGTTGAGGTCTACGCGGTGGCACATTTTCTTTCCTTTCTCATTTGCATTCCTGGATTTGATAGGTACAACCACTCCACTAGCCATTTACCGACAATTTCGTGGAAATCTGACTCACCGACAAGGTAAGGCAACTTATGCTATATCTTTTTTAGATCCCGTCGCATGCGAGTATGTACATTGTGGAGGTCAACCTTGAAGTCGGGGTAGGGCTCCAATTGATCATGTAAGGTAGGTGACATCCTCATCCTTTGGCTAATCATAGCGCATAGATCCATCTCCACTAGTACCCAGAACATCTTGGTTTCTATGATCCGTGTTATGCCTTTTATTGCCCAGAGCGAAGTGAACTTCCCTGTCTCTGGAAGGTCTAGGTATTGAGGAGGAAAATGGTTGTCCTCCTACATCCTACATTCTACTAAGATTATTAAAAGTAACAACCGAGCATAATGAAACACCTTGCCTCCATCCTGGGCCTCTCGAAAATTCGCTAAGATTTCCTTGCACAAGTACTGAGCCCAGTTGTACTAGACTCCTTTTGCACATTGTGCAGCCAAGGAGATCACTGGTGCTAGAACCTTGTCCATGTGACACTTTTGCATGATTTTGACTGCCAATATCTACAGGATGAACTACACTGTGGGTTATGTAATGGAGTGGATGGAATATCCGTGCGACTTCTTAACCAACCCGAACTCACTCTTCTTCTGATCAATGAGTTTCTTCTCCTTTGTTTTCCCTCCAAATGCCTCTGTTGGATCCACACTTTGATAGGGCAGCAAGGTGATCTAGTGGATCAACATATCAGTAATATGGATGGGTTCTCCTAGCCATAGACACCCATCATGCAGCAGGGTGAGTAAATTCCTAACTCATACAGTGTTAATGATTGTACGGCTAAAGTGCAACACCTAGAGAATATTCAGAAGGCCTGCTTTCTCAACTCCCATCAAAGACTTCATAGGTTCTAAACCTGTAACCTCAGTTTCCTCATAATAGATTTTTTACAAATATTCATTCAGTGCAAGTTGAGGGAACTTCTCATGATCTCTCAAATCCCAATCCTCTAGCTTGATATATGGAATGCGGCCAAACAACGTGCCCTCAAACACCACCTTCTCTAGTAGCATTAGTGTCGAGACCATGAAATTGGCTTTATCTACATCTTTAGGCACCTTTGTTATGACCTTGTGTGGTGGGATGTACTTCAGGAGCCGAGTCATAGGCTCACCCTCTTCTGCATCCATCTCCTCGATGCCTCCGTGAAGTTCTTATTCATCTTAATCAAGGGGTTCATGTCGTTGTTGCGCCCTATCCATCTCCCCTTTCTAATAGACCTTCGTGCGGCTTTCTTGCGGTGACTGCCTCAATGGAACTTACTATGGTTTCTTCTGTTTCTTGTCAACTGTAGAGGGGTTAGGCCTGGGAGATCTTGGCACCACAGTCATAATTCCCATAGGAACAGAGGGTGTTGCTTCAACTGAGGGTTCTACTTTAGACGATGCATCTTTGGTTGTAGGTGGAGTTGTCGTCATTATTTCAAAGATGATCTCTTGGTGCCAATCAAGGAATTTGGCAAATTTTCGATGTGCTAGAATGTCCTCCCAAACCTTCTCTGACATACAACATTCATCCTGGAAGAAAAGTTTAAGGCAAACTCATTGGAAGAAAAGTGGTTGAATGCTCGGAAGCCTACTAGATTTATAGGTGAATTCAAATTTGAATCTAATCATTCCCTCCAAATTTCTATCATTAATGCATCTTTGGTAGAAAATTTCCAAAGATTTTCCCCATAAATGCACAGTTCCTACTCCTCCTAACGGAAAATTTTTCATCCAATCATCTACAGTGCGTCCAACGACTACCTTTTGACTAGGCTTCGCGACGCCAACATTTGTGGCATAGCCACGTTGGTGCAGCTACCCTCGGCGCCCTACTTTCTTCCATTGTGCAACACTCTCTTACTTCAGCTTCCCAAATTTTGGGCATTGTAGTTTATAGTCTTGTACTTCCTTGCAGCGTCTTAGAGTACTAAGACTATCCCGCCATCATATATACATTACGCAAGGGTGGGATCAACCTCGTACAACTTCAATCAACTATCGTTGTCTCTACTTCGAAAAAATTCTCCATTCAGCTTCGCAAGCTTAACTACACAACCATCTGTAATTTCCTTTACCACAAAGGGTCCAAGCTAGTGTATTTGAAACTTTCTAGGAAATTTCGTAAATTTTCTATCATACAATAAGACCAAATCATTAACTTGGAAGGTGTGTTTCTTTATATGTCAATCGTGCCATGCCTTTTCACACTCCTTTTGCATCTGTTGGTGAAATCTTGTTAAAAACTGATCCTCCTCCAATTCCATCAGCTACATGAGGCACTCCTCCATAGTCTCGCGATCAGCCATATTGGTTAGTGGTGCAATCCATAGACTCGGAACAATATATTCCATAAGAATCAATTCCTTCTGCCCATAGACCAACTTGTAATGGGTTTGTCCTGTTAGCTTTTTACAAGTGGTTCTATATGCCCATAGGACTGTTGGTATGCACACATCCCAGTCATTTTGCTTTGCATTGAAAACCTTTGTTAGAGGGCTCTGCAGGATTTTGTTGAAGGTTTCAACCATACCATTAGCTTGAGGGTGATAGGGAGTAGTTTTTTGATGATATACCTGGAATTTTTCAGGCATCGCAACAATTGTTTCGTTCAATAAGTGTGTGCCCTATCACTCATTAATATCTTAGGGAAGCCAAATTGAGACAAGATAAATTCAAAAATAAACTTCATAGTAGTAGCTGCACTACAATCATTTATTGCTTGATCCTCCACCTATCACATCAGGTATTTAGTTTTTGTGATGATATATCGTGCTCTAGTCTTTTTCCTTGGTGGCTGGATTGGACCCACAAAATCAATCACCCACTTATCAAACACCTGCAAAGTTATCTATGGATTTAAGGGAAATTCATCCCTCCATGATGGTTTCCCCATCCTTTGGCAAGCATCGCATGCCCTATGATAGTCTTTTGAATCCTTATACACCATTGACCACCAAAGTCCTATGCGTAGGATCTTCTACATGGTCTCTCTTCGTATACAGTCGCCTCCCACTACGCCTCCATGTGCTTCTGCGAGGATGCTTGGTAATTCAAATTCTGGGACATATCGATGTAGTAACTCATCACAACCCATTTTATACAAGTGTCCAATGATCACAGAAAAATCAGCTGCGTGAACCACAAAATCATTTTTCTACTGTGTCGAATATCCCTCTAGGGTTGAGCCAGTTGTTAAAAACTAGATTATATCAGCAAAGTGATCATCTACAACATGAATAAAAAGAGTTGTGCACCAAGCAACCATTCTTCCAAACTAGTAAGCTCATCATCTATCTCAATCCGTAAGAGATGATCAGGACCAACATTCAATAGTCCAAGCTTCACAATCACCTCAAAATTGTAATCTTCAAAGAGAAACAACCATCTCCAGATCTCCCCCCCCCAACATAGGCTTATTGACCAGGTATTTTAAGAAGAATGGTATCTATACATATTGAAGTATATTCCCAACATATAGTTCCAGAATTTTTGTATCATGTACACCATATCCAGTCCTTTGCACTTGGTAGTTGAGTAGTTCTTCTCCGCCTTAGAAAACTTTCTACTTGCAAATGCTATAAAATGATCAATATCCCCTTCACATGGTTGGGTCATCACCACACCTAGTATAATACAAGAATCGTCCACATGAACATGAAACTCCTTTATCTAATCTGGAAATACTAGAATGGGCACAGTGACCATTTTGTTCTTCAGAATATCTAAATTGTTCTGACACTCTTCATCACAGCATAATGTCACATCTTTCTTAAATATTTTCTCCATTGGCACATTGATTTTCACATATGCCATGATAAACTTTTGATAATACCCTGTATGGCCCAATGTTGCACACAACTATTTTACGTTCATGGAAAATTTTAGGGTCGAATGTTCGCCCTATGGCGAAATTAAGGGGTTTTAAATTTTTAGTGGGCAAATATTTTGTATCATAGTACATTTTTACAAATCACCTCAAATAGCCCACCTTATTTTAAGGGAGAGGGTAAAAAAGGTAAATTTAGCCCTTGAAATTAGGAGTTACAACCTTCCATTCGCCCTAATTTTCAAGAATAGGTTTTATTTAAGTGAATCCTATGGGCCAAATACCATATTTATAAAGAGGTATGGTAAATTAATAAAAATATAAATAAATGAGAAGTATGGTAAATAAATAAAACATTTTTTATATTTACTCCATAAGTCACCTTATATACATGCAAGGGTGTAAACAAATAAAAATATAAGTAAAGTGGAGGTATGGTAAATAAATAAAATGTCTTTTTATACCTTCAAAAGGTATGGTAAATAAATAAAAATATAAATAAACTAGACGTATTGTAAATAAATAAAACCTCTTTTTATATTTAGTCCATAACCCTCATTCTATTTATGAACGCTCAAAAAAGAGGTTTTATTTAATTGAATCCTATGGGCCAAATACCATATTTGTAAAAGAGGTATGGTAAATTAATAAAAATATAAATAAACGAGAGGTATGGTAAACAAATAATTTTTTTTTTTTATATTTACTCCATAAGTCACCTTATATTTACGAACACTCAAAAAATGTGTTATATTTAGGTGAAACCTATGGGCAAAATACTATGGGACAAATACCATGGGCTAGATTATTATTAATACCATGCAAAAAAAAATTATTAACCCTAATATTAGTATTAATAAAAATAAAAATGGCACATGGTATTGACCAATGGTATTCACCAAAATGGAACATGGTATTAACCCATGGTATTCAACTGGAATGTAGCCTATTTAAATGGGGGAATTAAACCAGCATAGATCCATCTTTACTCTGGATCTACTAACCCCAGAGGTATCAAATATCGTGATATGCAAACTAGCATAGAGTGAAAGAATATTTGATCCTTCTCAGGGCTTGGTGGATCAAGAGTAAAAATGGATGTTGTAATTTAATGTATGTTAAACATTTTAGCTTGGATAAAATAAAAAATAAAATAAATATCAACTAATAATCTTATTAATTTTTATAAATTACTAATAGTAATTTTTAAGCTCCAGGTTTATGATAACCCATGGTATTGACCCATGGTATTCATGTGAAAATACACTATTTAAAGGGGAAATTCTATCTTCTTAGATCCATCTTAATTCTGGGTCTACCAAGTGCTGAGAGGGATAAATAGATTTCATCCCCCTAAGAGTGGTAGATGTGGAGTTAAGATGGATATAGGTTTTTATGATAATGAAGATATTAAATAGACTTAGGAAATTATATTGTAAAAACATCTTAAGGTGAATGGTTAAAGCATAGACATTGGACAAGTATATTTGTATACTTCTATTTTAAACTGAGACAAATCCAGGGCTAAAAGGAATGGATTGATTACACTAGTCATCCTTCTATAACTTTCCAACATAGGCTGGAGTAAACAGATTGTAATTTGGCTAATTTTTCTAATTGCAAATAGGAACATACTTGTGTATTGGCAAGGTGGTTACCAGGTCCCTAAAAGTGATGAATTTGAATTTTTCTTGGTTTTATATATAGTATTAGGTTTTTTCTCATGCTTTCTGTGAATGACACAGGTGAATTTTATCCTACACCCACTAGGTTATCTATATGTAATTTCGGTAATTTTGATTTCAAAAGATATTTTAAAGAAATGCAATGATTTCATTTGTGTATTCAATAAACAAAATATTCTAATGGAATTCTGCATTTGTGTTTTACCTATACAGATTCCATGGAGAAGTATTAGTGGTGTGACATTAATTGTCCTCAAGCAGAGGCTTTAGTTTTATTCTTTTCTTGAAGCAAATACTTTCTTCCAACGTTTTTGAGTTCCATGAAAAAATTGAAAGTCCTAATAGTATACATATATGGGTTCAAGAGAGACATAGTATTCAATTATTGGTTAAAGAGATCCACACTAAATGATCTGTCGGCCTTATCTTCACTTAGTTTAAGACTATTCACTTGGAGAGGCTGCATGTGCCCCCACTTCAAGAGCATAGTAAAGTCATGTAGAACTTAGAGAAGCTATCTTTAAGCTTTTAGTGAAGATTGGAAAAATGTCTCGGTTCAATAACACTCAGTCGACCATTAAGCTTCCAATAATGCTAGATTTTAACTTAGAGCACTTTTGTGATTTGGAGGAGATGCCCCCTCGTATTTCTGACACATCTTCAGTTGTGAATTGGACTATTACTAACTGTAATTTTCTTCAAAGGTTACCTGATGACTTGGGGAACCTCAACTCTTTAAGAATGTTAAGGACGGAAAGAAAGTACATTATGCTAAGTTCTCTTATGCTTTTCAAGTTTTTCTTGGATATCTACAACGTTTCAGGTAGGAAAGTACATTTTATTAATGAAAATTTGTCTTGATAGAAAGGCCCAATTTCAAATTCTAATGCTTTCAAAAAACATTGTATAACTGTAATGTTTCTAAAAGGAAAGCATATTTTTTCAATTTAAGTATCATGATCCCATATTCCAACTTATTTTTCAGTAACCCATTAGGCTTTGTAGCTTTGAATAAATCCATGTCTTTTGATAAGATCCTCTTCCAAATTAGAACACAGTTTCCTTTTGGAAATAACCACATACAATGTCTTGATTTTGTTATTAAGAAAATAGAGGTTGTGAAACAAGCCTGTGCCATACAAGGACTTGATTCATTGATTAATCAATTATGGCTCTTGAGGTAACAATGTCTTGATTTTGTTGCTTGAAAATAGAGGTTATGCTTTACTATTTCACAAAATTTCTTACCATCTTTCCATAAGTATTGATTTTTAATCTCAGTCACTGAGGGATGACAGTAATGACAAATGTAATATTCCATGATTTTAAGTTCCCCTCTTACTAAATATTTAAATATATCACCACAATTTAATTGTTAGTTAAAGGAATTGTATTTGATTTGTAAACAATTCATTGCTTGATTTATAGATTTTGATTTTTTCCCTTTTTATTTTTTTCTCAGATTTGGTATGAGATATCTTCCAAGATTTGGGTTCCCTAGTTTCCCCACCATAGCTACGAGGTTCATATGCTATCGTTAAATATTCTCGGAATGTTACAACTTTTCCAGTAAGTGTGCTTTGAAACATTGCTATTGCTTTTCCATGGTGTTAATGCAAATAAGCACTGCAACTAGTGCCATTATTTAGATTAAGTGCCGAAATATGGGTGGTCTTGTAATGATGGAGTGATTTTTTCTAGCTACTAAGGCCATATGCATTTTTATCTCTTATATTTTCCTGAGATATTCAAATTCAGAATAAGAATTTAGGTCTTGTTTCCACTGTAGATTGCAGTCGGTTTCTTGAACATAATATATAGTAGATTATCTTTTACTAATCAACTGTGGATGCGATCCCTCGCAGGAAAGGAAATTCAAAGTGACTTTGATTTCACATTTATTTGTCAAAACATCCACACAGGAAAGGAGATTCAAAATGACACCAATTTCACACTGATTTGTCAAAATGGAGGCAAGAGAAAAGGAAACTTTGTATTCAACAATGCTCTTAATTTCATATGTACATGCACAGACATATTAGTACAAAATATTGAAGGGTTGCCTAAGTAATATTTTCCATTCCACTACATTCTTTACAGCTTGTAAATATATAACTCGGAACAATTCATTACACTACTTGTTATTCTTTATTAATGAGTGGTCAAGATTTTGATATTGAACTGGCTAAGATTTTTCTTCCTTCTGTGAAATTGTGTGTTCTATAATGCTTCTTTTCCATTCACTATGTATAGAATATAAAGTGTGTCTAATGGAGTAGGAAGATTGGAAAGTCTTGTGATCCTTGAAATATGTTACAAGGTAGAAACCCAACAGGGCAGGGTAGGTGCATCTCCACAAATGGGTCACAAATACCAAAGTTGGTATTGGCTAGTGCCTTGAACTAGAAAATTTCCTTTACACTTGTATTAACAATGAATCTGGAGAGGATTCTAATATTATCTTTATAAGATTTATATCATTTAAGATTGATGAATAAAATTCATGAGACATGAGCTAGGATGTCCTTGCAAGGTGGTTGTTGATTATTGGAAGTTATGAGGGCCATTATGTCAGGCCACGTGGTCGCACTCCCTTGATCGTGAGCACGATTGTGATCAAGATGGAAGACTTCATAGTCTAGATTGATTGTTTAGCAGTGATAGTTAGTGGGCTCATTCACAAAAGCTTCTATTTCACTAATCCTTTTTATAGAGTTGTCAGATTCAATTTCCAAAGGTTTTAATTACACTATAGAGTTGAATTCTAAGAGAGTTGTGATTCACAGTGTTAAGTATAGCAATTATGACACTTGAAAAAAGACAAGCATAGTAGAGGTATCAGACTCTATTATAAGCTTACCTGCATATTATAAGGGACTTGGTTGGCTTTTTTATAATTCTATAAACAAGTTCCATGTCGTGGAAATGTGAAAAAAAGCAATGATATTGCCACCATGTGGCTCTTGTCATATATGGTTTTATACTTTTTCAAAAAATTCTCTAAGAGTTCACAATGCTAAGATTCACTAGGACTTTACAAAGTTTTATTATTTAGTGAAAGACTCACCAAGATCTCACAAGATTTTATAATTGAGTAAAATATTCGCCATGCCTGGTGAGAGATTTACCAAAAATTTATATATACATATTATATTATTGATAAAATAGCCTTCCCTTTTTCCTATATACCATGGAGATTCCCCCATTTATTATACATATAAATTTAGGGGGGGTTCTTAAAATTTTCCATGTTTATGTTCTTCAGGGCATCCAAATTAACAACAACAACTATCTTTCCAGGGTCTACCATCAATGCCTGCTTGCAAACCAAATGACCCTACAATATTCCATAAGGAACACAAGATATGCATTTTTTCAAATTTAGGGAAATCTGATGTGTGCGACAGGTGTCCAACATAAGGTGCAGAGTTGCAACATGGCACTTTACCAACCCAAATATAGTCCAATCATCGAAGTAAACTTCTAAGACCATGTGGATGAATTCCTTAAAAGCTGTAATTACTACCTATGAGAAGATCATAGGCACATTATTCAATCCAAATAGAAATATCATGTATTGAAAACATCCCCATTCTGTCACGAAGGTGGTCTTGTTGTGATCCTCTAGCGCAATATTGATCTGATGTACCCCGAGAACCCATCAGTGAATGAATAGGCTTCTTTCCCTCCAACATTCTCTAGGACTTCATCTATAAATGGTGTTGGGTGTTGGCTTGAAGGGCCCTGACCTAGGTTCAGCGTTAGTGTTAGGAGCGGGATCCCCCGAGGGCAGTTTTGGGGCTAAAAGCCCATGCTTAAGTCAATTTTTGTAATATAATTGTAAAGACTGCACATTTTGTGGTCGTGGAGCACGAAGGTGTTATGTGTCAAAAAAGGTAGTACGCCCTTAGTTTTGTAAAGTAAAGTCAACTATAAGAGTTCTACCCATGGTCCGTGGACCATGGGATTGTATAAAAAGAGCTAAGCTCTAAGTAGTTTAAGGACATAAGAAGGACAACAGAAGAATAGAATGAAACACGATGTAATGGAGTCATAGCTTGGAAGTAAGAAGTCTAAGTCTTGGGTAGTAGTGTAGGTAGAGGCTCTGTGGTTGAGTGCGTAGAGGCCTAGGGTAGAAGTCCACAGCTGAGTGCGCGGACCCTTGCGACTGTGTGCGCAGGGTGGACAACGGTTGTAACTTTTGGAAGATATTAATAAAAGGAGATATTCTACAATTTCTGTGTCTTTGTTTTGTTATTGCATCTTGATATGTTATGTATGAATTTCCTTTATTATTCTTATAAAATGTGTGAATGAATGCAATTACATTGAATAATTGAACATAGTTACGAATATCTGGTTAGGTGGTGTTAACTATAATTGCTTGATAATATAAGAAAATAACTTAGATTAATTGGGCATTTTATATGGCACGCTGCTCTAGCAGCAGGAAAGTACCTAAGCAATAGATTAGGGTTGTGCGAAGGTCGATCGTATACTTTCGCGGAGGTATTGAAGGCTAGAATATAAGGTTTCTCTTGCAATCCCTAAAGTGAAGCAACCTACGCGAAGGCATGATTAGAGGGAACTAAACGAAATCATAACCATCTCAGGGTGTGAAAACTTGGTTCTAGCATCCTCCCATACTGCTTTGGGTGAGACTTTTGTCCGCGCTCCACGGGCTGATGCCGAAAGGGCCAATAGTGTAGGGATTTGTTTGGCTAACTAAAGTTGAACCTGGGTGAGGCCCCCTCAAGCCAACAAATGGTTCCGTTCTTGGGATAGGAACCTGCATAAGATATGTGTGATGTCCTATCACTCGAATCCAACTAAGAAGGAGATTGGAGACTGGTTGGATAGAAAGATCCACGAATTCGCGGTGCAGGAGAATAAGAACCCGCAACTGACAACGAAACAGTGGTTGGACAAATACCGGTATATAGAGATCCATGAGATATTTTTCTGCTCCTTCCCTATTGAGCTATACGAGTGGATCGTGAAGCTAGCAGGTAGCCAAGGAGGGTGGAAACTTGGAAATCCTATTGGGTGGACCCCGAAGCTAATACATAAATTGGAAGCATATGAGGACAAGATCGCTTGCGCCATTGATCATCGGCTTGATCGCATCTTAGGAGGATTTGTGACTAAAATCTTTCAATACCTATATTAAAATGCTATAGTGCGAAAAACGGGTTATGTAGCTAGCTTGATGTTCAGGACTACGCGAAGCAGAAAGACTTACAGAAATGAAGGATAAAGGGTCTGGAGTATAGTCCGTTGATTTCGCCTCCACGAGTTGACAAGGAAGAAATAATGAAGGTTTCTCCTAAAAGTGATATTTAGTTAATAAGACAAGGATTCTCGTGAATACCACCTCCACCCACACCACCTCCAACTTCACCCATACCACCTCCACCTCCACTGTAGTTCAGTATGGAAAATACAATAAAGCTGCCTTTGTTCAAAGGCTTAGGAAATGAGGACCTATACCAATTATGGTTCGTTGTAAGGGCTATATGGGAAGCTCAAGGTGTTACAGATGATCATATAAAGAAGGTGATGCTGGTTAGTGCTCTGCAAGATCATGTGCTAACCTGGTATATTAAGTACTCTAATGATAACCTGAATGTTGGAGTGGTAGACATCCAGGTAGCACTGAATAGAGAATTTAGTAGGCCTAAATATTAGGTGTAGTCAATTTTGGTATTCAAAGAAATCGCGATGCAACTAGGCGATATGCCTTGGGAACTAGACTAGAGGTTGAAGTGTACAATCTATGAAGCCAACATAAATTTGACAGATGAACAACATCGCGAGTGGTTTGTGGCTTCGCTACTACCACACTTAAGGAGTGCACTGTCGTAGTAGAAGATAACCACTCAGGTAGAGGCCTTGGAGATTTCCATGAGACTACATGAAACTCCGATGCAGGATCTAAATCTAGGAGTTCAACATATCCATGCACAGCTGAAGAATCTATGTGTTGATATGCAAAGTCTGAAGTAGGATAGGATAGTTCAATGAGAGGTGCACGAGGAGGTATGGTGCTTGAAAGGAAAGAGTCAAGGTCATGACAAAGACCATTTCCCGGCCTTTCCAAACTATATTGCAGGAGGAGGACCGATGCCTTTAGGGCCAGAAGCTCAAGCAGGACCTACCGCGGGGACTGAAATATGTGTTAGGTAAACTTGACTCAGAATAGAGTCAAAGTTGACCAGGTTAAATAGTGATGGTTTTGGGGCACATGGTATTGTGCACCCATGGTATTCTACCTGTGGTATTATATGTAATGGAGCTTATAAAAGGCTAGAAGGACTTCATTGTAATGCAAGACTTGGAGGTGAGCGGTGAAGGTTCACTTGGTCGGATTGGCCAAGGTTTTGGCCAATGGTAATGAGATCTTATTAAGTTGGGTTTTTCCCTAGATTTAGGGTTTTCCCAGATAAACATTTGTGTTTATGTGTTTATGGTTGTTGCTAGTTATTTTTATATTTATTCCTCTAAATATTATTTATTCCTGAAACAAAGACCTCTGAACAATCATGCTCCACACACAAAAATCTCCCACTTGGAGAATGATTGTAGCAACTCCACTCATGCTTCATTTTCTGGACAATGGCTCCTCTTTGGACTTGGCTGTTTCTCATCTTCATCATCATCCTTGAAGACCAATTGAAACTGAGCATGTTCTCAGTTTCTCCCTGGTTACAACTTTTGTTAGCATATCTGCAGGATTCTGGCTAGCGTGTACCTTTTCCAGCTTCAACTCTCCATCTTCCAACACTAATTTTATGAAATGGTACTTGAGCTGTATGTGTTTAGTCCTGGAGTGAAATGCTGAGTTCTTTGCAAGATGAATGGAACTTTGGCTATCACTGTATAACGTGCCCATATCATGCTCCTTATCCAATTCACCCATAAACCTTTGTAACCAAATCATTTCTTTACTAGCCTCTGTAGCAGCAACACACTCTGCTTCTGTTGTTGAAAGTGCATCAACACTTTGGATTTTTGAAACCCAACTGACAGTTGTTCCACCACCAGTAAATACATATCCTGTAGTGCTACTCCTGTTATCTTTGTCACCTGCCATATCTGCATCAACATATCCCTGTAGGGAAATGTTTCAACCACCAAAGCATAATGCTTGATATGTGGTACCTTTCAAATATCTGAGAATCCATTTCACTACCATCCAATTTTCCTTTCCTGGATTGTTCATGTACCTGCTTACAACTCCCATTGCATGTGCAATATCAGGCCTTGTGCAGACCATTTCATACATTAAGCTTCCAACTGCTGATGCATATGGAACTTTAGACATATAATCCATGTCTTCTTGGGTCTTTGGGCACATTTCCTTACTAAGTTTGAAATGGCTAGCAAAAGGTGTACTAACTGGTTTTGCATTGTGCATGTTAAATATTTTCAACACCTTTTGTATGTACTCATTCTGAGACAATGTTAATTTGCAATTTTTCCTGTATCTAGTTATTCTCATACCAAGGATTTGTTTTGCAGCTCCCAAATCCTTCATTGCAAATGAATTTGCCAATTTTCTTTTGAGCACATTTATTTCCTGCATATTAGATCCTGCAACAAGCATGTCATCTACATACAATAACAATATACTATAGCTTCCATCATTTTGCTTTTTTAGATAAACACAATGATCAGAGTGACATCTAGTATAACCTTGTTCAGACATAAACTTGTCAAATTTTAGATACCACTGCCTTGGAGCCTATTTTAAGCCATACAAGCTCTTCTTCAACCTACACACTAGTTTCTCCTTCCCTTTCACTTCATATCCTTGTGGCTACTACATATATATCTCTTCCTCCAAATCCCCATGGAGAAAGGTTGTCTTTACATCTAACTGCTCAAGATGCAAATCTTCAACTACCACTAGACTTAAAATAGTTATGATTGAAGTCATTTTAACAACAAGAGAAAATATTTCATCAAAATCAATACCTTTCTTCTGTGCAAACCCATTCACCACAAGTCTAGCTTTGTACCTCTGTTTTCCTCCATATTCTTCCTTTAGCCTGTAAACCCATTTATTCTGCAATGTAGTTTTACCTGTAGGCAACCTGACTAAGTCCCAAGTCTGGTTATGCATTAGGGATTCCATCTCTTCTTCCATGGCTACCTCCCACTTCTTCCTGCTTTCAACTTGCATTGCTTCTCCATATCATTCAGGTTCACCGGAATCAGTCAACAATAAATAATATAATGAAGGAGAGTATCGTTCAGGGGGTCTACTTATCCTGGTAGATCTTCTAACACTGATTTCAGGTGTTTGGGGTGCCTGTTGCTATTGTGGTGGTTGTTGCTGTTGTGGTTGTTGATTATTATTATTTTCAAGCACCTTTACTTTTTTAGTGATTTCATCAAGAACTGTGTATTCCTTGTTTTCTTTTTCCTGTTTATTTTCCTGCAACTGATTCTTATACAAGACCTTTTCATTGAATATTACACCTCTGCTCCTAATGATTTTGTGATTTTCATAATCATATAAGCGATAACCAAAATCATTAACACCATATCCAATAAAGGTACATTTCTTTGACTTTGCCTCAAGCTTTGTTCTATTTTCTTTATCAATATGGACAAAAGCCTTACAACCAAAAGGCTTTAAAAAAGAGTAGTTTACCTTTTTACCTGTTCATGCTTCCTCCGGAACACCACCATCCAAGGAACTTGAAGGCCCTCTATTTATTAGATAAACAACAGTATCTACAGCATCTGCCCAAAACTGTAAAGGCAATCCTACATGCAATCTCGTGCACCTTGCACGCTCCATGATTGTTCTGTTCATCCTTTCCGACACACCATTTTCTTGTGGTGTTCTTGGAACTATCTTCTCTCTGTGAATTCCATGCTTTGAACAGTATCTATCAAACTCTTTGCTGCAATATTCACCTCCATTGTCTGATCTAAGACACTTAAATTTCTTTCCTGTCTCAATCTCAACCAAAGCTTTCCATTTCCTGAAAGTATCAAATACATCATTTTTATTCTTAATGCAATAAATCCAAGTTTTTCTAGTTGCATCATCAATAAAAGTAACATAATAACGAGAGCCACCAAGAGATGATACTTGAGCAGGTCCCCATACATCTGTATGCACAAGCTCTAATTTTTCATTCTTCCTTTCTTTCCCATCTATGAGAAATCTGACTCTCTTCTGTTTTCCATAAATTCAATTCTCAGAGAAGTCCAAATCAACATTCTTCAAACACGGCAACAAATTCCTTGAGTGAAGAATCTTCATCCCTTTTTCACTCATGTGTCCGAGCCGATGATGCCATAATGATGCATCTGCTCCTTTGGAAGTTAAATCATTAACAAAGTTAGAAATACCATTGCATAAATACAATGTACCAACCTTTTTGCCTTTTGCTATTACCAGGGCTCCTTTGGTGACCTTCCAATCTTTATCTGTGAAAGTTGTCACACAACCTTCACTGCCTAACTACCCTGTTGAAATCAGATTTTTTTTTAGATCTGGAACATGCCTTACCTCCTTTAGTAGCCATTGGTTTCCATTCTGTTGTTTTACAAGAACCTTACCCATTCCAACAATTTTACAGGGTTTATCATCTCCCAAATGAACTTGTCCAAAATCTCCTTGAACATAGTCATGAAAGTATTTATTATCAGGTGTGGCATGGAATGAGGCCCCTGAATCTACCACCCACGAATCAGTGATATTTTCGAAAGAAAGAATCAAAGCATCTTGTAACACCTCACCTGTCACATTTGCTTCATGATTGTTTTCTTGCTGTGAATCTCCTTCTTTTCCCTTCCGAGATCTACAGTCTTTCTTTAGGTGTCCTTTCTTTCCGCATTTCCAGCACACTATCCCTAATCTGGACTTGGATCTGCCTTTCCTTGATTTACTGTGATATCCTGAGCTCTTTCCTCTTTCCATTTTTCTTCCCCTAGACTCTGCACTCAAAGCATTTCCCTATGTCTCACCGAAGCTTTTCCGTTGCATTTCCTCACTAAGGATAGCACCGACAACATCATCAAACTTTAAGGTACTAGATCCAGACACAGAGTTACTAATGGCCATTACTAAACCATTCCAACTTTCTAGCAATGAGCATAAGAATAACAGAGCTCTAACTTCATCATCAAATTTTACCCCTACAGAACATAATTGACTTGTAACAGTATTAAAATCATTTAAATGATCTACAACAGATCCACCTTTTGACATCTTCATATTAAATAATCGTTTCATAAGAAATACCTTGTTTGAGGCTGAGGGTTTTTCATATAGTTTCTCCCACGCCTTAATCAAACCCTCTGATGTTGTTTCCTTTGAAATGTTGAAGGCGACCAATGCTGCAAGGCACAACCATATTGTTCCAAGTGCCTTTCTATCGAGAAGGTTCCATTCCTCATCTTTCATACCCGTCAGCATCTTTGCTTTTTCACCCAATGGTAGGTATAGATCTTTCTGATACAGATAATCTTCCATCTGCATCTTCCACAGTGAGAAGTTTTGGCCATTAAATTTCTCGACCCCAAACTTCCGATCTTCCGCCATTGCTCCCACTCGAACGAGGAACCCTTCTTTCTTGCGAGTTTATTAGCAAAATAGACCTTCGGTTATTTTTATATTTATTCCTCACAGTAATTATTCCTTTCAAGTTTAAGGGGAGAATTAGAGTGAGCGGGATTCTCTCACTTAGCAGGTTTGGCTGGAGTTAGTCAAGGAACCCCAAGTCAAGTTTAACGGGGGAATTGTTAGGTAAACTTGACTCGGAATAGAGTCAAAGTTGACCAGGTTAAATAGTGATGGTTTTGGGGCACATGGTTTTGTGCACCCATGGTATTCTACCCGTGGTATTATATGTAATGGAGCTTATAAAAGGCTAGAAGGACTTCATTGTAATGCAAGACTTGGAGGTGAGCGGTGAAGGCTCACTTGGTCGGATTGGCCAGGGTTTTGGCCAGTGCTAATGAGATCTTATTAGGTTGGGTTTTTCCCTGGATTTGTGGTTTTCCCAGATAAACATTTGTGTTTATGTGTTTATGGTTGTTGTTGGTTATTTTTATATTTGTTTTCTCAGTAATTCTCCGTAATTAATTTGTGTTCTTGGGTAAATTTCTTAACAATATGGTGCGCTATCTGTCAGGTAGCCATAAAACATGCCACGAATAACTGTCACTTGCTCCATAAGTTCTTACAAGCAGCACAACAACTGTTCTACAACTTTTGTAGGTCAGTAGGACATGATGAGCGTACTTGCAGGAGCTATGAATTGATGATTGATAGAATGCACACTTATAGGGTTTAGGCTAAAATGCAACCCCTTGACGAGAGAGTAGGGATGCTATGGAAAGGATCTCAAGGGCACGGATGAGGCCGAGGCGGAGGAGGACCTAGCAGAGGTCGAGGATAGTTGATTTTCTACAATTGCGGAGGACCAGGTGTTGGGCCATGCAACAGGTATAAATGTACTCTTAATTACACTATTGTTTTCCTCCTTTTCATGCATTTGTGCCATGATGTAATAAGGTTTTGATAGAATTCCGATAGAAAGTGAACGAAACTGCCTTTGATGCGATTTGGCTGTCAAAACTAACTTTCGTTCCTTTTTATGCAGAAATTAGCGAATGGAACAACTATTGTTCAAACTATTGAACAGTAAAGTCTAAACAAGGAGAAAAGAGCGCGTCTTGTGTGGTAAAATTGAGAAGCGAATCAGGAGGATCAACGCAAGATGGAAGATTATCTGATAACGAATTCCTCAGGATCTCCTGATCCTGAGGAATCACATTTATCTTTTCTTCCTCTTTCACTATAAGCGGGGAAAAATGAATAGAATAGGGGAACTTAACTTTTCACCTTTTTACTTCAGTTGTAATTTTAATATACAAAGCGTTATTCTGAAGGATAGATCGTGCTATAATGTCATTCGGATTTGATGAATAATATATAATTTGTGTTGTTTTTCATTCACGAGATTCTGAAGTAATTAAGCAGTAATCACTGGCGGCTTGGGCTCGGTCATTGGTGGATTTCACTGTTGTTCCCTATTTCATAGTTTACCTTTCTTTTACTGCAAGTTTAATTACTCTGTTTTATAGCTTTACAATTGATTTACTTTCACTAGTGTTGAGTTTATGTATTCAATGCATTAATTCTTATTTCTGTTGTTTGGCTTCATTTATTTATGTCGTAGATTGATTTAACTATTAGGTAATTATCATTTCTTGTTAATTGAAGGCCATAGTGTTATTGATTAGATCAGGGGTATTACTTTTATGTAGGAGTTTAGATTCAGATGAAAGAGCTCTGTTATCATGATGGTGCACTCGGTTGATGTAATTGTAATTAGGAATTTTTTATTAAGATTGAGTTTTGATTCTTGAAAAGGTTAATTTCCTTGAAGTTACAAGCTTGGTATTTATGGTTTGATCTGTTTACTCTTGTATTGAAATTAATAATATATTACTCTCTGTAGATTCAAAGATTTTCATCACTTGCACATATTGTGTACACTCTTGAAACAAAAAGACTTGCACGGGTCGATAATTAATGTGAGGCATTTAAGAGTTCTAAAAGAAAGCTTATATCCACCCAACATTTTGGTGTCGTTGTCGAGGAGAGTGTTTCCATTCCATAGAAGGTGATGTATGTTTGATAATTGTTTGTTGTGAAAGAATTGGGTATTAAAAGCATAAGGTAAGATCCTGTATACGAGCAAGTAAAGTGCTTGCTCCTTTGCCCGCTTCAGCACAAATGCATAGGGATTGAAGTAGAAATAGATGTTTGATGTTTGTCTGTTGTGAAAGAATTGGGTATTAAAAACAGAAGGTAAGAACCTGTGTACGAGTAAGTAAAGTGCTTGCTCCTTTGCCCTCTTTTTAGAAAAATTGTGTAGGAATTAAAGTAGAAATAAATTTTTAAGTTTTTGTAAGAATGACTAAGAAGAAAAGAGAAGAAAAAAATATAATTCCTCCGCCCTGATCTAAAAAATATAAGGGATCGGTACCCCTTGGACGATCAACCTTCATTGACGAAATCATTAAGAAATCTGAGTCTTAGTCATCAGTAGGACCCCGAACCATTTCTACAAGAAATCCTACTGTAACCCTTCAGGTCGCAGGATCACCATCTGTAGCTAACGCTAAGATTCGCAGTAACACTGAAGGGTCTAAATAGAGTCTTCAGAACACTGAAAACTTACCAGCTAACCATTTACAAGAAGGGAATTATTACAACCTCCGTGAAGGAGAAGGAGAAACAGGTAGTGTTGAAAAGATTAAATCATCAGAACCCAAATCGCCTGCAGTAGTAGTTGAACAGAGGACACCCAGCATTCCGGACCAAGTTAGTGTTGTTAAAATCATTCTAAAAGTCTCTTCATAATCCCCCAGGAACAAATCTCTAGCTCCGAAAATCCCTAAAGAATATTGGCATATTTTTTATCAAATGGCTAATAATCAACAACAGCCTCAACCTCTACATTACAATACCCTATTGTTGATACAACTGTCAATGCTCCCATGAAATCCATTCCATTACAGAATATTCCTACCTTTCATGGGCTAATTTCAGAGGATCTTGATGCATTTATTTTCTAATTTGATGTTTTATGTAGGGGATATGATTACACTACCGACCCCCAAAAGCTAAAGTTGTTCCCCTCTACTCTGAAAGGAGCAGCTCTGCGTTCATTTATGGGGCTTGGTGGAGGTACCATTAATGACTGGGACCAAATGAAAACAACCTTTCTAAAAAAATACCAAGATTATTACCGAACTATAGAACTGAAGGATGAAATCTTTCAAATGGTAGCTAAGACTAATGAGACTCTTAAGGAATATGTAGAACGTTTTCAATATAATCTGCAAAGATCTCCTTATGCAAATTTGCCTCATGGAGTTCTTGAAACTACAACGATCAAAGGTATGAAAGACCAATCGGTAAAAACACTAAATTTTATGGGGAAGGGTGATATTTATTAAGAGGATTATGACAATATTATACAATTGTGCATCAGGTGTTCCAGAGGCAATACAAGGCTGAAACTAACCGAACGTGATGTAATCACCAGAGACAGCAAAGCCTCAGGAGGGAGCGTTACACAAGTTGAAATCGGAAATCTGCTGGAATATTTCAAGACCGATATCTTGGGAACCTTGATGATACAATTGGATATCATGTAGGCCAAACAAAAGTAGGTCGAAGTAGAACAGAATCTGGCTATTTTCTATCCACGTTGCAGAAAGAAACAAAATCATAGAGATTGTTTGTTAGATATGATACAAACATGCACCATTTTCACTAAGGATTATGCTACGAAAAGTTGTCCATCGCTTCTTCGATTAAAAGAAGCTTTCAAGGAAGCAAAAGAGGAAGTGTAACCGGTATATCTGCTGAACCAAAGTCATCAATGGAAAACATGTATGATAGGTATGCCTATAGAACCATCTTCATTCTTTCCTTCTTCGCAATTTAATTCTCAACAATATTCTAGAGCAGCATGGCAGAACCAGCCATCTTTCTCTACCTGGCCACCTCAAGAATTTTCTATGCCACCTTGGCCCAACCAATAAAATCCAAATAATAGTTGGCCAAATTCCTCTTACCCTCCACCATTCTAGCAGAACACCTCCTATTCCTCTCAATGGTCTCCTTCTACCTCACAAAATCAGAACTGGCAACCAAATTGGCAACGATCCACAAACCAGCCTATGGGAATAGTTCCTCTGCCTCAACCAACCTTACCAGCACCTTACACATTGTAGCAAAATCCTCAACCTAATATACAACCATAACTCCCAGCTAAACCCAACCCAAATCCTAACAACAGACCAATCAAGTCAGTCCAAATTATTGAGAGTCTGGACCCTGAAGTTGAGATGAGAGGATGTAATGAACTTAAGTTCAGATCTGGACACATAATTGCTCCAGATGAGGACAAAAATCTACAACCTGAAGTTAAAGAAACACATCTAAATAAGCCTTCAACTGTATATGACCAAAAAATAAAATAGGGAGAAGATACAGTCAAGCAGAAAGATCCTGAGAAAATTATAATTACTTATCCCCCATTCCTAGAAATATTGATAATACCTCGACCAATTGAATATCCTGACTTTGATCTTCTGGGTGAACTCGAAAATTGCTGTATAAAAATACCTCTCCTCCAGGCCATTCAAGATATTTTGATATATGCTAATACCATGAAAGAATTGTGTGCAAAGAAGTCTATGAGGAAAATGAAAATAACACCAACTGTCCATGTCGTTGGAACTTTCTCTGATTTACTACTAGGAAAAGGGACACCTATAAAATACGAAGATCTAGGGAATCCCATTGTCACAGTCCAAATAAATGTCCACTCTTTTCCCAATGCTTTATTTGACTTAGGGGCAGCCATTAACATTCTTACAACAGAAACTTGCGAAGTGCTTGGTATCACAGCCTTAGAACCAACCGCTACCTTATTGGAACTAGCTAACCATTCAGTCATTAGGTCAGAAGGAACATTACAAGATGTGATGGTTTCTGTGGACTCTTGGGAATATTTGGTATATTTTTTTATTATTAACCCTAGAAATGGGCTAGATGGACACCCATTAATACTAGGAAGGCCTTGTCTAGCAACAACCGATGCTTATATAGGCTGTCGAATAGGAAATATGACCATAACCAGAGGGAATGATGTAAAGAATCTAGCTTTATACCCTCCTGCTCAGCCAAGCCTAACCATTGTAAAAACTAGGAAACAACCAGCAACATATTTAAAATAAAATATTCGTTCACCTTTGACTGTGGTAGATGTGCTTGAATTCAAAAACCAACAAAAGATGATGTCATTAACACCTTTATCAATCACCCTGTTGCAGTGTCTAATTTGGGATGTCACATGATTGACGCAGTCCTTGATAATTAGATTGAAGAATATTACTTGAGAGACATTAATGACCAATCGATACCGACAACCACTATTTATAATAGCAATCCTATTGAAATCGAGCAAGGGAAAATCCTGAGCATTAACAGTAATCTGAGAAATGAGCAGCAACAAAAACTTATCTAAATCCTTAGGAAATATAAAGGGGTTTTTTCATGGGACTACCCATACATGAAAGGTATTGACCCTCAGTTATGCATGCACCACATCTACACTGAATAAGATGCAAGACCCATTCGATAGCCACATCATAGATTAAATCGTCATCTAAAGGATATTGTGAAAGAGGAGCTTCAAAAACTGTTAGATGTGAATTTTATTTACCCTATATCTGACAATAAACAAGTTTCTCCATTAGCAGTTGTCCCCAAAAAGAATGGAAAATGGTAGATATGCGTTGACTACAGAGAACTCAAAAAAGAAATGCAAAAAGACCATTTTCCCCTTCCATTTATTGACCAAGTCCTAGATACACTAACAGGAAATAAATTCTTCTCTTTCTTGGATGGCTACAGCCAAACTCAAATTGCCCATGAAGACTAGGATAAACTGCTTTCACCTGCCCCTAGGGAACATTTGCTTACAAGGTATTGCCTTTCGGATTGTGCAACACACCTGCTACATTCCAAAGAGCCATACTCAGTATTTTTGTAGACTTGATAAATGAAGGATTGGAGATGTACATGGATGATTTCACACCTTATTGAGATGACTTTTATTAGGTATTAAAGACATTGGATAAAGTCCTAGAACGGTGTATTGCTACTAGGTTATGCTTAAGTCATGAGGAGTGTCATATGATGATTGCAGAGGGCTTGATCCTGGGTGATTACATTTTAGTAGCTAGAGTTTAGGTAGATCCAACAAAGATACAAGTAATCCTCTTATTAGCTACTCCCTGCACTCAAACAGAGGTATGTAGTTTTCTGGGATTTGTTGGATATTATCACAGATTTATAAAGAAATTTTCACAAATTCCTGGACCTTTATATGCCTTAACAGGAAATGTTGATTTTATATGGACTGATAAATCTGACACTGCCTTCATAGATCTAAAATGGTTAGTATCAATAGCACCAATATTGCGAGGCCTGAATTGGGATATACCTTTCCAGATTTCATTAGACGCATCAGACACAGCCATTGGAGCTATTCATGGCCAAGAAGAAGACAAGAAACCTTACGCTATATATTATATCAGCAAAAACCTAACTCTTGTTGAGTTGAATTACACAATAATAGAGAAGGAGTTTCTAGCTGTTATTTATGATAGCAACAACTTTAGACACTATATAACTCGATAGCCTATATTTCTGTATATTGATCACTCTGTTATTAAATATTTAGCCAATAAACCTATTACAAATGGAAGAGTGACTCGTTGCTTACTACTTTTGTAGGAATTTGACATAACTATAAGGGATCGACCAAGGAAGGAGAAGCTCTAGTAGACTTCCTCTCCCGAGTGCCAAGAACAGATGATATCGTGGCGGTAGAGGATCAATTCCCAGATGAAATTTCTTTTGTTTTGGTTGTAAAAATGCCATGGTATGCAGTTGTAACAAATTACTTAGTAGTGGGAAAATTGCCCAAACATCTGACACCCAAAGAAAGGAAATTGATTCTGCAGCGTAGCACTTGTTTCTCGAATTGTTTCTCCTGGATTGGAGGATACCTTTTCCACACGAGAGCTGATATGCACATCTGCAGGTGCATCAGAGAGGACGAAATTTATGATATCTTAAGAGCCTGCCATGATGGACCTTGTGGGGGACACTTTGCATATCGCAGAACTGGACATAAAATTCTATAGATGGGCTACTACTGGCCCACTATTTTTAAAGATGCTAGGAAGTTTATCCAGACATGTGATAGTTTCCAAAGGATGGGCTGCCCTAGCGAATATGATGAAATGCCCCTACATCCACAACTAGTGATAGAACCTTTGAGCATTGGGCATTAGATTTCGTTGGGCCATTCAAACCACTATCCAACCAAAAATCATATATATTGGTTGCAACAGATTACGTAACTAAGTGGGTGGAAGCAGTAGCGTTACCAAGTGCAACAGAGGAAACGGTTATTAATTTTCTTTTCAAAAATTTGGTGTGGTATGGCTTACCCAGAGAAGTAATTATTGATGGGGGGCCACAATTCGTGGGTCACAATATTGCTGCTACATTGAAAATTGATCACATCACACACAGAATTACTTCTCCATATCACCCGTAGGTGAACGGGCAGGTAGAGAGCACCACCAAAGTTATCGAAGCTATTCTAATAAAGACAGTCTCATCACATCGACAATATTGGACTACTCGACTGCTAGAGGCCTTGTGGGAGTATCACACAACTTGGAGAAACACTACTAGATACTCTCCGTATCAACTGGTATTTGGTAAGGAACCCATTTTTCCCATAGAATTTGAAATACAAACATTAAAGAAAACCCAGGAAGTGGGACTGGATTTAACTTAAGCCCAGGTTAATAGGTTACAATAGATGAATGAATTAGATGAAATTTGGCTACTAGCTCTACAATGTACAACACTTATTCAATAGAAAAGAGCCAAATGGGATGTTGCCCTGATTAAGAAAAAGACATTTCATGAGGTCGACTGGGCACTTCTTTATGATTCCAGGTTTCAAGATTTCCCTAGCAAACTGCGGACTAGATGGTTAGGCCCCAATGAAATAAAGCAAGTACACGACAATGACACTCTTACGCTAGCCACCATTGATGGGTCTGGTTCTTATTTTAAAGCAAATTGGCATTGGGTGCGCCTCTACCAAAAACCACTTACCAGAGAATCTTTCTATTAGAAAATACATGAGGACCCCACCATGCAAGTTTTAGCTGCATAAGGCAATCCTTCGGCAACTTCATCTTTATGAAATTTATTTCTTCTCTGTAAAATATGTAAATATTATTTCTGATTTCATTTTCTTTTCTTTTTTTATTTTTTCTCTGCTTGTTTTGTTGTTCAGTTAATTGAACAATTGTTGTTCAATCTATTGAACAACTACTATTCAATCTATTGAATAGCCATTGTTCAATCCAATTGAATAACACTTTCTTTCTTTTCATTGTTTTGCTGTTCAATCTATTGAACAACTGCTATTTAATATATTGAACAGCTAGTGTTCAATCTATTGAACAGTTCTTGTTCAATCTATTGAACAACACTTCTTTTATTTTTACGTTGTTTTGTTGTTCAATGTATTGAATAGCTGTTGTTCAATCTATTGAACAACACTTCTTTTCTTTTTGCATGGTTTTGCTATTCAATCTATTGAACAACACTTCTTTTCTTTTTGTGTTATTTTTCTGTTCATTTAATTGAATAGCAGCTGTTCAATCTTTTGAACAGCCGTGCTCCAACCTAATTGAACAGCAAAACTTTTCTTTTTGTGTGATTTCTCTTTGCTTATCTCAGCCCCATTTTTCTTTTGTTTTTCATTTTGTTTTCTTTTCACGGCATGAAGTACACTACTTTTATGAGGACAAAGAATTTATGGATTCTATTGAAGGGAGTTAATAACATTAACATTATGATCTTTAACAAGACAACTTCTTGATGATAGATTTTTTTCAAGAAAAGGGACAAATCTATTTATATACTACTTTACTGCATCGTTTTCTGTTGTACATGATACTGATTGATCATCTTAAATACCACGCTGGTTCCACCCTTCTTGGTTATAATCTTCTCTGTCTATAACAAATAAGACTACGAGTATACTTTTTCTATTGCCATGTTCAACTTCTTCCACCATCCCTGCTCTTAAGGAGTATTGAGCCTCCCTCTATTTATCATAAAAATGTGTAATAACAACAAAATTTTGTTTTCATATGGAGGATTGGGGGTCTCATTACGAGCCAGCCTACCATGTTCATAAGTCTATAGCAAAGTGACATTCCCATTATGGCCACCACACCAGCGTTATGATCCATTGGATAGCCAAAATATCCTTGGAACAGGAGGTCTCATCACGAGCCATCGTAATCACTTTTGCTATATCCCAGTGAATGGCAGTATGGTTATCTAGTTACCACGCTAGCACATTGATCTCTTCTGTAGAACAACACTAGAACTCTACATTTATAAATTGAGGGTCCTGACTCATATGCGTTAAAAAGAAACCCTGTCGAGGCTATGGATGCCAATTGGCCTAAAAGCCTCTGCTTATGTTATTGAAGTTATATCTTATCGTCAATTATTACTATGATACCCTCTTCTCATTATTTATTTATATCGAAGAAGTTATTTTCTTAATTTTTCCCTGTTAAGAACCTTTATGCATGAGATACTACTTTTTGATCGATCGTATCATTCTCGGCTAGAATACTGTCAGCAAAGCATCTTTTTGGAATATTGTTGTCCTTTTCTTTTTCACATAACTTATAATCAATCCAAAGTGTCCTATCTCTTATTCATAACTATCTTTACACACTCCGCTCACATTATAACCATACCTCTTGTCGTTCGATCATTGATATGCATACTCTATTTCATTTACTGTCGTATTGTTCACTCCCTTGTCTTACCGTCAGAACATCCCTTTCCCTATCTACTCCGTCGTAGGTGACCTCTCTTTTTAAGAAGGGGGAGGATTCCCATTATACCTATGCATGCACTATATTTATTCCTCTTATTGAGCTTGATATGTTGTCATGATATCCCATGATCAAATGACATGTGGCAATATTATTAATTATCGTGGAAATTTCGCTTGACATTATGGAATTTAGTTGTTATGTCTACTTGTTGTTCCATTTTACCAAAGAAATTATTGTTCTCTGCTGCGTTTTTCTTGCTGTGTTAACATTTGAAAATTGTAGGGTGAATATTGGAAGAATTCGAGCAATATGGGTGGAAAATTGGTTCGCCAAGAGCTCATGGTGTTGGAAATTTTTGACAGACCCAGGGAAATTCTGGTGCACGCAGGATGGATGTCATATTTCACTAGGCTTCAAGCCCCCAGCAGTGAAATCACTCTCGAATTTTTACAGAATTTATAGAATGGGCAGTCCATAGTAAAAGATATAAGAATAACAGTATCAGAGGTTGTGATAGCTGAAGTTTCTGAGCTGCCGGCAGAAGGAGTAGTATGGCCTAGAAAGCACATAATGTTGCATGACATGGTGGAGATTTTCAAAGACGCAGGTGAAGAACTAACCTGAAAAGGCAAAGGCATTCAACTGTCCTCTTTGGGAGAACCATGGTGCGAATTGGCAAGTGTCATCCAGAAGTACATTACCTGTGATGGTCGACGGGATGTGGTAAAACCACGACAACTTAAACTCTTAGCTGTTTTAAAGCAAAAGCTTACTGTCAATTTGCCATTTTTCTTAAATTCATTATTGCATGATACAACTGATAGAATAAGATGGGCTAAACATCTTGATATTGTAGTCAGTCATCATGGTTTGATCAGACTAACTGTTAGTCATGGTCTTGCTCAACAAAGTTTAACTTGGGATAATTTTATAATGCCACTAGAGATTAGGCCAGACCCTATAGTCCAAAACTCTGCAACCTTGGAAATTGGACAGCAGAACCCTGTTCCAAAGAGGAAAAGAACTGCTCATACAATAATAGAACCTCATAAGCGCAGGCATTCTGCAAGGCTGAACCCAGTTCAAAGGACTTTTATAGATCCTCAGGGTAGTTCCAAACACCCGACAGAGCCATATATTCGAATTATTGTACAGGAATCTGAACCAGAACCAGAGTAAGAATGTAATTTTGAATCAGGACCGAAGGAAGAATGCAATTTTGAATCTAAACAAGGGGAAGAATGTAATCCTGAATGAGAACCCGAGGAAGAATGCAATTTTGAACCAAAACAGGGGGAAGAACATGATTTTGACCTAGAACAAAGGAAAGCACAACATTTTTTTCAAAATGATGATGAACCAGAAAATGAAGCAGGGCCTTCTCAAACACCACCTATGAGCCCCTGAGATGATTTCTTGCAGGATTTTGAGGAAGGGATGGCCAAGGTTCTTGCAAATTTGAATGCATATATTCAACCTGAAGGATCACTTGACCTGAACATGAATAAAGCTCAATCCTTAAAAGATTCTGGTCACACAGAAATTTTTCCCTCCCCAGAAGCTGTAGACCAGGAAGAGGAAGTGGACACAGAAATAATGCATGAATCTAATAACCAGTCATGTGACATGGTTATAGTGGAACATAGCCAAGACGAGCACCAAGAACCCTTAGATACAAAGCCTATTAATAAACCTGTTCCTACAAAAGATGCTCCTCAGAAGAAGCGAGTAGCTGAAATAAAGTTAAGGAAGCTGAGGAAAAAATACCAGAAGCTTTAGAAGACGGTTAAGTGGCTACGTCGAAAATTAAAAGAAACTGCAAATAGGAAAGCTGAGAGCACTACTCCTAAGTTAGCCATTGTGACCACACAAACGAAAATATGTGAAGATAAGGCAATAGGAACCCAAACCGAATCTATTTCTACTTAGACGGTCACCACACAAACAAGCCCTCACATAGATTTGATAGATATGGGTATTCAGATAGAGGAATTATCCTCTCACAACAAAAGCACCTAGACAGAAGAAATATTCAATGACACTCCATCGAGCATTCTTTTAGAGTTACGAGAGGAGCTGGTACAAGACCAGCTTGCTTTAAAGCAATATAGGAAGGAGACAGTTCCTCTGCAAAAGTATTAGGAGTTGCAGAAGCAATTCAGAGACTTGACCATAACTGAGAGTGAAACTTTTGATAAGTTCAGGTAGGAGGAAGAAAAGTTGAGGAAAGTAAAAGCCAAGCTAGATAAGGTCATGGGTTAGATTGACGCTATTTTCTCTTTATATTCTGATGTCTTATCTTGTAGATCTCCTGCTACAAATTATGCTCTATTTTTGTTGGAAATAAATTTACTATTGAAGATTAAAGTTGTTAAGGCCGACAAGTCAGTTGAATTGGAGACAACTGAAGAATTCATAAAATGCTGTAAGGAGCATGGGATAAAATTCCAACGTCTTCTCTGTGAACTTTATTGCATAATTTTTTATTAGAAGAGGAGGTGGATAACAAACCTAGCCCTTTTGTTGGGGACATTTAGTTCCAAGTCTTCATTTCCTTCGCAACAAACCAACTCAAGTGGTCTAGGGCTTATAACACCTTTCAAAGGAAGGAACATGGACTAGATTTGTGGGTAAGGAGTAAGCTACTCAACCCTTGCAACTTTTTGTTAGACACAAAAGGCTCATGACACAGGAGGGCGTATTTCTTATCCATACAGGAAAGGTCCTTACTTGCATCTAAACAGAGATGGATGGCCTCCACCAATAGTGTCTGGAACAAAGAACCATTTGGCTACAGGAATTTTAAAGCTGTCGCAGGCCATTTTGTCACATACAATAATACTATCTTGAGGGAAGGACCATATTGGCTAGGACGTTGATTTAGGAGCCCTATTATTTGATACCCTCCTGAAGGATATCGTTCTGATTATGAGTTTTCTAAAGGTCATGAAGGGATAGGCTTTGCAATTTTAATACAAAAGCATGGTTTTAGGTTGGATAAAGAAAAAGTCTTTCCTGCTTACTCTTGAACTGCATTACATAATTACTATTTGTTTTCATGAGGACATGAAATAAGGTAAGAACGGGAGTATGTTGGGCCGTGCAACAGGTATAAATTTAATCTTCATTACACTATCTTCTTCCTCTTTTTTATGCAAGTGTGACATGATGTAATAAGGTTTTGATATAATTTCGATAGAAAGTGAACGAAACTGCCTTTGATGCTATTTGGCTGTCAAAACTAACTTTCGTGCTTTTTATGTAGAAATTAGCAAATGGAACTGGTGTTGTTCAAACTATTGAACAACAAAGGCTAAACAAGGAGAAAAGAGAGTGTCTTGTGCGGTCAAATTGAGAAGCGAATCAGGAGGATCAACGCAAGATGGGATATTATCTGATAAGAGTATTTAGTTGCAAATTCCTCAGGATCTCCTGACCTTGAGGAATCACATTTATCTTTTTCTCCTCTTTGACTATAAGAGGGGCAAAACGAATAGAATAGGGGAACTTAACTTTTCACCTTTTTACTTCAGTTGTAATTTTAATATACAGAGCGTTATTCTAAAGGATACATCGTGCTGTAATGACATTCATATTTGATGAATAATACATAGTTCATGTTGCTTTTCATTCATAAGATTATGAAGTAACTAAGTAGTAATCACTGGCGGCTTGGGCCCGGTCACTGGTGGATTTCACTTGTCTTCCTTGTTTTATAGTTTTCCTTTCTTTTACTGCAAGTTTAATTGCTCTTTTTTATAGCTTTACGATTGATTTACTTTCACTAGTGTTGAGTTTATGTATTCATTGCATTAATTCTGATTTCTATTGATTGGCTTCATTTATTTATCTCGTAGATTGATTTAATTATTAGGTAATAATCATTTCTTGTTAATTGAAAGCCACAATGTTATTGATTAGATCAGGTGTATTACTTTTATGCAGAAGTTCTGATTTAGGTGAAAGAGCTCTGTTATCGCTATAGTGCACTCGGTTGATGTAATTTCAATTAGGACTTTTTTATTAAGATTGAGTTTTGGTGCTTGAATAGGTTAATTTCCTTGAAGTTACAAGCTTGGTATTTATGGTTTGATCCGTTTACTTTTGTATTGAAATTAATAATATATTACTCTCTGTAGATTCAATGGTTTTCATCACTTGCACATATTGTGTATACTCTTGAAACAAAAAGGCTTACCCAGGTCGATAATTAATGTGAGGCATTAAGACTTCTAAAAGACACCTTATATGCACCCAACACCAGGACACTAAGCCCGTGACTGCACTAATCCAATGTGTTTGTCATGGAAGTATTGCACGCTGTTTGATCATTAAATGGAGGATTGTCCTATGTTGATCGCTAGGATACGTGAAAAAGGGGTGCTACCAGCTTCGTCGACTTAGAACCTGCAGATGATGAGGTCTGAGCTGCGCAAAGAGGATGCAAACGTAAATATAGTTCTCAGAAGTGGAATCATGATGGGAGATGACAAGGGGAAATAGCTAGAGGATAGTACATGGGTTCGCAAAGCTTCAACGAAGGAGGCTAAGTTCAATTTGGAGCGTGCACGTAAAACATTCATGGAAGCTAAGAAGAGCTTTGTTGAGGCCTCCACCTCAGGAAGCAAGGGTAAGCCTGACTAGGAGATGGACCCCTTTATGCTCACAACTTTCCTAGAGACCTCTATGAAGTTACTACGTGATAGTAAACCCATGAAAGGGTTGCAAGAGATCATCAATAGATGAATTGGGACTATGCCAGGTGAGTCATGCGTGGTACGAAAGATTGGTAAACATAAAACAAGGATGAGATGAGAGATGAGACTGACTGTGCAGATAGGAGAGTATGAAATGGATCAGGTTATTTTGGACCAGGGGTCAGATGCGAACATCCTTTAGAAACAAACTTGGGAACGAATGGGGAGAACTGCACTGTTATGGTCTCCAATTTAGCTAAGGATGGTGAATTAGTAGAAGATCATCCACATGGGGTGGCTGCAGGGGGTGACCGTGGCTATTGAGGGAGAAAGCACGCTAGCTGATTTCGAAGTGATAGAGATAGTGGATGAAAACAATCCCTATCCTACGCTCCTGGGAATTTACTGGGCTACTGATATGAACAGGGTAATCAATCTGAAGAGGCAAAAGATGATCTTTGAGAAGAAATTGTTGCACGTAATAGTACCCCTTGATCCTGCTGAAGGATCGCGCTATATTGAACCAGTCCACAATTATGAGAGTGATGACGATCTGGACTGTATCTATAAGATAACAACGCAAGAACAAGATTGGGTGAATCTCACCATGGATGGATAGATTACATGTGATTGCGAGAGTTGCTGCACTTCAGACTTCGATGAAGAAATAGAACATTGGTAGAATTGGTTACATGAAGTAACTACGCTGAATTGCAACATGATGACTTGATCACTGCACTATGTGTTGTCACAAGTAAGAAATATGCCTACTTATGATGGTCGAAATGAGGTAGATATCTTTTTGGATACATTTGAAAGGGAGGTACGAGAAAAATAGCATTTCCAAGCATTGGACTGGGAACTGGGCGCTACGCTCGCAAGATGGTGGGGTACGCATAAAAGAAGTTTTGATGATTCCCATGAATGTAGGAGGATGATGCAAACTCGATTTGGGAAGCCTAAGATATGACTGACAGAAAAGTATGATGGGCAGGATGATCCACATGTGCATTTGGCCAAATGGACCTAGGCTTATGGAGAAATGCCCCAGCCTGAGTGGGTGCACTTGTTCTGCCATACCATGGATATTGTCCCAATGAATTGTTATGTAGAAACAAAGCTCTGCCATGGTACAAGTGAATAGGATTTTCTACATGAGTGTTGTTGGGAAAAGTATCCAATACGGAATGACCCTATCCCACTCTAAGGGTGATAGTTCCTTAGCAACAATCAAAGCAAAGCTATTTGAGATTACTTCTTTATGAGATGTAAAAGAGGGGAGAAAGAGATCCAATAACCGATGTATTTCGCTAATTATTGATCCAATTTTCTCTCCTTGCTGCTTGCCCCCAACTCCTTGCTCTTTCACTGGCCCAGCTACACCAAGATCCTGCAAAATGGCAAGAGAAGGAAACTACAAGAAGCATACATTCATAATTGATTCAGGGATTAGAATAAATCAAATACACAAGTATAACAATACGCCATTGAGACACATGCATATATAAGAACCTCAAATGCTTTATTAATGGAAGAAGTAAGGTTCAGGAAGTGATACAACCATAAGAGGCCCAATCCAGCATCAGCTTCCCAGCAGAAAGAAATCTCCTCTTCACCTCCTTCAAGGCAAATCACCCAATAGTTCTAAACTCAAACCAACATCAATTCTTTACATTCACAAGATTCCCCTCCCCCCTAGACCTCATGAGAGAGATCTATATATAGGATTTTTGGAGAAAGGATGAGTCAGCTTGAGGCTGGCATGAAGCTGACTAGTGTCCTCTCCCACTTTAGTTCTTGAGTCGACTTGGAGGTTCTTGCTTCCACTTGGAGATTTGGAACCTCTTACTCATCACCATTCGAATTCCCTGATCCAAGTGTCATTTTGGAAGCTTCCTGGGCATTGACACCTTGAGGAATGACTCTGCCACTTGTCCAAACTCGCCCAGTGCAGGTAGCCTTCTTTGCAGTTGACATTCAACGCAGGTAGACAGTGGAGCAGTTGACATTCAGCGCAGATGCTCAGTGGAGCAGTTGACATGATCCAGAATTGCCTTGTTTTTGAGTGTTTTCAGGTGGAGAACTTTTGTTGAGTGCTGTGGTTTGCTGGCCTTGTTCCTCTAGGGGTAGGAACAACATGATTAGGGACTTTGGATCCCTTAGATTATGGACATTTCATGCTTCATGCTGTAAGGCGCAAAAATGTCTATAACAGTTGCCCCCTAAAGTATGAGGTCGTTTATCGGGTGAAATGCTTTATCAGGAGGATCTGAAGTTCATTCAATCGCTGAGAGGTGACCTGTAATAAGATACAATACAATACATTATTTTTCATACTGCTTTCATGATCTAGATGAGGCAGGCATTCCCATGCTCAGCTTTATAAATACATTTTTCTGTACATAGAACAGACAATCGTCTGATGGTAGACTGATAATTCTCTGTTGAAATTATCATCCTTTGAGTAGGATGATCATCTGCTCCACATGTCAATGTCTTTATTTCCTGAATATATATCGCAGCCCGGATGGATGAAACTAGATCCGGGGTCTTCAAACTCGTCCGATCTTCACTCTAAGTACAAGTCAATCCATGTGAGAATTTCTTGGAGTCGAACATGGAAAGACATCGCTTGATTACCAGTCAATGATGTAAACTATTAACAAGCACGAGAGGAATCACCGATAATGATGATGACCCTCAAGGTACGGTAGTACAATTCACGTGGTGTGAATAAAGGACTTGGCGTCGAACACCACGTAAAATCTTTCGGTCGAAGGTCATTGATGTATACCTGTCGTCGGAAGTGAGAAACTTGCCATTGAGGCATGCAAGCTTCAAAGTACTGAGGGGGTTGTTCCTAGATCAACTTCATGGATAATGAGCTGAAGTCGACAAGAAGCGATCTGTCAAAGGAGGGCCTTAATGAATCCCACATTAGTGACATGGAACGGAGCTAATGATTGTGATGGAGGTGAAAACGATCTGTGAAATATGATTCAGGGTGGCGGTCATGAAAGGATGAAAGATGATGTATGGTAGTGGATGGGACACGGTTGACTCTTTCTGAACAACATCTCTTGAACATATAACGACACTGATGCGATGGATCGGTAGCATTACCCCAAATGTGGATGGTTTGGCGAGACCATGGTGATGAGACCGGTGAATGAAACAACCCAACCCGATGTGGTACGGAGGAAAAGTGTCATGTTCAAGAGCGACTTGCTACCGTTAAAGCTTTGAGGTTCTCCCAATTTTTCCCCAGTCATTTCTGACCAGTACCTCTTTATTTTTGTCAAGCTTGAGGAGGATAACATATGCTTGTTCTATAACCTGCCCTTCGGGCAAGCCCATCGCTATGTTTTAACGAGCCTAGCGATAGGGAAACTTGTTCTCATCTAAAGACAAGTTTGTCGCTATTTAATCATTTTAACGAGTCTAACGACAAGGAAAACTCGGTCCTTTTCATTTTTAGAGAGTCTGAAAAGGTAAATAAAGTCAACTCCAAAATTCCTTTTTCGTCATCTAATCCCTTAAGTCCGAAAAAGTATAAAACAATACAAAAGGGATGAGTTTTTGATATCTTTAACGAGCCGAACAAAACAAGCACTCGATCTTTTTGTGCAATAATCCCTCAGGTCTAAAAAGATTAAAATCTAGAGGAGGGATAGCTCTTCTGGTCCTTTAACGAGCTGGAAGGCCACAACTCGGAAATCTTATCATATTTTACGAGTCAGTTGAAAAGAGTTTAAAGAAGACTCGTCTTTTGAGGAACGAGTGATAAACAGGGATAGCAACTGATTCCAGGTACAGGTTGGAATTTTCCAATCACTGCAGTGTCACAAGGATGGCTAGGTGAAATCACTCTTCGCAGCTGTTCCTCAAAATGGGTAAACAATCATATGGAGGTGAACGATCGGCCAAATGAAAGTGGAGGTGGCAGGTGCAAACACGACCAAGGCTTTTATGGCTGATAAATTTACGATCACAGTGGTTATTTACCGGGATAGGTTCATTTTTTATTTAAAAATGAGCTTAAACTCTGGAGGGAACATTGCTCACTGCTTATATTTATTTTTTAACGAGCATGAAGACCGCGTTAAAACTGCTCGGATCTTGCGTTTATTTTTTAACGAGCATTAACTTTATGCTAAAACTGCTCGATTATACCAGTCATAAGATAAGAATGTCTCCTGAAAGATCCCATTTTTTATAGAGCTTTCTCCTTACCAAAGCTATGCTCACTCTCCTTTCTTTATGCAAGTTCGGAAACGGCTAATCCTACGAGTTTAAAGGGTTAGACCTATAGGTTTAAAGGGAGGACCTAAAAATTTAAAAAATAAATAGTCGTCCCTTGCTTGCACTCCAAAAGGTTTGCATGCCCCCAGGTATAAAATACAATTTCAAGGTTGCCCTCCTCCTTCTCACCTCTGCTTTTCTTTGGGTGTTCACAGCTACTTGTCTTCTTGCTAGTCCAATTTTAACGATACTTGTCTTCTCGTTAATTTTAAGGGATCTATACGATACTTGTCTTCTCGTCAGCCCAACTTTCAACAGATTTTTCGCAAGATCGCAAGAGAACAGCTACTTGCGACAAGAGAGCAGCTACTTGCGACAAGAGAAGAACACTACTCAAAGACAAAACATTTGTGTTACTGAGGGAGGCTTACCTCTTTCTGGTTACCCAAAGATTATCTAGTTAATCTTTCAAACAAAACACTTCCTCGGCAATGCCTACAGAAATAGACAAGGGTGAATGACTGGTGCCAAACACGTAACTTTGACAAAAGAATCCTATTCCAGAACAACCCCTCTTCCAACCACGGACGGGGTACAGACTAGTCATATTCTCTCGCGGAAATTCTACCTTATACCCAAAGTTCCCCTGCCGAAGCAGGCCAGGATGCATGCCCCCTGGGTTCCAGTCCCATCTTTCCGAATCACTCGCACTCATCGGGAAGAAGGACTGGGGGTGGAGACATTTCTTGATTGAATAGACCATTCAGGGTTGGTATGTGACTATTTGCGATGCGTGATCCCGGAAATGAAAGTTGGTCTACGAGCTTGACCATTCTTCCTTCGTGTGGAAAACACATTACTCTAAAGAGTGAGGAGACTATTGCTCCCATGCAATATATATAGTCTCATCGAAGGAGTAGGTTATAATCCAAGGGTCCTTGAACGACCATCACGTTCATTTGAACAGCCTTCCCTTTCAATGTAGTGGGTACATTGGGGAGGATCCCTAATGGTCGACTGGTTCCTTTATCGAAACCTGAGAGGTTTCTTATCTCAGGCAAAAGCGCCGGGGAACCCAGTGCTTTCCAAGCAATAGAGGAAAGGATACTCACAGATGCCCCTTCATCAATGATAGTGCCAGCCATTACCATTCTGTATATTTGGACTATGATTCTGAATGGTATACTGGCTGGCAACTGGGGTCTGCCTAGTTGGTTCCAATCAAAGGACACAACCAGGTTGCTTGGTGGTGGGACCGAATACACGGCCGGATATGACCCTGACGATGTTCCTTCCTGCAATAAAGGAATGGGCACATTGTCTTGACGCTCGTCAGAGTCTGTGTTGATGAAAAGAATCTGGATGGTGTCATCCTTATTCTCTTCAGTGAGGGTGTCATTTGAAGATGAATCTTCAGTGATGGTGTCATTTGAAGATGAAACTTCTGAAGGGAGAACTGGGTCAACTGCCGTTTCGACCTTTAGACTTTCGTCCGGCCTGGATTTAGTAGGTTCATTTTCAATGACTCACGTTTCAACTGACCACTTGAGCGGGCCAGCTGTATTCTCAACCAACGAAGGACTTGGCACGAGTTTTTTGTATCCAGGAGGAAGTCTCAACGGTGAAACCGGACGATCTTCCAAAACTCTCTTCGCTTCCTCTAAGAAGGGACAACGGTGGATGGCGTGATCGCCTTCACACAGTCTGCAGGGGAATTTTGCTCTCCCTCTTTGTCTTGAACCTTCACTTTCGCTGGTTGACGATAAGCATTCAACATGGCTATCAGAGGTTGATGCTCCCGAACTGTGCAAACGAGGGGACCATTCCCTTAGTATCCGAGGAATACAGGGACAATCTCTATGGAAGTGGTCTCCTCTACATATGACACATGGTGATTTAGGCCTGGTCTGTGCTGTGTGTGGATTTTTGTCAGATGTCTTTTGCTTGCCCCCAGTCGCCTTAGGCTCCTTATTCTTCTTCTCTCTCTTCTTCTTCTCCTTCTTCTCCATGGGAGCTTGGTTTTTGCCGGCTCTACCTTGCGAAGATGAAGGATTGGAGGAAGGGTTATAGGAAGTAGAAGGCTGGTGGGCAGCTCTAGACTGATCTAACTGTTGACTCGACTGTTCAGGAACCATGGTGTTCTGAACTACATTGGTTGAGAATAGCCAGATGGGCAGGCCAATTGTCAGTCCTGGAAGCGACAATGTGGCCATGTGGGGCACACCAACTTCTCCCCAAGAGGAGAAAGGACTAGGATTTCCATCATGGGGAATTCCTTGGTTGGTGCATTCCATGTTCTCAACCTACAGATCAACGCAGGAATAGGAGGTGATTATGTTCCGTTTTAAAATAAATTTTATAATGACGCTTTAGACACAACTTGCTTTTTCACTTTTTAAGAGTCGAAAAAAAGCTAAAGATGACTCTAGTCTCCTTCGATGTTTTAACGAGCCCGAAGTGACAAATGCTCAGATGGACTTTTTCAGTTATAGAGTTTGAAAAAGGCCAAAAGAAACTACTCTGGAGATCTAGGCAGAGGGTGTGCCAAACTTTTCGCAAAACCACAGAATATGTTTTACGGTACGGGTGGTCGATCTTCGTGAATGTTGTGTTCACTGCATTGCGATCAGTAGGGCGGCCGACACGGCTTCCTATGGATAAAGGCTTTGTTCCTATAGGGGTCTCCCAATATATACGCGATGGTACGTGGGAGCACAAGTCCATATTGATACTTATCGCTTCACCGTGGAGGAATCACCCAACCACTCAACGCTAAGATATCACGTTTAACGACGCCGGAACACGTCTCTAGCTTAGACCTCTATGTGTTTGCGTTATGTTTCAAAGCGTTGTTATGTAAATTCAATTTATTTTAGGTTGATCTTGTTTAGCAGTTTGCCTTTATGGATCACCACGAGATGTATGGTACAACTCCTAAATGCAGTCTAAAGATGAGAAGCAAGCTTTTTCAATCTTTTCAACTTATGAAAATCTTAACTACTGAGGGAAAAGAAAGACATCATCTTTTCACACAGATCATAGAGCACACACTAATGCACTTTTTCCTAAATCAACATGCAAGCTGTCAAAATGCACATGCACAATGCAGGTATTTCTTTTCTCTTTCTTAACGTTGGTGTACTACAAAAAGAAAGCTGTTGTATAACTTTGAATTCAATTTCAAGTGAAAGCAAACAAGCTTTTGTCCAAAATCAAAAGACACCTTAAGATTTACTTGTTTCAACACTAGAAATACATAAATTCAAACCATATGACGAAAGAAAAATCTCAATCAGGTATGAACAGCAAACAAACTAACTCTTAAGATCAGAACGACACTTATCACGGGTCTAGATCTAAGAGGCCACAACAAGACTAGTTCACTTTCGTTATGGGAAACTGCAAATGATGTAAGAAATACACAAAGAAAAAATATAGTTTCTTTATACAACCGAGGTGGAATAGTGGCAAAGAAAGGTGGTTTCAGATAGGTACATTGACTGATAACAGGCTGCAAAAACAGGGATGAAAACAGGGCAACAGAAAGCAGAGAACCCCAGTTGCACAAGGCCTAACTGGTTCAGCGCAGGTAGAACACTGTCAGTTTGACATTCAACGCAGGTATCCCCTTCAGGACCTGTGTTGAAATGCAGACTGCCTTCACAGTGCCTGCAATGAAGAGATAAACTCTCGTTTCTCTTGGGTTCTGGGTAACAGATTGCTCAAAAATCAACAGTTTTTGGCCAAATCAAAGCTACCAATCAAGTACACACTAAAGGATGATTCAAAGGAGGATGAAAAGCTATCACTAAGAGCTGTTCAGAGTCCTTGTGGATCAGCTCTTCAAATCATAAACATGCCCAGAAACTGAGCCAGAGTAGCTGCCCTCTACTTTGCATTTGAAAGATCCAAATGCAGTTCGATTCGGTACTCCCTGTGTTTAGGAAATGAATAGCAAAAACACAAACAACCAACAAGATACGATCCCCAGTGGAGTCGCCAATTTGTTGTTGGGAAAAGTATCCAGTACGGAATGACCCTATCCCACTCTAAGGGTGATAGTTCCTTAGCAACAATCAAAGCAAAGCTATTTGAGATTACTTCTTTATGAGATGTAAAAGAGGGGAGAAAGAGATCCACTAACCGATGTCTTTCGCTAATGATTGATCCAATCTTCTCTCCTTGCTGCTTGCCCCCAGCTCCTTGCTCTTTCACTGGCCCAGCTACACCAAGATCCTGCAAAATGGCAAGAGAAGGAAACTACAAGAAGCATACATTCATAATTGATTCAGGGATTAGAATAAATCAAATACACAAGTATAACAATACACCATTGAGACACATGCATATAGAAGAACCTCAAATGCTTTATTAATGGAAGAAGTAAGGTTCAGGAAGTGATACAACCATAATAGGCCCAATCCAGCATCACCTTCCCAGCAGAAAGAAATCTCCTCTTCACCTCCTTCAAAGCAAATCACCCAATAGTTCTAAACTCAAACCAACAGCAATTCTTTACATTCACAAGATTCCCCTCCCCCCTAGACCTCATGAGAGAGATCTATATATAGGATTTTTGGAGAAAGGATGAGTCAGCTTGAGGCTGGCATGAAGCTGACTAGTGTCCTCTCCCACTTCAGTTCTTGAGTCCACTTGGAGGTTCTTGCTTCCACTTGGAGATTTGGAACCTCTTACTCATCACCAGTCGAATTCCCTGATCCAAGTGTCATTTTGGAAGCTTCCTGGGCATTGACACCTTGAGGAATGACTCTGCCACATGTCCAAACTCGCCCAGCGCAGGTAGCCTTCTTTGCATTTGACATTCAACGCAGGTAGACAGTGGAGCAGTTGACATTCAGCGCAGATGCTCAGTGGAGTAGTTGACATGATCCAGAATTGCCTTGTTTTTGAGTGTTTTTAGGTGGAGAACTTTTGTTGAGTGCTGTGGTTTGCTGGCCTTGTTCCTCTAGGGGTAGGAACAACATGTTTAGGGACTTTGGATCCCTTAGATTATGGACATTTCATGCTTCATTCTGTAAGGCACAAAAATGTCTATAACAGTGAGGGCTTCATGATGACATTCAATTTTGAGGACAGATTTGACAGTATTAATGAAGTGGTACAAGAAGTGAAAGCAACAATATTTAGGATACTGTAGGATCCTTTAGACCTAATTCAGCCTGAATGGGCTACTCAGTTGAGTCGCATGCTAAAATTTTATAATGTAATTTTTGAAGAAGAGGACGAGGATCTGTAGAAGATTAACATTCCAGAAACAGAGGGTCACCATGAGGTTCAAGGACTGCAGAATGAGAACCCTAATATAACCCTGCCGTTGAAAACGAAATAAGTAAACATTGGTACTAAGGTTGGACCCAAATTGTTAGGTCCCTATAATACTAATGATTACCCCATTACTATTGTTTTTGTATCCCTTATTAATATTGTGAAGCCCCTATTTTCCCCATATTTTTATTATTGTTCCCATGGAATCCCTCTATTGTTATTTTTGTGGCTTTATATTATTATTTTTAGGTCGGCTGGGTCATATTGTGACTCCATAGACTCCTATATATAGAAAGGAGGTTTTTTCATTTGAATCATCCAAGAATTGTTCATTTATGTAATGTAAAGGAGGTTGCCCCCTCGAAGAGGCTGAATTCTAAGGCGTGGATCTATCTTCTCTATCTTTTCTTGAGCTGGTTTCATAACATTTGGTATCAGAGCTTTCAGGTTGCTTACTAAGTGTTTGCATTTTATTTCCTCGGGGCATCAATTATCGATAATAATGCTTTACTATGCCCTTTGAATTACTTCAAACTAATTTTTCAAACCAAGCTTAAGCAAAAATTTAAAAAAACTACACACCTTTTTTTACTTTGTAGGAGCTTGATATTGAATTTTATTTATCTTTGTAATTTTAGATCATCCAGTTCTGAAATTGTGACTTGTTGTAGCCCTCTGCATCCTCTTTCCAATGCCACTAGTCTGATCCAAATTGGATTCTCCAAGAAAGATTTATGCACAATCTCCCAAGATGACCTGATTATAGACCTTTCCAGAAGAGCAAACTTGTATGAAGTGCCACGTGTCATTGTTTCAACCTATGGCACTGAAAAATATATACAAGAAACTACAATCCGTCCTCTTTCTTTACCTTCTTACAAAATTTCAATTTGATGCTTAGAGAGAAAGTTATGATGATTTTCCCCAGGTCACCTGTTTGGAATGTAATTCAGGAGTCTGGAAAAAGACCAACTTCCTCAGATCATATCTTCGCAAATATAGGGCGAAAAGATCTGAAATTCAAACCCGAGGTTCAGTGTGATTTCGTCTCAAATGGGTTTTGCTTTTCACTTCTAAAACATCGCAGAAAAAAAATTTATAGTGAAAATGCCACGATGACCTATTTGGAGCAGCGAAACCCTAGAATCCAAAGCTCTGATACCAAATGTTATGACTGGTATGCTTCCTGGTTGCCATAATTTTGCTTTCCATTTTTCTTGCTAACCTGAATGCCTTCTCTAACTAATCAAGTTCCCAAAGGCAAACATCATGTTGGATATTATCCTTTAAAGTCCCTATGAACACATCAATCCTATGCTCCACTGGAATATTTTTTATTACTGTGCCCCATAGAACCCCTCTATTGTTATTTTTGTGGCTTTATATTATTATTGTTAGGTTGGCTGGGTTATATTGTGACTCCATAGACTCCTATATATAGAAAGGAGGTTTTCTCATTTGAATCATCCAAGATTTATTCATTTATGTAATGTAAAGGAGGTTGCCCCCTCGAAGAGGCTGAATTCTAAGGCGTGGATCTATCTTCTCTATCTTTTCTTGAGCTGGTTTCATAACACAAATTCACATAGATTAGAGATTACTGGGATGACATGATGGTGTATAAGGTTGTTGAATTGCCCCGTGAATACCATGATTTATTCCATACCATGTTTATGGACATGACAGGGATAATTAGGGACCTAGGTATGATGAATATTACATTGAAACCCAATGCGAAGCCGATTAAGCAAAGACCTTACTGTCTCAATCTGAAATATAAGGAAAAGTTCTGTTTAGAGCTGGACAAGATGCTCGCTATAGGCCTCATTGAGCCCGTGGAAGAATCTGACTGGGTAAGTCCAATGGTGGTATAGGAAAAGAAGTAGAAGGATGAAATAAGGAAATGCATGGATCTCAGGAAGTTGAATGATGCTTGTGTACATGATCCTTTCCCGACCCCGTTCACTGTTGAAGTGTTGGACAATGTAGGTGGCCAGGAAGCATATTCCTTCACTGATGGGTTCTTTTGGTACCACCAAATCAAAATCGCGGCGGAGGATAGGAGCAAGACAACCTTCGTGACTAAGTAGGGTCATTTTCAGTACACTATAACGCTGTTTGGATTAAAGAATGCACCTGTGACCTTCTCACGCCAGTTTCTGTTGCATTTAAGAAATTTATTCATAAGTTCCTGGAGGTATATTTTGATGACTAGACTATATTTGGGCTGGTTAAATGGCATGTAGCAAGCTTGAAACTGATGCTGGATACCTGTTGGAGATACGAGATCGTGCTCAATCTCAAGAAGTGTCTGGTTTGTGTTCCTTTTGGGAGCCTGTTAGGGCATGTGGTTTGCAGACACGGATTGATGGTATACCCCGTGAAGATCACAATGATACTAAAGGTGGAAGTGTTAAGGAGTGTGAAGTGGTTGCACACTACCCTAGGACATATGGATATTAAAGAAAGTTTATCAAAGGCTATGCCCAGATCACCGCGCCTATGGAGAAACTATTGAAGAAGGATGTCACATTCTATTGGAACGATGATTGCAAGAAGAGATTGGATATATTGAAAGAAAAGATGGTCACCGCGCTGATTCTAGTCTTCCCAGACTAGAAGAAATAATTTCATGTGCATGTCGACACGTCATGTATAGCACTGGGAGCAGTACTAACACAGGCTAGAGGAGAAGGCTTAGACCATCCTATCATGTTCGCAAGTCAAAGATTATCCAAAGTGGAGAAGAATTATTCCACCACTGAGCGAGAAGGGCTAGCTATGGTGTATGCACTCCAGAAGTATAAGCAATACTTGCTAGGAGGCCATTTAAATATGTATACGGATCAATCCACGCTAAAGTACCTGGTCAATAAGCCTATTTTGGGGGGGAGAATAAGATGGCTCTTATTATTCCAAGAGTATGATTTTGAAGTGGTTGTGAAGCCTGGATGCTTTAATGTGGGACCAGACCATCTGTCGTGCATCGAAATAGAGGAGGAACCCATTAACTTGGAAGAAGGATTGCTTGATGCGCAACTATTTGCAGTGCGTGTTGTGGATGGTCATTTTGAGGATATAATACATTTCATAACAACAGGGACTGCACCAGAAGGATACACTGTCCAGCAAAAGAAGGAATTAGTGGTGCGTGCAGAAGATTTTTCTCTCATTGCTGGGCATCTGTATAAGATGGGGGCTGATGAGAAATCACGACAGTATGTACCAGAGTTTGAAAGAAGAAGAATCCTCACGGATGCTCATGGGGGCACCATGGGAGGACATTATTCAGGAAGAGCAACTGCGAAAAATATTCTAGGCATAGGGGTGTAGTGGCCAACCCTTCATCAGGACTCAAAAGCATATTACAAGGCATGTGATGCATGTCAAAGAACTAACAAGCCATCACGGGGGGATGAGATGCCTTTGAATCCCCAAATGATGTTGTAAACCTTCGGGAAGTGGATGATATATTTTGTAGGACCTACTCAGCCACAAGGAAAGACGTGGGCAAGGTATATGATCACCACGATGGAGGATTTGACTCGTTGGGCAGAAGCACAACCTGTGAAGGATTGCATAGGCATAAACGCTCTGAATTTACTATTTGAACATGTACTGACATGATTTGGCTGTTCAAAGATCTTGATGAGTGATCATGGTACGCACTTCCTGAATGAGACGATCAGCGTGCTGACGAAGGAATTTTAGGTATACCACCAGAAGAGCACAACTTATCACCCACAGGCTAACGGGACGGTGGAAGCATTCAACAAAGTGCTTGAAAATGCACTGAATAAGGTTTGTAATTCTCACAAAAGTTATTGGGACCTACATGTTCCTACAGTATTGTGGGCTTATCGAACGACATGCAAGAAGTTGACTGGACAAACCCCTTTTCGGCTTGTCTATGGTGTTGAAGTGGTAATTCCTATGGAATACATTGTGCCTAGTCTGCACATAACAATGCTCACAGGTATGATGGATCGGAGAGCCCTAGAGGAGAGGCTCGCACAGTTGGATGAATTGGAGGAAGAAAGATTTTTAACAGGATTTCACTAGCAGGTCCAAAAGCAGTGCGAAAAAGCATGGCATGATTGACACATCAAGCTGTGCACATTTAAGGTAAATGACCTGGTTTTTCTATATGATAGTAAGTTTGATAAATTTCTAGGGAAGTTCAAGATGCACTGGTTAGGGCCTTATGTTTGTAAGGAGATTACTGATGGAGGAGTGCTACAGTTGGTCAAATTGAATAGAGAACCCTTCCCAAGAAATGTGCATGGTAGTTGCTTGAAGCCATAAAACAACGGTCTAACCATGTGACCAAATGAAGGTAGCATAGTCTTAGCACTCTAGGCAGCTAAAAGGAGGCACGAGACTACAAAATACACTTCCCGGGTTGGGAAGCTACGCGATTGGAAGATGGTGTGAAGTAAGGACATGTCACTAGGTCCACGGCAGTGCGGAGGGAGTTGCGCTTCCCAGGGAGAAATCACGTAGGTTGGCCAGAAAGTGACTATTACAATAACTGTTCATGACAAGATGACAAAAGTGAGGCCAAATGGAGTGTGCGTCTGACATTTAAGATGAAATTTATGGCTTAGATCCTTGAAAATATGCCGCCAATACGACATTAATGAACTGATTTTGGGGGTAACGGTTGGATTTGAATTCAAAATGCCCTATAAATTATAGGTAGCTGTCTAGCAAGAAACATTTGGCATTTTGAGTATTCAACAGTTGAGCTCTCAAGCACCTATGAATCGTGAGCAATACAAACTTCTGATAGTTTCTGGGGTATTTTTGAATTTTCCAGCAGACAAATAGGAATTCTTGTGAAAGATCATGTCAGCGCCCCCAAAAGTTATCAATACACAGCAAGCAGTAGAGGAGCTGACACAGGAAATGGAGAGAGAGGTAGAAGTAGCTGAAGTATTGGCGAAGGTCCCTATATCACCGAGAACGCTGAGACTGAATCCAACCCAAGCCAAGGAGACTGTGAAGGACAAGATTGGAAAGTAGCTTGCCATACCGGTGCGCACTTCGCCCAGACGAAACCCACAAAAACCCACTGCATAGGAGAAGGGCAAGGCTATAAACCTAGAAGCAGAGGAGGAGGAAATTAAATACATCTTGATGGGCGATGAGGATATGGGAGCTGAAGTATAGGAGGTTGAAGCTCAGGGCGCACACCCTATTACACAGTTGCCGAAGTATGTCCGTCTACGCCAGCCTAAATCAAAGGTCCCAAAGGACATCGATGAGAGTAAGACTCCCCTGCAAATTCCTCTGCTACCGGATGAAATTACTTTCGATGGTTTGTGCTTGGCTTGAGTGCCAATATTGAAGCCTGAAGACTGGAACTTGGCGAACCACGAGAAGTTCCCGCACCTGGCAACCGAATAGCTGATGCACCGCATCATAGATACAAATACAGGAATGACAGTGCTGAAGCCGTGGAGTTGGCTCAAGATGGTAGAGAAGGCATGATTGCTAAACCTACTTTGGGTGTCGCACTATAACCCCACCCTGGTGACAATTGTGGTCATCAAGCAGCCACTGTGCTTGGTGCATGATGTGTGCCTATGGCTTGAGGAGAAGATACCCATCACCAATATTTTGATTCATAGAATAACATGCCTATCGTAGACAGGTGAAAATCCACCTATATTCTTTGCTGGCAAGGGTACGCTATCTCCAACATCTTCCACCCCGCTATGAAGGTAGAAATGTAGATCCTTGCAGAGAAGGTGATCCGAAAGTGTCATGATGATGAGGTGCTGACACCTGTCATTGTGCTCGCACAACAGTGTGCGGGAGGAGTCAAGTTTAACTGGTCAGACTACCTTTACAGAGAGTTCCTCGTTAACTACCATGAAGTGCAAGAGCAAATAAATACATTCCACGACGTGTGGCTCTTACTGCCAATTGTGCTGGTAGCATGGGAGCTACCAGAGGAGAGCCAGTTCCCTTCGGTCACGTGAGACCTTCCTGAAGTAGTGAAGTACACTAGACTATGGGCGACCAAGGCTACGGAGCGAGTTCGGGATGACAAGATCTTCTGGATCTTGGTGGAAATGATTATCAAGATGGCCATCAATCCTAAGCTACGATTATCACCCACGGTGTATGCTAACCTGCAGATCTATGCCAAGTTCAAAGTTGATTTCCATCGAGTATCTATTAGGGCATAGAAGGACCCTGCACATAAGTGGTACCACTTGTCATACCTGGCCACAAATGATGCCATCAATAAGGTGCTTGATAAATCACCAGAGGAGTGGCACACTACCACAAACTTGGCAGTGGGTGGAAGCAAGTCCACTGGGTAGAAGAAGGAGAAGGCCAAGCTGAGGGTGGTGCAACTGGTCGAGAAGAGGAAAAAGGAGGCCACTAAAAAGGCCTAGGTAGAGCAGACAGGAAAGGAAGCAGGAAAATAGACAGGTGGCACAGAGCAGGGCTCTGACAAAGGCGCGCGGTCACCTTCACCTAAGACTGAAGAGGAGGATACATAATAGCATGGCACAGACCCTTAGGAGATGTTTGCCCGCATTAAGCGCCTGAGAGAGCTAGAGAAGCGAGGGTCTAGAAGGAAATCCAAGGCGACCAAGACCTCACTGGGCCCTATCACATTGATGGAGGGTGACTTATATGAAATCGGTGACACAGTGAGAGATGTCACTGCAGAGGCCCTACAACAATTTGAAAAGCAGCAGCAGATCATACTAGGGGCTATCAAGACTGTGTTGCAGGAGTTGCAGAGCCGTGCATCATATGCTAGTATGGTGTCTACCAGCTTGGCCGTTGGCACATCAGAGGCTTCCAATATGCTACGTATGAAGGCTTCCAGTGCGATAGTGTTGTCGAACGGAGCACTGACCACAGAAAATGAGGCTGACAGTCCCACTGTCAGTGTTTTGAATGGAGTTGGGCTGAACCTGGCAGCTCTTTCGCACAAAGCACTCCACCTCTTGCAGGATGGAGTAATTGTAGAGTTGAGGGCCCAAGAGCATTGCGCCTGCAAGGTGATCAGTGAACAACGAATAAACAATGAACAGATGGCCCTACAGAGAAATGTTGCCATCACCTCTGAGGCCGAGGTGGCCAATGAGAGCAAGAAGATCATGGAAGTCATGGAGGAGGCATGCAGAATGGTCCCAAAGTTGGCCATTCGAGAGGAGGAGCCAGTCGAGGTTCGCATCCACAAATTGGCCATAGGGGTGCGTGACACTTGGACATAGATGGCATGGGTTTAGTTGGAGCTGAACCTACAGATTACAGAACTCCAATTGAGGGCCCAGCCTTCGACAATGCTAGAGGTAAAGGAATAGCGGGTGGCCGCTATCACTTGAAGTAGTTGCGGTAGTGGAAAGTGCAGTAGCATACTGCACACAGTTGTTCAAGCAATTGTTTGAGGTCTTAACAAGCTTGCAGAATGACCCAAACATCCAGAGGATAGACACGGAAGCAAGTGAGCTACAACAATGCTATGATGAAGTTAAGGGCACAACGTGAACCATCGTGCTGATACAGAGGTTAGCCAAGCTGCAAGAAGCCAAGCAGCTGAGGGAATAGGTGGATGAAATGCTACACAAGGAAGCAATGCTAAAGGCATGACTAAAGCCCTAGCTGGAGGAAGCTTACACAGTAATGGGAGACATCGAAGGAAAGCTTACGACTCTGCAAGTGACGCAACAAAAGCTTTAGGATGAGAGTGTAGGAGAAGTAACTGAGAAGACAGTTGAAGATGCGAAGCAGGTAGTAGCTCACTGCACAACCGAGGTTGAAGTCATATGGGTCGAGCTGCATGGGCTTCGCGAAAACATCTCTGCACCTATCGAGTGACTCGAGGGCAAGTGATGATGTTTGTGTTGGGGGCCTATTGGGAGCGGGATCCCTAAAGGGAAATTCTGGGGTAAAAGCCCATTTTTAAGTCAATTTTTGTAATATAATTATAAATACTCCCCATTTTGTGGTCGAGCGCAAAGGTTTTATGTGTCAAAAAGGGTATTCCACCCTTAGTTTTTTAAAGTAAAGTCGGTTGTAAGAGATCTACCCATGGTTCGCAGACCATGGGATTGTATAAAAAGAGCTAAGATCTAAGTAGTTTAAGGACATAAGAAGGACAATAGAAGAATAGAACGACACATGATGTAATGGAGTCATAGCTTGGAAGTAAAAAGTCTAAGTCTTGGGTAGTGGCATAGGTAGAGGCTCTGCAGCTGAGTGCGCAGAGGCCTAAAGTAGAAGCCTCCAACTGAGTGCACGGACACGTGCAACTATGTGCGTAGGGAAGACAGAGGTTGTAACTCTTGGAAGATATTAATAAAAGGAGATATTTTGCAATTTCTGTGTCTTTGTTCTATTATTGCATCTTGATATGTTATGTATGAATTTCCTTTATTATGCTTATATGATGCCTAAATGAATGAAATTACATTGAATAATTAAATGCAATTACAAATATCTAGTTACGTGGTGTTAACTATAACTGTTTGATAAGATAAGCAAATCACATAGATTAATTGGGGAATTTGTATGGCACGTTGCTCTAGCAGCACAAAAGTACCTAAGTAGCAGATAAGGGCTGTACGAAGGTCGATTGTATTCTTTCACAGAGGTATTGAAGGCTGAAATAGAGGGTTTGTCTTGCAAGCCCTAGAGTGAAGAAACCTGCGTAAAGGCAGGATTAGAGGGAATTAAATGACATCACAACCATCTCAGGGTGTGGAAACTTGGTTCCATAATCCCCCCATACTACTTCGGGTGAGACTTTGATCCACGCTCCATGGGTTGATGCCGAAAGGGCCCCCTCAAGCCAACACTTAGTCAGCCAATGAAATCCCTACACTACTAGCCCTTTCGGCATCAATCCACAGAGCATAGACTGAAGTCTCACTCGAAGTAATATGGGGGGATGCAGGAACCAAGTTTCTACACCCTGAGATGTCTGTGATGTCAATTTTATACCTTAGCTCTGCCTTCACGCAGATTGATAAGCCTTTAGGGATTATCAATGTACTTCTCTATTAGTCTTTTAGAACCCTTGCGAAGGTTTGCGATCATCCTTTGCATAACCCTAACAAGTGATCTCGGCACTTAACCGCCTTTGCAACTACTTTTTCGTATAGGTCCCCAAATTATCCTAAGAGTTCGCCAATTCTATCATGCAATTAAGATTATCTTTGCATAAACATATATCTCTACTTGCGTTCATATAATAGAGGAAACATATAGATTCGTGCATCAATTTAGCAATAAAACATAAACCTAGTGCTTAACATAACATAATCACATGCAATTGGCAGAAGTAAAATACACAGTAATTTGAGAAAAATCTTCTTTATTGATGATCCATGTTTTTAGTACAGACTCTGACTACCCTTCGCACACAACTGTAGACTTCTACCCTACGCCTCTGTGCACTCAGCTGCAGAGCCTCTTTCCTACACTAAGACTATCGCTCTTAGCTCTTTACAGACTCATTAATGACTCTATCTCCATCAGCTAAGCTGAACTGGCTATCTTAGACTCCTCTAATATCTCCTTTTCACAAAATCCCATGGTCCACAAACCAAGGGTGGATCTCATCAAGCCGACAGAACCTATCTAAACTAAGGGCGGAAACCCTTTTTGACTCTTGATATCTTCGCACTCTGCGATCACAAAATGTGGGTACTTTAAATTTCTTTATACAACATTCGGGCTTTCTTCCCCAAAACTTGGGTTTTTAACCCCAAAATTGACCCCAGGGGACCCGTTCCCAACATGGCCCCAACATAAACATGGTCACTTTCCCTCGAGTCAGTTAGCCAATGTGGAGATCTTGTCGCGAAGACCTCCCAACTCTACTTGGACTACTGCAACTTCGGAAATGCACTGTGTTGCCACCTGCTTCATCTCCTCAACCAGCTGCTCCATCATTGGCCTTGTACTATCTAACTGTATCTTCTACTGATTTTCCTACAGACTAGCCAACGTTTCTTCGATGGTGGTGGTAAGCGCATAGACGTAATCAAACCAAGGCCCTATTCTAGCCTTGAGGACATGTTGATGCCCCGAAAATCGTTGCAACAACATTGGGGAAACCACCCGGTCCGGACCTTAGTGCAGCTCCTTTTCTGTTTGGAATAGTGGTTCCGACTGGGGATAATGGGACCAGTTTCCCAAGAATTATAAGTAAACGGGATGGATGAGTGACTTATGATATAGGATGGTAATAAGCGAACAGCTAAACTATAAGCGAAATATAATAACTATAATCTAATCCCGGGACTTATCACTTAGTAAAGCATAGCGTTTGATGATCTGTGCTTTAAGGCAGGCATATAGATGACTCTAACACTTAAGCATAGATGTTTAAAACATTTAAAATTGCTTTGCATAATTAGTTATGCAGAGCGATTATAGCGAATTACTACACTTAATCGTTTATATCATTGATACATGCATGGGTGAAAGAGATAACAAATTACCAAAACATTCAATAGTGAAACAAAATGAAGATTCGTTGTTATATCGCATACATGCATTCAACAATAGCAAAGATAATAACACAGCAATTCATATAATAAGAAAGAACACAGATACAGATAATAGTACCATGTAAGCTGCTCGATCAATCCAGTATATTAATCACTATGTCGCAGTCCTTCCTTCAAATCAGAAAGCATCCCCAACAACAGACAGTCGTGCGCAATTGTGTAAAACAGCCTTCTAATCAAAATTAAGAACCGTTGGTCGAGTTTCACAAAAGAATATAGACTGAAGCACAATAGTGCAAACTTCAGCCTTTTAGTCTATTACAAAATTTTACGACCCTTTCCAAAACAATGAAAGGGTCTATAAATACTATACTAATCTAAATATCTAAACAACTGAAAAGCTATTAAATTGGCATCAATAAATGTTTTTTCCATCTTTCTTGGCGATCTGGCAGTTGGCGGCAATGCTTCATTTGGTGGGTTCTTTGCCTTTACTCCTTAGCTGACATATCGCCAGCATTGGCTCTACTTCTGGTGGAGTGTTGAGACGCGAAGTTAGTTGGGCATCATATGTAGCATCCTGAATGTCGGGGATCAGGCATCTGAGGGCATCTGTTAAACACTTGAGAGCAGAACTTTGAGTATGTGGCTTAACTAGAAAGAGCCAATATGCATCAGAGGTTAAAGTATTTACTCCGGTAATTAACTTCCTTTGTTCCTCCAAGTCATGATAACTTGTTTGTTCAAGCATATCTGCTGTTGTTATGCTTCCAGGTGTGCACTTGGAGATCATGTTTGCCAAATAAAGTGTATCATTGACTAGGTCGATCATATTGCTGGCAATTCTTTTACACCTGGAAGCCACCCTTTCTGCTTTCATTACCTGAGTGTTCCATTCCGTGAAGAGTATGTCCTTGTACGCTTCATGGATTTGGGACAAATTTGCCGCTTTCCCTTCTTCAGTGTCTTGCCACTCAAGATAATCGGATATGGCTTCTTCGGCCTGATCTAGCTCATTTATGGCCTTCTCTATTTGCTGACACACTGTTGTAGATATTTCGCATAATGGCTCAACCTTAACAAGTTGTTGACATAGAAGTCTGATCTGAGACAGTAATGCGCTATTTATTTGAGTTGCCTCTGCTATGAAAACTTTCACATTCTGTGTGCTCTTGATACCTTCGAGCTGTGTTGATAGTTGAGCTATTCGCTCATCTTTCGATTTCATCATCAGCTCATTTGATGCTTTCAACTGTGACAATGCCTCCGACAATTCTTTTGCCTTCTAAGTTTCACTTTGGTCTATCCTTTGTCTTTCAATTTGCAGTTGCTGGGTTAACAAATTGTTTTCCTGCTGTTGAGCCAACAACTGCTCTTCCACCTGTGCTGCTTTGTTTTTCGCTTCAATTACCTCTGCCTGTAATGCATATATTTCATGGTCCTTAGTCTTCAACAGAAGACTTACCTCCGATGCTTTGTCGACAGTTGCTGCAGAATAAGCTCCTGCGAATTGAGACAGCTTTGTTAGATCATCGGAGGGATCCAAATCCTCCTTCCAGACCATATTGCCCGTGATTGTTTGCTCAGGAAAGATAGAAGGTTGATCAAGCCTTCGTCTTTTCTTAGAGCGCTTAATAACGGCTCTATGCTTTGGGCTGTAGAAAATATCCAGGGGAGGAATTTCTTCCACCTGGAGAACAATTTGATCGGAAGGGTCCTTATTGATTACCTCGACATCCTGTGAAATGGGTGGGCCGCTGGTTCCTCCTAGAACCTCAGAAGAAGTGGTATCGGGCGCATCACTTGTTTTAGAGGTGTCTGTGTCTTTGGAGCCTTCCTTACCACTGATAATGGAATCGAATTGGTTCCATTGTTTAATCAATTCAGGATCGGTGGAGGTTTGCTTATGTTGCTCTGTAAGGGCTTTGCTCCGTTCTTTTTCTTGTTCTAACTTCTGCTGTTCTTCAAGTGCTTTCCACTGCTGCTCCTCATGCGCTTTCCACTGTTGCTCCTCTAATTCCCTTTTCTGCCTATCTGCCAGTTCTTTCTTTAGTTTCTCTTCTTCTTTCTTCTTCCTCTGCTCTTGATCCTTCTGTGCCTTTTGCTGCCTTTCTATCTGCTCCCTTTTCTGCCTCTCTGCTTGCTCTTTTCTTTGCTTCTCAGCCTGCAGCTTCTTCTGCCTTTCCTCCTGTAGTTTATCATGTTCTTTAGTTGTAACAGGAGGTGGATGTATCTGTTGCCGACCAGGCTCGCTTGAGGAAGACGCTGGGGTTGTGGATAATAAATCTAGAGGCAGAGTTTGCAACCTCTGCTCCCTAAGTTTATTAAACTCAGTCAACGCCTCATCGTTATATTTCATTCTGGCAAGCTGTTTGGTTTGACTTATTGTATCGGCACCTGCGAACAGGTCATCAAACATATCCTCTTGATGATCAACTTTTGTTAATTTTGCTTGTTCTAGGGCAGTGTAGGTAGTTTGCTTTGGATCATAGAGTCTGTTTGGGATAGTGGCCAGGGATAAAGTTTGGAGTTTTGTCGCTTCTTTTTCTGCATGCTTGTAATTAAGGAGAGTAAAAAACCCCAATTCTTAAAGGAAAAGAGGGCCAACCTCTCTTCTTCTCCTCTTTGAGAGTTTGTGTGACACTCTCTGCCATAATCTGGTAGCAGATTTCCCGGGCTAACAGTTTGTCTGGGATATATAAAGGGAGGACATGCGGCCTAGCCTTACTCCCAAAAACTCTGATATAGGTGAAATGCTCTTCCCCGAACCAACTTGCTACGGCCGGTAAGTCAAAAGAAGCTTCATAGGAAATTCTAGGAATGGGCTTGTCATAAATAGAATAGTAAATGGGCACCATGAAACCATTACAAACTTGGTACAAATGGTCCTTGTAAGAGGACTTCCACAATTTCTGATGGTATAAATGAATGGGTGTTGGATCTTGGGTGGTCCATCTCCAACCGAGGACAGGAAACTCAGAATTAAAACACAGGGTATCCATAATGTAAGCAGTATAATAAAATGGCGGGATTTTCCTTTCGGTGACTATAGTTTTGGCTCTAAATTCACGAATAGCTACGACCAACTTATCAGAAAGAATAGTGGCCCAATCCATAATTATACTATTGACAGCCGCTTCCATTAGGGGAACCATGTCAATATTGATATTAACGGAGTCATGTAATCCCCACAATCTACACATCATAATCCCCGCATAGCAATAGGGAGAAGCCAAAGAAACGTTGGAGTACTTACCTGAACTTTCATGCTTGTGTTTGGCTGGGTTCTGCCTCCAATCTCGGAGGGGTTCGGATGGTGATTCATTTTCTTTTGCAAATTTCTCCATGAAGGCTCTGTTATAGACTAGCTCCGGTTCAGGCAAATGATACATTCGCCTCAGGTCATCAGGTTTGAACGACTCGAAAATCCTTCCATCCCTTGTATGAAAATTTCTATCAGTGATGGGGATTTCTTCAATTGCCCAGGGCACTACGTCAGTGTAAGGTAGGACCTGCTCTCTGGCTGCTATTCTGTGTAAAAAGGAGTCGGCCAAGTCTTTGAGAGTTGCATCAGACTTCCTTAGTACATCCACACTAGCCTTTGTCACTACCTTTCGTGGTTGCTCGGCCTCTAACAGATTATATGTGCCCTGCCATGTGGTCCTAGCAAGACCAGTGCACGTAGTGTCTGAGATTAGGCCTTTCTTTGAAATTGTAGCAGCTTGACCTGCAACAGGTGTTGTAGTGGAACCGGCAGCCCTCTTGTGTTTCTTCCCCATCATGTTCAAGCTTTTCTCAACAAACGAACTCTACACAAATGCAAGAGAAATTGTAACACAAGAAATAATGAAGACAAAGCATAATGGGAAAGATATATATCACTTGAAGCGTGGCGAGATTAATTTTCAAAAGGTGGCTGCGGATCCAATCACTGGTAAGAGATCGCATATGCATTAATGGTGTTTTTAAGGCCTGCTACCCATTAAATGACCTTTACACTGTTATTCAGCTGAATGACCCCCTAACGCGTGCAACAGATATGAAAATGCTTTAGACGCAAGTATTCGTTAATCGAAGGGGAAAAGTTATTAAATACGCATGCATTACCTTATCCCTGCATTTAACGGCATTTTGAAATCTGCGCTTTATCAACCGGATTTAAATATAATTTTAAGGCTCAAAGCAATCACTTTTTGAGAATGCCGATTATCGATCAACAATATTGCATCGCATCGGGGGAAAGAGTTACACTATCGTTTGAAAGAAGTCCTGGCGAATGCCGATTGCGACATCGCATCGGACTAGCGCGTGAACACATTACCAGATGCATATTAAGTGATTTGCTGACTTCCGATAGCGATATCGCATCGCATTGGGGAAAAACCTGAGTGTCTTATGAGAGTGCATGGGATTCCGCCGACGGCCGATAGCGATATCGCATCGGGTCGGGGTTTATAACTTAAAGTGTTTTCCCACAAGAGGCAGTGCCGTTAGCCGATCGCCGATATAGCGTCGCATCGGGGTGTAAGATATGTGCTCTTTTTGTGTATGCATTGAATACCGCCGATCGCCGATAGCGATATCGCATCGGCAAAGACCAAAGTGCCATTTAAATGCGTCTCTCTTGTTATTGCGATATGCGATCTTGCGATCGCTTTATCGCAATAACAAAAGATTGTTTTTATTTTGGGAACATTGTTATTCGAAAAAGGCTTCAATTCACAAACACATTTGATTATCATATCCTTTTCGAACAAAATCATTAATGCCAATTAATTTTTTTAAAAGGGACCCATTTCATATGTTGATTGTTATGAATACAGATGATATGAAATGGGGGGTTGTTGTAGGGCACAACAATTGGCGATTCGTTGGTAGAACCAGTTATCTCTGAAATTAATACAAACACTCAAGCTTTTCAAAAATAGAAACTCAATCAGAAGGAGAACTTCTAATATAACTAGATATTCATGTGTTCTGACTAAAGTGAACTTCATTTTGTTAACTTCTTCCCATTTAGTTTCAAGAAACCAAATACATAATAAGTTTCAAAAATAAGTCTTTATTGGTTCATAGTGATAAAATAGAAAACTTTCCCACATCAGCTTTTATAATTAACCCCTTTGTCATAGGTAGAGCCTCTGTTGCCAACAAACATTTATAGTCTCGACAGGGATACCTTTTAACCATAGTATTGTCCACTTTTCCATTCACATAAGAGTGTGATTAGCAGAATGAATCCATAAAATGTTTTCATATTTTATTTTTCATCTGTTTTTCTTTGTAATTAATAAGATAAAAAAGCCACTGTCCTGGTTTGGTGGCCAGCTTATGACAATGCCATTCACTGGTAATAATTTAACTGATCAAGCTGGCTCGTGATGAGACCCCTTGTCTTGAAATTTCAAGCCATTACCCTGTTTTGGTAGGCAGTATTGGTAATGTCAGTTAACCTATTTTCCTATGAACATGGTAAGCAGGCTTATGATAAGACCTCTTATCTTTAATCTTTTATATTTTAGAATTACACTCTGAGTAATCATAACCTTTAGTGAATGGGGTGAACAATCTTCTCCTTAAGAGAAAATGGATGACAGGTGAAGAGTTGAAGATACTGAAAATGGCTTAGCTTCTATCTTTTAACAGATAACCTTTGGAGACTAGTTTTGAAAACAGAAAATGATTCAAAACTTTTACCTCTTGAGAGGAGTCTTCAAAATTTAAATTATAGTTTCAGAACACAAGGATATCTAGTTTCCTAGAAACTATTTCTTTTGATTGAGGGTTCTATTATCTAAAAACAAATATTTATATTATTTTTGTGAGACAACTTCCTCAAACACAACAAAAGGTTAACGGAGATACTCTACAGTTTTATTTCCTACAAATCCTACAAACTACGCAAATCTGCAAAAGGAGAAGGGGTTACCTTCTCAATTAAAGAATTTCTTCAGGATCAGGCCATTGACGGGGAGAGAATCTCTCAACTCTGATAAGTCTTGCAATATAAAAGTTGAATGGCCTATCTTTTCACAGATCTGAAATGGTCCAAGCCACATTTTCTGAAATTTGGTATGCTTACCTTTATCTTCATGGGCCTTGTCCCATTTGAGAACTAAGTCACCAACTTGAAGTTGTTTGGAACTGGATGATGCTGAGTCGAAGGATGCTTTGATGATTTGTTGATGTCTGGCATGAGTGATTCTGGCTTTTTCCCTCTCTTCTTCTAATTTGAGAATTTGGTCATGTCTAAGTTGGATAGAAGAAGAAGGAGTCTCTTCAATGTACTGTACTAGGGCTAAAATGGAAGAACAAGATTTGTAGGCAACACAGATTCTTTTCCATATACCAAATTGAAAGGAGAGGTCCCTATAGAAGCCTTTTGTGTTATTCTATCAGCCCATAATGCAAAGACCAAAGATTTATGCCAGTTTCTATGATTTTGTTCAACAGTTCGCTTAATGATTTTGATGAGATTCTTATTAGTAGATTCGGGTAAACCGTTTCCCTGGGGATAATAATTGGAAGAATATTTCAGTTTAAACCCCCTTTTAATAGCAAAATCATACATAGCATTTCCTCAGAAATAGGAAGCATTATAAAAAACAAGAGCGTTTGGAACACCAAACCTGGTAATAATGAATTGGTCAATGAACTCGATAATTGCCTCTGCATTTTCCGCCTTCAAAGGAATAGCCTCTACACATTTCGTAACATAATCAGTAGCAGTAAGGATATACCTATGTTGTTTGGAAGATGGTGGAGTAATTTCCCCGATGATATCTAATCCCCATTGTTCGAATGGTTGTTCAATGTTGACAGGTTGCAGAGGGAACGCTGATTTTCGTTGTCTTCCACCAGATGTTTGGCAATTAAGGCATTTTCTTACGTACTCATGGCAATCTCTAAATAGAGTAGGCCAGTAATATACAGCATGAATAATATTGTGAGCTGTTGTGTCAGCTCCAAAATGTCCCCCAGCTGGTCCATCATGTAGCTCATGCAAAACCTTTTGAGCTTCAGGTTTCTCAAGACATCTTAACAGGATAGAATTATAATTTTGTTTAAACAACAGATCATCAATGAGAGTGAAATGCTTAGCTTTTGACCTAATGGCCCTTTTATTTTTGTAAGATAAATTTGGAGGAGCAAAACCGTTCTTCAAATAAAATATCAAATCAGCATATTGAGATTCAGAATCAGTGACACTTATCTGATTGATGGATTCAATCTGATCCTCATCGCTTGATTCGTGAATGTTTGATGCTCCTGCCAATATCCTGCAAAAACCTTGGCCCCTAACAATCTTTGCTGGCTTTATTTCTAAGTCATACTCTTGAAGCGCTGTAACCCAATTGGCTCTTTTTTCACCCAATTCTTTCTGAATTAATAGTTGTCTTACCGCTGGGAAAGGAACTATAACTTTTGTGTGGGTTTTCAAAAGGAAGGGTCTATAATGTTTGACTGCTTTGAATACAGCAAAGGCTTGTTTCTCCACATCAGAATAATTCAATTCGGCACCTTGAAGATTTGAACTGAAAAATGATATGGGTGCTTCTAAGTTGTTATCATTCAGTTGTGTGAGTACTGCGGCATATGAAGTGTTGGATGCAATAGTATATAGTGTAAAATGATTAGAAAAATTTGGAGTATTCAAGGCTGGGGCATTGATTATTGATTGTTTGATAACATCAAAAGCTTGCTTTTCTTCTGATCCCCATTTGAAGACTGAATTCTTCTTGATCATTGTCTGAAGTGGTAATACAATCTGCGAAAAATCTGGAACAAATCGTTTGACAAAATTAATCTGACCCAAAAATGACTGCATTGATTTTTTGTTATGTGGGAAAGGGATTTTAGAAATTTCATTAATCTGATCAGGATCAATATAAATACCATCTTTGGATACTATAAAGCCTAAGAGTTTTCCTTGGTCAAGAGCAAAGAAGGACTTCTTTGGGTTTAGGGAAATACCATATCTTTTGCATCGCTGAAAGATCTGATTTAAGTCGTGGAAATGATTATCTCTCTTCTTAGAATACACAGTAATATCGTGTAGATAGACGAATACTGATCGATTAATTAACCCTCTGAAGGCCATGTCCATAGCTCTCTGAAATGTCGCTCCGGCATTTATAAGACCAAAAGGCATTTTCTGATATGCATAGGTTCCCCATTTTGTTCTGAATGTAGTTTTAAGCTGGTCATTAGGATGTACCAGAACTTGATTGTACCCTGAAAAACTGTCTAGAAAAGACATCAATTCAGAACCTGCCACCGATTGGAGAATTTGCTCCATAGTAGGCAATGGGAAGTTGTCTTTTAAGCTCGCTTTGTTCAAATTCCTGAAATCAATACAGATTCGAATGTCGCCATTTTTCTTTCTGACTGGCACCATATTAGAGACCCAGTTTGAATGTCGGACTGGAAAGATAATCTTGGCTTTCAAGAGCTTGTTAAGTTCCGACTTTATCTGGCTCTCCAAACTTGGATGTATTTTTCTTAACTTTTGCTGAATCGGTTTCTGATCAGGAAGCATAGGAATGGTATGCTGGATAATAGATGTATCATATGTCTTTAAGTCATCATATTTCCATGCAAAAACCTGTTTGTTTTTTCTTAACAATTTAATAAATGCTTCCTTTTCCTTCTGAGATAGTCCTGTTCCTAAATTGATGTTTTGAGGAGACTCGTTGGTTCCTAGATTTATCAATTCAAACCTAAGGGTAGAACTCTGAAGCTTTGTATTAATTACAGGTTTAAACCTGTCTTTGATATCATAAAGATCTTCTAATTTTACCACTGGTTTAGGGATCGAATTTTCTTTGGGCACTTCTTTCATCTGGGAATCATGATCATCTTCCTCAATAACTTGCTTATCATAAGATTTCTCAGAAGTTAAAAATTGCAAAATATCATCATCATGATTAAATACTCTCCAATTAGTGACATTGTCAGGAATTGAAGGTCTGAAAAGTAATTCTACAGAAAATCTATCAAGGCTGTAGTCTTTAGAAGGTAGAAGCTTTGAAGCTACATTGGCTAGTAAATCTGCGGCGGAATTTTGAGATCGAGGTATAGAAGAAATGTTGAATGCCAAAAAGTGTGAGGTAAGCTCTTGAACGAGCGATTGGTAATGTTTAAGGTGAGTCGAAAGGCAATGAATTGCATTTCTAACCTGTTTGACAATGATTTCCGAATCGCCGAATACCTTTAGATATCGCACCTCCAGGCCGATTGCTTTGTATAATCCTTGGATTAAAGCTTCATATTCGGCTGTATTATTAGTGCACTCAAACTCTAACCTACAAGACAACATTGTCTTTTCTCCTTGCGGACTAACCAATATAATCCAGCTCCTGAACCTTCAGTGGACTTAGAGCCATCAAAATACAGAGACCAAAATAAAGGAATATTAACAAAAGTATCTACATTTTTCTCAGCATCATTAAAACATCTTGACCTATCAGTTTGTGAAAAATTTTCTATTTGAGATGTAAAATGATTAACTGAAAAAGGAGATGGTTGGGCAACAAAGTTGCCAAAGAATGATTCTGCCGAATAGTTCCCCAAAATGTTGTTGTTGAATGCCACAGGTTGGTTTTCTTGCTCGAATTCAGTAACTGTGTGGGTCATATGCTTCTCACGATCGATCCTTATTTGATTTGGCTTTCCCTTGTAGGGAAGCCACATATGTGACCAATCTGTAGAAATATACCCGTGCAGTTTTTCGGACCAATCTCTGCTCAATATTAAACCATAAAATTCAGGTATGTCGGCAATTAAAATATCAATTCTCTGGACAACCCTGGGGTCGGCAGACAACCTAATGATTACAAAATTAATTTCACCCACTAGCTACACTTTAGTCCTATCCAACTGCACAATATGAGTGGCTGACTTCTGTGGCTCAATGTTCAGCTTAGAAAAAACTGAAGCTGGCATTATATTAGATGAAGCCCCTGAATCAATTAAACAGTTGTGCAGGTTTCTATTATAAATCTCGTACGTCAGCAGGAAGGGTGGAGTGTGAGAATTTGATTTATCTCCAATTAGAACTGAATCGGTAGCTTCAACCATACCTGCAGGAGGCTGGCCTTGATCGTTGGTAGCTCTTGTACTGGGAAGGGGAGTAGAGGGAACAACATTTAATTCTTTGAGAAGTAATTTTTGTTGATGTTTTAATTTGCTAAGCTCAAACATAGTTATATTTGCCTTAGTTTTCTTCATATCATCAACAATATTATACTCCATTGAGTCAGATATCACTAATGTCTTGGATGTTGAAGGAGTATTAGAAGTTGAAGGCTGGTTTTGGGGGGCTACTACAGGCGACTTCTTGGGGGGAATTTTTTCCTTTGTTGTAGCAGCACTTGCGCTCCTCTTCCTCGAGGTTGCCTGGGGAAGTTCAGAAGTACTTTTACTTCTTGTAGTAACCGGAAAGGCTTCTTCTTCATTCTCAGTATCAAAGTTTGGGAGTATAAAATCCCACATTCCATGGCATTCAGCTACATCTTCTTCATCATCGATTTATGAAGTCGTCTCCTCTTCCTCTTCTTCTTGGTCTAAATCTGCATTAGATATGACGTTGGGTGGCTTTGATTCAGTTTCTTTGTAAGTTCTAAATGGTCTTTTATTTGAGGTTTCGGCCACCTGCTTCTTGATATCAACCATTTCGTTAGACAATGTTTTAAGGACCTTTTGTAAACCTTCCATGTCATAGGGGTCCTTTAGGGTTTTCTTCTTGGAATCTTCTTTAAACGAGACTTTTTTGGCTTTTCGATCTTCTAGAGCAGCTTTCTTCTCAAGAGCATTAATGCGCTTTTCAACAACAAGTGCTTCTTTCATGTTTTCAGCTAAGGTAGGTTTCCCAGCCCTGTCTACAAAAATAGCTATGTTGGCAGGTAAGGCGGTAATATACCATTCGCTTCAGATTTGTTCACTTGGTTTAGAATCGGTAGGGATTTTATTCAGGAGTTTATTAAATCTGGCATTAAACTCCTTTATTGGTTCCCTATGCTCTATCCTCAAATTGGAGAGATCGTTTATTAAAGTAGCTAAGGACCTATCATCTCCATACTTGGTAAGAAACTGCTCTTGGCATGTGTTCCAACTGGTAATTGAACCAGAAGGTAAGGAAAAATACCAGGATCCTGCTGATCCTTGTAAAGTGTAGGGGAAAAGTCTTACAACAACATCTTGCTCTGTCACTCCTTTTAAGTTAACTGCTAACATAAAATTGTTAATATGTTCTTCAGCTTGGGTTCCGTTATCTGGATTAAATTTAGGCAACCATTTTTCGGGATCATCTGGTAGATCATGCAATGGTCCAGGCATGTTGACTGCACCCGGCCTAGTCCATGGATCTGCCATTATGCTAGCGACAGTGGTTGACACTACTGTTGGAATTCCAGATGTTTGGGGAGGTATCAAAGATGAAGAGTGAATAGGTTGGGATATTGAGGCTCCTGTTCCCTGATGAACAACAATATGTAATGGAGGAGTGGGTGGTTGACTTTGCAGATGAGGAGATGAAATGGATGATGTGGAAGAAAAATCCCCACTATCAGATCCTTCAGTATTTTTCTTTGGCTTTTTCCTTTTGGGTAAAGGAAACTCAGTGGGTTCAATACCAAGTTTTTCGCTCTGAAGTTTAGTAAGAGGATGAGTGAGGTTGAACTGCGAAGTCACACTGCTTTCTGATATCTCAGATTTCTGTGGTGAGATCGAGAAGCTCTGAAGTTTATGGATTAGAGACTGGACTTCAGGAGATTCAAGACTTAGCTGTTCTGGGATATGATGGGATTGAGCAGTGGTGGTAGATTCCTCTTCTTCTTGGTTATGGGCTGGCGAACCAGCATGTAATTGAGAAGAACGAGGAGATTTGGAGGGAGAATTACTCTTAGAATGACTTGCTGATTTGGGTCTGCTTGCCATTCACAGTCAAGGCCCTCCTTCTAGCGCCAAAAATGTTGATGCCCCGAAAATCGTTGCAACAACATTGGGGAAACCACCCGGTCCGGACCTTAGTGCAGCTCCTTTTCCGTTTGGAATAGTGGTTCCGACTGGGGATAATGGGACCAGTTTCCCAAGAATTATAAGTAAACGGGATGGATGAGTGACTTATGATATAGGATGGTAATAAGCGAACAGCTAAACTATAAGCGAAATGTAATAACTATAATCTAATCCCGGGACTTATCACTTAGTAAAGCGTAGCGTTTGATGATCTGTGCTTTAAGGCAGGCATATAGATGACTCTAACACTTAAGCATAGATGTTTAAACCATTTAAAATTGCTCTGCATAATTAGTTATGCAGAGCGATTATAGCGAATTACTACACTTAATCGTTTATATCATTGATACATGCATGGGTGAAAGAGATAACAAATCACCAAAACATTCAATAGTGAAACGAAATGAAGATTCGCTGTTATATCGCATACATGCATTCAACAATAGCAAAGATAATAACACAGCAATTCATATAATAAGAAAGAACACAGATACAGATAATAGTACCATGTAAGCTGCTCGATCAATCCAGTATATTAATCACTATGTCGCAGTCCTTCCTTCAAATCAGAAAGCATTCCCAACAACAGACAGTCGTGCGCAATTGTGTAAAACAACCTTCTAATCAAAATTAAGAACCGTTGGTCGAGTTTCACAAAAGAATATAGACTGAAGCACAATAGTGCAAACTTCAGCCTTTTAGTCTATTACAAAATTTTACGACCCTTTCCAAAACAATGAAAGGGTCTATAAATACTATACTAATCTAAATATCTAAACAACTGAAAAGCTATTAAATTGGCATCAATAAATGTTTTTTCCATCTTTCTTGGCGATCTGGCAGTTGGCGGCAATGCTTCATTCGGTGGGTTCTTTGCCTTTACTCCTTAGCTGACATATCGCCAGCATTGGCTCTACTTCTGGTGGAGTGTTGAGACGCGAAGTTAGCTGGGCATCATATGTAGCATCCTGAATGTCGGGGATCAGGCATCCGAGGGCATCTGTTAAACACTTGAGAGCAGACCTTTGAGTATGTGGCTTGACTAGAAAGAGCCAATATGCATCAGAGGTTAAAGTATTTACTCCGGTAATTAACTTCCTCTGTTCCTCCAAGTCATGATAACTTGTTTGTTCAAGCATATCTGCTGTTGTTATGCTTCCAGGTGTGCACTTGGAGATCATGTTTGCCAAATAAAGTGTATCATTGACTAGGTCGATCATATTGCTGGCAATTATTTTACACCTGGAAGCCGCCCTTTTTGCTTTCATTACCTGAGTGTTCCATTCCGTGAAGAGTATGTCCTTGTACGCTTCATGGATTCGGGACAAATTCGCCGCTTTCCCTTCTTCAGTGTCTTGCCACTCAAGATAATCGGATATGGCTTCTTCGGCCTGATCTAGCTCATTTCTGGCCTTCTCTATTTGCTGACACACTGTTGTAGATATTTCGCATAATGGCTCAGCCTTAGCAAGTTGTTGACATAGAAGTCTGATCTGAGACAGTAATGCGCTATTTATTTGAGTTGCCTCTGCTCTGAAAACTTTCACATTCTGTGTGCTCTTGATACCTTCGAGCTGTGCTGATAGTTGAGCTATTCGCTCATCTTTCGATTTCATCATCAGCTCATTTGATGCTTTCAACTGTGACAATGCCTCCGACAATTCTTTTGCCTTCTGAGTTTCACTTTGGTCTATCCTTTGTCTTTCAATTTGCAGTTGCTGGGTTAACAAATTGTTTTCCTGCTGTTGAGCCAGCAACTGCTCTTCCACCTGTGCTGCTTTGTTTTTCGCTTCAATTACCTCTGCCTGTAATGCATATATTTCATGGTCCTTAGTCTTCAACAGAAGACTTACCTCTGATGCTTTGTCGATAGTTGCTGCAGAATAAGCTCCTGCGAATTGAGACAGCTTTGTTAGATCATCGGAGGTATCCAAATCCTCCTTCCAGACCATATTGCCCGTGATTGTTTGCTCAGGAAAGATAGAAGGTTGATCAAGCCTTCGTCTTTTCTTAGAGCGCTTAATAACGACTCTATGCTTTGGGCTGTAGAAAATATCCAGGGGAGGAATTTCTTCCACCTGGAGAACAATTTGATCGGAAGGGTCCTTATTGATTACCTCGACATCCTGTGAAATGGGTGGGCCGCTGGTTCCTCCTAGAACCTGAGAAGAAGTGGTATCGGGCGCATCGCTTGTTTTAGAGGTGTCTGTGTCTTTGGAGCCTTCCTTACCACTGATAATGGAATCGAATTGGTTCCATTGTTTAATCAATTCAGGATCGGTGGAGGTTTGCTTATGTTGCTCTGTAAGGGCTTTGCTCCGTTCTTTTTCTTGTTCTAACTTCTGCTGTTCTTCAAGTGCTTTCCGCTGCTGCTCCTCTTGCGCTTTCTGTTGTTGCTCCTCTAATTCCTTTTTCTGCCTATCTGCCAGTTCTTTCTTTAGTTTCTCTTCTTCCTTCTTCTTCCTCTGCTCTTGATCCTTCTATGCCTTTTGCTGCCTTTCTATCTGCTCCTTTTTCTGCCTCTCTGCTTGCTCTTTTCTTTGCTTCTCAGCCTGCAGCTTCTTCTGCCTTTCCTCCTGTTGTTTATCCTGTTCTTTAGTTGTAACAGGAGGTGGATGTATCTGTTGCCGACCAGGCTCGCTTGAGGAAGACGCTGGGGTTGTGGATAATAAATCTAGAGGCAGAGTTTGCAACCTCTGCTCCCTAAGTTTATTAAACTCAGTCAACGCCTCATCGTTATATTTCATTCTGGCAAGCTGTTTGGTTTGACTTATTGTATCGGCACCTGCGAACAGGTCATCAAACATATCCTCTTGATGATCAACTTTTGTTAATTTTGCTTGTTCTAGGGAAGTGTAGGCAGTTTGCTTTGGATCATAGAGTCTGTTTGGGATAGTGGCCAGGGATAAAGTTTGGAGTTTTGTCGCTTCTTTTTCTGCATGCTTGTAATTAAGGAGAGTAAAAACCCCAATTCTTAAAGGAAAAGAGGGCCAACCTCTCTTCTTCTCCTCTTTGAGAGTTTGTGTGACACTCTCGGCCATAATCTGGTAGCAGATTTCCCGGGCTAACAGTTTGTCTGGGATATATAAAGGGAGGACATTCAGCCTAGCCTTACTTTCAAAAGCTCTGATATAGGTGAAATTCTCTTCCCCGAACCAACTTGCTACGGCTGGTAAGTCAAAAGAAGCTTCATAGGAAATTCTGGGAATGGGCTTGTCATAAATAGAATAGTAAATGGGCACCATGAAACCATTACAAACTTGGTACAAATGGTCCTTGTAAGAGGACTTCCACAATTTCTGATGGTATAAATGAATGGGTGTTGGATCTTGGGTGGTCCATCTCCAACCGAGGACAGGAAACTCAGAATTAAAACACAGGGTATCCATAATGTAAGCAGTATAATAAAATGGCGGGATTTTCCTTTCGGTGACTATAGTTTTGGCTCTAAATTCACGAATAGCTACGACCAACTTATCAGAAAGAATAGTGGCCCAATCCATAATTATACTATTGACAGCCGCTTCCATTAGGGGAACCATGTCAATATTGATATTAACGGAGTCATGTAATCCCCACAATCTACACATCATAATCCCCGCATAGCAATAGGGAGAAGCCAAAGAAACGTTGGAGTACTTACCCGAACTTTCATGCTTGTGTTTGGCTGGGTTCTGCCTCCAATCTCGGAGGGGTTCGGATGGTGATTCATTTTCTTTTGCAAATTTCTCCACGAAGGCTCTGTTATAGACTAGCTCCGGTTCAGGCAAATGATACATTCGCCTCAGGTCATCAGGCTTGAACGACCCGAAAATCCTTCCATCCCTTGTATGAAAAGTTCTATCAGTGATGGGGATTTCTTCAATTGCCCAGCGCACTACGTTAGTGTAAGGTAGGACCTGCTCTCTGGCTGCTATTCTGTGTAAAAAGGAGTCGGCCAAGTCTTTGAGAGTTGCATCAGACTTCCTTAGTACATCCACACTAGCCTTTGTCACTACCTTTTGTGGTTGCTCGGCCTCTAACAGATTATATGTGCCCTGCCATGTGGTCCTAGCAAGACCAGTGCACGTAGTGTCCGAGATTAGGCCTTTCTTCGAAATTGTAGCAGCTTGACCTGCAACAGGTGTTGTAGTGGAACCGGCAGCCCTCTTGTGTTTCTTCCCCATCATGTTCAAGCTTTTCTCAACAAACGAACTCTACACAAATGCAAGAGAAATCGTAACACGAGAAATAATGAAGACAAAGCATAATGGGAAAGATATATATCACTTGAAGCGTGGCGATATTAATTTTCAAAAGGTGGCTGCGGATCCAATCACTGGTAAGAGATCGCATATGCATTAATGGTGTTTTTAAGGCCTGCTACCCATTAAATGACCTTTACACTGTTATTCAGCTGAATGACCCCCTAACATGTGCAACAGATATGAAAATGCTTTAGACGCAAGTATTCGTTAATCGAAGGGGCAAAGTTATTAAATACGCATGCATTACCTTATCCCTGCATTTAACGGCATTTTGAAATCTGCGCTTTATCAACCGGATTTAAATATAATTTTAAGGCTCAAAGCAATCACTTTTTGAGAATGCCGATTACCGATCAACAATATCGCATCGCATCGGGGGAAAGAGTTACACTATCGTTTGAAAGAAGTCCTGGCGAATGCCGATTGCGACATCGCATCGGACTAGCGCGTGAACACATTACCAGATGCATATTAAGTGATTTTCCGACTTCCGATAGCGATATCGCATCGCATCGGGGAAAAACCTGAGCGCCTTATGAGAGTGCATGGGATTCCGCCGACGGCCGATAGCGATATCGCATCGGGTCGGGGTTTATAACTTAAAGTGTTTTCCCACAAGAGGCAGTGCCGATAGCCGATCGCCGATATAGCGTCGCATCGGGGTGTAAGATATGTGCTCTTTTTGTGTATGCATTGAATACCGCCGATCGCCGATAGCGATATCGCATCGGCAAAGACCAAAGTGCCATTTAAATGCATCTCTCTTGTTATTGCGATATGCGATCTTGCGATCGCTTTATCGCAATAACAAAAGATTGTTTTATTTTGGGAACATTGTTATTCGAAAAAGGCTTCAATTCACAAACACATTTGATTATCATATCCTTTTCGAACAAAATCATTAATGCCAATTAATTTTTTTAAAAGGGACCCATTTCATATGTTGATTGTTATGAATACAGATGATATGAAATGGGGGGTTGTTGTAGGGCACAACAATTGGCGATTCGTTGGTAGAACCAGTTATCTCTGAAATTAATACAAACACTCAAGCTTTTCAAAAATAGAAACTCAATCAGAAGGAGAACTTCTAATATAACTAGATATTCATGTGTTCTGACTAAAGTGAACTTCATTTTGTTAACTTCTTCCCATTTAGTTTCAAGAAACCAAATACATAATAAGTTTCAAAAATAAGTCTTTATTGGTTCATAGTGATAAAATAGAAAACTTTCCCACATCAGCTTTTATAATTAACCCCTTTCTCATAGGTAGAGCCTCTGTTGCCAGCAAACATTTATAGTCTCGACAGGGATACCTTTTAACCATAGTATTGTCCACTTTTCCATTCACATAAGAGTGTGATTAACAGAATGAATCCATAAAATGTTTTCATATTTTATTTTCCATCTGTTTTTCTTTGTAATTAATAAGATAAAAAAGCCACTGTCCTGGTTTGGTGGCCAGCTTATGACAATGCCATTCACTGGTAATAATTTAACTGATCAAGCTGGCTCGTGATGAGACCCCTTGTCTTGAAATTTCAAGCCATTACCCTGTTTTGGTAGGCAGTATTGGTAATGTCAGTTAACCTATTTTCCTATGAACATGGTAAGCAGGCTTATGATAAGACCTCTTATCTTTAATCTTTTATATTTTAGAATTACACTCTGAGTAATCATAACCTTTAGTGAATGGGGTGAACAATCTTCTCCTTAAGAGCAAATGGATGACAGGTGAAGAGTTGAAGATACTGAAAATGGGTTAGCTTCTATCTTTTAACAGATAACCTTTGGAGACTAGTTTTGAAAACAGAAAATGATTCAGAACTTTTACCTCTTGAGAGGAGTCTTCAAAATTTAAATTATAGTTTCAGAACACAAGGATATCTAGTTTCCTAGAAACTATTTCTTTTGATTGAGGGTTCTATTATCTAAAAACAAATATTTATATTATTTTTGTGAGACAGCTTCCTCAAACACAACAAAAGGTCAATGGAGATACTCTACAGTTTTATTTCCTACCAATCCTACAAACTACGCAAATCTACAAAAGGAGAAGGGGTTACCTTCTCAATTAAAGAATTTCTTCAGGATCAGGCCATTGACGGGGAGAGAATCTCTCAACCCTGATAAGTCTTGCAATATAAAAGTTGAATGGCCTATCTTTTCACAGATCTGAAATGGTCCAAGCCACATTTTCTGAAATTTGGTATGCTTACCTTTATCTTCATGGGCCTTGTCCCATTTGAGAACTAAATCACCAACTTGAAGTTGTTTGGAACCGGATGATGCTGAGTCGAAGGATGCTTTGATGATTTGTTGATGTCTAGCATGAGTGATTCTGGCTTTTTCCCTCTCTTCTTCTAATTTGAGAATTTGGTCATGTCTAAGTTGGATAGAAGAAGAAGGAGTCTCTTCAATGTACTGTACTAGGGCTAAAGATGGAAGAACAAGATTTGTAGGCAACATGGCTTCTTTTCCATATACCAAATTGAAAGGAGAGGTCCCTATAGAAGCCTTTTGTGTTATTCTATCAGCCCATAATGCAAAGACCAAAGATTTATGCCATTTTCTATGATTTTGTTCAACAGTTCGCTTAATGATTTTGATGAAATTCTTATTAGTAGATTCGGGTAAACTGTTTCCCTGGGGATAATAATTGGAAGAATATTTCAGTTTAAACCCCCTTTTAATAGCAAAATCATACATAGCGTTTCCTGAGAAATAGGAAGCATTATCAAAAACAAGAGCGTTTGGAACACCAAACCTGGTAATGATGAATTGGTCAATGAACTCGATAATTGCCTCTGCATTTGCCGCCTTCAAAGGAATAGCCTCTACCCATTTAGTAAAATAATCAGTAGCAGTAAGGATATACCTATGTTGTTTGGAAGATGGTGGAGTAATTTCCCCGATGATATCTAATCCCCATTGTTCGAATGGCTGTTCAATGTTGACAGGTTGCAGAGGGAAAGCTGATTTTCGTTGTCTTCCACCAGATGTTTGGCAATTAAGGCATTTTCTTACGTACTCATGGCAATCTCTAAATAGAGTAGGCCAATAATATCCAGCATGAATAATCTTGTGAGCTGTTGTGTCAGCTCCAAAATGTCCCCCAGCTGGTCCATCATGTAGCTCCTGCAAAACCTTTTGAGCTTCAGGTTTCTCAAGACATCTTAACAGGATAGAATCATAATTTTGTTTAAACAACACATCATCAATGAGAGTGAAATTCTTAGCTTTTGACCTAATGGCCCTTTTATTTTTGTAAGATAAATTTGGAGGAGCAAAACCGTTCTTCAAATAAAATATCAAATCAGCATATTGAGATTCAGAATCAGTGACACTTATCTGATTGATGGATTCAATCTGATCCTCATCGCTTGATTCGTGAATGTTTGATGCTCCTGCCAATATCCTGCAAAAACCTTGGCCCCTAACAATCTTTGCTGGCTTTATTTCTAAGTCATACTCTTGAAGCGCTGTAACCCAATTGGCTCTTTTTTCACCCAATTCTTTCTGAATTAATAGTTGTCTTACCGCTGGGAAAGGAACTATAACTTTTGTGTGGGTTTTCAAAAGGAAGGGTCTATAATGTTTGACTGCTTTGAATACAGCAAAGGCTTGTTTCTCCACATCAGAATAATTCAATTCGGCACCTTGAAGATTTGAACTGAAAAATGATATGGGTGCTTTTAAGTTGTTATCATTCAGTTGTGTGAGTACTGCGGCATATGAAGTGTTGGATGCAATAGTATATAGTGTAAAATGATTAGAAAAATTTGGAGTATTCAAGGCTGGGGCATTGATTATTGATTGTTTGATAACATCAAAAGCTTGCTTTTCTTCTGATCCCCATTTGAAGACTGAATTCTTCTTGATCATTGTCTGAAGTGGTAATACAATCTGCGAAAAATCTGGAACAAATCGTTTGACAAAATTAATCTGACCCAAAAATGACTGCATTGATTTTTTGTTATGTGGGAAAGGGATTTCAGAAATTTCATTAATCCGATCAGGATCAATATAAATACCATCTTTGGATACTATAAAGCCTAAGAGTTTTCCTTGGTCAAGAGCAAAGAAGGACTTCTTTGGGTTTAGGAAATACCATATCTTTTGCATCGCTGAAAGATCTGATTTAAGTCGTGCAAATGATTATCTCTCTTCTTAGAATACACAGTAATATCGTCTAGATAGACGACTACTGATCGATTAATTAACCCTCTGAAGGCCATGTCCATAGCTCTCTGAAATGTCGCTCCGGCATTTATAAGACCAAAAGGCATTTTCTGATATGCATAGGTTCCCCATTTTGTTCTGAATGTAGTTTTAAGCTGGTCATCAGGATGTACCAGAACTTGATTGTACCCTGAAAAACCGTCTAGAAAAGACATCAATTCAGAACCTGCCACCGATTGGAGAATTTGCTCCATAGTAGGCAATGGGAAGTTGTCTTTTAAGCTCGCTTTGTTCAAATTCCTGAAATCAATACAGATTCGAATGTCGCCATTTTTCTTTCTGACTGGCACCATATTAGAGACCCAGTTTGAATGTCGGACTGGAAAGATAATCTTGGCTTTCAAGAGCTTGTTAAGTTCCGACTTTATCTGGCTCTCCAAACTTGGATGTATTTTTCTTAACTTTTGCTGAATTGGTTTCTGATCAGGAAGCATAGGAATGGTATGCTGGATAATAGATGTATCATATGTCTTTAAGTCATCATATTTCCATGCAAAAACCTGTTTGTTTTTTCTTAACAATTTAATAAATGCTTCCTTTTCATTCTGAGATAGTCCTGTTCCTAAATTGATGTTTTGAGGAGACTCGTTGGTTCCTAGATTTATCAATTCAAACCTAAGGGTAGAACTCTGAAGCTTTGTATTAATTACAGGTTTAAACCTGTCTTTGATATCATAAAGATCTTCTAATTTTACCACTGGTTTAGGGATCGAATTTTCTTTGGGCACTTCTTTCATCTGGGAATCATGATCATCTTCCTCAATAACTTTCTTATCATAAGATTTCTCAGAAGTTAAAAATTGCAAAATATCATCATCATGATTAAATACTCTCCAATTAGTGACATTGTCAGGAATTGAAGGTCTGAAAAGTAATTCTACAGAAAATCTATCAAGGCTGTAGTCTTCAGAAGGTAGAAGCTTTGAAGCTACATTGGCTAGTAAATCTGCGGCGGAATTTTGAGATCGAGGTATAGAAGAAATGTTGAATGCCAAAAAGTGTGAGGTAAGCTCTTGAACGAGCGATTGGTAATGTTTAAGGTGAGTCGAAAGGCAATGAATTGCATTTCTAACCTGTTTGACAATGATTTCCGAATCGCCGAATACCTTTAGATATCGCACCTCCAGGCCGATTGCTTTGTATAATCCTTGGATTAAAGCTTCATATTCGGCTGTATTATTAGTGCACTCAAACTCTAACCTACAAGACAACATTGTCTTTTCTCCTTGCGGACTAACCAATATACATCCAGCTCCTGAACCTTCAGTGGACTTAGAGCCATCAAAATACAGAGACCAAAATAAAGGAATATTAACAAAAGTATCTACATTTTTCTCAGCATCATTAAAACATCTTGACCTATCAGTTTGTGAAAAATTTTCTATTTGAGATGTAAAATGATTAAATGAAAAAGGAGATGGTTGGGCAACAAAGTTACCAAAGAATGATTCTGCCGAATAGTTCCCCAAAATGTTGTTGTTGAATGCCACAGGTTGGTTTTCTTGCTCGAATTCAGTAACTGTGTGGGTCATATGCTTCTCACGATCGATCCTTATTTGATTTGGCTTTCCCTTGTAGGGAAGCCACATATGTGACCAATCTGTAGAAATATACCCGTGCAGTTTTTCGGACCAATCTCTGCTCAATATTAAACCATAAAATTCAGGTATGTCGGCAATTAAAATATCAATTCTCTGGACAACCCTGGGGTCGGCAAACAACCTGATGATTACAGAATTAATTTCACCCACTACCTGCACTTTAGTCCTATCCAACTGCACAATATGAGTGGCTGACTTCTGTGGCTCAATGTTCAGCTTAGAACAAACTGAAGCTGGCATTATATTAGATGAAGCCCCTGAATCAATTAAACAATTGTGCAGGTTTCTATTATAAATCTCGTACGTCAGCAGGAAGGGTGGAGTGTGAGAATTTGATTTATCTCCAATTAGAATTGAATCAGTAGCTTCAACCATACCTACAGGAGGCTGGCCTTGATCGCTGGCAGCTCTTGTACTGGGAAGGGGAGTAGAGGGAACAACATTTAATTCTTTGAGAAGTAATTTTTGTTGATGTTTTAATTTGCTAAGCTCAAACATAGTTATATTTGCCTTAGTTTTCTTCATATCATCAACAATATTATACTCCATTGAGTCAGATATCACTAATGTCTTGGATGTTGAAGGAGTATTAGAAGTTGAAGGCTGGTTTTGGGGGGCTACTACAGGCGACTTCTTGGGGGGAATTTTTTCCTTTGCTGTAGCAGCACCTGCGCTCCTCTTCCTCGAGGTTGCCTGGGGAAGTTCAGAAGTACTTTTACTTCTTGTAGTAACCGGAAAGGCTTCTTCTTCATTCTCAGTATCAGAGTTTGGGAGTATAAAATCCCACATTCCATGGCATTCAGCTACATCTTCTTCATCATCGGTTTGTGAAGTCGTCTCCTCTTCCTCTTCTTCTTGGTCTGAATCTGCGTTAGATATGACGTTGGGTGGCTTTGATTCAGTTTTCTTGTAAGTACTAAATGGTCTTTTATTTGAGGTTTCGGCCACCTGCTTCTTGATATCAACCATTTCGTTAGACAATGTTTTAAGGACCTTTTGTAAACCTTCCATGTAATAGGGGTCCTTTGGGGTTTTCTTCTTGGAATCTTCTTTAAACGAGACTTTTTTGGCTTTTCGATCTTCTAGAGCAGCTTTCTTCTCAAGAGCATTAATGCGCTTTTCAACAGCAAGTGCTTCTTTCATGTTTTCAGCTAAGGTAGGTTTCCCAGCCCTGTCTACAAAAATAGCTATGTTGGCAGGTAAGGCGGTAATATACCATTCGCTTCGGATTTGTTCACTTGGTTTAGAATCAGTAGGGATTTTATTCAGGAGTTTATTAAATCTGGCATTAAACTCCTTTATTGGTTCCCCATGCTCTATCCTCAAATTGGAGAGATCGTTTATTAAAGTAGCTAAGGACCTATCATCTCCATACTTGGTAAGAAACTGCTCTTGGCATGTGTTCCAACTGGTAATTGAACCAGAAGGTAAGGAAAAATACCAGGATCCTGCTGATCCTTGTAAAGTGTAGGGGAAAAGTCTTACAACAACATCTTGCTCTGTCACTCCTTTTAAGTTAACCGCTAACATAAAATTATTAATATGTTCTTCAGCTTGGGTTCCGTTATCTAGATTAAATTTAGGCAACCATTTTACGGGAGCATCTGGTAGATCATGCAATGGTCCAGGCATGTTGACTGCACCCGGCCTAGTCCATGGATCTTGCATTATGCTAGCGACAGTGGTTGACACTACTGTTGGAATTCCAGATGTTTGGGGAGGTATCAAAGATGAAGAGTGAATAGGTTGGGATATTGAGGCTCTTGTTCCCTGATGAACAACAATATGTAATGGACAAGTGGGTGGTTGACTTTGCAGATGAGGAGATGAAATGGAGGATGTGGAAGAAAAATCCCCACTATCAGATCCTTCAGTATTTTTCTTTGGCTTTTTCCTTTTGGGTAAAGGAAACTCAGTGGGTTCAATACCAAGTTGTTCACTCTGAAGTCTAGTAAGAGGATGAGTGAGGTTGAACTGCGAAGTCGCACTGCTTTCTGATATCTCAGATTTCTGTGGTGAGATCGAGAAGCTCTGAATTTTATGGATTAGAGACTGGACTTTAGGAGATTCAAGACTTAGATGTTCTGGGATATGATGGGATTGAGCAGTGGTGGTAGATTCCTCTTCTTCTTGGTTATGGGCTGGCGAACCAGCATGTAATTGAGAAGAACGAGGAGATTTGGAGGGAGAATTACTCTTAGAATGACTTGCCAATTTGGGTCTGCTTGCCATTCATAGTCAAGGCCCTCCTTCTAGCGCCAAAAATTTTGATGCCCCGAAAATCGTTGCAACAACATTGGGGAAACCACCCGGTCCGGACCTTAGTGCAGCTCCTTTTCCGTTTGGAATAGTGGTTCCGACTGGGGATAATGGGACCAGTTTCCCAAGAATTATAAGTAAACGGGATGGATGAGTGACTTATGATATAGGATGGTAATAAGCGAACAGCTAAACTATAAGCGAAATGTAATAACTATAATCTAATCCCGGGACTTATCACTTAGTAAAGCGTAGCGTTTGATGATCTGTGCTTTAAGGCAGGCATATAGATGACTGTAACACTTAAGCATAGATGTTTAAACCATTTAAAATTGCTCTGCATAATTAGTTATGCAGAGCGATTATAGCGAATTACTACACTTAATCGTTTATATCATTGATACATGCATGGGTGAAAGAGATAACAAATTACCAAAACATTCAATAGTGAAATGAAATGAAGATTCGCTGTTATATCGCATACATGCATTCAACAATAGCAAAGATAATAACACAGCAATTCATATAATAAGAAAGAACATAGATACAGATAATAGTACCATGTAAGCTGCTCGATCAATCCAGTATATTAATCACTATGTCGCAGTCCTTCCTTCAAATCAGAAAGCATTCCCAACAACAGACAGTCGTGCGCAATTGTGTAAAACAGCCTTCTAATCAAAATTAAGAACCGTTGGTTGAGTTTCACAAAAGAATATAGACTGAAGCACAATAGTGCAAACTTCAGCCTTTTAGTCTATTACAAAATTTTACGACCCTTTCCAAAACAATGAAAGGGTCTATAAATACTATACTAATCTAAATATCTAAACAACTGAAAAGCTATTAAATTGGCATCAATAAATGTTTTTTCCATCTTTCTTGGCGATCTGGCAGTTGGCGGCAATGCTTCATTCGGTGGGTTCTTTGCCTTTACTCCTTAGCTGACATATCGCCAGCATTGGCTCTACTTCTGGTGGAGTGTTCAGACGCGAAGTTAGCTGGGCATCATATGTAGCATCCTGAATGTCGGGGATCAGGCATCCGAGGGCATCTGTTAAACACTTGAGAGCAGACCTTTGAGTATGTGGCTTGACTAGAAAGAGCCAATATGCATCAGAGGTTAAAGTATTTACTCCGGTAATTAACTTCCTCTATTCCTCCAAGTCATGATAACTTGTTTGTTCAAGCATATCTGTTGTTGTTATGCTTCCAGGTGTGCACTTGGAGATCATGTTTGCCAAATAAAGTGTATCATTGACTAGGTCGATCATATTGCTGGCAATTATTTTACACCTGGAAGCCGCCCTTTCTGCTTTCATTACCTGAGTGTTCCATTCCGTGAAGAGTATGTCCTTGTACGCTTCATGGATTCGGGACAAATTCGCCGCTTTCCCTTCTTCAGTGTCTTGCCACTCAAGATAATCGGATATGGCTTCTTCGGCCTGATCTAGCTCATTTCTGGCCTTCTCTATTTGCTCACACACTGTTGTAGATATTTCGCATAATGGCTCAGCCTTAACAAGTTGTTGACATAGAAGTCTGATCTGAGACAGTAATGCGGTATTTATTTGGGTTGCCTCTGCTCTGAAAACTTTCACATTCTGTGTGCTCTTGATACCTTCGAGCTGTGCTGATAGTTGAGCTATTCGCTCATCTTTCGTTTTCATCATCAGCTCATTTGATGCTTTCAACTATGACAATGCCTCCGACAATTCTTTTGCCTTCTGAGTTTCACTTTGGTCTATCCTTTGACTTTCAATTTGCAGTTGCTGGGTTAACAAATTGTTTTCCTGCTGTTGAGCCAGCAACTGCTCTTCCACCTGTGCTGCTTTTTTTTTCGCCTCAATTACCTCTGCCTGTAATGCATATATTTCATGGTCCTTAGTCTTCAACAGAAGACTTACCTCCGATGCTTTGTCGACAGTTGCTGCAGAATAAGCTCCTGTGAATTGAGACAGCTTTGTTAGATCATCGGAGGGATCCAAATCCTCCTTCCAGACAATATTGCCCGTGATTGTTTGCTCAACAAAGATAGAAGGTTGATCAAGCCTTTGTCTTTTCTTAGAGCGCTTAATAGCGGCTCTATGCTTTGGGCTGTAGAAAATATCCAGGGGAGGAATTTCTTCCACCTGGAGAACAATTTGATCGGAAGGGTCCTTATTGATTACCTCGACATCCTGTGAAATGGGTGGGCCGCTGGTTCCTCCTAGAACCTGAGAAGAAGTGGTATCGGGTGCATCGCTTGTTTTAGAGGTGTCTGTGTCTTTGGAGCCTTCCTTACCACTGATAATGGAATCGAATTGGTTCCATTGTTTAATCAATTCAGGATCGGTGGAGGTTTGCTTATGTTGCTCTGTAAGGGCTTTGCTCCGTTCTTTTTCTTGTTCTAACTTCTGCTGTTCTTCAAGTGCTTTCCGCTGCTGCTCCTCTTGCGCTTTCCGCTGTTGCTCCTCTAATTCCTTTTTCTGCCTATCTGCCAGTTCTTTCTTTAGTTTCTCTTCTTCCTTCTTCTTCCTCTGCTCTTGATCGTTCTGTGCCTTTTGCTGCCTTTCTATTTGCTCCTTTTTCTGCCTCTCTGCTTGCTCTTTTCTTTGCTTCTCAGCCTGCAGCTTCTTCTGCCTTTCCTCCTGTAGTTTATCCTGTTCTTTAGTTGTAACAGGAGGTGGATGTATCTGTTGCCGACCAGGCTCGCTTGAGGAAGACGCTGGGGTTGTGGATAATAAATCTAGAGGCAGAGTTTGCAACCTCTGCTCCCTAAGTTTATTAAACTCAGTCAACGCCTCATCGTTATATTTCATTCTGGCAAGCTGTTTGGTTTGACTTATTGTATCGGCACCTGCGAATAGGTCATCAAACATATCCTCTTGATGATCAACTTTTGTTAATTTTGCTTGTTCTAGGGCAGTGTAGGCAGTTTGCTTTGGATCATAGAGTCTGTTTGGGATAGTGGCCAGGGATAAAGTTTGGAGTTTTGTCGCTTATTTTTCTGCATGCTTGTAATTAAGGAGAGTAAAAAACCCCAATTCTTAAAGGAAAAGAGGGCCAACCTCTCTTCTTCTCCTCTTTGAGAGTTTGTGTGACACTCTCGGCCATAATCTGGTAGCAGATTTCCCGGGCTAACAGTTTGTTTGGGATATATAAAGGGAGGACATGCGGCCTAGCCTTACTCCCAAAAACTCTGATATAGGTGAAATGCTCTTCCCCGAACCAACTTGCTACGGCCGGTAAGTCAAAAGAAGCTTCATAGGAAATTCTGGGAATGGGCTTGTCATAAATAGAATAGTAAATGGGCACCATGAAACCATTACAAACTTTGTACAAATGGTCTTTGTAAGAGGACTTCCACAATTTCTGATGGTATAAATGAATGGGTGTTGGATCTTGGGTGGTCCATCTCCAACCGAGGACAGGAAACTCAGAATTAAAACACAGGGTATCCATAATGTAAGTAGTATAATAAAATGGCAGGATTTTCCTTTCGGTGACTATAGTTTTGGCTCTAAATTCATGAATAGCTACGACCAACTTATCAGAAAGAATAGTGGCCCAATCCATAATTATACTATTGACAGCCGCTTCCATTAGGGGAACCATGTCAATATTGATATTAACGGAGTCATGTAATCCCCACAATCTACACATCATAATCCCCGCATAGCAATAGGGAGAAGCCAAAGAAATGTTGGAGTACTTACCCGAACTTTCATGCTTGTGTTTGGCTGGGTTCTGCCTCCAATCTCGGAGGGGTTCGGATGGTGATTCATTTTCTTTTGCAAATTTCTCCACGAAGGCTCTGTTATAGACTAGCTCCGGTTCAGGCAAATGATACATTCGCCTCAGGTCATCAGGCTTGAACGACCTGAAAATCCTTCAATCCCTTGTATGAAAAGTTCTATCAGTGATGGGGATTTCTTCAATTACCCAGTGCACTACGTCAGTGTAAGGTAGGACCTGCTATCTGGCTGCTATTCTGTGTAAAAAGGAGTCAGCCAAGTCTTTGAGAGTTGCATCAGACTTCCTTAGTACATCCACACTAGCCTTTGTCACTACCTTTTGTGGTTGCTCGGCCTCTAACAGATTATATGTGCCCTGCCATGTGGTCCTAGCAAGACCAGTGCACGTAGTGTCCGAGATTAGGCCTTTCTTCGAAATTGTAGCAGCTTGACCTGCAACAGGTGTTGTAGTGGAACCGACAACCCTCTTGTGTTTCTTCCCCATCATGTTCAAGCTTTTCTCAACAAACGAACTCTACACAAATGCAAGAGAAATCGTAACACGAGAAATAATGAAGACAAAGCATAATGGGAAAGATATATATCACTTGAAGCGTGGCGATATTAATTTTCAAAAGGTGGCTGCGGATCCAATCACTGGTAAGAGATCGCATATGCATTAATGGTGTTTTTAAGGCCTGCTACCCATTAAATGACCTTTACATTATTATTCAGCTGAATGACCCCCTAACGCGTGCAACAGATATGAAAATGCTTTAGACGCAAGTATTCGTTAATCGAAGGGGCAAAGTTATTAAATACGCATGCATTACCTTATCCCTGCATTTAACGGCATTTTGAAATCTGTGCTTTATTAACCGGATTTAAATATAATTTTAAGGCTCAAAGCAATCACTTTTTGAGAATGCCGATTACCGATCAACAATATCGCATCGCATCGGGGGAAAGAGTTACACTATCATTTGAAAGAAGTCCTGGCGAATGCCGATTGTGACATCGCATGGGACTAGCGCGTGAACACATTACCAGATGCATATTAAGTGATTTGCCGACTTCCGATAGCGATATCGCATCGCATCGGAGAAAAACCTGAGCGTCTTATGAGAGTGCATGGGATTCCGCCGATGGCCGATAGCGATATCGCATCGGGTCGGGGTTTATAACTTAAAGTGTTTTCCCACAAGAGGTAGTGCCGATAGCCGATCGTCGATATAGCGTTGCATCGGGGTGTAAGATATGTGCTCTTTTTGTGTATGCATTGAATACCGCCGATCGCCAATAGCGATATCGCATCGGCAAAGACCAAAGTGCCATTTAAATGCGTCTCTCTTGTTATTGCGATATGTGATCTTGCGATCGCTTTATCGCAATAACGAAGTTTTTATTTTGGGAACATTGTTATTCGAAAAAGGCTTCAATTCACAAACACATTTGATTATCATATCCTTTTCGAACAAAATCATTAATGCCAATTAATTTTTTTAAAAGGGACCCATTTCATATGTTGATTGTTATGAATACAGATGATATGAAATGGGGGGTTGTTGTAGGGCACAACAGGACACTCTCTTTGTGTTGCGCTGCATCCATCTACTCCTTTAGTACCTTTTCCTTCTGTAGTTTTGCTAGCCTCTGCATAAGGGTGATAGTGCGCACCATCGCTTTGACTTCATCATATCTCTGCTACAACTCTTGGGCCTCCGTTTCCAACCTTTGCAAGGTGGGATCCTCCTGAAAATTGGTAACCACTTCGAGCGATTTCTCGAAGAGCACTATACACTATGTTACGACACTATCCACTACCGCCACATTCTCTTTCACAGCTGTCTCGGGCTGCTCTATGACTTCTGGCGGGGCCTTCAACTGCAATTCTACAATCTTGAGGTTCAGGTCAAATTGAACCTTTGCCAACTCTGTTATGGCGTCACGCACTCCAGCATTGAGCTTCCAAATCTTCACATCTACTGGCTCATCATCAGGAATGGCTAGCTCTCGAACAAACTTGAATGCCTCAGCCACCACCTTGGGTGTGCGCTCATTTTTGTCTGTGATGGATTTGATAAGGTTAACAATAGAATCTCTTTGTACCATCATCTGAGAGTTGTTGACTTTCTTCTCAATGATTACTTGTAACGCACGCTGTTCGCGGGCCCGAAGTTCCGCGATCACACTAGCTTGCAAATTGTGAAGTGCCTCACTGGGAAGCACAGACAAATTGAGCCTAATTCCTTTGAGGGCACTAACAGCGGGCCTGTCAGCTTCAGTATCTGTGGTTAGTGCTCCCTCTGATAGCATTATTTCCTAGGGATCTATTGTGCGCACCATTCCTGCTACTTTCGATGTGTCGGGCGCCAAACTAGTTGACGTTGTGCTGCTTCGTCGTATGTTGGTCTAGACCTATGACACCTGGATCTACAGCTTGCATACACCCATCTGAATGGCACGCAAGGCCTACTTCTATTGTAGCTCAAACTACTACAATAGTTCCATGGTGGCATCTCTCATCGTATCACCGATATCATTTAAATCACCTTCTTTTAAGGTGATTGGATCAAGAGAAATATTTCTCGCCTTAGACTTCTTTCGCATCCCTACCTTCTCTAGATATTTGTTTCACTTAACATGGAATGGAGTGGTCTCTAGGTCCTCTCCTCCCTAGTCCAACTGCTAGTCCTCCTCCTCTGTCTCCAGAGAAGGAAACTTCTGATTCCTGTCAGAGTCGTGCTCCTCTTCTTCCCTTTTCCTCTCGTCTTCTTTGTGGTGGACCACTCTGCCTTGGCCTTGTCCTCAGCCTCCTTTTTTCTCTTTTCAGCCAACTACTCCATCTTTAGCTTGGCCTTTTCCTTTTTCCACTGTGCTACGGTCTTGCTAGACCCAGTTGTCAAATCCAAGGCAATGCGCCAATCTACATCCAGCGGTCGAGGACCACTGTAATCATGTTGTCTGTGGCTAGGTATGGCAGGTCATACCATTTCTGCTCAGGATCCTTTTGTGTGCGTATCGAGACCCAGTGGAAGTCGGCCTTGAACTCCACATACTCTTGCAGCTTCTCAAAAATAGTTCGCGACAACTGCAGTTTGCGTTGATGGCCATATGGATGCTCATCTCCATCAAGATCCAAAAGAAATTGGTGTCCTTGACCCTTTGAGGGTCCTTCGTAGCCCATAGCAAAGTAAACTTTGCTGCCTCTGGTAGGTTGGGCATGGCCAGAGGAAACTGGCTATCCTTGGGTAACTCCCACGCGACTAACACTATGGACAGCATTAGCCAAGCATAGTGGAATGTTTTGCTGTGATCTTGAACCTCTCTGTAGTTCGCCAGGAATTCCCTACAGAGGTAGCGCGCCCAGTTAAACTGTACATCCTCCACGCATTGGGTTGCTAAGGCTACTACATGTGCCCAGACTTCATCTGCATGACACTTTCACATAATCTTCCCTACTAAGATTTGCGTTGCTACATTGACCGCAGGGTCAGCTATATTTGTGATGGCGTAGCTGCTCAGCTTCTTAGTGAGTTTGAATTTGTCCTTCACTGCTTCAGTGAGGTTGTACTCACCTCTCTTTCTACCAAATGCCATGGCCGTATTTTCTCCCAAGTGATGCAGTCGAGTGATCCTATGGATCAGCATGTCAGTGATGGGTATCGACTCTTCTAGCCACAGACACCCATCTTGCACCAAGCACAACAACTGCTTGATCTTTACCATGGTTATAGGTGTGTGTCTGTAATGCAGAACCCTAGCATATTTAAGAGACCCACCTTATCCACCCCTTTCACCGACTTTCTTGGCTCTAGCGTGGTCACACCAGAGTCTTTATAGAAGATGCAGTGCATGAGTTGGTCCATCGTTAAATGGGGAAAACATTCTTCATCAGCCAAATCCAAGTTCTCCAATTTTAAAAGGGGGATGCATCCCAGGCATGGAACTTCAAAGACGATTTGGTCTGGTAGTAAGGTTGTGTTCAGTGTGACCTTAATTTCACCAATATTCTTCGTAACCTCCATCTTGCCTCTTTGCAGAGGAATGTACTCGGGCAGTTTAGAAATGGGGTCAGACCCCTCCACATCAACATCCTCTGCCCCCTCCATATCAATGTCATCCACGGCCACATGGAGTTCTTCAACCTCGGCTTCAGGCTCTAGGTCAATCACCTTACCCTTTTCCTGTGCAGTGGGATTTCCTGTCTGTGGGTGCTTTTTAGGTGATGCGTGCATTGGCTGTTGTGCTTTCTTCTTGTCCTTATTTGATTTTAGACCCTCCTTGGTCAGCGTGGCCCTTGGCCTGGGTGTTCTAGTGGATTTAGGCACTTCTTCTTGTACTTATACACTTTCAACCTTCGGGGAAATGCCCTCAATTGCCATTACTACCTCTGGTGTCATCCCTTCGACCGTCCTTGCTTCTCCTGCACTCATAGTTTTTGAGGGAGCCAAAATTATGCTAGACAACAACACCTGCATCTCTGTTGCAAACTTCTCGAACACTGAAATTGCTATCAGGGCTTCAAAGATCTCAGGGTTCATACGTGCCTGATAGCTTAATACCTCAATTCTCAAAATGCCAAGTTTTTTTTGTTGGGCAGCCACCTCTAATTTATAGGAATTTTCGAATTCAAATCTCACCGTTCCCCCCATAACTCATTCATAAATGTTGGATTGGCGGTAGATTTTCGCAGATCTTTCCCTTAAACTCTGACTTAAATGTTACCCTCCTCACTCCATTTGGCCGTTTTCTGACTGTCAAGTGATGAACAGTGACCATAATGGTCACTTTTCGACTGCCCTGCACGGTCCCTTCTTGGGTAGCACAGCTCCTTGTCCATGTCTGTTGAGACTGTGACATTCCTTCATTTCATGCATTTCCCCAACCGTGCAACTCCCCAATGCGAGAAGTGTGGTTTGTAGTCCCATGCCTCCTTTCAATTGCCTGGAGAACTAAGACTATGCTTCCATAATGTAGTCATCTAGCTGGATCGCCGGTGTATGGCTTCAATGGCTTCCATTCACCCATCCTGGGAATGGTTCTCCATTCAATTTTACCAACTAAACTGCTCCACCATCGGTAATCTCCTTGATGACATATGGCACCAACCAATGGATCCTAAATTTCCCTACAAATTTATCAAAATTGTTGTCATATAAAAAAACTAGATCATTTACGTTAAAGGTGTGTACTTTGATGTGTTGATCATGCCATGCCTTTTCACGCTCCTTTTGAACCTGTTGATGGAATCCACTTAGAAATCTATCTTCTTCAAGCTCTGTTAGCTACGCGAGCCTCTCCTCCAAGGGCTCTGTGATCTACCATTCATGTGAATGCCACTATGCGTAGACTAGGTACAATGTACTCCATCGGTGTCAGAGCTTCCACGCCATAAACCAGTTTGAATGACATTTGTCCAGTCAACTTTTTGCAAGTCGTTCTATAAGCCCATAGCACTGTGGGTACGCAACATCCCAATCGTTTCTTTGAGCATTGCAAACATTCGTGAGCATGCTCTCCAATATTTTATTAAACGCTTCCACCATCCCATTAGCCTGTAGATGATAGGGTGTCCTCTTGTGATGGTACACCTAAAACTCCTCCATCATCGCGCTGATCGTCTAGTTGAGAAAGTGTGTACTGCAATCACTCATTAGAATTTTCAGACAACCGAAACTTGTGAGTATGTACTCAAAGATAAATTTTTCTGATGTCGCTCTCATACAGTCTTTCACAGGCTACGTCTCCACCCATCTGGTTAAATATTCAGTCACGGTGATGATGTACAACGCACCCATCTTCTTTCTTGGAGGCTAAATTGGTCCTACAAATTCAATTGACCACTTCTCGAAGGGCTATAGTGATATCTATGGATTCAGCGGCAGCTCATCCCCATGGGAGGATCTGTCGGTCCTTTAGCATGTGTCACATGCCCTACAATACGCTTTTGAATCCTTATGCAAGGTCGCCTACCCTAACCCAACGCATAGAATCTTCTGTGTTGTTGCCTTTCCTACATAATGACCTCCCATGGCTCCATCCTGAGCCTCAATGAGGATGTTGTTTTGTTCAAACTCTAGCACATAACGTTGCAATATTTCATCTATTCCCATTTTGTACAAGTGCCCTGTAATGACAGAAAAGTTTGTTGTGCACACAACCAATTCCTTCTTCTGTTGGCTTGTATATCCTTCTGGAGCTGTACATGTCATCATGAAGTGTATAATATATTCAAAGTGACTGCCCTCGATGTGCACTACAAAGAGCTGTGCTTCAAGTAGCCCCTCCTCCAAATTAGGGTTCCTCTCCCATTTTGATGCGCAACAGATGATCTGGTCCATCATTCAAACGTCCTGGTTTCATAATAACTTCAAATTCATACTGTTAGAACAACAACATCCACCTTCATATCTTTCCCCCTAGCACAGGCTTGTTGACCAGGTATTTCAATGTGGAATGGTTAGTATACATCTTAAAGTGTCCGCCCAACCAATAGTTCTTGAACTTATGGACCGCGTACACCATAGCTAATCCTTCGTGCTCCATTGTGGAATATTTTTTCTCCTCTTTGGACTGCTTCCGACTTGCAAACATTATAGGATGATCCAAGGGCCCTTCATCATCTTGTGTCAGTACTTCTCCCAACGAAATACATGACGCATCCACATGCACATGAAATTCCTTCTTCCAATCCAGGAAGACCAGGATCAGGGCGGTGACTATCTTCTCCTTCAGCACATCCAAGCTCTTCTAGCATTCTTCATTCCAACAGAACGTAACATCCATTTTTAACAATTTTTCCATTGGCGTTGTAATCTGGACATAGCTCTTGATGAATTTCCTATAGTATCATGTATGCCCCAGTGTTGCATGCAGTTGTTTCACACTCATTGGTGCCTCAAAATTGATTATGACCACAATCTTAACTGGGTCTACCATCAAGTCTTGTCTGCATACAACATGGCCTAGCAAGATCCCAAAAGGGATACAAAACAAACATTTCTTCAGATTGAGCATGATCTGGTATCTCAGGCATGTATCTAGCATCAAGCGCAGACTTGCCACATGCCACTTCACATGTCTGAGCACTGTCCAATCATTGAAGTATACTTCCAGAAATTTATGAATAAAATCCTTGAACGCTGCGATGACTACGCACGAAAAAATCATCCGTGCGTTCTTCAGCCCAAAAGGCATCACTATATACTAGAAGCATCCCCATTGAGTTCCGAAGGTCATCTTACTTCTATCCTTGGGTACGATCTTGATTGATGGTACCCAGAGAACCCATTAGTGAATTAATATGCTTCTTGGCTGCCAACGTTATCCAAGACCTCATCGGTGAATGGATTTGGGAAGGGATCATGCACACAGACATCATTCAACTTCCTAAGATCTACTCATATCCTTATTTCTTCCTTCTACTTCTTTTCTTGAACCACTATTGGGCTTACCAAATCAAATTCTTCCACTAGTTCAATAATGCCCACTGTGAGCATCTTATCTAACTCAATGCAGACCCTTTCCTTATATTTCGGATTGAGGTGCTAAGGTCTTTGTTTCACAAGTTTTGTACCCATTTTTAGGGTGATCTTCATGACACCCAAGTCTCCTATTATTCCTTTCAGATTAGAAAAATTCATGGGGAACATGTCTTGATATTCACAGAAAATTTTGGCGACCTTATCTATTGTCGCATTGTCCCAATAGTCCCCAATCTGTGTAAACTTCAGCTCTACCTCTGTGCGAGTGTTTACCCATCTAGTTTTGAGTGGCTCTGTTATGTCGAGGTTCTGTAGTTGTGGTCCTTAAACATCGCGGTGACCTTTAGCCTCTCGGATCTTAATCTTTCTCGAGTATTAGTATTCTTCTTCTATTGTTACATTGTAACACTCTAGTGCGTAGCTCAACTCGGTAGTCTAATCAAGTTGAATTAGGTCTAGAGGATCCTGCAGTATCCTAAATATGGTTGTCTTAACCTCTTGCAACGCTTCATCGATGGATTCAAATCCATCCTTAAAGTTGAACGTCATCAAAAATCCTTGGCATAAAACATCCCATTCTTCAGTGCCATGACAGAGCTCTGTCTCCAAGTACCAATTCATTGGTATAACTTCCAAGGTATGACAAAACAGATGGACCCACTCCGACTGTGGCTTTGCTCCATATACTTCAGTCCATTTGGCGAAATGATCATGCAGATCATTCCTCCTATCATACTTTTTTGCTAGTCATACCTTCAAGTGGCCAAAGCGTATCATCATCATCCTTCTATATTTGCACCAATCCTCAAAATTGTCCTTGTGGGTACTCCACCATCTTGCGAGTGTAACACGCAACACCCAATCTAATGCTTGGAAGCAATGCTTCTTGGGCACTTCCCTTTCGAATGCATCCAAAAAGCGATCAACATTAGTTAACCCGTCATAGTGAGGCAAATTTCTTACCTCTGATGATACGCAATGCAATAACTTGGTCATTATATTATAGCGCAACATAGATACTTCATGCAGCTGGTTCTGCCAGTGCTTTAGTGTTAGGATATTCCGACACATAGGATATAGTTAAGATCAACTTGGTCTAGTTTAGAGTTAGGTATAGAGTTAGGTAAAGTGTCTTTCTTTACCGTTGTACATATTGTAACTTACAATCCGACGGTCACGATATGTAGTGATCCGACGGTTCACTCTCACCTCGGTATTATCGACACTTGATCCGTGGCTTGACACCCGATTGGTCCATGAGTTCTATTTAAAGCGCATGGAGGGTCATTGTTCGGGCAATCCGTGCATGAGAGAAGCTTATGTAAATTTTCATTCTTTGATTAATAAATTGTCTGTACCCACGTTGGGACAGGCCGTGGACTGTTTCCCTCCTTGCACTCTGAGGGTTTTAACCACGTCAAAAATACTGGTGTATTGATTTGAGATCTGGTTGTGAGCGGTGTCCTTTTGGTATTCTTTCTGAGGAACTTACCCTGTAAATTCCTACATGGTATCAGAGCTATTTGAGGGCCGCATCCGTTGGTGATCCAAATCTGAAGCCGGTAGAACTGCATGCGGCTGTCGTTTCCTAGATCTGCTGTTTCTGACTGCTTTCTGGCCGAGAGGACTGCTCTTTTGCGTTCGGAGCATCTGTTTCAGTGAGGAACCCCTTTCGTTTCACGCGAAAAGGTTTCCGGTAGCCCTAGCTGCGTCATTTTTCAGATCTGGAGGTATACAGTGTTTTTTTTTGCAGTTTACTGTCATTTTCTCTCTGCTTATTTCGGTTTCGGTTTATTTAGCCTTTTTTTTCCCGGATCTATACCTTTCATTTCTGCGTATGCTCTTTGCCCTGCGACTCTGTGCGATCTGGGCAAATCAGAAACAGAAAGAAAGGATTTTTCTCATGCGTATGCTCTTTTCCCTGCACCTTAGTGTGATCTTGGAAAATCAGAAACATTGAGAAAAATATTTAGTTTTTCGGTTAAAAGCTAACTTTGAGATTTTTTTTTAAATTCTAGTTTTTTGGCTAAAGCTAACTTTGAGCCGTAAGGTTCGTTTTTCTTTGCATATTCGTGTTGGGTTTTGTGTTTTGTGTTTTGTAGGGGAAAAGAGCCTTCCCAAGGCAAGCACGCAAATCGAGCCCCCCCCCCCCCCGCTCTCTCTCTCTCTCTCTCTCTCTCTCTCTCTCTCTCTCTCTCTCTCAAATATTTTGTATAGATCAATTGGTTCAAAGACTTTTTAAGAGAGTAGAGGTCTTGGGTTCAAGTCTCCATTTTGTGGGGGCGGATTTTTTCATTCCCGCACATTTGCGCACTTTGCCGGCAACGTCAACAATTTTTTTTCAAAAAGCCATAACTTCTTCATCCGGAAGCCTTTTTCAGAGCCGTTTTTTTTAAAACCGCCTATTTTTTCGAGATCTATCCATTGGACCACTTACTTTCAGCATCTTCAGCTTCAGGTTTTTTTCAAAAAATGGAAAGTCCATGCCAAGTCATTCTTGACAGCACTAACTACTTCCAATGGGTAGCCTACATGGGAGATTTACTTAGAAGTAAAGGTCTCTTCAGAATAGCCACAGACCAAGAGAAGAAACCCAAAGATGAAGACAAGGCCGAAAAATGGGAAAATAGACAAGATCAAGCACGTGGTTTGATAGGAATGTCTGTTTCTCCTGATCTTAGATTCCACATTGCAGAAATTGAAACTCCTCATGAAGCATTAGAAAAACTTGCTAAAGTTTTTGGGATTAAAAATGAAATTAGAGCCCATCAACTTGAGAATGAGTTGCTTACTTTGGATCCTAATAATTTTTCTTGCATTGAAGATTTCTTGTCCAAATTCAAGACCCTTAGATATCTCTTGGAAGGTGTTAAAGTTAAGAAAGAAGATGGTAACCTTATTTATTCCATCCTTACTAAGTTGGGACCAGCCTACTCTGTATTTGTTTCCACTTTCCATTCTACAAGGGAAGCTTTCATTTGTCAAGGCAAAGACTACAAACCCCCTTCCTTTGACTCCTTTTGTGATTCCTTAATAAGAGAACAAGAAAAACTCTTACACCTTGGTCTTCTTAATCTTGGAAACTCTTCCTCGAAAGCGTTAGCCGCCCAGCAGCAACCAAATTCAAAGAATCCTAAGAAGTCTTATCCTCAAAGGAATGGTCCTAAACCAACTCAGCCTCAAGATGAAAGATCATTTCAGCAAAATGACAAGACCAATAAAAACAAATGGAAGAGGACTGACAGACATTGTAACTTTTGTAATCGAGATGGCCACTTAGAATCTAAATGCTTTAAGAAGATGGAAGCCTTGGAAGCCGCAATGAAGAAACATAACATCCATGTGGAGCCTACTTCAACTTTAACTTCCGGAATGGCACTTTCTGCATGTCGTTGTCAATCATCTCAGTCTGGTTATGCTTTAAATGTATCTTCTTCTTCTTCTCATTCTCATGAGTGGCTCATTGATTCTGGAGCCTCGTATCACATGGCCAAAAACCAAGCCATGTTTTCTTCTTTAAAAGATTGTAACACCAAAAATATATATGTTGGTGATGATAGATCTCTTAGTGTTGTAGGGACTGGAACTGTTCATCTAGACAATGGTCAGTTTAATGATGTATTATGTGTTCCAACCTTATCCTCCAACCTTCTATCTGTCTATCAGATAACTCATTCAGGTGAAGGCAAAATTGTTGAATTTTCACCTCATGATGTTGTAATCAAGGATCTAAAAGATCCTAAACAGATTCTAGCTACTGGTCTTGCTGATGATTCCACAAGGTTGTATAAGTTTCACAACTTTGGGTCATCAAATCTTCCCTCAGCATTTGTTGCTCATAATGATGAAGTGAGCAAACTTTGGCATGAGCGATTTGGTCACTTAAACTATCGCTCCCTTCAGCATCTATGTAAAGAAAATATGGTGACAGGCCTTCCTATGATATCTTGCAGAGATGGTGTTTGTTCCGGATGTGTACTCGGAAAACATCATCGGGACAGTTTTGACAAACGTGCCTCTTGGCACGCCTCAGCCCCTTTACAGCTTGTGCACAGTGATTTATGTGGTCCTCTTCCTGTTGCTTCATTCTCTGGTTGCAAGTACTTCTTAACCTTCATTGATGATTTCTCCAGACGCACTTGGGTATACTTCTTAAAACTCAAGAGCGAAGTATTTAACACTTTTTTGGCCTTCAAAGCCTTTGTTGAAAAACAATCTGGACATCAAATTCTTAAGCTACGAACTGATAATGGTGGAGAATATGTTAAAAACACATTCATCAACTTTTGCACTGAAAATGGAATTCAAATGCAACATACTGTTCCATACACTCCACAACAAAATGGTGTAGCTGAAAGGAAAAATCGCACCTTAAAGGAAATGGCTAATTGTATGCTGCAATCTAAAGGACTCAGTCTTAGTTTTTGGGCCGAAGCAATTAATTGTGCAAATTATATAATCAATCGCACTCCTACTAAGGTTCTAGAGAATATCACTCCAGAAGAAGCTTGGAGTTCCATTAAACCAGATGTAAGTCACTTTCGTGTGTTTGGAAGTGAAGCATGGGCCCATATTCCAGATGAAAAGCATAAAGCTTTAGAACCTAAGAGTGAGAAATGCACTTTTGTTGGATATTCTGAAGATGTAAAAGGTTACAGACTTATTCCATTTAAGTCCAAAAATGTTATCAATAGAAGAGATGTAAAATTTGATGAAAATAAATCGGCCTGCGAGCCTAGTCCGGCGGATGTGCCACCTCTTCCTATCTCTTCTACTTTTGAAAACATTTCTTCTTCAGATGATGAAAGTGAGGATGACAATCCTCCCCCACCTTCTCAGGATCCTCAACTTCCAAGATGGGTCCGTGCTACTCGAGATGCAGCAGGTGATCTTGCCGGTGATCCTACAGATCAGCGACGTACACGTTCTCAGTTTGAAAGAGCCTCTTCTTTACTGGCTCAAGCTCCAGTAAATCATGATCCTGACACTTTTGCAGAAGCTTCAGGCCATCCACATTGGGAAGTAGCTATGAATGAAGAATATCAGTCATTGATGACAAATGATACATGGGATCTTGTTCCTCTACCAACGGGACGAAAACTTGTAAGATGTAAATGGGTTTACAGAACCAAGTATGGACCAGATGGCAAAATTGATAAACATAAAGCTCGTCTTGTTGCTAAGGGCTTTTCACAGGTTGAAGGAATTGACTACACTGAAACCTTCGCCCCTGTTGCCAAAATGAACTCTATCCGCCTTGTTCTTTCCCTTGCTGCCTCTTTAAAATGGGAAGTCCATCAAATGGATGTTAAATCTGCCTTCTTGCATGGGGACTTGCAGGAAGAAATCTATATGGAACAACCCATTGGCTTCATACAAACAGACTCAAGCCTTGTGTGTCGACTTAAGAAATCCCTTTATGGTCTCAAGCAGGCTCCTCGGGCTTGGTATGCCAAAATGGATAGCTTTCTTTTAGAATCTGGCTTTTCTAGGTGTCATTCTGACAATACTGTCTACACCAAGAAAGTGGGTGACTCTCTTATCATCCTTGTTCTTTATGTTGATGATCTTATCCTTACTGGTAGTGATCCCAACCTTATAAACCATGTGAAGTCTATCCTTAAAAAGAAATTTGAAATGACAGACTTAGGACACTTACACTATTTTCTCGGTCTTCAAGTCTTGCAATCCAAGGAGGGTATTTCCCTTTCCCAGTCCAAGTATGCTTGTGATATTCTTCGTCATTTTCACATGGAAGACTGTAAGCCAGCCCCTTCTCCCTTTCAGTCTGGAGTCAAACTTTCAGTCTCTTGTTCTTCTCCTGAAGTTGATGCTACCTTATACCGTCAACTTGTAGGAAAACTCTTGTACTTAACCCATACTCGTCCTGATCTTTCCTTTGCTGTTGGCCTTGTTGCTCGTTTTATGCAAAACCCCCGTGAAAGTCACTGGAAAGCAGCCAAAAGAATACTTCGTTATGTTCGAGGTACAGTACAGTTTGGGATTCATTACAGTGCCAAAGCAGCTCCTCTGTTAGTTGGTTTCACTGATTCTGATTGGGCTGGTGACCCTGATGATCGGAAGTCTACTACCGGTTATGTCTTCACTCTTGGTTCAGGACCTATTACATGGGCTTGTAAGAAACAGGCTGCCATTTCTCTTTCGTCAGCAGAAGCAGAGTATCGTGGTGCCGTGGAAGCTAGTAAGGAAGCCTTGTGGCTTCGTCAGATCCTATCAGAGTTTGGCTTTGAGCAGCAGCATCCAACCTCCCTTTGGTGTGATAATCAAAGTGCCATTCAGCTATGCAAAGATCCAGTCCAGCATCAGCGCAGCAAACACATCGAACTACACATGCACTTCATCAGAAAACTCATTCATGACCATGCTCTTGAAGTACAATATTGTCCAACAGATGATCAGATTGCAGACATCTTCACAAAGGCTCTCACAGAGGCGAAGTTCACTAAACTTCGATATATGCTTAGAGTTCAGGAAGTTGTCACTAAGGGGGGATAGGCTCTAGTGCCTCCTTCCTTCTCCTATTGTGTCATATTTGTAAATCCTTCAATCCTATCCCAAGTTGTTCTTAAGGGGGGATGTTAGGATATTCCGACACATAGGATATAGTTAAGATCAACTTGGTCTAGTTTAGAGTTAGGTATAGAGTTAGGTAAAGTGTCTTTCTTTACCGTTGTACATATTGTAACTTACAATCCGACGGTCACGATATGTAGTGATCCGACGGTTCACTCTCACCTCGGTATTATCGACACTTGATCCGTGGCTTGACACCCGATTGGTCCATGAGTTCTATTTAAAGCGCATGGAGGGTCATTGTTCGGGCAATCCGTGCATGAGAGAAGCTTATGTAAATTTTCATTCTTTGATTAATAAATTGTTTGTACCCACGTTGGGACAGGCCGTGGACTGTTTCCCTCCTTGCACTCTGAGGGTTTTAACCACGTCAAAAATACTGGTGTATTGATTTGAGATCTGGTTGTGAGCGGTGTCCTTTTGGTATTCTTTCTGAGGAACTTACCCTGTAAATTCCTACATTTAGTTCTTCATTCGAGTCTGATGTGCTCGAGCTCTCGTGGTCCCATTCAATACGACCATTTGCTATCGGATTCACCCAATCTTTGTCTCACACCGTTATATTGTAAATCTCGTCCAAATCTTCATCACTTTCATAATCATAGACCGGTTCTGTATAGCGTGGTCCTTCTACAAGATCCATTGGCACCACTATGCAGAGTGCTTTCTTCTGGAATATCATCTTTCAATTTTTTAGGTTGATTAACTCATTCATGTCAATGGCCCAATCGATCCCAAGGAGTGTGGGGTAGGGATTGCTATCATCCACAATCTATATTACTTTAAAATCCGCCAGTGCGCTCGCACCTTCGATGTCAACTGTTACCACCTGCAGCCTCCCCATTGGGATGATTTTCTATGGATTCACCATCCTTAATTGGATCGGAGACCACTATAATGCAATTCTCCCCATTCTTTCCCATGTTTTTTTCGACAAAACATTCACGTTGGACCCTAGATCCAAGATAACTTGGTCCCTTTCATATTCCCCTATCTGCACGGTGAGTCTCATTTCACATCCAGTCCTTGCCTTCTGCTTACCAAGCTTTCTGACTACGAGCAGTTTGCTAGTAGCATTTTCCTTGCCAGCGCACCGATTGATCAGTTCCTGCAGTCACTTCATAGCCTTACTACCACGAAGCAGTTTCATGTAGGTCTCCAAGAATGTGGTAATCATGGATGGGTCCATTTCTTCAATTGGTTTCTCCTATCTTCCTGAGGTAGAGGCCTCAGAAAAAATTTCCTTCGCTTCCATAAATGTTTCTTTTTCACATTCTAGATCAAACTCGGTGTCCTTTTTTGGTTCTTTATGGACCCACTCACCCTTTACAAGCTGCTTCCCCTTATCCTCACCCGTCACTGTTCCACTCCACAGAATAATGTTTACCTCAGGGTCTTCCGTGCGAGGCTCATCCCTCATCATCTGTAGGTTCTGAGTCGGTTGCGAAGGCTCTACCCCCTTTTCGTGAATCCTAGCCAACAATATAGGGAAATCCTCAGTCGCATGGTCAAACTGAGTATAGTAGCGGCATGAAAGTCACGTCGGATTCAGGCAGTCTCTTGCATAGTGTCATGGTCCACCATGATTGTAAAAAATAAGTTCCCTCGACCTCTACCAGGCCCTCCTCCACCTCGGCCTCGGTCACGCCCCTGATAGTCACCTCACACTCCTCTAGTGCCTTGGTTCGGAGGCCACGTTTTTTCCAGAACCCTATATGTAGGTGTCCTGTCCATCCTTAACTCGTAACTATGACAATTGCACTCGTCATGACCTAGTGATTGATAGAAATTGCAGAATAGCTATTATGGCATCTGTACGAATTTCTGCAGCAAATGGAAATTGTTGGTCGCATGTTTCCCAACTACCTAGCATATGCAAACCATAGCGTGGGCCCTGTACTTGGCCTTTCTCCAGCCTCCATCCTTAGAGGCATTGGTCCCCCTACTGGAACACAATTCACAAATATTGGATAGTGATCCTTGTCATTCCCCTGACCTTTGCAGTTTAGGCACCAGAATTCTTTGCGTGGCTGTGGCCGAGCTATTCTGTCTTTCTTCAGGCTTTGCATTTCGAGGCAAAGGTTATACAACTACGCGTGAATCCATTAAACCCTTAGATTAACATCCTACATTGGTGTCTCATGTAGTGTCATCGTGATTTCTAGAGCTTCCGCCTAGGTCCCAATCTTCTATTGTGATAGAGAAACCCTTAGGTGAGGCAGGAATGAGGCCACAAACCACTTACGGTGCTGCCCATTAGTGAGGTTCATGTTGGCTTCATGGATTGTACACTCCAATCTTTGATCCAAATTCCATGGTGTATCCCTAGGCTTGATCATGATCTCCTTGAAACCCGTAATGGATTGGGCTTGAGACTTAGGTCTACTAAATTCCCTATTTAGCGTAGTCTCGATATCTTCCAATGTGGACATCAGGTTATCAGTATTGTACTTAATGTACCACGTTAGTGCACGATCCTGCAAAGCACTAGCCAATGTTAATTTCTTCATGTGATCATTCGTGATACCCTGAGATTTCCATACAGCCTTCTTGACAATCCAAAACTTGTCTGTATCTTCATTTCCTACGCCCTTGAACACAAGTAGCTTTACGTAGTTCGCCATGTTGAACAGTGGCAGAGGTGGTAGCGGTGTGGGTGATGGGGTAAGTGGTGGAGGTGAGGATGGAGGCCATGTGGATGGATGGGATTAGGATGGAGGTGGTGTAGGTATTCACGGGAACCCTTGGATTATCAACTGAATAACGCTCAGTAGGGAAGCATGTGCTGCTCCTTCGTCGTCACTCAGAGGAGGTTCAATCAACGTGCTATATTTAGATCCTTTTCTTCCTCCATCCCTGAAAGACCTTCCACTTCAAATAGCTCCAAACATCAAGGTAAATACATGACCCGCTTCTCACACAAGAGCATCTTAATCCAAGTATTTAATGATTTCAAGTACTTACCTCGTGGCCCCTTGAAGAAGTGGCACTCTACTTCACTGTAACTAACCGAAGTATCGACTGCGAACTCTGTCACAAACCCTCCTATGATACGATCGAGCCAATTATTGACAACATGCATGATATTATCTTCAAAGGCTTCCAATTTCCTCACAAACTCCGGGGTCCAAACAATTGGATTGTCAAGCCTCCACCTTCCCTCGTCATCTGCCAACTTTGTGATCCACTTGTATAATTCAACCGAGAAAGAATAGAAGAAGATTTCATGAATTTTTATGTACAGATATCTATCCAACCACATTTCCTTCGCCAATCACATATTCTTGTTTACTTGCGCCATGAATTCATGGATCTTTCTATCCAACCAGTCTTTAATCTCCATCTTAGTTGGATTCCAATGATGTGACATCTCACATCTCGTTATGTAGATACCAATCCCAGCAATGGAATGATTTGTTGGCTTGATGGGCCTTGACCTAGGTCCATCGTTAGTCAACGAAGAAAATCCCTACACTACTGGCCCTTTTGCCATCAAACTATAGAGTGAGGACTGAAGTCTCACCCGAAGCAGTATGGGGGGATGTAGGAACCAAGTTTCTGCACCCTGAGATGTTTGTGATGTTGGTTTTATACCTTAGCTCTACCTTCATGTAGATCGATAAGACTTTAGGGCTTATCGATGTACTTCTCTATTAGTCTTTTAGAACCCCCGTGAAGGTCTACGATCATTCTTTGTGTAACCCTAACAAGTGATCTCGACACTTACGTGCCTTTGTAACTACTTTGTTGTATAGTTCCCTGAATTATCTTAAGTGTTTGCCAATTCTATCATGCAATTAAGATTATCTTTGTGTAAACATATATCTCTACTTGTGTTCATATAACAGAGGAAACATATAGATTCATGCATCAATTTAGCAATAAAAAATAAACCCAGTGCTTAACATAACATAATCGCATGCAATTGACAGAAGTAAAATACACAGTAATTTCAAAATACTCTTCTTTATTGATGATCCAGATTTTTAGTACAAACTTTGACTACCCTGCGCACACAACTGCAGGGGTCCGCACACTCAGCTGCAGACTTCTACCCTAGGCCTCTGTGCACTCAGCTACAGAGCCTCTTTCCTACCCTAAGACTCTCACTCTTAGCTCTTTACAGACTCATCAATGACTCTATCTCCATCAACTGAACTAAACTGACTATGTTAGACTCCTCTAATACCTCCTTATTATACAATCCTATGGTCCATGGACCAAGGCCAGATGTCATCAAGCTGACACAGCCTATCTAAACTAAGGGTGGAAACACTTTTTGACTCTTGATATCTTCACGCTCCGCGACCACAAAATTCAAAGACTTTACATTTCTTTATACAAAATTCAGGATTTTTCCCCAAAACTTGGATTTTCAACCCCAAAATTGACCCCAGGGGACTCATTCCAAAAATTGGGAATGGGTCATGGACGCACGCATCATTGATCTTCCTCAAATCTACACATATTCAGATTTTATCTTATTACTTCTTTTACTAGACTACCGTAGGACTTAACAAGTCTGACCCTCCATTGGCTCAATGATCCCAACTTCTAGTATTTTATCCAACTCCTTGCACACCTTTTCCTTATATTTAGGATTCAAACAGTAGGGTTGTTTTTTTACAGGCTTTGCATTTGGCTTCAAAGTAATTTTCATCACGCTAAATTTGCCTACTGTCCCTTATAGACTTGATAACTTGGTGGGAAACAGGTCTTGATATTTGCGCAACAGTTCTATGACCTTATCAACCGTATCCTCATCCCAATAGTCACTTATCTTCGCCAACTCTGGTTGTGCATTCAATCCAGTGTTTACCTGTATAGTCTTCAAAGGCTCTGTTATGTCACGGATTTTTCTTTTGGGTCCTTCAAATTCACATTTTCCCTCAAAGTATGGAATGTTGATATTTATAGGGTGATCCTCTTCTTCTTCTGAGGTCATGTTATGGAATTCTAGCGCATGGTACAACTTCATTTTCGAGTCTGGTTGAACCCATTCTACTACTCCCTTAGGCATTCGAAAGATTGCAGCCTCAATTTCTTGGAGCGCTTCACCAATACATTTAAATCCATCCTCAGAGTTGAAGGTCAACAGGGAACATTCCTTTAGGATATCCCACTCGATCATCCCATGGCATAGCTTAGTTTCCAAGTACCAGTTCATCGAAATGGTATCCAAAGTATGACAAAAGATGTGCACCCATTCAGGTTGAGGTTCCTCTCCCCAAGCTTTAGTCCATCTCAGCAAATGCTCACGTGGATCGTCTTTTACGGTTTATTTCTCTATCATACGATCATTGGCATACCTGAACCTCAACTTCATCATTCACTAGTATTCCTTCCAGTCAGTGAACCTGTCCTTATGCGTACCCCACCACTGGATAGGCGTAGCGCGCATTACCAGATCTAGTGCTTGGAAATGATGTACTTTTGGAACCTCCTTTTCGAACTTATCCAACAAAAAATTAACATCATCTAAACCATGATAGTGAGGTAGATTTCTTACCTCCGTATATATGCGATGAAGTGATTTTGTTAACATGCTGCAGCACATGGAGGAGACTTCATGTAATCTGTGCTACCAATGCTCAAGCTCTTCGTCAGAATCTAAGGTGCAAGAATTATCTTTATCCCATGTAATTCACCCATATATTGTAGAATTGATCTAGTCATCATCTCGTGTAGTGATCTTATATATCTGGTCCATATCATCTTCTTCTTCATAATCGCAGACAGGTTCTGTGTATCACGCACCTTCATTTGGATCCAACAGAACAATAACTTGGAGCACCTTTCTCTCAAATGTCATCCTCTGCTTCTTAAGATTAATTATCGAAATCATGTTGAAGGCCCAATTAATTCCCAATAACGTAGGGTAAGGATTACTATCATCCACTATCTTGATGACTTAAAAATTGGCCAAGGCTCTTTCTCCTTCAATATCCACTGTAAGCCCATACAGGTGCCCCATAGGAATTATTTTTTTCTCATTGACCATGCAAAGTTCGATAGGAGAACACTATAGCACAGGTCTCCCCATTCTTTCCGAGGTTTTCTTTGGTAGCACATTTACATCATATCCTATAGCGAGAACTACCTGATCCATTTCATATTCTCCATTCTACCCAGTTAGACTCATTTCACGACCTATTCATTTCTTTCTTTTGCCCACTTTTCATACAATGCGTTGTTCTAGAGGAGGCTTGAACTTACCTGTATAGTATTCAATCAACTCTTGGAGCCCTTCTACTGCCTTTCTATCCCATAACATCTTCATAAAAGTCTTCAGAAAAGTAGCTAATAGAGAAGGATCTACGTCTTATGCTTCATTGTTTCCACCGAACTTCTCCTGACTTCCAGAGGTAGGGGCCTCATCGAAGTTCATTTTGGCTTCCTTATCCCGGTTTAGATCCAATCCAAGTTCCTTCTCAGCATCCTTGCGTACCCATCCTTCATTTTCTGACTACTTTCCTTTATCTTCTCCTGTGGCAATACCACTTCATGTCACGATATTAATACTAGGCTCTTCTTCGTGAGGCTCCAGTTCATCATTTGAATATTCTGCATAGGTGTTTGAGCCTTCTTCTCCCGCATCTTGGCTATCAATACTGGGAAATCTTCTATAACATGATCAAACTATCGGAAATACAGATAGGATGGATGCATCGCATTTTGACATTTGTGCACAAAATGGTCGACTTCTCCATGATTATAACAAATGATTTGTCCACGACCCCTTCTAGCCCCTCCTCCTCATCCTCTTCCTCGAACCAAGAGTCCTTCATGCACTACACCCGCGCCCTGATCTTAAGGCTGATTTTTTGTCTACATTCTATACGTAGGGGTCTGCTCCATCATCAGTTCGTAGCTCTGGAAATTTTGGTCATCATGCCCAATAGACTTACAGAAAGTACAAAATGACTGACGTAGTGTCTACACAAACTTGTGTCGGTGATGACAATTATCAGTTGCATGCTTCCCAAATATATGATAGATAGTGCACCATAAGGCTACCCCCGCACTTCGTCCAACGATGTTTTTAGGTTTTAAATGGACAGAACCCCCCCCCCCCCCCCCCCACAATGAGCTAGCTTTGGTAAACTGGGTAGTGGTTGTTGGGTCCCTATAATACTAGTGATTACCCCATTACTATTGTAGTTATACCCCTATTTATGTTGTTGTGCCCCTATTACCCCCATATTGTTACTATTATGCCACATAGAAGCCCATCATTGTTACTGTTGTGCCCTACAATATTATTGTTATGTAGGCTTTGATTGTATTGGGACCACTTAGACTCCTATATATAGAAAGGAGGTATTTTCATTTGTATCATCCAAGAATTGTTCATTTATGTAATGTAAAGGAGGTTGCCCCCTCGAAGAGGCTGAATTCTAAGGCGTGGATTTATCTTTTCTATCTTTTCTTGAGCTGGTTTCATAACATTTGGTATCAGAGCTTTGGATTCTAGGGTTTCGCTGCTCCAAACAGGTCATCGTGGCATTTTCGCTATAAATTTTTTCTGTGACGTTTCAGAAGTCGCAAAAAAAACTCATTTGAGAAGAATTTGCGCTGAACCTTGGGTCCAAATTTCAGAGCTTTTCGCGCGATATTTTCGGAGATATGATCTGAGGAAGTTGGCCTTTTTGCAGACTCCTGAATTACATTCAAAACAAGTGACCTGGGGAAAATCGTCATAACTCTCTCTCTGAGGATTGGATTGAAATTTCGTAAAAAGGTAGAGAAAGAGGACGGACTGTAGTTTCTTTTGTGTATGTTTTAGAATCAAAGGTTGAAACAGTGACTCGTGGCACGTCGTACAAGTTCGCTCTACTGAACCAGTCTAAAAGCAAGTCACTGTGGGAGATTTCACATAACTCTTCCTTGGAGAATCCAATTTGGCTCAGACTTGTGGCATTGGAAAGAGGACACAGAAGGCTACTGCAGGTAGCATTTTCAGAATTGGATGATTCGAAATTACAGAGATACATCAGATTCAATATCAGGCTTCTATAAAGTGAAAAAAGGTGTGTAGTTTTTTTTTAATTTTTGTGTAAGCTTGGTTTAACGGAATTCAAAGGGCATAGTAAAACATTATTATCGGTAACTGATGCCCCGAGGAAAGAAAATGCAAACACCTAGTAAGGAACCTGAAAGCTCTAGCATGACTCATGAAGAAGAGGAAGAAATGCTACATGATATATCAAAATTACAAGAACAAGTGCAACAAATGTCACGCTCACAAAAGCTAACAGAAGCTAAGGTAAATGGCGTGGAATCTAAGATAAAGGGCATGGAAGCTAAGATGGATGGCATGGACGCTAAAATTGATGGCATGGATGATAAGATGGATGAATTGAAGAAATTGCTACAAGAAAGGGTCACTAATGGTGAAAAGGCAGTAAAGGAAACTCATGATGAGAATAAAAGAAATGTTAATCATGATTCCATAGACTCTAATGTTGGATCGAAGACTCACCATGTTCCAAAAATCGATATGAGGAAGTTTGATGGCAAGGATCCCGCCACATGGATATTACAGATGGAGCAATTCTTCGATCTCAATAATGTGCAAAACACACAAAAGGTACGTATGGCAACTTTATATTTGGAACCAAATCAGTTTGTATGGTATCAATGGCTTTGTTCTCGTAAACAATTTATCACTTGGGCAATTTTTACGGAAGAATTGATAGCACATTATGAGGATACAAAAAGCAACACTTTTTTTAGCCAATTGATAAGTCTCAAACAAAAGGGTTCAATAATGGAGCACATTCCAGAGGAGCATAGGATTGATGTGTTCATAGGGTCTTTAAAGGATAATATCCAACATGATGTGCGCCTTTGGGAACCTGATTCATTAGAGAAGGCATTCAGGTTAGCAAGAAAAATGGAAAGCAAAATTATGGCAACTAGGAAGCATACCATTCACAACTATAAAGACGGAAGTGTTGTTGCCCATAGTCTTCCACAACCTACAAGGTTGACACCACAACAATTGGAAGAAAAAAGAGCAAAAGGGCTTTGTTACAATTGTGATAGCAAATACACAAAAGGTCATAAGTGTGCTGAGAAGAAATTATTCTACATAGATTGTGAAGAGGAAGAAGAAAAGGAGCAAGAAAGGTCAAAAGAAGAGGATATATTCCAGGAACAAAGCCTAGATGAAGAACAAATAAATCCGACCATATCTTGTAATGCATTGGCGGGAATTACCACTCCTCAAACCATCAAGATAGAAGGACAAATCAAGAAGAAAAAGGTAATAGTGTTGATTGATTCAGGAAGCACCCACAATTTTATTCATTGTAGGGTAGCAAAAGAATTGAATTGCTTCCTATATCCAGCACCAGAGTGTCAAGTGATGATTGCAAATGGAGGAACAATAAATTGTTCTGGAAAGTGCCATAATATCAAGCTATCCATGGGAGAATATGTATTGACTAGCCCAATGCTTTCCATTCCAATGGGAGGTGCTGATGTTGTACTAGGAGTCCAATGGCTACAATCCTTGGGTACAATAGCTTTTAATTTTCAAGAACTTTTCATGAAATTTTCTGTGGAAGGAAAGGAAGTTGAATTAAGGGGTATTGCAGGGAAACCAGGAAAGATAATCAGCTCTAATGGCATGACAAAGCTTCTAAAAAAGGAGCAAAGAGGTGTAATTGCACAATTATGTTCGCTAGATGTTTCCACATTGGAATCATCTATTTCTCCAGATCTCCAAAAAGTCCTGGACAATCATTCCAAGGTATTTGAGACTCCCAAAGGTCTCCCACCTATGCGTGATCATGATCATGCTATTCATCTGATTCCAGGAAGTGTTCCTCCAAACATCAGGCCGTACAGATATCCATATGTCCAAAAAAGTGAAATTGAACGTATGGTTGCAGAAATGCTAGAGGCTGGTATAATTCAACCGAGTCAAAGTTCTTTCTCAGCTCCAGTAGTATTGGTGCACAAGAAGGATGGATCATGGCGCATGTGTCCAGATTATAGGGAGCTCAACAAGCTCACTATTAAAGATAAGTTCCCCATTCCTGTCATTGATGAATTACTGGATGAATTGCATGGATCAATTTACTTCACCAAGTTGGATCTTCGTTCGGGATATCATCAAATCAGAATGAAGATTGAAGACATTCCAAAAACAGCATTTAGAACTCATGAGGGTCATTATGAATTTTTGGTCATGCCTTTTGGCCTTACCAATGCACCTTCAACATTTCAAGGTTTGATGAATTCAATTTTCAAACCATTCCTTAGAAAATTTGTGTTAGTATTTTTTGATGATATACTAATCTACAGCAAGTCTTGGAAGGATCATGTTGAACATGTTGACAGGGTGCTACAACTATTGGAGGAGAAACAATTATATGCAAAAAGATCCAAATGTTTCTTTGGAGTCCAGGAGGTGGAATATTTGGGTCATATTGTATCTCATGAAGGAGTTAAGGTAGACCCTAGCAAAATTAAAGCCATTAAGGAATGGAAAATCCCCACATCCATAAAGCATCTGCGAGGATTTCTTGGGTTGACAGGGTATTATCGCAAGTTTGTTAAGAATTATGGGAGAATAGCAGCACCTCTAACAACATTATTGAAGAAAGATTCATTTTCATGGACTTCGGAAGCAACAAAGGCCTTTGAACATCTTAAAGAGGCAATGTGCCAAGCACCGGTCTTAGCTACACCGGACTTCACAAAAACCTTTATTGTGGAATGTGATGCTTCAGGAAATGGAATTGGTGTTGTTCTAATGCAAGATGAAAGACCCATTGCTTTTGAAAGTCGTCCAATCAAGGGAAAGTTTTTAAGCAAAGCTATTTATGAGAAGGAAATGTTGGCAATACTCCATGCACTTAAGAAATGGCGACCCTACCTAATGGGAAGACACTTCAAGGTAAAAACGGATCATGATAGCCTTAAATACTTTTTAGAACAAAGATTATCCTCTGAAGAGCAACAAAAGTGGGTCACAAAGATGTTGGGTTATGACTTTGAAATCATCTACAAAAAAGGGAAGCAAAATGTGGTGGCAGATGCACTCTCAAGAAAGGATGAGGATGTGGAAGCATTGTTGTGTGCCATTTCTATTATCCAACCAGATTGGATAAACGAAGCAAGGGAGGAATGGAAGAATGACGAAGAAGTGTGGGCACTTATTCGAAAGCTACAACAAGATTCCAGTACTTCTGATACATTTAGCTGGAAAAATGATTCGTTATGGTACAAAGATCGCTTATACCTCTGTAAGAATTCCCAGCTAAAACAAAAGATTCTTATGGAATTGCACACTTCTCCCTTAGGAGGGCACTCAGGATTTTTAAAAACTTACCACAGGGTTAAGAAGGAATTTTTTTGGGATGGCCTTAAATCAGATATTCAAAAGTTTGTGGCGGAATGTTTGGTTTGCCAGCAAAATAAAGTTGAAACAATTAAGACACCAGGTCTATTACAACCTTTATCCATTCCAAGCCAACGTTGGGAGGAGGTTTCAATGGATTTTATCACAGGTTTACCCAAGTCTGAGGGAAAGAGTGTCATCATGGTGGTAGTTGACAGACTTACCAAGTATGCACACTTTTGTGCATTATCACATCCATTTAAAGCCAGTACAGTTTCTACTGCATTTATGGAAACAGTTCAAAAGCTACATGGAAACCCAAAGATTATTGTAAGTGACAGAGATCCCATTTTCACTGGAAATTTTTGGACAGAATTATTTTCTTGTCTTGGTACTCAGTTAGCTCATAGCTCATCTTATCATCCTCAATCTGATGGGAAAACTGAGATAGTAAACAAATGTTTGGAAGGATATCTTCGTTGCTTTGTATCTGATAAACAGACACAATGGGTCAAATGGTTGCCTCTGGCTGAATGGTGGTATAACACTTCCTTCCATACAGCAACAAAAATGACCCCATTTATGGCACTTTATGGGTATCAACCACCATCCATCACATCATATTTAAGAGAAAATTCTAAGGTTCAGGCAGTGGAACATCACATCGAACATCAACAACAAGTCCTCCAACTCTTAAAGGATAACCTCGTGTTGGCACAAAATAGAATGAAACAACAGGCAGATCAACATCGCAGTGAAAGAAGTTTTGATGTAGGTGATTGGGTATTCCTACGGCTACAACCATATAAGCAAATGTCCCTAAAGCAAGCTAAGAAGGATAATAAATTATCACCAAAGTATTATGGTCCGTACAAGGTGTTGGAAAAGATTGGTACTATGGCATACAAATTGGAGCTTCCTGCAGCTTCTCGAGTGCACCCAGTTTTCCATGTTTCATGTTTAAAGAAGGTTATAGGTGACAAGCTCCCAATTCAAACAATATTGCCAGAACTTGACGAGGAAGGAAAAATTATATTGGAACCGGAAGCAATCACAGAAACAAGAACTCGACAGCTACGAAATCGATCAATTTCAGAGTATCTTATCAAGTGGAAGAACTTATCCGCTGAAGATTCCACATGGGAGGATGAGAATTTTATGCAGAAGTATCCAGAACTGCTCAAGCGTTGAGGACAACACTTTTTTGAAGGAGAGGGGCATGTTGGGTCCCTATAATACTAGTGATTACCCCATTACTATTGTAGTTATACCCCTATTTATGTTGTTGTGCCCCTATTACCCCCATATTGTTACTATTATGCCACATAGAAGCCCATCATTGTTACTGTTGTGCCCTACAATATTATTGTTATGTAGGCTTTGATTGTATTGGGACCACTTAGACTCCTATATATAGAAAGGAGGTATTTTCATTTGTATCATCCAAGAATTGTTCATTTATGTAATGTAAAGGAGGTTACCCCCTCGAAGAGGCTGAATTCTAAGGTGTGGATTTATCTTTTCTATCTTTTCTTGAGCTGGTTTCATAACAGTGGTCCTTATCATGACCCTAGACTTTACACTTTAGGCATCAAACTTCTGCGCGTACGTTGCACTCGACTTCCTTTCCCTTCTTCAGGATCTACAATTCTGTATGCAAGCTTTCCAGCTATTATTGAATCTGTTGTACCCCTATATTCATATCCTCCACTAGCAAATCTTCTAGTCTCATGGAAATCTTGACTACTTCTACTTGGGTTCCTATTCTTTGTTGCAGAAATGGTAATCTCAAATGTGGTAGGAGCAAAGAAATGTATGTGTCTCTATGCTGAGTATCTGTAATGGTCATATAGCTTACTGAATCAGACATTTTAATCTTTGATCAAAGTCCCACGTGGACTCATTTACACTATGCTCGATTTCCTTGAGCTCTATTATATACTGGGATTGAGATTTGGGCTTCTTGAACTCACTATTTAGCGCTTGTTGGGTCTCTAGCATAGTTGCGTTGGGATTATATATTAAAAATTTGATGTACCAACTGAGTTCTCTATCATGCAGCGTTATGACCAGCTGTGCTTTCTTCATGTTGTCATTAGTGATCTATTGCGCCTTCCATACAACATTTGTGACGAACCAAAATTGTTTGGGGTCCTCAATTCCCACACCCTTAAACATAGGCATATTCATCGTATTCACAATGTTAAATGATGGAAGTGGAGGTGGAGGTGGAGGCGGAGCCGGAGGTGTGTGAGGTGGAGGTGGAGATGGAGAGGATGGATGAGGTATCCCTGCAATACCCTAACTTACAATCTTTACTGCACTTTGCGGTATTCTAAAAATATTACCCTCGTCATTGCTATCAGAAGATCCTAAAAATGGATTATATTCAGAGCCTGATTCTTTGTTTGTTCTTAATGCTCTCCCACTTCGCATAGTCCTAAACATTAATTTAAAGGCATAACCTGCTTTTCACATAATAGAATTTTAATCTAGGTCTTCAGAGATTTCAGGTACTTACGTCTTGGTCATTTGAAGAACCTATGCTCTGCTTCACTGTAGTTGGTGGATGTATCGATCGTGAACTTAGTAATGAATCCTCCTAGAATACGATTGATCTAGAGGTCGACAACCCGAATGATGTTATTCTCTGAAGACTCCAAGCGCTTTACTAGTTCTGAGGTCCACACAATAGGACCATCAAGCATCCAAATACCTTCACTATCCACTAATTTGGACAACCACTGGTGCAATTCATAGGGGAAAGAGCGGAAGAATATTTCATGTTTGTCTTTGAACAGGTATCTGTTCACCCACTCTTCCTTTGACAAGCATAGATTCCTATTCTCCTTAGCTGCAAATGCATGTAGTTTTCGATCGATCCACTTTCTGATCTCTTTCTTAGTGAGGAACCACTTATCACACATCCCTTAGCAAGATCCCATTGTCAGCATGAGAACCATTTGTTGGCTTGTTGGGGCCTCACCAAGGTTCAACGTTAGTTGTGCAAACCAACAAAATCCTAAACTGCTGGCCCTTTTGGCAACAACTCGTGTAGCATAGGTTGCAGTCTCACTAGAACTAGCATTTGGGGATGACAGAACTATGTTTCTGTATCTAGAGGCATGTGTGATAGGTTATCGCGGTTCCCAGGGCTTAGCTCTATCTTCACGAACCCTAACCCTTCCAAAACAGATAATTATAGTAATTCACTTAAACAGTATCTATACCTTCGCAAAGGTCATGCAACATGTATAACTTATACTGATCTACCACTTTCATGCATAAGATAAGAATTCATTCATATAAATTGTGATACAGAGAGAAATATAGAAAACTATAGAAGTACGAATAAATACACTAATGCACAAGTATTGGATCAAAATTGTCTTTATTAGATGAATTCGTTCATGTACACACTCATTTTCCCTATGCACTCAGCTGCAGGGGCTCGCTCACTCAGCTTGCAGACTTACCGTGGTCTCTATTCACTCAAATGCAGGAGCCTTCCCCTTCGCCTAAGTACAAGAAACAGAGTTTTCCTGCCTTAGCTTACTTTCCCTTCCAATGATTTCTATCAATTTGTTACCTCCTAGACTCGCTATGACTCTTCTATTTATAACCTTTTCTTTTACAATGCCATGGTCTGCAAACCATGGGTGGGTCTCAAAACCTTCTTATCACCTAACCACCTAAGGGACTGAAGCCCCTTCAGTTCTTTCTATCTTCATGCTCCACTTCCATAAATCATGGAGACTTTACATATTTACAAAAGGGACTTACAAAATTTTACAAAATTTAACCCTGAAGACCCCATCCCAACATGAATCCTTCTGAGTATTTTTAACAAGATCTGAGAAGGAGTTGTTTGGTCTTGTCATTCTTTATGAGTCCTGCATTTTTTAATGGTTTTACGAATCCAACGAAGGTATAACTTGACTTCTTTTTCATGTTTAGAGAGTTTGAAAAAGAGGAAAAAAGGAAAATTCCATGAGGTTCCTTTTCATAAATTTAGTGCCTTGGGCTGGAAAGGTCATAAAACAATACCCAAGAGAACTTTTTATTCATTTTTTTACTAAAGTATTCTTTTTTTGTAAATAGTCCATCGAGTCTGGAAAATGGTTAATCTTATACTAGGTAAATGTCATTTGATTTACTTTAACGAGCTCGAAACACACAAGTTCTCGATAATATTTTCATATTTTGGGAGTCTAAAAATATCTTAAAGAGGACAAGTCTTACAAGAGCGAGTGGTATAATGGGTAGAAATTGTTTACGGTCATCTTGGAACTACCCAAAACATGTGGAGGTCAAGCGGAAAACTAATAGTACCACTCATCATAGTGGTTCCTCAAGAAAGGGTAAAACACCAAGTGAAAGTGAATGATTAGCAAAGTAGATGGTAGCAATGGAGTGAGAAAATGAAGGTTCATTTGAAGAAAAAGGCTAATAAAAATGGCAATCATGAGAATATGATTCACTTTTATACAAGCTTGAAACAAGGAAAAAACTATGCTAGAAAGTGGTTCCATTTTTACACAAGCTTGAAACAGAGAAAAGGATATGCTTGAGAGTGGCTTCATTTGTACAAAAGCTTGAAAAGAGAAAAAAATATGCTTGAGATTACATTTCCCCTAGCGTAATGGTAGAGGTATGCTCCCCCGGCTTTTTTTTGTCTGCCAACTCTTTTGATCGACCTATAGACTACTTGTTACTGAGAGAAACATGTTGACCAACAAGAAAGGAAGACGATCATGTGATAGGATGAAATGAAGGTGACAGAGAAAAAGAACTATGTACATAGGGTTGTTTCATGTTTATCCGAGCTTCAAACATAGAATAAAATATGGTCATGGGAACCTGTTTCACTTTTTAATGAGCTTGACACAGTAAAAGAACTATGCTCATATCACCTTGTTTCATTTTTTGACAAGCTTAACACAAGAGAAGGAACTATGCTCAGAACTATTTACCTTGATCATGGTCCCTAAGATGCCATGGCTTCCAAGAAGTTTTCATAAGATGGAAGAACAATTATTTTGAAGTAATCAAGGGATCCAATGGAAATATTGGGCTCCAATGCCTCTAGTAAATGATTCATCATATAATCTATGACATATAGCATAGAAGAAGTCGAGAAAATGGGAAGAAGCTTTACTTCACTAGTAGGTGTGGGCATAGGATAGGTTGCCACATAATTAACCTATGGCAGAGGAGATACCAGTTGCATATTTGGAACATTTAGGGAAGTTGGATGATTGGTAGTCAAACTAGGACCAACGAATGAAATCTAATCAATAGTCACAATTTTTTCACCACACGAGAATGAGATCGAAAGAGTGTGGAGATGACAATGTTCATAGAATAAACATAGTATTTCCCAAGGAGTAAGTTGAAATCCAAGGGGCCTAGGACAACCATAATGTCAACACACATGGTTTTACCTTCCAAGCTAATAGGAAGTTGAGGAAGGATCCCTAAAGGTTTCCTGGTTCTTCTATTAAAATCTAATAGATTCTAGGTAATGGACACAAGTTGAGGGGAACCCAAAACTTAGCAAGTAGTCAAGGATGTAATGCTAATAGAAGGACCCTAATAAATAACATTGAGATATATGTCGTTATCAAAATACTTTACCATTATTTAGAAATGCAGGTAAGAGTGGAGACGCGGATTTATTAATTGATTTCAATCAAAGACACTAATCTTTATTAGAGGTGATTTTGTCACATCCAATCAAATGGATTTGAAACTAGATCAATCATCATCCTTTAACACTTTTCATTCATCCCCTGCAAATCTTATAACATCTCCTCTCCAAAAATTCCAAGAATTCTGGGTTAAGTAGCCCAAACTCCTAATATTTAGCCCCATCACACATTCCCTTCATGCAAATTACACTGGTGAAAGTTGTACAAATAGCGAATGCAATGATTAGTGCATGTTTTCTTTGCTGAAAGTGTGATGGCCCATAGAATTTGATAAAAATAAAAAATAATTTCAAATCTTATCCTTCCAAAAGCTTCCCTAGTGGTTTTATCCATTTACTATTAAATTAGATATTGAAATCCTACACACGATGTATTATCTCTTCTCCCTAGAACTTATCCTCCCTCATATTGTTATAGACATTTTTGTACCTTGCAGCTATAAGCATGAAATGTCCATAATCTAAGGGATCCAAAGTCCCTAAACATGTTGTTCGTACCCCTAGAGGAATAAGGCTAACAAACCACAACAATTCACAGAAGTTCTCCACCAAAAACTGCTCAAAAACAAGTCAATTCAGGATCAATTCAGAGGCTCCACTAGATGTCTGTGCTGAAATGCAAAGTCTGCACTGGCTACCTGCACTGCAACGCAGGTAGAAGCACTACCAGGGTGCTCTGAGCAGGAATTGACAAATGGCAAGTTCATTCAACAAGGTGTCAAGACCCTGGAAGCTTCCAGAATCTTCCTCAATGACACTTGCCTCAATGAATTCGACTAATGATGAGTAAGAGGTTCTCAATCTCCAAGTGGAAGCAAGAACCTCCAAGTGGAAGCAAGAACTGACAGAGGAAGAGGACACTAGTCAGATCTCAAGCTGACTCATCCTCTCTCCAAACATCTATATATGGATCTCTCCTCCATGAGATCTACAGGCTGGAATTTTGTTATTGCAAAGAATTGTTGTTGGTTTGAGACTGGAATCATTGGGTGCTTAATGCTTTGAAGGAAGGTGAAGATAGGAATTTCATTTGCTGGGAAGGAGATGCTGGATTGGAGCCCTCTGGGTTGTGTCTCTTCCTGAACCTTGTTATTCATCAATAAAACTATCTTGGTTTCTCCTATATACTGGTGTATCTTTGATGTATGATTGCATTAGTATGTTTAGTTTATTTCTAATCCTGAACTAGTTATGAATACGAATCTATGTCTTTGTGTAATGTTCTCTTCTTGTGATCTTGCAGAAACCTCTTGAAGCTGGGTGAGCGAGAAGGCAAGTAGCTGGGAACTCCCAAAGAGAAGAGAAACCGAATCGAGGGACAAACGGAAGACACCGGTTAGTCCATCCATCTCTCTTCATTCTTAATTCATAAAGGAAGAATTCTAGAATAGCTGTCTCTGTTTGTTGCTAAGGCACTATCACACCTTAGGTGGATAGGATCGTCCTGCATAGGCATTTTTCCCCACAACAAATTGGCGACTCTACTGGGGAGATCTGTTTAGTCATTTTATTTGTGTCTCTATCATTGTTTGTTTCATAGACTCAACAGCAACAATCGAACTGCATCTGCTATTCTCAGATGCAATGTAGAGAGCTGCTGCTTTGATCCAATCACTAGATTTGTCTATGATCTGAACAATGGACTCACAAATGATTTGATGATCCTTTGTGATAGATATTAGCCCTCCCTCAAAGCATCCCTTTGATTGTACCTTGCTTGTTGCTTTTATTTGACCTGAAACCGTAGATTAATCAGCAAACTGTGACCCAGAACCCAGTGAGAAACTCTCGTTTCTCATTCAGCGCAGACCCTGTGAAGAGGTTCTGCATTTCAACACAGGCCCCGTGAAGGCTACCTGCGCTGAATGTCAAAACCCCTGTGTTGAGGGTGCGTTGATCCAGTTAGGCCTTGTGAAGCTGGGGTTCTCTGCTCTGTTTTGCCTTGTTTTGATCTCTGATTTTTGCAGCCTGTAACCAGCATAGGTACCTGTCTGATAACTCGTTTTCTCTGCTTAAATTCCGCCTCCTTTTGTACAAAAAGACTGTGAGTGTTTTTATGTGTTTGTGGCGTCATTTACAGTTTTCCTTTGCAAGAGTGAAATAATCATCCTGTAGCCCTTGATTCAGATCTGTTGATTGTGATCTTAGGAGAGAGTTCATTGCCTGTTTGCAGTTGATTATACATTTACTTTTGCTTTTGGTTTGAGTTTGTCTCTTTTAAGTGTCGAAACAAGTGTTCATTTCGAAAGTCGTAAAGTGTTGTATTCTCTTCTACCCTTTCTGGTTTCGAAAAAGTAAACTTGTTTGTATTTGTCATTTAAAAGCAAATTCAAAGTTGTACAAAAAGCTTTCTTTTTAGGCATCAATATTAAGAAAGCGGAAAACAAACACCTGCATTGTGCATTTTCATCTTGATAGTTTGCATGCTTGATTTAGGAAAAGTGCATTAGAGTGTGCTGATTGCTCTTTGAGAAAATATGGTGTCTTTCTTTTCCCTTTGTAGCTAGGATTTTCATAGTTGAAAAGATATAAAGCTTGCTTATCATCTTTAGATAGCATTTAGGAATTGTATCATACATCTCGTGGTGAACCTCAAAAGGCAAACTTCTAAAAAGATCAACCTAAAATAAATTGAATGAACTTAACAACGCTTTGTAACATAACGCACAACATAGAGGTCTAGGCTAGAGACGTGTTCGGGCGTCGTAAAGCCTGGTGACTGTCGATCTCGCTGATGGTGGGTGATTCCTCCTGAGGGACGATAGCGCCAGTACGGATTATGCTCCCACGTACCGTCGCATATATATTGGGAGACCCCTATAGGCATATAACCTTTATCCATAGGAAGCCGTGTCGGCCGCCCTACTGATCGCAATGCACTGAACACAGCATTCAGGAAGATTGACCGCCCGTACCTTAAAAAGTATTCTGTGGTTTTGCGAAAATTTTGGCACACCCTCTACCTAGAACTCCAGAGCAGTTCCTTTTGGCCTTTTTCAGACTCTATAACGGAAAAAGTCCATCCGAGCATTTGTCACTTCGGGCTCGTTAAAACATCGAAGGAGACTAGAGTCATCTTTAGCTTTTTCTCGACTCTTTAAAATTGAAAAAGAAAGTTGTGTCTAAAGCGTCGTTAAAATTTATTTTAAACGGAACAATCACCCTTTCTTCCTGCGTTGATCTTTAGGTTGAGAAAATGGAGCACACCAACCAAGGAATTCCCCTTAGTGGAAATCCTAGTCCCTTCTCCTCTTAGGGAGATGTCGGTGCGCCCCATATGGCCACATTGTCGCTTCCAGGACTGACAATTGGCCTGCCGGTCTGGCTCTTTTCAACTAATGTCGTTCAGAACACCACTATTCCTGAACAGTGGAATCAACAGTTATACCAGACCAGAGTTACCCACCAGCCTTCTACTTCATCTAATTCTCCCTCTCCTCCTTCCTCTTCGCTTGACGGAACTGGTAAAACAAAAAACCAAGTTCCTAAGGAGAAGAAGGAAAAGAAGAAGAAAGAGAAGAAGAAGAAGGAGCCAAAAGCGACTGGGGGCAAACAAGTGTCGTCTGACAAAAATCCACACACAGCACTGACTAGGCCTAAATCGCCATGTGTCATATGCAAGGGAGGCCACTTCCACAGAGATTGTCCCTGCATCCCTCGGATACTAAGGGACTGGTCTCCCCGTTTGCACAATTCGGTGGCGTCAACCTCTGATAGTCATGTTGACAGCGCACCGTCAACTAGTGAAAGTGTTACACATGACAAAGAGGGAAAGCTAGATTTCCCTGCAAACTGTGTGAAAGCGACCATGCCATCCACCGTTGTCCCTTCTTAGACGAGGCTAAAAGATTTTTGGAAGATCGCCCGATTTTACGAGCGCAACTTCCTCCTGGATATCAAAAACTCCTGCCAAGTCCTTCACCAGTTGAGAACCCAACTGGCCTGCTCAGGTGGTCATCCGAAGAACCTATCATTGAGGATGAACCGTCTGAATCCATACCTGACGAAAGTCAAAATGTTGAGGTGGCAGTTGACCCGGTTTTGCCTTCAGAGGCTCTATCTTCAAATGATACCATCACAGAGGAGAATAAAGACGACACCGTCCAAATTCTCTTCATCAACACAGACTCTGATGAACAAGGGGGCAATTTGCCCATTCCTTTATCGCAGGAAGGAAGTTCGTCAAAGTCATACCCGGCTGTCTATTTGGTCCCACCACCAAGCAACCTAGTTTTCTCGTTTGACTGGAACCAACTAGGCAGACCCCGTTTGCCAACAAGCATACCATTCAGGATCATCGTTCAAATATACAGAATGGTAATGGCTGACACCATCATTGATGAGGGGGCATCTGTGAGTATCCTTTCCTCTATTTCTTGGAAAGCACTTCGTTCGCCAGCGCTTTTGCCTGAAATGAGAAATCTGACAGGCTTTGATAAAGGAACCAGTCAACCTTTAGAGATCCTCCCCAATGTGCTTATCACATTGAAAGGGAAGACCATTCAAATCAACGTGATGGTCGTTCAAGGACCCTTGGATTATAACCTACTCCTTGGACGAGACTATATATATTGCATGGGAGCCATCGTCTCCTCACTCTTTAGAGTAATGTGTTTTCCGCACGAAGGAAGAGTGGTCAAGCTCGTGGACCAGCTTTCATTTCCCAGATCACGCATCGCAAATAGTCATATACCATCCCTAAATGGTCTCTTCACGCAAGAAATGTCTCAACCCATGGTCTGTCCTCCTGATGAGTGCGAGTAATCCAGGAGGATATGACTGGAACCCAGGGGGCATGCGTCCTGGTCTGCTACGGCAGGAAAACCTTAGGTATAGGGTAGGTTTCCGCGGGAGAATATGACTAGTCTGTACCCCGTCCGTCTTAGAAGAGGGGTTATTCTAGAATAAGATTCTTTTGTCAAAGTTACGTGTTTGGCACTAAGGTCATTCACCTTTGTCTATCTCGGTAGATATCGCCAAAGGAGTGTTTTGTTTGAAAGATTAATGAAACAATCTTTGGGTAGCCTAAAAGAGGTAGGCCTTTCCTGCTTAAACAAATGTTTTGGCGGACAAAGTAAGGGTAACCTTGAAATCATATTTTATACCTGGGGGCATGCAAACCTTTTGGAGTGCAAGCAAGGGGTGACTATTTATTTTTTTAAATTTTTAGGTCCTCCCTTTAAACCTGTAGGTCTAACCCTTTAAACTCGTAGGATTAGTCGTTTCCGAACTTGCATAACGAAAGGATCTGGAGCAAAGCTTCGTAAGATGAAGCTCCATAAAAAATAGAATCTTAATGAGACATTCTTATCATATGACTGGATTAATCGAGCAGTTTTAGCACACAGTTCATGCTCGTTAAAAAATAAACGCAAGATCCGAGCAGTTTTAGCACATAGTTCATGCTCGTTAAAAAATAAACATAAGACCGAGCAAATGTTTCCACCCATGTTTAAGCTCGTTAAAAAATGAACTATCCTGGTAAATAACTACAGTGAATGTAATATCATCAGCCATTAAAGCCTTGGTCGTGTTTGCACCGTCACCTCCACTTTTCCATTGGCCGATCGTTCACCTCCATATGATTGTTTACCCATTTTGTGGAACAGCTGTGAAGAGTGATTTCACTAGCCATCCTTGTGACACTGCCGTGATTGGAAAATTCCAAGCCTTACCTGGAATCAGCTGCTAACCCGTTTCATCACTCGTTCCTCAAAAGACGAGTCTTCTTTAAGCTCTTTTCATCTGACTCGTAAAATATGAAAAGATTGCTGAGTTTTGGCTTTCCAGCTCGTTAAAGCGACCGGAAGTGCTATCCCTCCTCTAGATTTTAATCTTTTCAGACCTGAGGGATTATTGCATAAAAAGATCGAGCGCTTGTTTTGTTCGGCTCGTTAAAACTATCGAAAACTCATCCCTTCTGTATTGTTTTATACTTTTTCGGACTTAAGGGATTAGATGACGAAAAAGGACTTTCGGAGTTGACTTTACGTACCTTTTCAAACTCTCTAAAAATGAAAAGGACCGAGTTATCTTTGTCTCTAGACTCGTTAAAATCATTAAATAGCGACAAACTTGTCTTTAGACGAGAACGAGTTTCACTATCGCTAGGCTCGTTAAAACATAGCGATGGGCTTGCCCGAAGGGAAAGTTATAGAACAAGCATATGTTATCCTCCTCAAGCTTGACAAAAATAAAGAGGTACTGGTCAGCAATGACTGGGGAAAAATTGGGAGAAACTCAAGAAAACTTTGATGGTAGCAAGTCGCTCTTGAACATGACACTTTTCCTCCATACCACAGTCGGATTGGGTTGTTTCATTCACCGGTCACATCACCATGGTCTCGCCATACCATCCATATTTGGGGTAATGCTACCGATCCATCGCATAAGTGTCGCCATATGTTCAAGAGAAGTCGTTCAGAGAAGTCAACCGTGTCCCATCCACTGCCATACATTATCCTTCATCCTGTCATGACTGCCACCCTGAATCATATGTCATCAGATCGTTTTCACCTCCATCAAAATCCTTAGCTCCGTTCCGTGTCATTGATGTGGGATTCATTAAGGCCCTCCTTTGACGGATTGCTTCTTGTCGACATCAGCTCATTATCCAAGAAGTTGATCTAGGAACAACCCCTTCAGTACTTTGAAGCTTGCATGCCTCAATGGCAAGTTTCTCACTTCCAGTGACAGGTATACATCAATGACCTTCGACCGAAAGATTTTGCGTGGTGTTCGATGCCAAGTCCTTTATTCACACCACGTGAATTGTACTGCAGTACCTTGAGGGTCATTATCATTATCGGTGATTCCTCTCGCGCTTGTTAACGGTTTACCTCATTGACCGGTAATCAAGCGATGTCTTTCCATGTTCGACTTCAGAACATTTCTCACATGGATCGACTTGTACTTAGAGTGAAGATCGAACGAGTTTGAAGACCCCGGATCTAGTTTCATCCATCCGGGCTGCGATATATATTCAGGAAGAATAAGGAAATTGACATGTACATCATTGCAGCAGATAATCATCCTATCCCAAAGGATGATAATTTCATCAAAATTATCAGTCTACCATCAGACGATTGTCTGTTCTATGTACAGAAAAATGAATTTATAAAGCTGAGCATGGGAATGCCCGCCTCAGCTAGATCATGAAAGCAGTATGAAAAATAATGTATTGTATTGTATCTTATTACAGGTCTCCTCCCAGCAATGAATGAACTTCGGATCCTCCTGATAAAGCATTTCACCCGATAAACGGCCTCATACTTTAGGGGGCAACTGTTATAGACATTTTTGTGCCTTGCAGCTATAAGCATGAAATGTCCATAATCTAAGGGATCCAAAGTCCCTAAACATGTTGTTCCTACCCCTAGAGGAACAAGGCTAACAAACCACAGCAATTCACAGAAGTTCTCCACCAAAAACTGCTCAAAAACAAGTCAATTCAGGATCAATTCAGAGGCTCCACTAGTTGTCTGCGCTGAAATGCAAAGTCTGCACTGGCTACCTGCACTGCAACGCAGGTAGAAGCACTACCAGGGTGCGCTGAGTGGGAATTGACAAATGGCAAGTTCATTCAACAAGGTGTCAAGACCCTGGAAGCTTCCAGAATCTTCCTCAATGACACTTGCCTCAGTGAATTCGACTAATGATGAGTAAGAGGTTCTCAATCTCCAAGTGGAAGCAAGAACCTCCAAGTGGAAGCAAGAACTGACAGAGGGAGAGGACACTAGTCAGATATCAAGCTGACTCATCCTCTCTACAAACATCTATATATGGATCTCTCCTCCATGAGATCTACAGGCTGGAATTTTGTTATTGCAAAGAATTGTTGTTGGTTTGAGACTAGAATCATTGGGTGCTTAATGCTTTGAAGGAAGGTGAAGATAGGAATTTCATTTGCTGGGAAGGAGATGCTGGATTGGAGCCCTCTGGGTTTTATCTCTTCCTGAACCTTGTTATTCATCAATAAAGCTATCTTGTTTTCTCCTATATACTGGTGTATCTTTGATGTATGATTGCATTAGTATGTTTAGTTTATTTCTAATCCTAAACTAGTTATGAGTACGAATCTATGTCTTTGTGCAGTGTTCTCTTCTTCTGATCTTGCAGAAACCTCTTGAAGCTAGGCGAGTGATCCGGATTTAAATAGGAACGCAACAAATTACAGAGATAACCATATACACAAAGATGCAGCGGAAATAATACTTCATTTCATTAATGGAAAATACTGAAATATGCTTACAACCAAAAATGGAAATAAACCAGCTAGGGCGATGGTAGCTTATCTTTGAGAAGAGATGTGATGGCTACATGCCTCTGAACTGTGTTACAATGAGGCTCAAAGGCCTATTTATTGTTTGAGAAACAATGGAAAACCCTTAACATTCCAAAACCTAACCCTAGGAGATGAAATGCCAAACTGTGGGCCCCGTTTGGGGTAAATTGGTACATCAACTTCTCGGGGTCGTAACTTTGGCATATGATCTCCATTTGACACGTACAATAGCTCATTAGAAAGATCTATCTGAGCACTATCATTGTTGGAACAAGCAACATCCGTCCATTGCATGGACCCATGTTGGCCCCGGATTCCCAAAAAAACGTCGTTTAGGGCCTCAAAACGGCTCCAGAAGTTTAGGACCCGAAAAACTGCTAAAAATAGTAAGTTGTGCTACAATTAAGGAAACTGAAAATGCTGAGAAAGACAATGGTGGGGGTCCAGGTGGACTTGGCAAGTGGCCACCAATATCCACTTGGATCATTCCTCCCCCCTTAGGAAGCAATGGTCCCCATTGCGTTGAGCTCCTCCATGAGATGAGGAAACTTCTGCTGAACTTGTTCCCTGGTGAGCCACTTGCCCTACTGAAGGAGTTGGCCTGCTTTGACAACTCGATACAGTTGGATATTCTGTTGGCGAGTGTTCTTGATCTGTGTGTCCATGATCCGATCAGTTGTAGCTTGTTCCATGCAACCTTGATTTAACTCTGTGGGTTTGAGCTATTCTGCAATGTCGGATGTGTCTAGCAATGGTGGGAAGTATGGCCGGAGGCGGTCCACATTGAACACTGGATGCAGGCCAAGGAATGGGGGAATGCTGAGCTGAAATGCATTGTCTCCCATAGCCTTAGTAATGGTGTAAGGACCATATCGGAGTGGTCTCAATTTCCGATAGGCTCCAGTAAGGCGTTCCTTTTGCAAATGCAACCAAACTTTGTCACCCACCTGAAACTTGTGTGGCACCCGATGTTGATCATGTCGCTGCTTGTACTTGGCATTTGATTTCTCAAGAATGTCATGGACTTGCTGGCGAATATGTTGGATGCGCTCAATGAAGCTGGTGGCCTTGTCTGTTTCGGACTGGACATGAGCTGAATTCATGTGAGTAGCTGCAAGTGGCATGGCCACATCAATGGGGCATAGTGGTTGGAATCCCAAACCCACCTGAAAAGGGCTATGGCCAGTGGAGCTGTGAAGAGCTCGTTTGTAGTTGTGCTAAACATAGGGGAGGCTCTTGTCCCATGTGCGTGGATGCTTTGAGTTATACATGTGCAGAATGTGCACAATCATCCTATTGACAACCTCTGTCTGGCCATCAGTTTGAGGATGGAAGGCTGTGGACTTCGTGAGTTTAGTGTCCATCATTGACCAGAGACTGGACCAAAATGTGCAGAGAAACCGACTGTCCCGATATGAGATGATAGACTGTGGGATCCCAAAGTGCACCCACACTCCTTCAAAGAAGAATTTAGCAGTGGTTTCTGCTGTGATATTTTTCTTGCAGGCCACCATAATGGCCATCTTCGAGAACCTGTCAACGACCACAAAAACACAGTCATTTCCATGCTTAGTGGAAGGAAGGCCTGACATGTAATCCATGGAGATGGATTCCCAAGGTCGACTAGGGGTAGGCAACGGGGTATAGAGGCCGTGCTTCTTAATGGTCGGTTTGGTAATGGCACAGGTAGTACATGATCGGATGTACTTCCAAACATCCTGTCGAAGATTCAGCCAATAGAAATAATTTTGTAGTATTGCCACTGTTTTCTCGACCCCGAAATGCCCAGCAGCCTGACTGTAGTGTGCTTCCCAAATCATCTTGGCACGCTCGCTTGAAGGAACACAAAGGTGACCGAGGTGGCATAATAGGGCACCCTGGAGGTGAAAGTCTGCAACATGCAGACCCTCCAAGAGTGTCTGGTATGTGTGGCCGAATTCTGGGTCACTTTTGTAGAGAAGTGGCCAATCAGAAGTCCCATGCCCACAAGAGTTGAGCACGGTGGTTAGCGCCATGATCGGTGGTCGACTGAGGCAATCTGCAACATTATTGGTGCTGCCCTTTTTATACTTGATATTCAAGTGGAACTGTTGCAGGTATGTAGACCACTTTTGATGGCGATCATTCTGCAATTTCCCTTGGGTCTATATGAACTGCAGGGGTCGGTGGTCTGTGTGGATGACCGTTTCCTTCCCCAAAATGTAATGCTTCCATTGTCGGCAAGCTTGTACAATGGAATACATCTCTTTATCATAAGTGGGGTACTTCCGGACTGTGTCTGAAAGTGTTTCACTGTGATATGCAACTGGATGTCCATGTTGAGTAAGGACTGCCCCAATAGCATAGTCAGAGGCATCTGTCTCGACCTCAAATGGTTGTTGTAAATCTGGTAACGCGAGCACTGGTGCCGTGCAAAGGCGATCCTTCAACTCCCTGAATTCCTTTTGTTGAGATTCAGACCAAAAAAAATTTTCTTTCGCCCCTCCCTTGGTGACTTGACTCAAGGGCCAAGAAATATGAGAAAACCCCAACACAAACCTGTGGTAGAAGTTGGAAAGACCTAGAAAGCTGCGGAGCTCTGTTAGAGTGGTTGGAGAGGGCCAATCCCGCATGACTTAGATCTTGGCTGGATCGACATGCACCCCCTGTTCATCAATGATGTATCCCAGATACTGAACCTGGGTCATGCCAAAAGTGCATTTCTCCAAATTGGCACATAGCTTGTGTTGCCGCAGTGTTTGGAGAACCTGTCGGATGTGGTGGAGGTGCTCTTCCCAACTCTGGCTAAAGATCAGAATGTCATCCAAGTATACTACTACAAAGGAGTTGGTGAATGGCCGCAAGATGTCATCCATTAGCCTCATAAAGGTTGCAGGAGCATTCGTCAATCCAAAAGGCATGACCAACCATTCGAAGAGGCCCTCCTTGGATTTGAAGGCAGTCTTCCACACATCAATCCCCGAGATCGGGTACCTTTTACGGACAGTGATCTTGTTCAACGACCGATAGTCAATACAGAGTCTCCACGTCCCATCCTTCTTCTGTACCAACATGATCGGGCTCCCACAATGATCCAGGTGGATATTGGTGGCCACCTGCCAAGTCCACCTAGACCCCCACCATTGTCTTTCTTCTTTCCTTGAGGGCGTATCATCAGGAAAACAAATTTCCTGGTTTTGGAAATGATCTTCTTGCATTGTTTTGCAGTAATCAAAGAGATGGCGGCAGGTGGTGCTACCTCTGGTATCCTGAACAACTTATTTCCCAATGTAATAATAACAGCACGGGGCCTTGATTCATACACAGCATGTCGCTTCCACAAGTATGGTTGTCCTAGTAATACATCACAAACTTCAAGGGGAGCAATGTCACACAATACCTCATCCGTGAAGGGCTTGATGTTGTATGGAAGGCGACACTGCCGGCTCACGCGAAGATCTCGTCCTTGGTGAAGCCACCCAATGGTGTATGGTTGTGGATGTGCTGTGGTCGGTAAGCCCAACCGCTTCACGACTTCTGTCGAAATGAGGTTCTTTTGACTCCCGCTATCAACAATGAACTGTATCGGGGAGCCCTTTACCCACATCTGGGAGTGGAAGAGACGCTCCTCCTCCTCTGGATCTTCGGGTTCATTTTTCTGGATCTTTGCGGTAGCAACAGTGGCGCTGGGATCCGCATCAATGATCTGCTTCCCTTTTTCATACCCCTTATCGAGTTCTGACTCAGAGTCAGAACATGCATCTGATTCTGAAACCTTTAGCTCAGCCACCAGTGACTGCTTGGCCCGACACTCACTTGTGTTGTGAGTGGAGCTCTTATGGAACTCGCACCATTTTCCAGTGTCCTTTCTCAGCTTCACGGCGTTGTTCTTTGCTTGCAGCTTCAGCTAGTTGTCCTGGGCTGTCCCGCCTTGGCTTTGTCCTTTGTTCTGTGGTTTAGGGGCACCTTTCCCCTGCTTTGGATTCGCAGGTCCAAAGTCTCGCTTCTTTTGTTTAAACTTCTGCTCGACCTTGACGGCATATCGGTATGCTGCGCCGAGCGAGGGAATGTTTAGGAATTGTATTTCTTCCTGGATGTACCTGTGCAGGCAGCCACGGTATTTGAGTATCAAATGTTGCTCTGAATCCTTGATACCCAACTTTGTGCGAAGGGTATGGAAAAGATTGGTGAACTCCGGCACGTCTTGGTCCCTTCCCTACTGCAGCGTGGTCCACTTTATGTATTCATCCTCATAGCTTCCGATAGGGTAGTACTACTCCTTGATGACATGTCGGAACGAATCCCAGGTGGGTGCGGCTAAAAATAGTGAGCCAGTACTTTCATCCTTGTACTCGTAGTAGGTTTCCCACCAGTCCTTGACGTGGGGGGCCGCTTTGAGAAGAGCAAAAACAATATTTTCCCGACTCGAAAATTCATGAACAGAAAAATAACCCTCTAGCAGATTTAACCATTGATCTACGACATCTGTGTCTATCTGACCCTCAAATATGGGGATTTCAAAATTAACTTGTACCTTAAAGGGTGTGGCGTTTCCAGAGTAGCTACTGGAAGCCGATGCGTTGCTTCTGGGTAGCCGCTAAAGGATTTGGGCAAAGCTGTCCATCATCGCATTCCGTTGTCGCTCGAGGGCTTCTTCGAACAAGATTTTGATGGGATCTCCTGCCCCCTCATCTTTCTTCTCGTCCGCCATGTGAGGCCGTCGGGATTTGCGAGGCTGGTCTTGCAAAGGTTCAACCAGTTCAAGCCCTAACTCCTTATATCCCGACCTTGTTGGGGACATGCAAAGAAAAATAGAGAAAAAGCAGACCGCTCTGATACCACTGATCCGAATTTAAACAGGAACGCAACAAATTACAGAGATAACCATATACACAAAGATGCAGCGGAAATAATACTTCATTTCATTAATGGAAAATATTGAAATATGCTTACAACCAAAAATGGAAATAAACCAGCTAGGGCGATGGTAGCTTATCTCTGAGAAGAGATGTGATGGCTACATGCCTCTGAACTGTGTTACAATGAGGCTCGAAGGCCTATTTATTGTTTGAGAAACAATGGAAAACCCTTAACATTCCAAAACCTAACCCTAGGAGATGAAACGCCAAACTGTGGGCCCAGTTTGGGGTAAATTGGTACATCAACTTCCCGGGGTCGTAACTTTGGCATATGATCTCCGTTTGACGCGTACAATAGCTCATTAGAAATATCTATCTGAGCACTATCATTGTTGGAACAGGCAACATCGTTCCATTCCATGGACCCATGTTGCTGCCGGATTCCCCAAAAAACGTCGTTTAGGGCCTCAAAACGGCTCCGGAAGTTCAGGACCCGAAAAACTGCTAAAAATAGCAAGTTGTGCTACAATTAAGGAAACTGAAAATGCTGAGAAAGACAATGGTGGGGGTCCAGGCGGACTTGGCAGGTGGCCACCAATATCCACCTGGATCAGCGAGCGAGAAGGCAAGTAGCTGGGAACTCCCAAAGAGAAGAGAAACCGGATCGAGGGACAAACGGAAGACACCGGTTAGTCCATCCATTTCTCTTCATTCTTAATTCATAAAGGAAGAATTCTAGAATAGTTGTCTTTGTTTGTTGCTAAGGCACTGTCACACCTTAGGTGGATAGGATCGTCCTTCATAGGCATTTTTCCCCACAACACATATGTGGATCTAAGTCCTATATTGGTAAAACCCAAACCAATTTATTTACCTTATAAATTCACTACCTCCCAAAGATTTTGGGATGCCTTTTGGAGACTCTTAGCAATGCCTTCATGTTGTTGCTTTATGCCAAAATATCCACTATCCATCCATGCACTTGAGATGTGATTGAAGGCTTGCTTTGTGGAAAAGGAAGAACAAGATAGTTGGGATATATCTACAAAGTCAATATCTATAAAGGGTTGTAATTTCTCCTACATTAATTAATACAAAAATTCCTTTTTTTCTTATACTTACATCTCATTGATGCATATGTATTACAATTCCTTCTTGACTCATTGGTTAGATATGTTAGTATATGTGATCTATATGTTTTATTTCTCTTGTGTTTTTTAGTTCTTTTGCATGCATGATTTATACCATTTTGAGTTGGAGCTAAAGTTTATCCGTAGAGAGAAGAGGAGAGATTTCGTTGGACTCCAGGTAGGTATTTTATCCATGTTCTAATTTCTCTAAGGAAGGCATAAGTCCTTTTGTCTCTATTGTTTCTAGATTAGCCACTAGATCTATGGAGTTTTCTTTTGACTGCATAAGGGAATTATTCATCAAACAACTTGGCAACCATACTGGGGAACGAGGTGTTCCTTTAATTGTTTCTTTCACCTAGCCTTTTAGGACCTTCGAAAGTGACTCAATTTGACTTGTTTAGACAATAATCAGTCTTAGTAAATTATAATTATGAGCTTGGTAGGGTTTGTGTTTCACATCTTAAGAAAAATCAGCACCAATGCACTTTCTGGTCTGAGACAAAGTGACCCAGTGCACTAGTATCTCTCTGTCAATGCACTGACCCACATTAGTTGTCATATATAGTCTGCGATGGTCCTTTCATAATTAAAAGTTTACATTAATTATCCGTTCCTCTGAGTTTTGTTTTGATATTGTGTATTTTCCTGAGTCTCTAAACTTATTATGTCTCTATAAAGCCACCTGTGTGTTTAATTTGAGTGTGATTACCTTTTCATGAGAGTTTCCTATTTTTAGGTTGTTTTTATCAATTAGATTTTTTTATCACTTTCCTTGATTGTTGATTTGATAAGAGAATTTCAGTTTTAGTTTCATTCTATATGAATTCTTTTGTTTCAATAATCTAGTCACATTTCATTTTCATTACATTTGAAAATTGAAAAGGAAAATAAAATATTTCATTTCTTGCATTGCATTTAGGGTTTTGAATTGAATTGGAACAATGTAATTGAAATATCTATCTAGGCAATTCTTTTGTGTTGCTTCTTCATTTGTTTCATCATTGTTTGTTTCTTCCTTCCTGTAGATGTTCTTCATTTAATGAAAAATAATTATTTTAATCATGCTAGTTGCATTATAGGAAGTTCAAATAAATTTGTTTCGTGAGCCTTGAAACTAAAACTTAAATCAAGATCAACTTTATTATTTATTCAATTAAACTAAGGAGAATTTTCAACATTAACAACACACATAGAGGTCTAGGCTATAAGACATGTTCGAACATCGTTAAACGTAGGAGATGTCATTACTTGTCTCTGTTATATTCTGGAGGTGGTTAGTATTCCACATACATCTGAGTATATATGATCGTTCTTCCATGTACCATCAGGTATATCAGAATGGGTATCCATGTATTAGCAGTATATAGGAAATAGGAAAGCTTCCCATCGTATAGGATGCATTAGACATCACTACTATAGACTACACTTCCACGTACCTTCAGGTATATTTTGGAAGTACCCACTATGTTGTAATCCCACCATAGGTAACTGAGTCATCCACCATGTTAACTATGATACATTGAACACAAAGTTCATGGAGATTGCATGCATGTACCAGAAATAGTATATTGTAGTTCACAGTGACTTGGTAAACCTAGTTAAGCCTTTTTGTTTTTTTTGTTTTTTTAATTTCAAAAATTAATTAATCCATGACGAAGGAACACCCTGAACACCCTCTTTGTTCATGTAGAATGAAAATATTTCCTCCTTTACCTCAAGAGGCAACACCTAGTCATTCTAAGAACAAGAAAACACAAACTAAAAAACCTGGTACATTGGAAACTACCCTTTCTTGAGCCACATTTGAAGTTAATAAACTAGAATTGTCACATCCCATTAGAATCAAACCCGAAATTACCACTTTGGAAACTGGTGAGTTGGAAGTTGTTGAAGTTGAAGCCCATGAAACATTAGAACCTGAAGTCATAGAACCTGAATTTATAAATTTAAAACTTTACAACCTAAGGTTTTACAACTGAAGGAACCAAAAGTAACTGAAGAAATTACTTCAACAACTTCTTCTTCTCTTTCTCTGCCTTTATCTTAACTATAACCTATGTTATTGGGTCCTGCCAGAGAACAACTTCCACATGTTATTTTGAGCATAGAGGAGATTACTAAAGAGGAATCCCGTAGCTCTAAAACTCCCATTTTCATACCACTATGATAGGATTTTCCTCCTGTGCACTAAAATTGTCCTTTCTTTACCTACAATACTCGAACACAAGCTCCTTTACATCGAACTCATCATTTTAAATTTACATTTAAACTTTCCTCGGAAAATCATTTAAGAAGTTTATCCATGATGGAATTAACAACAGTCACCCAACCTATATCTACCATCATGAGTGAATCAACAGAAGTTATGGAATCCTCTATGTCTGTAACTTCTCCAGAAACTCACCTATATGGTGGTCCATCAGTGCCACTTGGCTACCAATCATTTTATGGAACCTTTTCCGGTGAATATACTAGTCCCTAGACTTCTCCTTTACTATCTTCATATGGAATACCATCTAGTACCTCCTTAACGAGTGGCTCTCAAACTATTCAACATATTTATGCCCAACCTCTTTTGGAGTAGCAATATGGTGTGTTTCTCAGGGGATTAGGATGCTTACAACAACCTACTCCTTCTTATATTGGGTACCCTCCTCATGGGGGGGAGTTTTCTCCATTTACTCCTTATCCTACGCCAGGGGGTCAAATTGTTGCTGGAATGTTCATGTCTGCTAAAAAAATGCGACAAGTTGGTGCTCCACCTTATTTGATTCTCCTTCCTACAGGTGCTCCATTTACATAAGTGGTTTTTGTTCCTTGGAATCTTGCCTTTCATGTTCAATCTGGTTTGGTATTAACTCAAATACCAACTTCTTAACCTATTTTTGCTATGCCTTAGGTTCTTACTTGTCAATCTATTCAATTGATCCCTCAACCTACTTGAGTTACACCTCAAGTGAGTCAACCTGTTCAGGCCTAATCCCAAATACAAAATTTTCAAACAGTACCAGGAATTTCTCAAATATTGTCTACCTAGACTATTCAAGGTATGTTACAAACTCCATTTGACCCACTTATTCAGACTATTCCACAGATGAAAGTTAACCAACCTATTCAAATTGTATGACAAGTGCCAACTAGTAAACCTAATATTAGAATGATGCAAATTACATCTGGGGAACAATTCCAAGGCATTCCACAAATGCATGTTGGCTAAATATCTATACCACAAAAGCCTTATGAAGGTCAAACTTTCCAACCCTACCAAGGTTTTCATGGTACTATGAAACTTTGTCTCTGTTATCCTGGTTACCAAAATCCTTCTTATCCTGGTGGAATGAAAATTCCAGTGGCTCAACCCATTCCATCATATCTTGGATACCCTTCACCATCGGTTAACCTTTATCCACAAGGTCAACCTCCTGAAATAGACATTAATAGGAAATTATTGTTCATTGCAATGCATGAGTTACTAGGTTTATCCCGGCTAACGAATCATCAGATTTGTCATTCTCCTTAGTGGCCGGATATTCCTATAAAATTATCGAGTGACATTCCAAAGTGTAACAGAAACCTTAGAGAAGGTCTATTTGATCATGTCAAGGCCTATCATTTATGGTGTTCGTTGAACTCCTTATATGATAACTCTATTTATTTACAACCATTTCTAGTGAACCCTTAGCAGTTCGATAGCTAAGTGGTATGTCGAATTACCCAGAGCTTCATTTAACAACTTTGGTGCATTGGAAACCACGTTTCTAACCCATTTCCAATTACCTGTTCATTATGAAACTAGAACTAATATTTTTATCTCGTTAAATAAATTTGACTCTACTCATATATCTGATCATATACATGAGTGGAGGTGTCAACATCATCTGGTCAAAAATTATATTCCTGATCATTTGTTGGCAGAATGATTCATTAAATCACTCCTATCTACTATAACTAAGGATTTTTCCAAGGGAAGATATGTTATTGAAGGGCAAGTCATTGCTCATGATCAATATTTGGATTTTAGTTATACCCAATCTAGCAAGCTCTATGATAATATACCTAATGTTCCCCAACCTTCACAAATTATTCATCCTTCTCCCTCGAAGGAATCACATGTTTCTCATCACATGATCAATTTTGTCGGTCAATAATGGGTGAGAAAATATTCTAATAAAACTAATTTGAATTTTGCTCCAATTCGGAAAAGTAAAAGCTTCTCTAATCCTACTTCTATGAGTACATCTGAGGTTAACATCATTCACTCCAAGAAAGGAAAATCTCATCAATATGGAGGTAAGAAAAATGTTAAAGGTAAGAAAAAATAGGAAAACCCTGCACAGGATAAGGAGAGGAATCTATCTCCTAATGAGAAGTGTAATTCTTGTTACCCTTTTCTTATCTATAATGATGAGAATTTTACTAAGGTTTTCCCACATCAGGTAGAAATAAATTTACTTTTAAAAGTTGCAGCCACTGCATCTGCCATTTTAATGGATCCCTTTCCATACTAGGAGGAAAAAATGATTGCACATGATCCATATCCGTCTTCTCAAAACACTATTTATATGTGTCAGAAAGATGTGTTGGTGGCCACACATTTTTTTTATAGTAATCCAAATCCTTCAGCTAGAAAGGCTAATGATCAACTTTCCAGTTCTAATCCACCCATATCTAGTCCTCTCTAAATGAAGAAACCTACTACCGAGCTAACAGTTAAACCTCCCAAAGGGGTGATTCGTAAATCATCATTTAAACTACATGCGAGAGATGCACAAAAATATCATATACTTGAAGATTTAGCCCAAACTCGTTCAACTATATCTCCTCTCAAGGTTTTGCAAAACTATCCCTCTCAGAAGAAGTTGTTATTAACAACCATTGGAGGAGTGGATCCCTCAGATTCAAGTCTCGTTGTGTTCAATCACAAAAGTTATACACCTAAACTTCCATCTCAATTTGCACTTATGATTCAAGTTGTGGTTAGAGGAAAAACTATCTTCCACACCATTATGGATGAAGGTGCCTCTACCTACATCATGATGATGTCATGTTGGAAATATTTAGGTTCTCCTTCCCTTACTCAGTCACCGAAAACACTCAAAGCCTTTCATGGAAGAGGATTTAAGTCTTACAAAATTATCAATTCCTTACCAGTGGAATTAGATAGTAAGACAATCTTAGTAGAGGTCGAAATCATTTATGTAACTTTAGATTATAACCTCCTACTTGGTTGAACTTGGGTTTGTGCTATGGTAACTATAGTCTCATCATATTTATTGATGATTTATTTTTCTTACTAGGGGGGAATTGTGACCATTGATTAGCCTTCCTTTTTCACTGTAGATTCCCAAACTACTAGAAACATCCCTCTTATGGGAAAGACCCCACTACCCTTTGAAAATGTTGGACTAGGACTATTAAAAGACTCATCCTTGATGGGAACTTTCACGCTTCCTCCTCTTGACATTCCCTCTACTATTTCTCTAATCAACATGATTTCATCTAGTATTATTCCATATGATCCTTGGATTGTTCCTCAAAGTTCCAATATTGAATCTTTTAGTGACTATATGAAACTCAAACCCGTTGAGTTAGCTTATGAGGCTATTCACCTAGTGTGTTTGGTGAATTTTGAAAATTCTAACTTAGCAAATTTGGTTGATTATCTGTCTCAATATTCATGTTTAGTTTCACAATCTGATCCTTTCAATGACACATTGCTGATAGATGAAAGCATCATGGAGATTATGATTTTGGATGAGAAATCCTGGGATGGTAATCATCATCGCTCATATTTCTTTCCTCAACCTGTCGCCCTCGAGAAAAAGTTTCAAAACTTTTCTTCCCCAAGTTTACTGAGAAACCTAAGAACCCCATCTCCATTTATGAGGTAAATTCTTAGAAAAACCTGGATAATATTGGGGACATTATTCCCCCAAAATTTCAGTTAAGCCCAAGATTATTGAAAATGTCCATATCATTGCATATTGTTCTCCAAACGATATTAAGATTTATAAGGACCTTTTTCAATAAATTTGTGACGTATTTTCTTGGACATATGAAGAGATGCTAAGAATTAATTTAAATATTGTCGTGCATAAGATTGAAACATATATGGATGCCAAGCTAGTTAGACAATATTTACGTCTGGTTCACCCTAAGAGAGATCTTGTGATTAAGGTAGAAGTTGAAATAATTTTGCGTGCTAGTTTTATTTATCCTATTCCTTTAATTGATTGGGTCTCAAACATTATGCCTATGATGGAGAAACAAGGTACAATCAGATTATGAGTTGACTATCAGGATAGTAATAGAGCTTTTTCCAAGGAAAACTACCCAACCCCTTTCATCGATCAAATTGTTGAGGATTGTGCCAGGAGTGAAATTTTCTCATTTATGAATAACTTTTCTCACTAAAATCAAATCAACATACTTCCATATAGCTAGCATAAGACTGTGTTCATTTGTCCATGGGGTACATTTTCTTATCACAAACTTCCTTTTGCTCTTAAGAATGCAGGAGAAACTTTCCAACAAGTAATGGATTATGCTTTTCACAATATGAATCATATAGTGTAGCCATACCTTGATGATTTTTCTCCCCACTCTAAGAGTCATGAAGACCATCCATTGCATCTCATAGCCATCTTCCTGTGATGTTGAAACTATAATATCTTATTAAACCCACTTAAATGTGTTTTTTGTGTTCAATCTGGTCAACTTCTAGGATTCATTGTGTCTAAACAAGGAATCTTCATTGATTCCATGAAAGTACAGGAAATCCTCAAGTTTCCACCTCCTTCTTCTCTTGTTCAATTACAATGCCTACAAGGGAAGGCTAAATTTATACAACATTTCATTCCTAATTATGCAGAACTTACCAAAGGATTTAATTGTTTATTGAAAAAAGGAATTCCCTTTCATTGGGATGATACTGCTCAAAAGGCTTTTGATGCCTTGAAAGGTGTATTTTCCCAAGCATCATTACTGTCTCCCCCTAATTATCATCGAGACTATGTCCTATATCTTGTTGTGGATATTACCATTATCCCTATGGTATTGGTAAAGTAAGATGATTTAAGAGATGAACTCCCTATTTATTACTTCAGTTGTAATCTGACCAATACTTAAGCCAGGTATTCCCATGTTGAAAAATTAGTTGGGGAAGTTGTCAAAGTTGTTCAGATAATTTTCCACTATAAGGCTAATTTAAAAGACTCTTGTGGTTTCTTACTGCAATGCTATGACCTACATCCTATCACGTTGTCTACTGCGGGGAAAATACTCTAAGTCGATCATTATTCTCTGAGAGTTTGATTTGGAATTCATCAAGTCCAAGTCTAAGAAATCTCTAGTTTTCACCGAACTAATCTTTTACCTTCCGTCCTCTGCATCAAAATCAACAACTAATGAATTGATCTCTGATGAAACATTATTTCTAATCGTATTTGTTGATCCATGGTATGGAGATATCATCAACTATCTCCAGACCCAAACTTTCCATCCTGAAACTACCCATTTTGATCAAAGTCAAATTTGATACTAGACTCACCAATACGTCATAATTGGTGATATTCTCTACTACCATGGTGTTGATACAATTTTCTGGCGATGCCTCACTCATGAGGAGGCTGAGAAATATTTGAATGATTTTCATGCAGGAGCATGCATATGACATATGTCTAGCTATCCTACTGCCCAAAATATTTTACTTGTCGATTACTTTTGGCCTACTATGTTATGACATTGTATTTTAGCGGTCCAAAAGTGTCACACATGTAAGATCCATAACCAGAAATCCTTTACTCCACCTCCTCCATTGCATCCAGTCATTGTTCGACCTTTTCCAAATGGGGTATCAACTTCATGAATTGTAACCCTCACTCAGTTGGGGGGCATGGTTACATAATAGTTACTGTAGATTATTTCACTAAATGGGTCAAAGCGGTGCCTACCTATGACAACAATGACAAAATCACTACATTGTTTCGTTTCAACCATGTCATTTCCATATTTGGTGTGCCACAAGGTATAGTTATAGACCATGGCAAGAATTTTTGCAATTTCATGATATTTGAACTGACTACCAAGTTGGGCTTACGACATGATAGCTCAACTCCCTACTACCCACAAGCCAATGGTTAAGTGGAAGCCATTAATAAGGTTTTGAAAACAAAGCTTTAGTGCATGGCGCGGATTTATAAAATGAATTGGCCTACTATTCCTTTTTCTACTTTATGGGCATGTTGTACTTTTGTCTGAACCATGACTGGATTCATTTCATTTTAGCTGGTGTATGGTCTTGAATTTTTTCTTCCAATTGAATGTTATATTGCATCCTTAAATGTAGCTATCAAGCTTCTTACCACAACCTCCACCGAAGAAGAATTTTTTTTTCATCTAGCTCATCTAGATGAGACTCAACGCAATGCTGCAGTGGCTAATGAGCCTCACAAAAGACATGTTAAAGCCTAATATAACCAAAATGATAAACCTTGTTCCTTGTTGTAAGGAAATCTAGTCCCCCTGTATGACCAAGAAGCCGATAAACTAGGAGCTAGGAAACTTGAACCAATGTGGTTAGGTCCATATATCATTAAACATGTTCTTGTGAAAGGGGTCTATGAGCTTGTAGAATTTTATGTAGTTACCTTACGGTAACCCTGAAATGGGTTGTACGTCAAAATATACTATGCTTAGATTATTTCTACATAGTCATTGTGTACATACTATATAGTTTTGCTAGTGTGTTTCAATGTGCTTTCTTAAGATTTTTATGATGCCTCTGCTTATCTTGGATTACATTTGATTTTTATATGCTGACGTTCCCTCAATAATATGTTAGTTATGTTGATGGTTCTAGTTGTAGTACCCGAAACCTTTCATCCACAACGTGTGAAACTTATGCTCCTAATGACGAGTTATTGAGTTTGCAAGGAATTTTCTTTAGTCGCTCAACTAATAATATCATTGAATATAGTGCAGTGATGAAACATTTATCTGATGGAATTTCACATGGTATTCGTCATTTGGTCCTCAAACTTGACTCACAACTCGTGGTTCTACATCTAAATAATATTTATTCAGTAAGAAGTCCATCTATGTTGCACATGTTTTATGGGTTCGACTCTTATATGGACATTTCGACTCCATTCAATATCAACATGTTCCTATAAGTCTAAATAAATTAATAAATTTGTTGGCTAATAATATTTTAGAGATGCATTTTCTGCATACGTAAATACACAATCATCATATATTTTCCAAGAGAGTAGAATGAGTAGAAAACATCCATAGGTAGAAAATTGTATATAGTGTTTGGTTTCACAAAATCATGTCTAATACACATATGGCCCATGACCTATAACATAAAAACACATGTAGACAAAAATATGGCTCAGAAGCCTCCTAGGGGACTAATCCCGATGATGCTCACAGTAGAATATGATTGCACAGGAAACTTCTTGCAACAATTGACTAATATAAGACGACACTCCTATAATGTATCCTTGTAGACACATAGAAACTTTATCAACCCCTATTTCTAGCAAACTCTGGGTCAAACACTCAACATGGTGCTCGAGCTCGACAAGTATCTTCATTGTGTCGGGATCAACTGTTTATTCCTCTACCCCTATAGCTCCAACATGTATAAGTTGTTGTTGCACTCGCTAGTGAAGAGGCAACATTCCTACTTGTTGCACAGGCCCAATATCGATATGTAAAATTGATAGTTAGCCTCTAATATATAAAAACAAAATAAAATTGTAGAACCCAAAATATTGAAAATGACATTGTTTTTACTAGAATCATTCCATTTCATGCCTTCAAGTAAAATAAGCTATGGATCTCCACGGAAGTTCACTTCGACATATGGGTAGTCCTCAATCATAATAAGTTTCTCTCACATCCAATCAAAGAAGATATAAGTACATTTCATCATAGGTGATCCTCTGCATCGTGTCATAAAATCTACCCATTGCCTCATGTGAGGCTCTCTAGGTCTAGAAAGCTCGTGAGCTATCCATTGACGTTGTAGTAATGGTACCCTCTATAAAGAAAATTATACCACGATAGAGCCATACCCAAATTTCTTCAACCGTCCAGTATTTTCTCTATTGAGCTTTTTGTTCATATTGACTAAGAATCCTTCACACCAGTTGAATAACGTAGGTGTCAAGCTTTCTAAGGCATAATTAATTTCAGTCTTGGTATCTAAGTGTAGAGTAGTACTTCCAGCCAAACATGTAATGATAATAAGGATTTTCTTGAGGGGAAGTTGAATGACATCCTTTATCTCAAGTTTCCCACCCTTCGTTATTTCATAGCGAGGTTGACAATGGATAGAAATATAATCTTTCAATGTCTCTCCACCTCTCCTGAATCCACATAATTAAATGGGGACCCCTCTATGTGAAAGCCTTATCAGAAAGTAGTTGTATTCTACATCTATTATGACAATGTTTTCTCCAATCCTAAAGTACTATCCTTGTGTGTCCTATCCACTTACCAAATATTCTAGTAACTCCAACTGATCCCTCACGGTTGGAATCATAAAGAAGTTCAGAAGCGTATAGTTCCTTAAATATTGTATTTTTGTTGGATCATTGGCAAAAACCATGTATTGATCCTCATGCTTCCCTTATCTCCATGTAAAAGAAATTTTTACTCTGGTAAAACCCTAACAAATAACATGAAAGACATAAAATCACCAATTTGAATTTTTTTAAGAAAAAAACCATCTTCAAATTACTTTTTTGGAACCCTTTCGACACCCATTGCACTATTCATTCATGAACATAGAGACCCATCACATTTACCATCCCTAGTAAGTGCATTGGATTCCCTTGATCAATGTTAACTTTGCAGACCATCACACCTCTCGATATAAGAGATGTGCGATGGGCCTAGGACAAATTCTAAGTACTAAAACTCAGAAAATTTCCTAAAAGATGGATCAAACAAGAAATCAAGATTGTGAAAATGATGAAAAAGGATAAACCTCCTACATGGAATTAATGGTACTGAAAATGATCCACCAGATTGGCTGCAATCACTCGCTGAAGATTGTAGGTAAAAATCACTCAGAGCACACTCAAATAGGTAAAATGAAAATGGTAAGAAATGAAATTCCCTTTTCTACTTTTATGGTCAAAATAAGTCACTATTTTAATATATTTTAATGTTTTTTACCTAATTTTACCATGTCTCATGTATTTTTAATGTTTTTATGGTGATTCTGAGTAGGTAAAATGGTAACTAAAGGATGTAATCCAGGTTAGAAGTCGAATGTAGGACATGTTGATGAATGATTATAATTTTATCACTTTATCAAGCTTATTAACCTATGAAAAAGGAACTCCCTAGATCCTCTTTAAGCTCTTTTCAAACTCCCAAAACATGGAAAGATTGTCGAGCAATTATCTTTTCAAACTCGTTGAAGTAAATGAAAAGACTTCTCCCGGGTATAATTTTAACCCATTTTCTGCCTAGATATTCTATTTATGAAAAAGGAATACTTTAGTCGAATATGGCTAAAAGTTTTTCTAATGTAGTGTTTTATGGAATTTCAGGCTGAAGGGAAAATTCTACAAAAATGAACATCTTGGAGTTTTCTTTTATGCATCCTTTTCAAACTCTCGGAACATGAAAAGGAAGTTGAGTTACACCTTCGTGGGACTCGTAAAACTATTAGAAAATGCTGGAATCATCAGACATGGTGAGACCAAACCAATCCTTCTCAGGGTTGATTAAAAATACTCAGAAGGATTCATCTGAAGGATGACTTGTAGATCAAACATATGTTATCCTCCTCAAGCTTGTCAAAAATAAAGAGGTACTAGCCATAAATGTTTGGGAAATTGGGAAAATAGGATATATTACCTACTAATTGTAGTGAGTCGCTCTTGAACATGACACTCTTTCACTTCATTTATGTGACTTCTTTGGATTAGGGAATCCATTTGCCTCTCTGGTTATCACACCCCATTGAAATCCTTATTGATGTATCTTTCAGTCAATGCAACCAAATCCATATCAGTGTCTTTGATATGTTCAAGAGAAATTCCACCATTAGTTGACAACTGCTATAATACCCTTAAGCCTTACTTCATGTCTGTCGCTCCTAAACCAACTCTGCATCATCAACGTTTTGTGTCAAATCTTGATACCCATTTCGTGTCGTTGATAGAGAATACATCAAATCCATACTATGATGGGTCACAACCTATCGACATTAGCACATTATCTAAGAAGTTGACTTAGAAAATCCCTTTAGTTCCTTGGAGCTTGCATACCTCAATGGTGAGTTTCCTTTCTTTGAATGGTGGGTTCTTAATATTGGCCTTCAATTGGAAGATTTTGTGTGCTATTAGACTTGAGCTCATTTATTTGCACCACATAGATGGTATTGTAGTACCTTGAGACCCATTCTCATTATTTGTGGTTCCTCTCACATTTGTTAACTACTTACAACTTTGGCCATTAATCAGATGGTGTCTACCATGTTCGAATACAACCTATTTACTTGTATGGTTAGACTTGTACTATCAAGTCATGAGGTAGAATACCTTAGATCTAGTTTTGTTGGGTCCCTATAATACTAGTAATTACCCCATTACTATTGTAGTTATACCCCTTATTTATATTGTTGTGCCCCTATTACCCCCATATTATTATTTATGTGCCCCATAGAATCCCTCTATTGTTATTTTTGTGGCGGATGGATTATATTGTGACTCCTTAGACTCCTATATATAGAAAGGAGGTTTTGTCATTTGTATCATACAAGAATTGTTCATTTATGTAATGTAAAGGAGTTTCCCCCCTCGAAGAGGCTGAATTCTAAGGCGTTGATCTATCTTTTCTATCTTTTCATGAGCTGGTTTCATAACATTTGGTATCAGATCTTTGGATTCTAGGGTTTCGCTGCTCCAAACAGGTCATCGTGGCATTTTCGCTATAACGTTTTTTCTGTGACATTTCAGAAGTCGCAAAAAAAAACCCATTTGAGAAGAATTGGCGCTGAACCTTGGGTCCAAACTTCAGAGCGTTTCGCGTGATGTTTTCGGAGTTATGATCTGAGGAAGTTGGTCTTTTTGCAGACTCCTGAATTACATTCAAAACAGGTGACCTGGGGAAAACCGTCATAACGTTCTCTCTGAGGATCGGATTGAAATTTCGTAAAAAATTATAGAAAGAGGACGGACTGTAGTTTCTGTGGGTGTTTTTTAGATCCAAACGTCAAAACAGTGACTCGCGGCACGTCGTACAAGTTAGCTCTACTGAACTAGTCTATAATCAAGTCACTGTGGGAGATTTCGCATAACTCTTCCTTGGAGAATCCAATTTGGGTCAGACTTGTGGCATTGGAAAGAGGACATAGAGAGCTACTACAGGTCACAAGTTCAGAACTAGATGACTGGAAAGTACAGAGATACATCAGAGGCAATATCGAGCTCCTACAAAGTGAAAAACGGTGTGTAGATTTTTTTAAATTTTTGCTTAAGCTTGGTTTGAAAATTTATTTTGAAGGAATTCAAAGGGCATAGTAGAGCATTATTATCGGTAACTGATGCCCCGAGGAAAGAAAGTGCAAACACCTAGTAAGGAACCTGAAAGCTCTAGCATGACTCATGAAGAAGAGGAAGAAATGCTACATGATATATCAAAATTACAAGAACAAGTGCAACAAATGTCACGCTCACAAAAGTTAACAGATGCTAAGATAAATGGGGTGGAAGCTAAGATAAATGGCGTGGAAGCTAAGATGAATGGCATGGAAGCTAAGATGGACAATTTGAAGATAGATTTGAACACAAATTTGAAGACAGGCATGGCATATTTGAAGACAGATTTGACTAATTTTCTACAAGAAATACTTACTAATGGTGAAAAGGTAGTAAAGGAAACTCATGATGAGAACAAAAGAAATGTTAATCATGATTCCATAGACGCTAATGTTGGATCGAAGGATCACCACATTCCAAAAATCGATATGAGGAAGTTTGATTGCAAGGATCCCGCCACATGGATATTACATATGGAGCAATTCTTCGATCTCAATAATGTGCAAAACACACAAAAGGTACGTATGGCAACTTTATATTTGGAACCAAATCAGTTTGTATGGTATCAATGGCTTTGTTCTCGTAAACAATTTATCACTTGGGCAATTTTTATGGAAGAATTGATCGCACATTATGAGGATACAAAAAGCAACACTTTTTTTAGCCAATTGATAAGTCTCAAACAAAAGGGTTCAATAATGGAGCACATTGAGGAGTTCCAAAATTTGAACATAAGCGTAAAAGATATTCCAGAGGAGCATAGGATTGATGTGTTCATAGGGTCTTTAAAGGATAATATCCAACCTGATGTGCGCCTTTGGGAACCTGATTCATTAGAGAAGGCATTCAGGTTAGCAAGAAAAATGGCAAGCAAAATTATGGCAACTAGGAAGCATACCATTCACAACTATAAAGACGGAAGTGTTGTTGCCCATAGTCTTCCACAACCTACAACGTTGACACCAAAACAATTGGAAGAAAAAGAGCAAAAGGGCTTTGTTACAATTGTGATAGCAATTACACAAAAGGTCATAAGTGTGCTGAGAAGAAATTATTCTACATAGATTGTGAAGAGGAAGAAGAAAAGGAGCAAGAAAGGTCAAAAGAAGAGAATATATTCCAGGAACAAAGCCTAGATGAAGAAAAAATAAATTCGACCATATCTTGTAATGCATTGGCGGGAATTACCACTCCTAAAACCATCAAGATAGAAGGACAAATCAAGAAGAAAAAGGTAATAGTGTTGATTGATTCAGGAAGCACCCACAATTTTATTCATTGTAGGGTAGCAAAAGAATTGAATTGCTTCCTATATCTAGCACCAGAGTGTCAAGTGATGATTGCAAATGGAGGAACAATAAATTTTTCTGGAAAGTGCCATAATATCAAGCTATCCATGGGAGAATATGTATTGACTAGCCCAATGCTTTCCATTCCAATGGGAGGTGCTGATGTTGTACTAGGAGTCCAATGGCTACAATCCTTGGGTACAATAGCTTTTAATTTTCAAGAAATTTTCATGAAATTTTCTGTGGAAGGAAAGGAAGTTTAATTAAGGGGTATTGCAGGGAAACCAGGAAAGATAATCAGCTCTAATGGCATGACAAAGCTTCTAAAAAGGAGCAAAGAGGTGTAATTGCACAATTATGTTCGCTAGATGTTTCCACATTGGAATCATCTATTTCTCCAGATCTCCAAAAAGTCCTAGACAATCATTCCAAGGTATTTGAGACTCCCAAAGGTCTCCCACCTATGCGTGATCATGATCATGCTATTCATCTGATTCCAGGAAGTGTTCCTCCAAACATCAGGCCGTACAGATATCCATATGTCCAAAAAAGTGAAATTGAATGTATGGTTGCAGAAATGCTAGAGGCTGGTATAATTCAACCGAGTCAAAGTTCTTTCTCAGCTCTAGTAGTATTGGTGCACAAGAAGGATGGATCATGGCGCATGTGTCCAAATTATAGGGAGCTCAACAAGCTCACTATTAAAGATAAGGTCCCCATTCCTGTCATTGATGAATTACTGGATGAATTGCATGGATCAATTTACTTCACCAAGTTGGATCTTCGTTTGGGATATCATCAAATCAGAATGAAGATTGAAGACATTCCGAAAACGGCATTTAGAACTCATGAGGGTCATTATGAATTTTTGGTCATGCCTTTTGGCCTTACCAATGCACCTTCAACATTTCAAGGTTTGATGAATTCAATTTTCAAACCATTCCTTAGAAAATTTGTGTTGGTATTTTTTGATGATATACTAATCTACAGCAAGTCTTGGAAGGATCATGTTGAACATGTTGGCAAGGTGCTACAACTATTGGAGGAGAAACAATTATATGCAAAAAGATCCAAATGTTTCTTTGGAGTCCAGGAGGTGGAATATTTGGGTCATATTGTATCTCATGAAGGAGTTAAGGTAGACCCTAGCAAAATTAAAGCCATTAAGGAATGGAAAATCCCCACATCCATAAAGCATCTGCGAGGATTTCTTGGGTTGACAAGGTATTATCGCAAGTTCATTAAGAATTATGGGAGAATAGCAGCACCTCTAACAACATTATTGAAGAAAGATTCATTTTCATGGACTCCGGAAGCAACAAAGGCCTTTAAACATCTTAAAGAGGCAATGTGCCAAGCACCGGTCTTAGCTACACCAGACTTCACAAAAACCTTTATTGTGGAATGTGATGCTTCAGGAAATGGAATTGGTACTGTTCTAATGCAAGATGAAAGACCCATTGCTTTTGAAAGTCGTCCAATCAAGGGAAAGTTTTTAAGCAAAGCTATTTATGAGAAGGAAATGTTGGCAATACTCCATGCACTTAAGAAATGGCGACCCTACCTAATGGGAAGACACTTCAAGGTAAAAACGGATCATGATAGCCTTAAATACTTTTTAGAACAAAGATTATCCTCTGAAGAGCAACAAAAGTGGGTCACAAAGATGTTGGGTTATGACTTTGAAATCATCTACAAAAAAGGGAAGAAAAATGTGGTGGCAGATGCACTCTCAAGAAAGGATGAGGATATGGAAGCATTGTTGTGTGCCATTTCTATTATCCAACCAGATTGGATAAATGAAGCAAAGGAGGAATGGAAGAATGACGAAGAAGTGTGGGCACTTATTCGAAAGCTACAACAAGATTCCAGTACTTCTGATACATTTAGCTGGAAAAATGATTCGTTATGGTACAAAGATCGCTTATACCTCTGTAAGAATTCCCAGCTAAAACAAAAGATTCTTATGGAATTGCACACTTCTCCCTTAGGAGGGCACTCAGGATTTTTAAAAACTTACCACAGGGTTAAGAAGGAATTTTTTTGTGATGGCCTTAAATCAGATATTCAAAAGTTTGTAGCGGAATGTTTGGTTTTCCAACAAAATAAAGTTGAAACAATTAAGACACCAGGTCTATTACAACCTTTATCCATTCCAAGCCAACGTTGGGAGGAGGTTTCAATGGATTTTATCACAAGTTTACCCAAGTCTGAGGGAAAGAGTGTCATCATGGTGGTAGTTGACAGACTTACCAAGTATGCACACTTTTGTGCATTATCACATCCATTTAAAGCCAGTACAGTTTCTACTGCATTTATGGAAACAGTTCAAAAGCCACATGGAAACCCAAAGATTATTGTAAGTGACAGAGATCCCATTTTCACTGGAAATTTTTGGACAGAATTATATTCTTGTCTGGGTACTCAGTTAGCTCATAGCTCATCTTATCATCCTCAATCTGATGGGCAAACTAAGATAGTAAACAAATGTTTGGAAGGATATCTTTGATGCTTTGTATCTTATAAAAAGACACAATGGGTCAAATGGTTGCCTCTGGTTGAATGGTGGTATAACACTTCCTTGCATACAGCAACAAAAATGACCCCATTTATGGCACTTTATGGATACCAACCACCATCAATCACATCATATTTAAGAGAAAATTCTAAGGTTCAAGCAGTGTAACATCACATCGAACATCAACAACAAGTCCTCCAACTCTTAAAGGATAACCTCGTGTTGGCACAAAATAGAATGAAACAACAGGCAGATCAACATCGCAGTGAAAGAAGTTTTGATGTAGGTGATTGGGTATTCCTACGGCTACAACCATATAAGCAAATGTCCCTAAAGCAAGCTAAGAAGGATAATAAATTATCACCAAAGTATTATGGTCCGTACAAGGTGTTGGAAAAGATTGGTACTATGGCATACAAATTGGAGCTTCCTAGAGCTTCTCGATTGCACCCAGTTTTCCATGTTTCATGTTTAAAGAAGGTTATAGGCGACAAGCTCCCAGTTCAAACAATATTGCCAGAACTTGACGAGGAAGGAAAAATTATATTGGAACCGGAAGCAGTCACAGAAACAAGAAATCGACAGCTACGAAATCGATCAATTTCAGAGTACCTTATCAAGTGGAAGAACTTATCCGCTGAAGATTCCACATGGGAGGATGAGAATTTTATGCAGAAGTATCCAGAACTACTCAAGCATTGAGGACAACACTTTTTTGAAGGAGAGGGGCATGTTGGGTCCCTATAATACTAGTGATTACCCCATTACTATTGTAGTTATACCCCTTATTTATATTGTTGTGCCCCTATTACCCCCATATTATTATTTCTGTGCCCCATAGAATCCCTTTATTGTTATTTTTGTGGCGGCTGGATTATAATGTGACTCCTTAGACTCCTATATATAGAAAGGAGGTTTTGTCATTTGTATCATCCAAGAATTGTTCATTTATGTAATGTAAAGGAGGTTGCCCCCTCGAAGAGGCTGAATTCTAAGGCGTTGATCTATCTTTTCTATCTTTTCATGAGATGGTTTCATAACAAGTTTCATCCATCCGGGTTGCAATCTTAGGATTCTTACCAGATAACAAACTATTATGCCTATGATCATTCAGAAAGTCATCCAAGTATGGGTCCACCATCTTTTATCAATGGGTGTGACTTTGATTATTGTACATGTAAATCGCTTATATGATGAGTATTGGTATGCCTATCTCAACAATGATATCATGATGGTAATGTATTGTAACAAATGATTATCTCAACCAATCTATTATTGATCGAGACTTGAACATTGTAAAGCACTTCGGTCCTTAACCACTACTTTTGACTTTGTACTTTAGGGGGGCAATCTGTTACATGTCATTTTGTCACATCCAATCAAATGGCTTGGAAACTGAATCAATCATCACCGTTTAACACTTTAAATTCATGCCCTACAAATATTAGAACATATCCTCTCGAAAATGTTCAATAATTTTGGGTTAAATAGCTCAAAATCCTATATTTTATCCCCATTGTACTTTCCCTTCATGCGCCCTACACTATTGCAAGTTGTACACAAATAAACTACACTAATGAGCACATGTTTCCTTTGCTACAAGTGCGATGGTTTCTAGAATTTGATAAAAAAAAACATTTCCAATCTTCTCTTTCCAGAATCTTCCCGAGTGGTTTTAACCATTTACTATTTAATTAGATCTTGAACCCCTATAACTGAGGTCTTATCTCTTATCCCTATAACGTATCCTCCCTCATATGTGTATCTAATTCCTATATTGGTAAATCCCAAACCACTATATTTACCTTATAAAATCAATTCCTCCCAAAGAGTCTAGGTTGGCTTTTGGAGACTCTTAGTTATTCCCTCATGCTATTGCTTTGTGCAAAAGGATCCATTATCCATCCACACACTTTAGTTATGACTGAAGGCTTGCTTTGTGGCAAAGGAAGGACAAGATAGTAGGGAGACATCTACAAGGTAGATATCCGTAAAGAGTTGTAATTTATCCTACTTTCATTAATACAGAAAGTGCTTTGTTTTCATATACTTGTGTCTCATTAATGCATATATTGCAATGCCTTCTTAACTCAGTTTTTATAGATGTTAGTATACATTATAGTTTTCTTTCTTGTTTTGGTTTTTTTGCAGGTTCCATTTATAGCATTTGGAGTTGGAGCTAAAGTTGCAAACAAGGAGAAGAGGAGAGCTTGCATTGGACTCTAGGTAGATATTTCCTCCATATTCTAATTTATCTAAGGAAAGCATAAGTCCTCTTGTCTACTTTGTTTCTAGATCATCCACTATATCTAGGAAGTTTTCTTATATCTTCATAAGGGAATTATCCATAAAAAAATTTCATTAAATGGATCGGGTTTTGTGAGAATGGGAGACATGTTCCCTTGTTCAATGGGATATGAAGAAATGAGAAGAACCTGAGTGATTTGTACTTCACTCTCAAAATGGAGAGTGTAATCGACAACTTGACTCTCTAATGGGGAGAGTAAGATCAACTAAAGATGGAATCTATTCAACTACTTTCTCAACTAATGGTTGGTTGGGAACAAACTCATGGGATTCACGTTCAAAGAGAGTGGGATTGAATAAAGATGGAATTGGGTCAATCACTTCATCAAATAATGGAATATTGGGTGAAATATTTCAGTAGCCAATGGAGTTACCAAGTTGTTTTATGGATAAATTCCTTCTGTAGACAAAATAAATCTCCCTAGAACTAGTGGCTTGATCTAGAAACAACCAAGAAAAAAATACTATGATTTCCTTAGAGAAGTTTGAAATATGGAAGAAATATTTACCTGGGAACTAATGCAAACTCTCCTCTTCTCCTCGCTTGCAAGCTTTAGCTCCAACTCTAAATGTTAAAATTGGAACCTACAAATGATCCAAAATAAGAAATAGAACCAAAACATACAAATAACATATACAAAAAACTCTAAACAAAAACCCAATGATTCATTGTTCTACACATGCATAAATGACACACAATGTATATGAAAATAAAGCATTTTTGTATTAATAAAAGTAGGAGAATATTACAACCCTTATAGGCCTTAATGTTATAGATCTATCCCATCTATATCGGTATTCCTTTGTCACAATAGCTAGCCTTGAATCATACCTCAAGAATATGTGTGGACCATGGACCTCTAGACACAAATGAGAAGCATAAGGGCATAACTCAAAGTCTCGAAAATCCAAAATAATCCTAATAGCAGGTATTTTCTTTATAGGAGAAATGAGGAGGTTCTAGATCCATTAAACTATGGTAAGATCCACATTAGAAGGGGATAAACTCCATTGGATAAGTGATAATACCTCATTTGTAGGAATTCGAGGAAATATTTAATCAAGAATGGAAACTTCCAAGATAGAATCCTGTACAAGAAGAATATTCAAAATTATATTTAAAATTTTCCTGATTTCAAGGTTCATCGCACTTGTCGTGAAAGAAATTTTCACTGACCAATGCTTTTCCCTTTGATGCAACTTGTACCATCGTACTTACTGAATTAGGAAAGTGCAATGAGGACCTAAATTAATGTTTTTAGCCAATGTAATTTAGGATTCTTGGAAGTTCTGGAAAGGGGATGGTTTTGTCTTTGTAAGGGATGATTGAAAAATGTGAATGGATGATGATTGATAAGGGTTGAATGTGTCAAAATGGCCTATAACAGACTGTAGGGGATGGAACCTGGAAATCATCCAAAACAAGGAAGAGAACCAAAACATACAAATAGCATATACAAACAACTCTAAACAAGAAGCCAAGGATTCATTGTTCTTCTCATGCATATATGGGATATAATATATAGGAAAAAAAGGAATCAAGTAGGAGAAGACTATAACCCTTGTATGCCTTGAACTTGTAGATCTCTCCCATATATATTGTCCTTCCTTTTCCACAATAGAAAGCCTTCAATTACACCTCTAGGACATGGATGGATTATGAACGTCTAGACACAAGTGCGCAACATGAGGGCATAATTGAGAGTCTTCAAAACCCAACCCAGTCCTAATAGCAAGTAGTGCATTTATAGGAGAAATTAGGATGTTGTATATCAATTAAACTATGGTAAGATCCACTTTAAAAGAGAATAATCTCTATGGGATAAGTGATGAGACCCCATTTGTAGGAATTCAAGGACATATTCAACAGAGAATGAAAACTTCCATGATATAAGATTCTAGAAGCACAAGATTTGAAATTATATTTATTTATTTTCCTCATTTCAAGGGTCATCACACTTGGAGTGAAAGTAATTTGTGCTAACCAATGCTTTTCCCTTTGATGTAACTTGTGCCATCACGCTTATTGAGCTAGGAAAGTGCGATGAGCATATAAAATAGGGTTTTCACCCAATATAATGCAGAATGTTTGGAACTTATAGAATGGACATCCCTTTAACTTTGTAGGGGATGATTGTAATGTGTGAATGGATGATGATTGATCCAAGTTTAAGGTCATCTGGTTGAATGTGATGAAATGATCTGTAATAGTCCTATTAAATATTCTCATAGCTTGTTGCTAAATAGTATAATTCATTGGTCAAAAACATACCTTTAGACCTGTATCCCCATCATAGACTATCTGCACCTCTCATGATTGGGATTTGTCGGTCCTGAAGTGTGTTATTATAAAATGTGTAGTTCTAGATGTGATTTTCAACTTACCAACCTGCTTTGAAATTCCAGCTTCTCCACTCCTCTTTAGGGTTCAGATTTCTTTGATACTCTACAAACGACATGGCATTTTGAGTTCGAAGGAAGGATTTGATTGTATTAAGCTTAACATACCCATCCAATTCAGGGATAGTCTACCAATAATATTCCTAAAACAATGCCACAATTCCATCTTGAATCTCCTAGAAGTAGTTATCTTTTATAATTCTATTACTTCTCTCTACTAGATTCATGGGTTAGACCCTATTGGGAAATTTACCAATCTAATATTTTTAACTTGAGTGTGGTCTTGGCCATATTTCGTATCCAATATTAATTTCCAAAGCTTCAATCCACCTTATAGCCATCACCACCATAATTTGGCTCCCATTACATTATTGGGGTTTTCTGGGTTACGAAACCCAAGCCCCCCACAAAGCTTGGGCATACAAAGTTTTTCTAATGATACGAAGGCACGTTTCTTATTAAGTCTGGTCCCTTACCAAAAACATTTCTAGAATAGTAATACAATTTCAGAATATATGTGTTTGGAAGCTAGGAGAACTAACAACTGATAGATTGGAATGACCATGAGGACAACTTTCAGTAAAGTTTCATGCCCTTGCAGGTTTAAAGCTTGAAAGGTCCGATTTGAGAGTCTCTTTGAAAGCTTACTACATAATTCCTTCCAACATGAAATCCTTAGCGGATTAGCCATAAGTGGAACCCCTAGGTAATTGGTTAGTAGAGAATCAATTTGAAAAGCCATCAAGCAGGCCCAATTGTTTTGAATCGGCCCCATAGTGTTAAAGAAGTATAAATTGGACTTTTATTTATTAACCAACATACCTAACACCTCCTGAAGATCTGCTAGTATCAAGATAATATATCTTGACTCCCTCACTGATGAGTAGCCACTAGATTTGAGTTAGGGACATTCTGACCTTTGATTTGACCTAAATGAGCCACTGCTTGAATGGATTGCACCATACCTTCTGCTACTATGATGAACAACAAAGGAGATAGTGGGTTCTCTTGGTGCAAGCCCCTTTAGGCCCTAAAAGTACGTGTTGGAAACCCATCGAGAAGGATATAAAGAATGACACAATGATCAGTGATTTAATCCATTGGATCTAGGATTCTGAGAATCCAATTGCTCCCAAAAATTGGGCGAGGAAGCCCCAATTGAGCATATCATAAGATTTGGAAAGATCTAATTTGACTAGCATACCCATATTTTTCTTTCTTCTCAAAGCATGAATGGTATCATGTGTTGCTATTATTCCTTCCAGGACTTTTCTTCCTTCCACAAATCTAATTTGTTTTGGACTGATGATCTGCACAAGAAAGGGTTTAAGCCTATGATCTATCACTGAAGAGATAATCTTATAGATAATGTTTCACAACATGATGGGCCTATACCCACTAGGATCACTTGCAAAATTCAATTTCAATATCAAGGTGAGGATGGTAGCATTGATCTTAAACCAAATTTGTTGTGACTTCTATGATTCCTCTACTATCTCTACAATATTCATCCCAAGAAACTTCGAAAAAGCATTAAAGAATTCATATGTAAATATGTTGGGACCTAGAAATTTGTTATTTAGCATTTCTTTACTAAAATTTCAACTTATTCACAGGAGATATCCCTTAGTAGGGCCTTATGCTTCTCTTCTGAAATCATTCATAGGATATTCTTTGCCACTTGATCTATGGATTCAACTTGATCATGATCCCCTTATGATATAAGAACTAAGAAAAAGGAAATGATCTCTTCCTCCATGTCCTTATGGTTGACTAGTTGATCTCCATGTCGATATGTAAGGGAGAATATTTTGTTGTGTTAATAATGACTAATCATAGATCTATGGAAGAACTGGGTGTTCCTCTCCCCCTCTTGCAACCATTAGATACGAGACTTTTGTCTCCACAAAACTTCCTCTTGTTTGTGTCTCTCCTCCACTTCTTGGATGATATTTTCTTCTTCTTCCACAAGTGCATCCAATCCACCATCCATTATAATCCAGTCTTAAAGCACTTCCATATTTTCTTCTAATATTATTTTTTCTGAAATAATATCTTTGAATTCCTGCCTATGCCAAGTTTTGTTTTCTAGCTTCAAATCCTTCAATTTCCTTTGCAAAAGTTGCATCTAGTTGTTTCCAGACAGTGTAATATCCTACCACCAATGCTAGGAAATTAGGATGACAAAGCTAGAAGCCTTCTAAACGGAAAGGCCTAGTATTCGTAGGAGTAGATTTCATATCAATTTCCAGATGAATAAGCCAATGGTCTAACCCTAAGCTTGGTAGAATCGTCACCTCAACATATACATCCCTCACCAAAACCTCTTCTAATATAATAAAATGAGATAAACGACTTACGATTTGGAAGTTGCCCAGCCTCTAGTTGTGCCCTGTTTGGAGACCATTCTGTGTTTCCACATTAATGAGTCTCAAGCCCTGAATAGTGTCATTGAATAAGGCTGACAAAGAATCCAATCTTCTAATCCCTCCTTACTTCTCATCAAAATTTCACATCTTGTTAAAATATCCCCCTACTACCCAACATGAGTCCTATAGGGATTCCTTCATCTTTCTCATATCCTCCAAAAATTTATCTTTTTGACCTGGAGTGGTGGGTCCGTATACTACTATCAGGTTAGCCCACTCTTCCACTCCCAAAAAACAGAATCTAGCTATCTCACTATGGGTTGTGGCCATCAAGTCTTGTAAGAGCACCACATTTGGGTCTCAAAGAACCACAAGTCCTCCCATTGTGTCGAAAGCATAGATTTCCATCACCTCACTACCTCTCTACAATTTTTTGATTATGCCCTCTAGCCTATCATGAGGCACTTTTATTTCTTGTAACAGAATAATCTCTGGTTTTTCCTTATTAGGCTTTACCTTTAGTTATAAAAGATTACCTTCATTGTTTAAGCTCTGCATGTTCCATGAGACAATTTTCATTTGTTAAGTTTTAGGGTTCAGTGATAATACTCTCTGAGCTAGTTCATTTGGCCCAAGTTCAATAGAAATTCCCTTGCTTCCCATAACACTTCTTTTGATGATTTTCGCCTCTTTTTTCCTTTTTCGACTAGTGGAGAGTCTACCTCAGAGAGGCTGAATTGACCTTCTTCTTTATTTTGGTTGAAGTTCCATCGATCCCCATCCATCTTTGCCAAATTTTCACACCATTGACCAAATAGGTTACTAAAATGCACAAACTAGTTGGAGGGGTTATCCTTGACATCGGCCTTGACCCAAACATAGAAAAATTCCAACATAGTATTTTCATCAACACTGAATCTATTATGTTTCTCCTCTACTTCAAGTATTTTGTTGGTGTGGATTAAGGTCTCCTTGAGATTTTTATCTTCCTCTAAATCCTCTAGTGACTTTATTTTTGGTGTTATTCTCTCCACTCCCTTACTTCTCTATCGACCTAGCTTCATTAATTGGATTTCCATTTGTTCTGCCTTACTCTCATTGTCATTAAGTTGGTCCATTTGCTCCAGCATTGTGAAGGGGTTATGGTCAATTACCTTATGTGTTTGTGATTGAGGCACCTTTCGATTGGGAGGGGCCATCTAAGTTTGGGTTGGCTGAGGTCCCTATTGGGTTTATTGATTTCTAGCAGACATGCTTCGATGAGATCCTATTGGTTGAAAACCCTGCTCATCCTTCCTATCCTAAATATTTTGTTCTTGAGCTGCTACGAGTGAACAATGCCAGAATAGGTGGCCATAAGTATGGAATTAATGACATTTGAATGACATGTGCTTGTAGTCAAGCGGCCGAGTCGAGATCGTGTCATAATACTCCAAATAGATTAACTCTGGCAGGGGCTAGGAAATGTTCATGTGGACACAGATCAGAGTGTATGTTGCAATACGCCTCCTCTTGGTGATTTCCAAGCTCTTTACAAATTGACCTATGAAATTACCAACACCCTCTATGATATCCAGTTCATAGAAGTCTTCTGGAAATGAGAAGAGACACACCTACATTGGAGCCACTAGGAATTGCTCTTTCTTAGGATTGTATCATTCTTCCCAAAAATGTATAAATATCCCATCATTTCTCATGAAATATGACCCATTCACAAAAACCCTTTTTTGATATGCTGATTTACAAAAATAATTCTAAAAAAGACTTTCTCTCACAACATAAGCTCAATTCGCCCCTTAGGGTTCCATTTCACCCGGGTCACTTAGAAAATTTCATGTTCGTTCAACTAGATTCCCATGAACTTGCAAACAAGGGCATGATCCTTCATGCACTTGCCAGTCTTCTGTAGGTCGTTGTTGGGAATCATGAATTTGGGGTTTTGGTGGATTTCATAAGGAAACACCCATGCCCTATAGCCTTCTATTGATCCCCCATCATATGTGATTCCTCAGCTTCCCCCCTCCCTCGTGTGGGGTCACTCATGGTGCGAACAGAGCATAGACAATATGCTCCTCTCCTTTCCTAATCGTTTGGATCTAACAAGGTACATTATTGCCGCCTATAGACTTCTGATGCACTCATAAAACCTTAGCAGAGAAATTCACGACCTCTCACCACAATGTTCTATATTATGCTAAAGGTTAAAAAAAACAATAAAAAGTAAAAAAAGATAAAAATAAAAAATATTAAAACATAATAAAAGATTGTTTAAAAAAATTAAAAATGACAAAAATAAATAAATAAATAAATGAACAACAAAAAAGACTAGCTAAAAACATAATTAAAAATTAAATAAATAAATTAATAATTAATAGATAAAAAATAAAATAAAAAAGCAAACCAAAAAAATAAAAACTAAAATAAAAACTAAAAACTAAAAAAATAAAAACAAAACAAGAAACAAAAACTAAAAGAATTAAAAGGAAAAAACACACAAATGAAAAATGAAAAATGAAAAATATTAAAAAAATGAATAAAATTTATGCCCTTGGCACCGCAAAAGGGTTTTGGGCCAGGGCTCAAGGAGTGACATCACTCCTACAACCTTAGCTCGTGACCCTTTAGCAACAGTTAAGGGCTGGCAAGCATCGCTTGTTGCTCCTACATAGGGAGGTCGCGACCCTTTGGCTGCAGTCAAGGGGTGGTAGGCATCGCTCCTGACACCTTGGCCCATGACCATTTGGCTGCAATGCAAGCGTAGCAGGTTGATTCTCAAAATCAACAACCCGCCACAAGTACACTTTTCGTGGGTCGTCAATTCGGATAATTGGCTTGCCACCCCCGTGACTCTGCCAAAGGGATACTAGAAAGGTTGTCTAGAGTAATACTCCCACTCTAGCTACCCTTTCCCGCGGCCCCTGGTGATGACACAGTAGTGGGAGGCCAATTCACAAACCCCTTGTGTTTTTTTTTATAACTCATTTTTTATTATTTTCATGCCTTTTTAAATGCTTTTTTTTAAGAAACACATAATATATAATTTTATTTATTAATTTATATTGCAATTTGTTTTTAGTTTCTATTTTTTTTTCTAATCAGTTCAATATTTTTTCCTTTCTCAATTCCTTTACTTTTTTATTATTTATTTTATTTATATTTTTAAATTTTTTATAGAGATTTTTTTTTTAATATTTTGTATATATTATTTTTAAATAATTTTTTTTAGTTTTTTAGTTTGATGATGTTTTTTTTTTATTTTTTTTATTTCAATATTTTTTTAATATTTTTGTTTGTTTGTTTGTTATGTGGTGAGATTACATCAAGCTTGACATGCGGCTTGAGAAACCACAACCTAAGGTTTCAAAATCACCCGAGGATCACACCTAGTTTGGACCACACCAACCGTTAACATAGCTGAATTTTTGCCCACAAAATTTGTAACCGATGACCTTCACATAACTGAGTGATTTAACAATACACCCCATCATAACAATACACCCCATGACTCTCTATTCTATTTTACACCACGAGAGTTTTTTAAATAAATTTTGATTCTATTGATATATAATGTTTTATTTTTTTCCTTCTTTCACCTAATTTTTCTCTTGTTTTTCTTTTTGTTTTCCCAAATATTTGTTTTAAATGTTTTTTTCGACAATTTATTTTTAATTTCTTACTTATATTTATTTTTTAAAGTTGATTCTTATTTTTATTTTATTTTATTTTTTTAAATTCTATGCGAATCATTAAATTTTATTAAAAGAATTCAAATGTTATGATCTCCACACAAAAAAAAATCCTAAAACATTCATAAAAATTGTTGTTATTTGAAATTATTTTGTGAATTTTTTTCCATAAAAATTCTTTATTCAACATGTATATTTTTGTAATTATAACTATATACAAAATGTGTTTTTTTTGTCAAATATTTAAATTTTTTATTTTTTAGTGATAATTATTTTATGTGTATTGATTTATTAATTAACAATACATAATTATATAAGAAAACCTAATTTCAAAATATTAATTTTATTATTTATTTTAACTTTGCAAAACAATAAAAAAAAATCATTAGAAAAACACACTGTAAGGAAAAACCAAAAACACAAACTTGAAAAACCCTTAAAAAACAGTCATCTCTAGAGGAAGAAGAAGAGAAGAAAACTTGAAAAATGGTTAAATGCCCAATATTTAAAACAAAAATACATACTTAAGACATAAGAGAATTTAAGGAATTAAAGATATATATCCTCCAAAAAGTTAATGTTACATCAACACTTTCTAGAATTAGCATGAACATTACTAACATTTCAAAAAAAATATCCATACTTAATACATAAGAAAATTTGAAGTGTAAAAAATAAGCCCCTCCAAAAAAAGTGGCTAATGTTGCATCAACACTTTTTCAAAATAGACATAATCATCACTAACATTTAAAGAAATTGTCCATACTTAATATATAAGAAAATTTGAAGTGTCAAAAATATGTTTTCAAAAAGAAAAATCAGTTCTACATCAACACATTTCGAAATCGAATAATTTTTTCCATTTCTAAAAAATAGAACTCGGTGTCGTTCCTGTTAACCCAGTAACTTTGTGTTTCTTGTTAGGTGGTGGTTTTGGGAAAGAATTTGCATGGCCGAAAAAGTTGATATTACAATGGATAAGAGGAGGTCATGGGAAAAGAAGTTGCATAGTATCAGTCCATTGTTCCCTCTCATATTACTTTTGTTGGTTGTGTCTCCTCTACTTCTCTACCAACTCATGAACCCACTGCATTCGATTAATGTGGGAAGAATGAGGTCAAATAACCGTTCAGATCTCAATCCCTTCAGTGTTCTTGCAAAGCACACTCCAACTGCAAGTGTAGTAGTCTAATTTCCATCTCAGTTTTTTGAATAATTTTTTCGCATGAGATCATGTTTTTATGAGACCGAATTATATTTTTATGTTGAGTACCGTTAGTCATCTCTAATTATAAGCTTGAATCTTATATCATATGCTAATTGTTGTTTACCAGAAAAAAACAAAAAATTGAACCAGTCGACACTCTGACAACATCCTTCTGTCTATCAGTGAGTCTAGATTCAACCGTGGATAAAGCAATCAGAGAGGACTTTAGTTAGAATAATAAAGGAATTTAAAAAAAAATTAGTTAGAATAATAAAGGAATTTAAAAAAAAATTGACTTATTATAAGGCATTTAATTTTTCCTATTGAGTTTTTTTATTTAATGAAAAATATAATGAATGGTTTGAATTTTGAAAGGCTTCTGTGTATCCTTATGTAATTCTACCTATTTATGTTGTATAGATATTCAGTGAGATTAAGTGGCAAAAGCTTTTCCCTTTTTAAGAAAAATGAAATCCATAATAAAAAGGCGTGGCATATAGAGTATGCATAGGCAGGGCTCCCTTGTGCAAAAAAAGAAATTTTCATCCATCAATAGGACATTAACTTTTTTTTTTGGTAAACCTGTGCAAATAATTTTCATTAATTAGAAAGAATTTATATGGAGTTTACAATATTTATTTGAAATTGGACATTTTCACAAAAGAGATTTAAGTAAACAGAATAACCTAAAGAAAAGTTTAACCAAAATTAACGCAGATTTTCGTATCTATTTTTATTTATTTATTTATTTTTGTTAATTACACTCATTTATTTAGCGAAGGAGTAATCAAGGATTACTAAAAATTTCCTGACAAACTTCTACTATGTCTTTATCAAATATCGAACTTCTACTATGTCTTTATCAAATATCGAGGAAGTTGATTCACGAGCTTTCTTTAACACTCCAAACGAAATAATATTAATGTTTATTATTTTTTAATGGCTAGAATTTCATTCTCCTTACTCTCTTAGCAAGGAATTTGAAAATATGAAGGTTGTGCCTCATCTGAAGAGAGCATGTCATCATCTAATTCACTATCCCCTGTTTTGAAAAAAAAGAGTCCTCTTCCTCCAGAAGGGGCTGGCTGCATGGTTTCCAAGCTTTAAATATAAATATAGACTTCTAACTTAATTGTGAATATCTTTAGACCATGATCTCATATGGAAAAATAAATGCGACTAGACAAGCAAATTGAAGTTTCTAGCATGCATGTACATATGTTTAAATATAACTAATGGATGCCAGTTTAAGTCACATATTTTTGCACACAAAGCAAAAATACAAAATGAGAGCAACCAAATATACTTTTCACTAATTTTAGGTCTTGAAGTTCCGAGCATGTTTATGCGTATAAATATCAAATATATTTCGACGACAACTATTCTTACCATCAACAACCATGATTCGATATTTCGACAACAACTATTCTTAGCATCAACAACCATGACTCGATGCTTCTAGATTACAATTTTTGAGAAGACCTGTAGGTAACCGTGTTTTAATATTCTATTTTTTTTTTCCATTTTTAATCATATGATCCACTAGAATAAAAAGGCTTTAATTTCTCGAGAAACTTGAGTAAGAGCCACTTCTGTACATTTTCCATAACGTCTTTGTCTAAACTCTCGTTTCTTTCATTTTCATGAATGTCTCCGAGAGTAGTAGGGATCGAGTGCATGGTTGGTTTTTTTAAGACAAAACCTTACTGTGGAAGTAATTATGCAGAAGGTGGGTATTTTTGGGAGAAATTTTATTCTGCGCGCATCCTGTTTTCATACATTTATTTTTCTACCTAATTAGTTTTGCAATTAATTTAATTTTCTCACGACAATTGATTAACCAAATAATTAATGTCATTCAGGCATTACTAAATTAAGAAAATAAAATTAATAAAAAGAAAAAACAAAGTTTTCTCCTAGCACGTGGTCGAACTTGGGTTGTCCAAACAGAATTAACTGTGAGTAATACATATTGGGTCATGAAATAAGGGGATTAACTACACCAAACTACCTAATACATCATATTAATACATCCTATGACGCACACTATTGTTCCTTATGGGGTATCATCTCATTTGATATTGGATTGTAAATATCTCAACAAAAACTATTTTGTTTCTGATCCAGTATTTTTTAGGCTCCTCATCATTTACATAAGGGACTTTGCACCTAATGAGTTCTGGCATTTTTGGGGATAAATAGTAACAGTGTTAAACATAGTGTTAATGTTCAAAACACTCACTCACGAAATGACAACTTACAAAATTATTATTATTAATTATTATTTTCTCATCAGTTTAAAATAATTGTGAAGCACTAACAAATAAACGAAAAAAAAATACACTTCACTAGACCTATTATGTCCTATCAAAAAGCACTGGCAGAGAATGAGAAAATAACTTTTCAAATATTATAAAATTGCTTTAACAATTAAAAAAACAAAAATAAATAAATAAAATCCAAAAATTTTAGTTAAGGACATGAAAATCGTATAAATTAATACCGGGCCAAACAGCTTCGATCATAAGGTAATTGCTATAATCATTAGCCCAGGGAAAGAATGACATTAAAATGAGGTCAAGATCAAAAACCTTTATATTTTTATTTTTCAACATATGAAAATAATATTATTAAATTTTTGAGTTATAATTTATATTAACAATGAGTTAATTAAAAAATAAATTTTAATATTTTAATTATTTTTTATTGATTAGTCTAACAATTTAATTAAATTTTTTTGATAAAAATTATAATTTTCAGATAATAATGAATTTTTTACATTAATAAAATAATGTAATATTAATAACTAATATTTACTATTACATTGCATTAAAGTTATTTGTACTCAAAATGTTATGTTATTTTTTATAATTATTTTAAATTATAAAATATTAAATGTTTTTATTTATTAACCATAGTTAAATTATGTTACATTATTTCTTTTTGGCAATTTCAATATTTTAATATTATTTTATGAAAATACTAAATATAATTTTAAGAGGTAGATAAAAAGTTTAAGACATAGTATTTGTCTTATGAAATCTAAAGCAAATACTAGAGTATTCCACATATTTTCTTAATGGTAATATTAAATTATAATATAGTAAACATGAGAGTTGTAATTTTAAATAAATGTTAATATTTTAGTTGAATATATTTTATAAGAAAAATGTTAAATGTTTTTGGATTTTAAATTTTGGGGGTTTTTTTATCAATGCATTTTTTGAGGTAATTTTTTTGGGATATATAATTTTCCAGAGATAGAATTGTTAATTGTAAAGAAAAATGGATTTAGTATTTTTAATACATTAAAGTAATTATATTGTATAATGTCAAAATTTATTAATTGAAATTCTAATAAATTTAATATTTTTTTGTTAAATTTTGGGCTAAAAATATAATATTCCATATTTTGGATTTAAATTGTAAGTTTTAAACATTTACTATAAGCATTGCATGCACAAATATTATATAAACAAAAAAAGTAAATAATGGAATTTGTATATAATACTCAAATCTTTATCATAAAATATTTTAATTAAGGTAACCAAAAAATGTTTAGAGCCACACTTATGATTTGTATCATCAGTTACAGTTAAATATAAAGGATCTTAGAGCATCCAAAACTCTAATTCTTTGACCCAGATTATATTACAACTTTGGTTCCTTAATCAAAATTTAAATACAATAAACTAAAAAATTTTCCACCATAAAACATTTAAAAGAGGAAACCATATCCTAGAATCTATTAAAAATTAATGCAAAAGACTCACCACTCCAAAAAAAAATTAGGAGCTTTACTTTGGAACCACCAAAAAAAAGTAATTAATAGACCCCATCCCTTTTTCTTAACATATCAATACACATTACTTAAAACCAATATTAAAAAAATTATAACACATACCTAACCTAACTTATCTATAATAAACAATTCATTATCAAATTTATAAATCATCAAATTCTATAATTTAAAAGCATGATTTACATATAGATAGATATTTTTCCATCCCTTTTTCTTCACATATCAATATACATTAGATAAAACCAATCTTTAAAAAAATATAACACATACCTAACCCAAATTATCTCTAATAAACAATTTATTACCTAATCCAAATTATCTATAATAATCCATTTATTATCAAATTTATAGATCATCAAATTCTATAATTTAAAAGCATGATTGACATATAGACATTTACATATAAATACATGTTTTTTCCGATTTATTTATTTTTATGTGACAATCTCATACTTAGACTTTTTTTCTCTTCTATTACTATACAGTTCATAGAACCAACTATACAAAGAATGTAACTCCTACCTAATCTAAATTACATTGTAACAAACCATTTCAACATCAAAGTTTGTCATTAACAAACCATTTAAACATCGAATTTTACCACTATGATCCAACTGCATTAATAATAAAATAATACATATATCACTACATCGAATTTCCATCATTGAAAATCGCGATTCATTCATATATGGCTACGTGCTCATCATTACATGATGTGGTCCACTCATTTCCACGTGACAATCTCACGTGATTTGAGAACTCCGACGCCATCACAAATATGGTGGTTGGATATGCGTGAGTAAGAAACTATGACACTCAATAATTTTCACAAAATTATTTAAAAAATCATCGGGTTTCTCAAATGGGTTTTCTCACTGGAAATATTATGACGATCGTAGGGACGAATACCGTCCGGCCCACATGCCACCGACCATTTGTACACACGTCTTTTTATATATTCTTTGTCATACAACTTGGTACCAACGCATGTTACAATCCACTAATCTTGCAATAACTGAAAATTCCTTGCAATGTCTTTCCTAAGATTGTGATTATCAACCATCGATGTCCTTCCAATTCATCTTTTCATTTTCCCTTGCATACTCAACTGTACAGGGAGATAATTAATTAAAGTTCGGTTTTGTTTTGTTCAAGATCACAACCATTAGTTAGTGTAGTCTAATATTTAAAAACTTAGGAATTAAGTTGGTGAGACTATTCCTATATTTTTGAGCCTAATGTAAATAGTAATAAGCATGTAAATATTCAGAAACATGCTAAGTAGATTAACCAATGTAAATAGTTACACGCATACTAAATGAAATAGCCTCAGAAACATGCTAAGTAGATTAACCAATGTAAATAGTTACACGCATACTAAATGAAATAGCCTAATTTTGAAGGTAGATAAGAATCCATATTCATCATTAAAATCAGAAATATAAGTTCGCTTATGAATGAGATTTATTTTGAATGTATGGATGCTTATTAGATCATAAAATTCTAATTAGAGATTGTCTTATGCGTTGTTGATATTAACCTAGGGTTTAGATGAATATGCAATTGAATTTTATTCTTATTTTTATTTTAATAATTTTATTTAGTGATTAATTTTTTAAATCTTAAAAAAAAAATATTAATTTTAATATATTATATTATATTGGATTTATAAAATTATAAATTAGTGAACAAAATAGAATTTGTTTAAATTCTTTTTCTAAATGAGTAGATTTAGTGGAGGACGTAAAAGAGCAGAGAAATTTTTTGTAATGATATTTCTCTTTTAATAGATTTGTTTATAGATGTTTAGACATTTGTTAAATTATATGTTTTTCTTCAAATATTGGTTGATCAATTTTTTTTTTTTCTCTTCACTTGATCTACAAGAGATTTGAACATTGAATCTCATACATCATAATACATTATAACACTTTAATCGCAAATTTAACTACACCTCACAGGGTATGTGGATTGCTTACTTTAAATTAAAATTTATAATAATAACGGATTAACACTAATTTTCATATTATTATAACATTGAATCAACATTCCACTAAATACAATTAATTTGCAAACTTTTTTTTTAAATGAAATCAAAGATTGTCCTATTTTCAATGAGTGGATTCAGAGAAAGATTCATAATAATAAAAAATTATTAGATTATCTTTTTGGTTGTGGTTATATGTCACCATTGCAAATTAACATCATGACATGGAATTTTGTCTGCATTGATTATGACAAGTTATTGTCTCTATCACTCCTTTAGGGATAATACCCTCCCCATATTCCTTTTATGTTTTGGGTCATTAAGAGTGCACATCATGTAACATTTCGTTTGCAGATGGCATTTTTCGGTATATTCTTTGAATTCATTGCGCTAACTATGTCTCAATAGTCCAAGACATGGGACATTGATTTGTAAATTCATTTCATCCACTGTCTTGGGTAGGGTTCCCAACCATAAAGTCCACATCATGGGAACTTTTTTAAACTTATTTCAATCCATAAATGGCTATGGTGCCTGAACCTAGAGTCGACATCATGGGACATTTCATTTTATATTAATTTCATTGACTGTAATGGGTAGGGTTTCTAACCCCAACGCAAATTTGTGAGAGTACCATTTCATTTTATATTCAATTCATTCATTGAATTGGGTAGGGCTTCTATCCTCGATCTAAATGTGTGAGAGTTGCAGGATTCCTTTGGCGTTTCATACTGAATGGAATCCAACGTTTTCGCTGACACAAGGCAAGGCTCTGTCTCTGACTTTGTTGAAAGGAAAAATTATCACGAAACCTTCCTTGCCATGCCTTCCACATCAATGGAGTCAACTTTAATCCATGCTTATCAAAGGAACGTAACAACTTGCAGAGCTTGTTGGATTATGTGCATCATTTATTGTAAAGCTCTGCGTGTGAAAGCAGCGATGGCGATAACCCTAGCAAGTTTTTGGAGTGTTACCTTCCTTTTATTATTAATTACTAAGCATAAGTCAATGCACTACGAGCGTGCCGCAAATATCGTTGAGAATATGGGGTGTGGTGGTGTGTGCACATATGATAGACATGGTGGACATCGCCTTCAAAGACGCATCAAATTATTTTATAGGTTCGTAAACTTTGTGAATATTCTCAACTACAATATTTTTGTTACCCAAGCATAACCCTTACTTTGATCGTATGACTTGGAAAATGATCCTCATTTATCAAGGAATTTCATTTTCGATGATTTTAATGTAATATTAAAAGGCTCTAAAGATATTGGAATGAATTCGTATGGAATCAAATGTTTTGTTTTTTATACTCATTTTCATGAGTTTGATCATTGTACGATGCTAAAGTATAGTGACTCATATAACAACATCATTGTCAAAAGATTAACCTCTCCAAGAATATGGGCCATTACTTAAATCCTTAGCTTGCACCCTTGCACGGCTAGGTGAACCTATCTCACCAATTATTTATTATTCTTTAATTGAGTGTTGGTTATACAATGGTTTTATGATTTAGCGTTTTATCTCTCTATAGGTTTTTTTATTTGTCAAGTTGTTTATGATCTTCTAGGCTTGACCTCACGAACCACGATCTAAGGTCATCTAAGCAGTGAAAGTTGAGGATAGCACCCGGCCTCAACCACACTAGCCCTTAGCTGACTCGGTTTTTAGCATGTCTCCTCCCCCTAGCATAAGGCACAACCACTCCTCGCGAGGTTTGATCCTGGGTTGCCTTGTTCACAAGGCCCATCCTCAATCAGTTGTACTAGTAGGACTTGACTTATGCCTCTATAGTTATTAAAAATAATTTAATTTATATCTTCAAGAAACTCCTAATTTATTTTTTTTGGTTTAAGTTATATTTTCAGGAAATTCCTAATTTATTTTCTTTCCCTTAGTGTTTAGAGAGTGATTACATTTGGATTGATTTTCTTTTATTAAAATGTTGTTCTTTTCCGGAATTATTTCCTTGAAGGAATCATGAAAGAGTTATACATAATAAATTATAGTATTTTCAATATGGTTTACAGAGGAATAAATAGAAGGAGTTTCAATTTAATAAAGAATGATTAATTATGAAGGATTTATTTATATTAATTCTTAGATTTTAGAATTAGAAACTTAGATATATAGAAAATATATGGAGAATGTAACTATGATCTTTATAATATCACTCATCAAGGATGATGGCTAAGATGGTTGAATAGTGCACAACTTTACCCATAATTCATACTCATAACTTAGCATCATTTTTCATCCATATCATTAGGAAAACGGACATAAGCATGCATCTTATGAGAGAACATTAGGAAAGGGAACATAGGCATGCAACTTATGAAAGGATAAGTGGGGCAGGAGAAAAGAGCTAGAGGTTGGAGAGAAGAATTCCTTTCACTCTGTAATATTGTTTAAGGAGGACCATTTAGAAGGATTCAATTGTGGAGAGAACATATTTTATGTACCAATGACTAGTTTCATAGGGCCAAGGACAGTTACATGAAAAATTTATCAATAATAGAGGCAACCCAAGACATATGAACTCATCTCTCATTTTAATAGGGACCCATAGCATAAGAAAACTAATGCTAAGAAAAAAAATTGAATTTTAAGAATAGTGTATCTCCATTATAACCATCCAACAAAACAATTGAAATATTGGATGGAAGGCAAGTTAGGAGGTGTCACTGAGTTTAGAGTTGATTTGCTTATCACCTAAAGTATAACTAGTAAACTGGATTTATGGAGGTCTTTAACAATGTTGTTTATCTTAACGACTCTAGTTAGTGAATGTAGAACCATTGAGAATGAAACCATATGTTTTTCACTTTTACTTCAATTTTCTACTATCTTAATTTTACTTAACCTTGATTAAAAGTTCCTAATAACAACTAGTTCGGCATTCTTTATTAAGGGATTATTGTGGATAATATGTTCCCCATCTAAGGAGAGCTATGTACTATTCCCACTCTAGTAGATTCCTTCACATGGAAATAATAGGGGGAAAGTATAGAGTCTTTAGACAACTAATCAATGAAAGAGAAGAAAGGAAAAAGTAAGGTAATCTAGAGAAAATACTAGCGTGAAGTGAAAAATGATCCAAATGAAATTTGTTGTGACTAGGATCACATATTTGAATATTATTGGAAAGGAGAGTTTGGGTGAGCCCGAATCCCCTTCTCACTATTTTTTTAATGGTTTTAATAGACATAGTATGCAATTTTGTGTTCCATAATTTAATATTTATTTCTTATTTATTTATGGCCAAGTTGAGGGAATACTTAGTTAGCCAACCAAAGTCACCACTATCAATGATCATCCCTTCATTCTAAGTCTAAATAAATAACACTTAATCAATAGGGAGAGTGGAAAATGAATGAATATATGGTATCAAGATGTAAGTCAACTAGAAAGGAGTCATTCACCATTTCTCTTAGTAAAATGGTAAACACTTGACACTTTGCTATTTCCCAAGCAAGATCCATTTCTTCTAATATACCCATTCTTTCTCTAACTAACCTTTACCACTATTAGAAAAATGAAAAGATCGGTTAATGCTGACAACTAGATAAATATTGCATTTCTCAGTTATCATTATAACAATTGATTGACAAGAAAATGAATGTAATAAAAGTTCTCTGTATTTTTTGTCTTTATATATTGATAACATAGTGTGTTGGTGGTGCAGGTAAGTAGTGATTCTATGTAGTGTGGGTGGACAATTATTCCTATGAAAATGCTATACATATATCTATTTCAACATTATAGCCTTTTTATTTAGTTATGAATCAATATAGGTAAACATCTTAAAATGAAGGAGAAGGAAATAAATAAAGAGTTATATTTATCTCTACCTCCTTGAGAATCACCTAACAACACTTATCCATAGTGAGATAGCCCTATAACTAACTCATCAACCATCGAATAAAATAATAAAACTTAGAAAAAATAAATTATATCTTTTAACCTTGATGGGGAAATCTAAAAATGCTCTTTATTGATGGTTCTATAGCTACTATATAAAAAATAATTCCTTAGATGTCACTATCAAGATTAAGAAAAATTGAATTAAATCTAAGCCCCTCCTAAGATATATGCCAAAACATCCTTTCTATTGTTTGAAATAGGTGATTTTAAAGTGTAAAATCCATCTCCAAAAGTTTCAATACCATATTCCAAAATGACATTTTCCAATTCGATATTGGTTGATTTTGCACTTTACAACTCCAAATTCAATCTTAATTTTCAACTAGATTTAATTTATATAATTCATACACTTTAATGCTAATTATACATAGTTAACAAATACGACTACATTAAATTAAAAAATAAATATATAGAAATATAAATTCCATAGCAACCATCGAAACTTTGTTGGATAGAAAAAATTACAAAATATAATTGATTACATCATTTAACAAACTATTTTATTGTCTTTTACCGTGAATATCACATCACTAACATAATTTAGGTGTAACAAGCCATGCCATGATTAATTGGTCTAGTAAATATATGTTTGCACTAGTATAACATTTTATAACGACATAATTTCATTCACTGGTAAAAAAATTTCTTTTTTTAATCATTTACAATTAATGTGTTTCTAGTATTATAATCACATTTCAACATCTCTCAAACCTTACTTAAAGGTTTTATAAATACATGTGGATTCCTGATACCAACATAACCTTTTCTGAATATAGTGTCACAATCTTCTTATGGTAAAATGATTTTAAATTACTCCATTTTCATTTGAAATTTGTCAATTAAAAATGAAAAAAAATCACTCACATTGTTTTTTTTTAACAGATGTGGATAAACTAATCCAAAAAATACTAAGCCATTGTTCAAAGAATTCCCTAAAAAATAGACATATAAATTAAATGTTTGTAGTTGTATCAATGTTTATATTTCTTGGAAAATACTTGTTTTATAATTATCTTTTGTTAATTGCATGCAAGAAAAATCCATTCATATTGAATATATTGACCATTCTTATAAAAATATTAAATCTACAAGAAAAAAAATACAAAAGACAGTGTCATTAACATTGCTATTTTTGCATTGCAAAATTATTGAATATGGCTATTACAAAGAAATGTGAAATTTTTGAAAAACATCATTACTTAAATAGATTACTTCATATTTACTTTTTCCAATGACTCATTACTAAAATAAATACAATTATTACCAAAATAAACACAATTGCCCTTATATAATTTGTATATTATTCATTAAATATCAAAATTATAATTGAAATTTCCACATTATTATCTTCAAAATTTGAATGCTTTTAACCAACACATCATACTTGGATGAAGAGCTATGTAATGATTTAAAAATTAATTAAACATTTTTTTTTTATTTCTATCTCTTTAGATATTTAACTCTCTCATGTCCAATTTCATTATATTTTTGAACAATTCTCCTCTAGTAATAAACATAAGTTCTTTCAATCTTAAAGAAGATAAGTAAAGTTCTAACATCATATGTTAAATTTATTTTACTTAGTAATACCAAAGTAAAAGAATCAGATTATTCACATATTTAAATGACATATTATGATATTTGTATACAATAAAATATTTAAATAGATTCGTTTGTATTTCATCAGCTCTGAAAACAATCATTATTTCACTTTTACTAAAAAAAAAAAAAATATAACAAAATTCATTTCATAATATTTTCATGTTTTTGACATATTTGCGTTTATTATTATTCTTAATATAATTCTTAATATATTCGTTAGTGAATAATATAAAACGTATTTACATTTACTTTTATTTATTTCAATAAAATTTCTAAATAAGATCTTTCAAACATTTTTAATTTTAGTTTATTGAACCGAAACATGGAATATGCTAACACATAATTTCAAAAAATCTATTACGTTTGCCCATTAATAACATAATTTTGATTTGTATTTAAAATATTTATCTTAATAAACATTTAAATACTTCATGTTTATTTTTGGGACATTTCCTCACACAATAAAAGCCCTCCCAGATTTATTATGAAGAACTGAATATGCACATTAACAAAGAGTGTGTAATAATTAAAAAATAAAATTTTCACCTACTTTGAGAACTTATAAATAATTTTATGTTTCTTAGTTATCAATGATTTTTTAAATGTGGATAGGGAATCAATAATGTGAGAGCTAGTGTGTTTTTCTTTGAATTTCATATTTAACTAGATTATTTCTTCATTTGCATATCTTAGGGTGAAATATCTATTTTCCATTTTGTTTTATATCGTCTTTGTAGGATTGTCGCTTGTGTTTATGTATAGTATAAGACAATGAGAGTAAGCATTTCTAATTTACAACCATTGGAAAAAAATCTACAATATTTAAGTATCTGATGACTTTGATTTAAAGATATAAAATATTGAAAAAAAACGAAGAGATTTAATTAATTAAGATATTTAAAAAAATAATAATATATAACAAATTTTATTTACAGTTTTTAATGAACTATAACCATAATCGTAATAATTCATATATTTTCTAGCAAGTTTATAGAATGGATAAATCTACATCTAACAAGTTTATAGAATGGATAAATCTACATCTAATATATAATGGAATAACCATTACTTAAGTTGAGGTACATGTGTCAACTACATTGTCTAGAATTTTATGATCCTCTTTTATGCAAGCACATTGTTCCTTTAATCCAAATTCAAACCAATCTCAAATATCTCATCATTGGTAAATCAAAAGGTTGTAGATTCTCATCATGCAAATCCATATCGATAGGAATAATATATGCATTGCTCGAATACTATATAATGGAGAACCACATTTAGTAATCCACTAAATAATTTCTGTAAAAAAGTTGTTACTCGTATAATTCTCTTTGATATCTCAGGGAATTTTTTATTGACCCAATACACTGATACAAACTAGAAAAATATACACTGTAATTTTTTAAATCTGAACTAAATTGGAAAATAATACTAAAACATTAAGTTTCATTCATACATAAACATAGTTAGTCCCATGAATATAGAGGTTAAAAAAGACACTATTGATTAGTGTCTTACACAATGATAATGGATAACATATTTTTCCTTAATATATATGTCTAATATATTTATTTTATCTTTAGACAATGTATGTTGTTCTTGGTCTCTTTAATTATTTCCCTATACATTTTGTTTATTTCTTAATATTTATAATAATCCATATTTTTACAAAATAATTTCAAAAAATTCTATAGACTTCGACCACATTTATATTAAAAACTTGATGGGAATTATGGAAATCATTTTCTAATCTCTAAAATATACTAAAATCATATCTATAGTACTTCATTCATCTTTGACCTTCTTGAATGCTATATGTATTTATTTAGTGAACTGTTGTATTTAGCCAAATAATTTGATCCATTATTTTTTCTATTACAGTGTGCAATTATGCTCTATCCATATCACATGATGTTGCAGAAAAATAGAGCAATATTTTTTTCCCTTAAAAATAAAATCAATTTACTTGATTCTCTTGCGTAAGCATGTTAATGAACCAGTTTACCAGCTTTTTAAAGTTTAAACATTCTCCATCATTTGCATAATAAATTATCTGATAACGAGGCAAGAGTCATCTTATTTTTCAAAACATTGTCATTTCTCAAAAATTCATATATTCATTTTGAAAATTCGACAAAGCAATAAAATTGGAGTAAAATAAATATATAAATAAAATTAAAGGAGTAAAATGAATAAATAAATTAGATAATGATAGAAGATGTCTGAGCCAGTGTATCCTCTCCGTATGTGGCTTTCCCTTTTCCTCTGTTGATTTATTTTATCTGTTCATTTCATGAATTGACAAATGAAGCAGCTATCTACATATTCCTTGCTATAAATATTGTATTTTTTCTGTTGATTTCATGAATTGACAAATGAAGCGGCTATCTACATATTCCTTGCTATAAATATTGCATTTTTTTCCATAATTTCATAATAATTTTATATTGAACACCGAAATGAAATAAACAATCTTCACAGTAATGGAAATTATGAATAGTCGGGGTGCTATTAGTTATTATGAAATATCATTTCTCCCATTTTAAGAAATATAACTTTTTAAGGTTTTCATTTCAAATTCATATCAATCTTTTTATTCACAACAGGTTTGCAATGATTGCCCGTAGAAGAGCCTCTATGTGTTGTGTTGTTATAATGTTTGAAACAACTAATAAAATAAGCTTTACTACTTTTTCCTCATTCATTATCTAATATTATTAATTTGGAAGTGATATAAATCACATTTACATCAATATAGACAACTTTCATGAATTGAAAGATATTTGATCTATTCATTTTGACTACTCACTAATTTACATATTTTCTGCAACATTTTCGGAACATCACCCTTAAGGACATACTTTCAAAGAATTGAAAGTTTATTTATTGATATCATTTTGGGGTTTTTTGATACAAGGCTTTCTAAGGAATGTCAGATTATTTCTCTAGAGAATGCAAGATTATTTTAATAATTAATGTTTGTGAACTTATACATAATATTCGTGAGATGTAATATAGAATATTTTTTTTGTTTCAAGTTTTTTTTAAGAAATAGTATAATATAATTTTCAAATTTTGAAAGGTTTATTTTACAGTGCGATATGGGAGAAATGTGTATGTTTCTCTTCAACTTGGAGTTGAAATGTATCTTAAAATAAAATAAAATGAAATATTTAAATAAAAAATGTTAAATGTAATAAAAAACGAAAAAGAAAATAAGTATTTGGTTTGTTTAATTAAAAGTATTATAAAACATCAATAATCTTATTATGAGTGGTCATACGAAGTAGTAAAAATATTTCATTGTCACTCTCAAACATAAATAAAATATTTCGATGTTTGTGTGAAATAACATAATCTAATATCAGCTTTATAGAGAAATAACGTAGTTAAAAGTTAAAAAAGAACTATATATACATTATATAAAGAAAGTGAAAAAAACCAATTATTTGTAGTTAAGGCATTTTAAGCAGTCTCACTAGTTTATGCCAAAGTGCATTTTGTTCCATTTTATACATTGAAAAAATGAGACATAAACCATGAAAAATTACAAGCTCTCTCTCTCTCTCTCTCTCTCTCTCTCTCTCTCTCTCTCTCTCTATATATATATATATATATATATATATATATATATTCACACACACACACACACAAAGGATCAAATTTGTTGAGGTGTAAACATTTTATTTAAATTTTGCATGCTAAAAGCAATTTTCACCTGAAGAGATTTGATCTCTCTAGGCTCTTGCTAGAATAGTGGCTCTTGCTAGATTCATGGTTAAGGTGGATCTATACTGATTTATCTCTAACACATTTAATTAGTCATACGATGACAAAGGCAAACATTATGTAACACAAGATATCTTTTTATCAAAGATATTGTTTTTTATTATATATAGATGATAATTACAAAAGGAAATGTTAATTCGCTGAAGAAACAAGTATTATTCTCAATTAGCTTGATTTTGGCTTGCAAAGTGTATACATTCATTGCCTATCTATATAGGAACATGACAATAGCGATATTGTATGGTTGTGTGTATGTTGAATAGTTTTTGCTAACCCAATGTACTATTCACTATAAATTCTCCACTAGCATTTTCCTATGAAACATATTAATGAAAATTTTGACATGTAGGAATGGTTCTCTGAATCTTCTTTAGGAATTCTTAGAGAGAATTCCTATGCTTGATGGAAGTTTGGTCAATGACTCGCTAGATAACCAAACTACTATAAATTTAATTTAAACAATGAGGAAGGGTGAACTAAAACTTTTCCATGCTTATCATCCATGAGAAAAATGTGATAAAGGAATATTTGTATGACCCTTCCTTGAGATCTCCCTCACCTAAAATTTTGGTTGACTAGAAATTCAACTAGATACTTCATGACTCAAATAGCATGCTTGAAAATGGCTTGACCAACCATTCTCCATGCTTCCCTTATGTAAGAATACTATGCTGGAGGAATGGTCAATGAACCCTTTCTTATGATCAACCTCACATGAACATTGTGAGGGTCAACAAACACATCTATTAGATACATCGTCATGTGAATATGATCCTTAAGCTAAGGTTTATTGACTCATCCCCACGATCATTTCAATAAAAATATTATGTTGGAGGCAGGGTCAACTAAGTCTTATCGTGGACCCCCATTACAGACCAATTTTACTTGAGGAAGGATTTGTAGACCCTTCCATTGGATACCAATGATGCGAACAGTAATGGGTCCTTCATTCTGAGAGTAATTTTGAGCAATTTTCCTAGAAAATATTTGTGGACAAAAGGAGCATAAGACGACAAGTAAATGGATATAAAAAACTAGAAAACTGGAAAACATGAAGAGAAGGAAACAATTAATGAAAATAGAAGTTACATTGCGAATCACCAAGACCATGGAAGAAGGATTGAGAAGCTAAATTTGAAAATATCAAGCCAAAGTGGACCAATTGGTTAAATGTTTTCAAAGGCATTAAGTTGGATCAGATTAAGCCAATGAAAATAGAGATGAAGGGAGAAAATCTATATATACCTGTAGAGATCGAGCTGCAAAGGGTGAGATAGAGGAAAACACTGACATGCTGTAGAAATGAAGATTGTAGTGCCTTTATATATTTTGATGTAATCTTGTACCATTTATATAAATTCAATGTTTAAGGAATGGTAGTCCATAAGGCAGTGGTGCAACTAGTTCTCTCCCTAATGCCCCCCTAGTACTTTGTCAAAATATTGTCAATTTTATTTCAAAACTAGTTAAAACATTGGAATTTCAGAAAGTTCATAGAGTATAGGAAGTTTGTAACTTTGGTAGTTCTAACAGTTATGGTGCTAGTATTCAATCACAATCAACAATTTTTTCACAACCTGGTCCACAAGATTTTATTCTAGATTTTCTAGGTCACTTACCAATGGCTGCGAATGTGGCGGGATCATTCACCCACTATCCTGAGTTCATTAGTTGAGGAGATGCAAATGCATAACAAAATTAGTACTTGTGTGAAGCCACCTCGAGGGCTAGACAGACCCCACATGCCTTTGAGATTATCAATTTCAAGACACTTTATGGGATAGAGCACTTCGATGGTCCACAAAGTGGCCGACTCTATATCATAATCTAACTCTTGATTTATTTAAATATGAAGTTATTAAGGAGCATAAGCTTCCTAAAACAAAGAAACAAGTTTTAGCCAAGATATCGGATATGCAACAATAAACACAATATAAGATGCATTGGAGCATGCCATGAAGATTGAAGCAATGGAAAGATATCCTCATGATTATAGGGTGAAAACATCTTCTACCGATTCTGATATTATTTGTTTACAATGTCAGATTTCTAATTTAACTGAGATATTGAACAACATGAATGTTGCAATACCATCTTGTCTGCAGGTTTTGTGCAATATTTTTCATCTTTAAAGGGATCATGCTACCGAGTTCCAAATATCATGGAGAGAGGGACCTTCTAATATGACTATGGGACCACCTCTTCCATAGCCAATACCTATTACAAGGGTCGTGCAAGTCTCCACTAGTGTTCCTTATCAGGGACATACCCAGTATCATGCATTCCCCAATCACTAATGTATGTCTACTAATGAATATTATGAGAAACATTGTACTTATGGGCATGCACCATGTAACAACCCTGGTCAAGAATCCATGTAATAAAGTTAATAAAGGAAAAATAAGCCGTTGGTCATGGGACACGTATTCGAATCTGAATGTTTGGAAAAAACATAGTGATGAGGATCATTTGTAATTAATTAATGGCTAAGAAAATTAGCAAAGGCAAAGGAAAAGACTTTGGAAAGGCACGAGGCATTAATTCAAATTTTATTTATGAAAATAATGGATATTAGGAGGAAAGGAAGGTGAAAGGTCAGAGGTTGCACGTGAGGAGAAAAATGAATGAAAAAAATGGAAAATTGAAGAAAATAGAGACCTCATTAATAAAATGGCTTCTGAGACTCAGTTTGTAACCTTTTGTTAGTTCAGTTTTGGAGCTCTCTCTCTATTCGATCTCTCTCATACACTTGGACACTTAGAGTTTTATTGGAGTGCCTTTGGAGAAATGTAGTATACTTGGATATTTAGAGCAGGAAGGAAAAGGAAGAGAAGGAAAGTCCAGGTGGACATTGGGATCAACAACTACAACAATTTTTGCTTGCATGTACAGAGTTGCATGTATTATTTCCTTGCTATTTTTGGCATGCATGGCATATGCATGTGGTTTCTTGGTTATGATATATCATTGGCACAGAGAAATGCCTGTATTCGCAATGGATTTTCTTAGCCTTAACATTTTTTTGATAGCCATGGTGTTGTGGGTTTTTTTTTTTTTTTTTTTAGTTGGTTCTCATATTCCTTTCATTGAAGTTTGAGTTATTAGTTCCTAGAGAGCTGGTTGGAAAAACACTCTAAAGCCATGTGACTACTTAGTTGAGTTATTAGTCCTAGAGCCTTGGTTGGATAAATTCTCTAGAGCCAGTGGTGGGTTGAGTTACTAGTCCTGGAGCATTGGTTGGAACAAACGCTCTAGAGTCCTAGACAACTTGGGTGGAGACCAATCCAATGATGGTTAGTGATGTTCAACCATGAGGTAGAATCATTGGTTGAGGGTTGAGGTGGTTTTTCCTTTGGAAACCTTCGTTTGGTTTTGTTGGATGTGTTTCACGATATCCCACATTCATGCTTGGATTATAACACCACGTGGTGACATGCTAAAAGAGAGATTTTGTTCAACCTAGTATATGGTGAGGTGGTTCATGGAAATCCTACACCTGGTTGCAATTCACATATGTTAATAAGAGCTTCTTTCCTCTTGTATTTGATGTGTACATATACTTGTTTATATGATTATTTTATGGTTTTTATATCCTTGTTATTTCAATTGGTTATATGCTAGTTATGAGCATGTTTTATCACAGTGATGATGTATGCATCTCATCATGTTTTGATTTGTAAATGAATGAGTAATGAATATATGACCTAATAGATTATAATGCATCTAATGTGATAAGGAATCAATTCTTCTTAGCGATTCTCAGATAAGTATGAGTATGCTCACATCCGTTGTTTTGACCTGTAGAATGCATATTTGTGTCATGTTTGACGAAATTCCTGTCATGGCTAGTAGGGGTCTAGTGACATCCTTATTCAAGTATTTTCAATAGTATCATTATTTCTTTGTTAATTTTTATTCTTGAAGGTTTCATGGAGTTCTAGGTAGTGGCTTGAGTCTTATCCCTCAAAAGGTGGCACAGAATCCGAGGTTGGTGGCTCTGAACTAGCTGAAAAATTACCAATTCACTTGCATGCCATTGTTGTGAGAGTGACTAGAGGGTCACACTCACATGCGTGCCCATATCATGGGATTGAGTGAGGCTCTAGGTTAGTAAAATATTAAGTTTCCTAAGGGGTTATTCACTTGTAAAGGTTTGCTTGCTCCTAGAGGTTCTGTACCCTTTGTAGAAGGTCATATTGGTGTTGTGTCTGTACTTCCTTAATTGTACATGGGGAGTTGAATAAGATCATAGTAGCCTATCGTGACATGTTAACCCAGTGGGTTCTTTAACTTGGTTAAATGTGGGAGGAGGGTGGTTACAGAGTGGTATCAGAGCGTGGTTCACCCCTTGTATTCGATGGTGTTGGCTTGATGGGCCCTAACACAGGTTCAACATTAATTAGCCAAGCAAATCCCTACACTACTAGCCCTTTTGGCATCAATCCACAGAGTGCAGATTGAAGTCTCACCCGACGCAGTATGGGGGGATGCAGGAACCAAGTTTCTGCACCCAGAGATGGTAGTGATGTCATTTTATACCTTAAACCTACCTTCATGCAAGTTGATAAGACCTTTAGGGCTTATCGATATACTTCTCTCAGTCATCTTCTAGACCTCCGCGAAGGTATACAATTGTCCTTCGTGTACTGTATATAGGTGGATCAGACATTTACGTGCCTATGTAACTATCCTTACTTCTATTTTATCTAGATTAGCTTAAGTATTGAATAACTTCAACATGCATTAAGATGATCTTTGCGTAAATAGATATTCTTACTTGCGTTCATATAATAAAGAAAGGCACATGGATTCGTGCATCAATAAACTATTAAAGCATAAACCTAGTATTCATCATAACATAATCATATGCATTTAAAACATAAGTAAAATAGATCATACACATATAATTTCAGAATAATTCTCTTTATTGATCCTTCAGATCCTCTTTACAGGCTCCAACTACCCTGCATACATAGCTACAGGGGCCTGTGCATTCAGCTACAGACTTCTACCCTAGGCCTCTGCACACACAGCTCGATAGCCTCTTTCCTACGTTAAGACTCTTCGCCCTTAGCATTCACAGACCCATTACAAAGTTACTTAGAACTGAACTACTAACTAAAAAATAACTTAGACTCTTCTAAGACTTCAATTTTATACAATCCCATGGTCCATGAACCATGGGTAGATCTCCTAGAGTTGACATGACTTACATAAACGAAGGGGGGAAACTCTTGATGAATCTTTACATATTTGTGCTCCGTGGCCACAAAATGCGGAGACTTTACATTCTTTATACAGAAAGGGCTTTTAACCCAAAAATTGACTCCAGGGGACCTGCTCCCAACAGGCCCCCAACACAAATATGGTGACTCTCCTTGAGTCACTCTACCGGTGCAGAGATATTTTCGCTAAGACCTCCCAGCTCCACTTGCACTACTATAACCTTGGCCATACAATGCGTCGCCGCCTACTTATCCCACTCTACCACCTGCTCTGTCGCTGGTGTTGTGTTGTCTGCCTGTATTTTCTATTGTGTTTCCTGTAGACTAGCCAATTTTGCTTGAATGGTGGTTCTGGCCTTCAGCGTTGCCTCCCTGCGCTGTGCTGCGTCCACCTATTCCTTTAATGCCTTTGCTTCCTCCAGCTTCGCCAACCTCTGTGTGATGGCGATGGTGTGCGCCCTTGCTCTGACCTCATCATACCTCTGTCATAGTTCCCTTGCCTCGGTCTCTAATCTCTGCAGGTTGGGATCTTCTTGCAGACTGGTAACTACTTCGAGTGAATGCTTGAAGAGCGTAGTGAAATCCTTCATTGTGGCATCTACCATTGCAATTGCATTTCTGACAACTGCCCCGTGCTGCAGTCTAACTCTTGGAGGATTTAAAGGCTAGGCCTTCATCTCAAGCTCTATGATCTTAAGGTTTACCTCAAATAGAACCTTATCCAACTTTGTCTTCGCGTCATGCACACCTGTAATGAGCTTCCGAATTCTAGCATCAACCAATGTATCTTTTGGGATCTCCAGCTCTAGAACGGTTCTTCATACTTCAGCTACCATGGTTGTGGTGCACTCATTCTTCTCTTGAATCTTCTTAAGGAGATCAATCGTTGAAGTCTTCTCTACAAACATCTAGGCGTTGTTAACCTTATACTCATTGATCACATTCAGCGTGTGCTGCTCTCAGGCCCGAAGTTCCCCAATCACACCATCCTACAGGGTGTGAAGGGCTTTGCTTGGAAGCACGGCCAAGTTCATCCCAACCTTCTTGAGAGTGCTGACGGTTGCCCTATTAGCTTTCGCTTCTGCAGTAAAAGCTCCATATGATAGTGCGATGGCCCGAGGATCCATATAAAGAGCCATCTCCATTGCTTCTGAGGTTCCCGGTCCCAAACTAGTCGACGTCGCGCTGCCCCACCCTACACTGGTCTACAATTGAGTAGCATATATCTATAGCTCACGTAGACCCATCTGAATGGCGACCAAGGCTTATTTCTGTTGGATCTTAAACTACTGTAGCAGTTTCACAGTCACATCCCTCACTGTGTTCCCAATGTCATTCAGATCACCTTCTGTCAATTTGATTAGGTCGAGCAATGATTTACTGGCCTTGGAATTCTTCTCTGACCCTTCTTTTTCCTACTCCCTAGTGCGCGTAACCTAGAATGGAGTAGTCTTCGGGTTTGCAACACCCTGTCCTGATTGTTTTTCTTCTTCTTTCATTTGCAGCGAAGGAAACTTCTGAGTTCTGTCAGGGTCATGCTCTTCCTCATCTTCCTTCTCTTATGCCTACTTCTTAGCAGCGCGCTCTGCTCTGGCTTTTTCCTTAGCCTCCTTTTTCCTCCATTCGGCCAACTGCTACATCTTCAACCAAGCCTCTTCCTTCTACTTCTTTCCTTTGGACTTACTGGACATCACTGACAAATTTGAGGTCATGCACCACTCTTGCTGGCCAATGCTCAAGGACCACTGTGATTGCATCGTCTGTCACAAGGTATGGGAGATCATACCATTTCTACTCAGGGTCCTTCCGTGCCCACATGGAGACACAGTGGAAGTCCACCTTGAACTCCACATATCCTGACAACTGCTCAAAGACAGTTGGTGATAGTCGTGGTTTCATGTTGATGGCCATATTGATGTTCATCTCCGTCAAGACCCAAAATACCTTACTCTCATAGACCCACGCATCGTCCTTCATTTCCCATAGTGAAGAAAACTTCGTTGCTTCCAATCAATCCTTCACGACTGGAGGAAACTGACTATCCTCCAGCAACTGCCATGTGACCAACACAATTGATAATAATAGCCAATCATAGTGAAAGGTCTTGCTCTGGTCTTGTGCTTCTCTGAAGTTCACGAGAAACTCACTGCAGAGATAGCATGCCCAATTGAATTGTACGCCCTCCACGCACTAGGCCGCTAGTGACACAACTGGTGCCAACACCTCATCTACACAACACTTCTACTTTATCTTCCCAGCTAGGATATGGGTGGCTACCTTGACCACGGGGTTGGTTATGCTGGAAATGGAGTGGTCGTACAGTTTCTTGACAAGCTTAAACTTTTCCTTCATCCTTCAGTAAGGTTGTGCTCACCCTCCTTGCTTCCAAATGCCCTGGCCTGGTTCATCGCTAAATGTGGCAACAAAGTGATCGTATGGATCAACATATCAGTTAGCGTGATTGTCTCCTCCAAACACAGGCACCCGTCGCGCACCAGACACAACAATTGTTTGATCACAATCATGTTTATGGGAGTGCGATGGGAATGTAGCAACGACAGCAGATTCAAGGATCCTGCCTTGTCCACCTCTTTAATCCACATCACTGGCTCTAGCATGGTGACACCTAAATCCTTATAGAATACTCTCTACATGAAATTGTCAATGGCCAGGTGGGGGAACCACTCTATGTCCACCAAGTCCCAATTCTCAAGTTTTAAATGGGGACATGCACTAGGTGTGGTCCTTCAAATGTGATTTTCTCTGACAACAGAGGTTTGTTGAGCATAAATTTTCCCTCATTTGGATCCTTCATGATCTTCACCTTACCTTGGCATGGAGGGATTTATTGGAGTAGTTTTGAGATAGGGTCTATGCCCTCAATGTCAATGTCTTCCATGCGCATACCAATTTCTTCTGCGTCCTCATCGGGTTCTAGGTCTACCACCTTGCCTTTCTCCTACGCGGTGGGATTCTCTTTCTTCTGGTGTTTCATGGGCGACGCGTGCACCGGCTGTGGTGCTTTATGTTTGTCCTCCTATGTCTGAGGACCCTCTCTAGTTGGCGTAGGCCTCTGCTTGTGTGACCTTGGCGACTTCAGCACTTCTGTGGGAATTTCCATACTCACAACCTCCAGGGCAGCTCCCTTAGATTCCATTGATCATCCAACACTTGCGGCTTCCACGGGCGCTGACATGAGGCTAGTAAGAAGCTCTTGGGTTTCTTGGGTTTCTCAAGGTTCATGCCCGCCCGATAGCTCAACACCTCAATTCTCATAATGTAAAGTGTTTTTCATTGGGTAGCCATCTGTAATCTATAGGAAAATTCAAATTCGAATCCAACCTTTCCCCTAAAAATCCACTCATAAATGCTAGTTTGGCGGCATATTTTCAAACATCTCTCTCTTAAATTCTGACTTAAATGCTGCCCCCTCACTCCACTTAGCCATTTTCTCACTGTCAACTCATGAACAGTGACCATAGCGGTCACTTTATGGCTGCCCTGCGTGGTCTCTCCTCCTATACCACAACTCCCTTCGCGCTTCTGCTGATATTGTGACGTTCCTCCCTTTTGCAGAGTCCCCTAGTCGTGCAACTCTACAATCCGGGCAGTGTAGTTTATAGTCCCGCACCTCCTTTCAGCTGCCTAGAGTGTTAAGACTGTGCTTCCACCATATAGTCATCTAGTCGGATCCCTAGTGTATGGCTTCAATCGGATGCCATTTACCTTCCCTGGAAATGGCTCTCCATTCAACTTCACCAGTTGAATTGCTCCACCATCGATAATCTCCTTGATGACATAGGGCCCTAGCCAATGCATTCGAAAGTTTCCTGTAAATTTATAAAACTTGCTGTCATATAATTAAACTAAATCATTTACCTTGAAGCTATGTAGTTTGATTTGTCTATCGTTCCATGCCCTCTCTCTCCTTTTGAACTTGCTGATGGAATTCAGCCAAAAATTTATCCTCTTCCAGCATTGTCATTTGCATGAGGCTCTCTTCTAGGGCTCCACGATTTGCCATTCCTGTGAATTCCTCTATGCACAGACTAGGTACAATGTACTCCATCAACATCACACCTTCTACAACATAAACCAACCTGAAAGGCGTTTGTCCATTCATCTTTTTGCAAGTGATTCTGTAAGCCCATAGCACTGCGGGTATGTGAACATACCAATCATTTGTTTGTGCATTGCTAACCTTTGTCAGTCTGTTCTCCAATATCCTATTAGATTCTTCAATCATCCCATTAGCCTGCGGGTGATATGACATATTTTTTTGGTGATAAACTTGGAATTCCTCCATGAACGCGCTGATCGTTTCATTAAGGAAATGCCTGCCATGATCACTCATCAAAATTTTTGAGAAACCAAACCTAGTTAGTACATACTCAAAGATGAACTTTGTTGATGTTTTCCCTATACAGTCCTTCAAAGGCTGCACCTCCGCTCATCTCTTCAAATACTCTATCACAGTGATGATTTACTGCACACCTGTCTTCTTCCCTTTAGGTTGAATTGGTCCTACAAAATCAATCATCCACTTCTCAAATGGCAGTAATGACAGCTACAGATTTAGAGACATCTCATCCCTCCTTGATGGCCTACCCATCCTCTGAAATGCATCACATGCCTTACAATAATCCTTGGAATCCTTATGCAGTGTCAGCCACCACAACCCAATGAGTAAAATCTTCTGCACTGTTTATTTTCCTGCATAATGTCCTCCCGCAACTCCTCCATGAGCTTTAGTGAGGATGCTGCTTCATTCAAACTCAGGTACATAACATCGCATTATTTCATCTGACCCTATTTTATATAAGTGCCTTGCAATGACAGAAAATTTTGTCGCGTGCACCACCAACTCCTTCTTTTGTTGACTAGTATACCCCTTTGGAGTCATCCTTGTCGTTAGGAAGTGTATGATATGTACAAAGTGATTGTCTACGAAATTCACTGTAAAGAGCTGCACATAGGCAGTCCTTCCTCCAAATTAGTAGGCTCCTCTCCTATTTCAATGTGTGACAGATGATCTGGTCTAGCATTGAATCATATTGGGTTCATAATAACTTCGAAATCATATTCTTGAAATAGCAGCAACCATCTGCATATCTTCCCCCTAAACACAGTCTTGTTAACCACGTACTTCAATGCAGAATGGTCTGTATACATCTTAAAGTGTCCACCTAGCAAGTAGTGTCTGAACATCTAGAGCACATATACCATGGCCAAACCTCCGCGCTCTATCATTGAATAATTCTTCTCATCATTAGACAACTTCCTACTCACAAACACTATAGGGTGATCCAACTCTCCCTCACTAGCCTGTGTTAGTACTGCCCTGAGCGCAATACATGATGCGTCCACATGCACGTGAAATTCCTTCTTCCAATCTAGGAAGACTAGGATCGACGCGGTGAACATCTTTTCCTTTATCACATCTAATCTTTGTTGACATTCTTCATTTCAACATAATGTAGAATCCTTCTTTAGCAACTTCTCCATCAGCGCAGTAATCTGGACTGCACCGTAATCTGGGCATATATCTTAATGAAATTTATATAGAATCCTGTATGCCCCAACATTTTGCGTAGCTATTTCACACTTCTTGTTGCCTCTAAGTTAATTATAACTTCTATCTTAGTTGGGTCAACCATTAATCCTTGTCTGCACACCATATGGCCCAACAAGATTTCTAAAGGAAAACTGAACAAACATTTCTTCAAATTAAGCGTGATTCAATACCTCCTGCATGTATCCAACATCAATCGTAGGCTAGCTACATGGTGTTTCACCAGCCCAAACACCATCCAATTGTCAATTATACCTCCAGAAACTTGTGAATGAAGTCCTTAAACATCGCAATCACTACACGTGAAAAGATCATCGACGCATTCTTCAGTCGAAAAGGCATTACAGTATACTAAAAGCACCCCCACTCAGTGGCAAAGTTCATTTTACTTCTATCCTCCGGTGCGATCTTGATCTGATGGTACCCCGAGAACCCATCCATGAATGAATATGCTTCCTATCCTGCTACATTATCCAGCACTTCGTCGGTGAATGGAGTTGGAAAGGGATCATGTACGCAGGCGTCATTCAACTTCCTGAGATCTACGCATATCTTTATTTCATCCTTATACTTCTTTTCCTAAACTACTATTGGGCTTACCCAATTAGACTCTTCTACTCATTCAATAATACCCGCTGTAAGCATTTTATACAACTCTAAGTGGACCCTTTGTTTATACTTCGGATTGAGGCGGTAAGGCCTCTACTTGATCAGCCTCGCATCTGGTTTCAATATAATTTTTATAACTCCTAGGTCCCCTATTATCCCTTTTAGGTCTGAGAACTTCGTAGGGAACATATCCTGGTATTCGCGGACCAATTCAATGACCTTATGTATTGTTGTGTCATCCTAGTAGTCCCCAATCTTTGCAAACTTAGGCTCCGCTTCTGTTCCAATGTTCACTTGTCTTGATTTTAGCGGTTCGGTGATATTTGGATTTTTGATTTGCGGTCCTTCAACATCGTGGTGACCTTTAGTCTCTGGGATATTAATGTTCCTCGAGTCCTTGTCCTCTTCTTTAGTAGTCACATTGTAGCACTCCAATGCATGGCATAGATGGGTTTTCCAATCCGATTGAATTAAGTCCAAGGGATCATGTTGTACTCTAAATATTGTTGCCTTTACTTCCTTTAATGCCTCATCAATACTTTCAAACCCATCCTCAAAGCTAAATGTCATCAAGAATCCCTGTTGCAAAACATTCCATTCTTTAGTGGCATAGCGGAGCTCTGTTTCCAAGCACCATTTCATTAGTATTACATCCAAAGTATGACAAATCAGATGCACCCATTCAGGCTGAGGCTCCGCTCCATAAACCTTATTCCATTTGGCTAAGTGATTGCGCGGGTCATTCCTTCCATCATATTTCTTTGTTAGCCGAACTTGTGGTTGACCAAGTGATAATCTCATCATCTTTTTGTACATGCACCAATCATGAAAACTATCTTTGTGTGTACCCCACCATCTCATAGGTGTAGCGTGCAATGCCCAATCTAAAGCCTGGAAGCGATGCTTCTCTGGGACTTCCGTTTCGAATGCATCCAAAAATTTATCGACATAAGTTAAATTATCATAGTAAGGCAAACTTCTTACCTTCGATGATACGCAGCGTAACTATTTCGTCATCATATTACAGCGCAACGTAGATACTTCATGCAGCCAATTCTTCCAGTCTTCCAACTCCTCATCTGAATCTGGGGTGAAATAACTTTCGCGGTCCCACGCAATGCATCCATCTCCTATCGGATTCACCCAATCTTGGTCTCGCACCGTTATCTTATAAATCTGGTCCAAATCATCATTGCTTTCATAATCGCGGACCGGTTCAGTATAGCTCGGTCCCTCTGCAGGGTTGAGGGGCACTACTACGTGGAGAGATTTCTTCTGAAATATCATATTCCGCTTCTTCAAATTGATTACCACATTCATGTCGGTATCCCAATCAATCCCAAGGAGTGTAGGGTAGGGATTCTTGTCATCCACAATCTCTATCACTTCAAAATCAGCCAATGCGCTCGTGCCCTCAATATCAACTATTACTCCCTGCAATCTTCCGATCAGGATGATTTTTTGTTGATTTTCCATTCTTAACTGAATCAAAGACCACTATAGTGTAGGTCTCCCCATCCTCTCCCATGTTTGTTTAGGCAAAACATTCACGTCTGACCCCATGTTATGAAGAATTTGATATCTATAGATAAATACTAAATCCCTAGATAAGTAGCCATATCAAGAACAATAGTTTAAAGCACTTTAACCTTTTCTATAAACAATAGATAAGACAAAGAGAATGAGAGGACCTACTTGTACTTTCTCTTTCCTCTTGTCTTCTTTGTATCAGTCCTGTCGCTCCTTCTCGTACTTAACATGCTTGAGAAGTACCTGTAAACATCAACAGAAGATAAAGAACCAATCAAAACAAAAGATCTATTGATTACAAGTAAATGGAATCAGATACATTCACACACATAAGCATCATATATCAAGATAAGCATATGGAAAAACGTGTAAATACTTTATTGAATAGAAGGAAGAATTACAACCATGAAGTCTGATTCGAAGTCACTCCTCCAACTTTGGTTCCATCCACATCATATCATAAGCATGACATTCTGGCAGCATAATGACACTTATAATAGTCTCAATTCTCAAACTAACATTATCTCCTTACATTTCATCAAATTCAAGCCCCTAATCACTTAGATTAGTGATCAATTTATAGGAAGTGTCAGGCCAGATAGTAACTCCACCAAATTAATTCATCTTATTCCTTCGGGTTGGTCTTTATTATATACATGAGGGAGATTGTTCACTTCATTTCCTGATGACTGTTCATATTTCTTATTATTTATTTACATCAATTATATTTATTCACCCAATCCTAATGATTAGGTGTCAACATTCCCCCCTTAATATGAAAGGATGTTGGTGAGTCCAAGCATCATTCTGAATTGTTCAAGCATTTCTCTTCCAAGCGCTTTGGTGACGATGTCTGTAATTTTCTCATTAGTGGAACAATGATGGAGATGGATTGTTTTGGCCTCAACATGATGTTGAATCAGAGGATATTTAGTATTGATGTGCTTTTCTCGATCATGGAACTTTGGGTTCTTGGCCAACTTTATTGCAGAGGTATTGTCAATCATAAGTGGAGTTGATTGTACTTGTTTTACCTGCAAATCTTCAAGAATTTTCCTGAGAGACACAATTACTTTTGTTGCCTCAACTATTACCATGTATTCTGCTTCTGTTGTGGAATTTGTTGGAACTGATTGTTTGCGTGATCTCCAAGAGACAGCTCTTGATCCAAGACTCATAGCATATCCTGAAGTAGATACCCCAGTTTCTTTGTCTCCATCGAAGTCTGAATCAGAGTGTCCAATCAACCTGAAGTCGTCCACCTGTGTATACTTGATTCCAAAGTCTTGAGTTCCCTTCAAGTACCTTAGAACTCTTTTTGTAGTAGACCAATGTCCTTCACAAGGCTTTTGCATAAACCTAGAGAGGATTCCAGCAGCAAATGAAATGCTTTGTCTGGTAGTAGTTAGGTAGTTGAGACCTCCTACAAGCTGTCTATACTTTGTTGCATCCTCAAATTCTTTTCCTTCAATAGATGTGAGCTTTAAGTTTTGTTCCATTGGAGTAGTAAGAGGATTGCATTTTGTCATGCCAAACTTGTTCAACAGATCTCCAATGTACTTCTTTTGAGAAATAAATATGGACTTCAGATGTTGAGTTACTTCAATACCAAGATAATAATGAACATAGCCCAAGTCATTCATTTCAAAACTTTTTCCCAATTCCTTCTTTATGGGTGCAATGCAGCTTTCATTGTTCCCTGTCATCAAAAGGTCATCTATATATACCACAAGATATACAACTCTTTTGCCAACTTTCTTGAAAAATAAAGTTGCATCATCAAGTTCATAATGTTTGAAATTGAGTTTCAGAAGATGCTCAGTTAGTTTTTCATACCGTGCTCACGATGCTTGTTTGAGGCCATACAAGGATTTCACAAGTTTGCATACTTTATGTCCATGTCCTTTCATAGCAAATCATTTAGGCTGGGACATAAAAACATTCTCTTTTAGATCTCCATTCAAGAAAAAAAAATTTCCATCCATTTGATGGACTTTCCAACTATTCTGAGCTGTTAGGGCAAAGAGTGTCCGGATCTTAGCCCATATTGTTGTGGGGGAAAAAGTCTCCTCATAATTGACCCCTTCCTTCTGTGCAAAACCTTTTGCCACAAGCCTCTCTTTGTGCTTGTCGAGTGAGCCATCAGCTTTATACTTTTTCTTGTAGACCCACTGGTAGCCAATTGGTTTGGTTCCTAATGGATGATCAACCAGCTTCCAAGTGCCATTCTTTATGATGGCATCATACTCCTTTTGCATCACTTCTTTCCATTCATCATGAGAAGCAGCTTCTTTGAAGGAAGTTGGCTCAAAATCTGTAGACAAGTTCAATGCACAATCATAAGAAACATCCATATCAACAGGTGAATTAGAGTCATCTACATCATCTCCATTTTGCCAGTTTGAATTTCTAGTTCCTATCTTTCCAACCTCATCAAGGTGAACACTTTCAAGTGTCTTTGTCAGCGACTTTGAGGGTCCTTTCTCAGATGGTCTGGGCTGCTCCATTGATTGAGGTGGGACCGAATCAAGATTGAGTCTCCCAATTCTATCAATCACACACTTAAAGCATCATCCATAGTTGGAGTTTCATGCGGGGGAGAGAGTTGTTCAGAAGAAGATTTCACATGTTGATCTAGTATAGGAATATCCCCTTCAAGATGTGGAATCTGATTATCAAATTCTTGAAATGATTTTTCATTTGCAAATCTATCCAAGCGATCAAGTCGCCGCTCAACAACATTGTCAGTTTTGGATGATTCAAGAAAAATTACATCTCTAGATACAACAAACCTTTTATTGACTTCATCATAGAGACGATATGCTTTGGAGGTGTTTGAATACCCAAGGAAGATACACCTACAACTTCTTGCACCAAGTTTATTTCTATGTACCTTTGGTATCAAAGCATAATAGGTGGAACCAAATACTTTGAGATGCTTTATCAAAGGAATGTGCCCATACCACATTTCATAGGGAGTCTTGTTTCTGATAGCATTAGATGGACATCTATTCTTTATATATGAAGCACATAGAACAACATCAGGCAAAAACATTATTTTTACATTTTTGAAGAAGTGCATGGAGCATACCATATTTAAGATTGTCATATTCATTCTTTCAGCTACACCATTCTGTTGGGGATTATAAGGTACAGTCGTTTGATGTTTGATCCCATTTTGGCGAAGATAGTTTTCAAATTCATTTGATGTGTATTCTTTTCCATTATTAGTGCAAATAGACTCAATATGACATTGTGCATCATTTTCAATCCATTTGTGAAAGTTCTTGAATGTTTGAAAATATTTATATTTTTTCTTCAATAAATAAACCCAACACATTTTGGTGTAGTCATCAATAAATGTCATCATATATTTATTTCCATTTGCAGAAGGAACAGGCATTGGACCACATAAATTTGAATGAATGAGTTCAAGTTTTCTATGTGCTCTTGAATGTGAATCATGAAGAGACTATTTTCTAGGCTTTCCTAGAATGCAAGCATCACATTGCTTAAATTTCCTAGAAATTGTAGGCAAGCCAACAACACCATTTTTATTCAACAAGTGGAGGCTGTCATAGTTCAAATGTCAAAATCTAGCATGCCATAATAAACTTGATGGAAGTGTACTTTCTTCATAATGAGAATTGTATGAGAAATGTTTTGCACGAGCAGAGGAACGAACCACTCCTTCTTAGGGTTCAAATTTTAAACTAAGTTGGACTCATCCGAAGGGTGAGCCTACAACCAAGCAAATGTTATCCTCCTCAATCTTGTCAAAAATAAAGAGGTACTTGCTAGAAATGGTGGGGGAAAAGAGAGAAAAATGAACCTTTTTGTTATACTTTGTGTTTTATAAAAGCATTTAACCACTCTTGAACACGACACTTTTTGTTCACCTGGGTTGGGAAATCCTTTGGCTAACAGTTAATCAAACCATATTGAAAGTCTTCAGCTAGTTTCTAGGTATTATCTTTGGGTCAATTGTCACTAAACCATCTGCAGCGTTGTTATGAGTTCAAGAGGTTAGTTCAAATAAACCATTCATCTACAAAATATCTGTCATCCATCTTGACCATCCCTGAGTTAGTCCTTTCCAAATATATTTCTTCAAACTTGATCTATGATTTCGTGTTGTGGGCTTGCCTACGACGGATGGCTTTCTATCGATTTCAGCTCATTATCTAGAAAGATAATCTAGAAATCGTCAGTACCCTGGAATCTGCATGCCTCAATGGTAGGTTTCTTGCCTTCGACGATAGGTTGCATCATTGACCTTCGATCAAAGGATTCTGTGACATGTTCGACATCAGCTCATCTATTCACATTTCATGGATGTACTGAGTACTTTGAGGGCCATTGACATTACTGGTGGTTTCTCTCACACTTGTTAACAGTTCACATCATTGACTGGCAATCAATTGGTTTCTACCATGTTCGACTTCGGCACATTCATTCACATGGATAGAATCATACTATTTAGGGAAGCAGAAATCAAGACCCTGGATCTAGTTTCCACCATCCAGGCTACAAGGAATTTTGTTATTCATTATATAGTATACTATTCATAAACAGATGGTTGCACCCATACTCTGTCTACATATGTCTATACTTGTGATATATTACAAAATAATTCCTATATCAGAGTAGTTTAGTTAGTTCTCTAGTTAGTTTTGATCTGAGTATGGGAATGCCTACCTCAGCGATGATATGTTCACATATATATATATATTTTGTATTGAATGTTTTTACAGGTTCCGACCAGGATCTCCATAGGATGATCTTTGAAATTATAAAGTACTTCACTCTTCTTAGATGACAAATACTATCCTCATCTATTACAGACTTCGCACTTTAGGAGGAAATCTATTGCACAAAATATTGTCACCATGACATTCTACAATTAGTGTGAGTCTATCACCACTCATACTTTCCTCCTTTGCAAGTCTTAAACCTCATTTCCTCATGTCAAGCCTCTAAAAATAAGACAAAACCCTTAAAAGTCTCTGAAACTCTGGTTTCGCACTTTCTGTTAGCATTACCTGCAATCCCGCACCTATTGGTCATGTCTCCTGCGTACCTGACTGCTCTGTTTCTGTGTAATGGGTGTAGACCCCTTTAAAAGTAAAAAAGGCACAAGTACATTCTTAAAAACTCCCTTCGAGTTATTTCTGGAAGCTTCTAGAGGGAATCTTGAGGTGGCAAGTACACTCCTTTAAGGTTCATGCATCCCATACCTTAAGGAGATAACCCCTTGATGTGAGGATCTTATCTCTTTGAAGGAGGACTCTATCCCATCATAGGTGGACCTGTAACTTCCTTCCTCTGCACTATAAAATGAGGCATTGGGCTGGTTACTGAAAAGGTTGAAAGATGAATATTTTTTAGGTGAAATGATGTTGGAATTTAGTCTTCCTAATTGATCTTGAGAGGAGAGTTTACATACCTTTTTTGATCTCATTAGGAAGAGTGTGAGGCTTGTCAAAGTAGACGAGATTCCTGCTTGGATCCTAGGAGGAGCTTGTACAACATCAAGGCACCAAAGGTTGTAAAGTTCTTATATTTTCAAAGTTAATACAATAAAGTTTATTTTTCTCAATAAGCTGAGCTTTATGGTTTATTTCATGGATTCCTTGATCACCATGATGAATATGATTTATTATATTAGCTATGCAGGTGTTATTTGATGTGTGCTTGTTTGTGATTGCAGGTTATTAAAAGGAAACTTGTTCGGACGGCGAAGTGTGGCTGCTAGAAACTAGCGTTGGACTTAAGGTAGGGTCTAAAACACCTTTTGGTTTTTATTTATAAATCATAAGATATTTAGGGGAAGGTATATTTGCTTGTCTTGCTTGTCGCTAGATATCTGTTGATACTAGGGAGATCGGTCTTGTTCGCTATATATTTAAAATTCGAACACTAAGAAGGAGTGGTTCGTTCCTGTTTTAAAATTGAACAGGTCCTTTACTGTTACATTTTAACGGGTCTAGTATAGGAAAAACTCAACGTTTTTCAATTTTAGGGAGTCAGAAGAAAAACTAAAGAAAACTCCATGGTTGTCCTTTTTCGTAAATTTGTGTCTCCCAAGCCTGAAAAAGTATTAAATAATACTTGAGAGAACCACTTGACCATTACGATCAAGGAGTACTTTTCATAATTAGTGTCTTTGATCCGAAAAAGTGAAAAAGCAATCAATGGCACGTCGTTTTATAGCCAATATTGAACCTGGAACAACAAAAGCCAGACAATCTTTTCAAGTTTATACGGTCAAAAAAGAGCTGTAAGTGGACCGTCCTTTTAATTCCGTTTTAACAAGCCTAAAAAGAAAAACTCGGAAATCTTTTCATATTTTATGAGTCAGAAAAGAGTTTAAAGAGGACTCAAATGTTTTTTGTTGAAAATGATCAATTTTGCCTGAAAAATCCAGTATTCTGCACAAAAACACAATCATTACTCATACCTGTTTAAAATAAATAAAAATGCATCAAAAAGTTACCCTTTTAAAGTGAAAAATAAACAAATTTAAAATTCATTTATTCAAAAAAGCTTATAAAAATGGTTTTTGTAAATTCATTTTTACCATTTGACTTCAGAGCGAGAAAAGAGAGCTTTTGGGTAAGAAACTTCCTATGAATATTGCGGAAAATTCATCCGTTGTGTTGACACCTAATCCGAAATGGATGGGTGAACTGGACAGTCATCTAGAAGATGAACTGATCCGTTTTATTTTTGTATATAAACATGAGTTAGTTAATGAATAAGATCAGTAGTTCTTTTCTCCCGCTCATCCTGGAGTTACCCTGGCCTGACATGGTATCAGAGCACAAGTCCCAAATTAGTTGTAACCCCTGCCTCTACCCTGAGCATTGCGCTGCTCTGTCCTGCGCTGCTCTGCCTCTGCCTGACTGACATGGTCTGACATTGATTCTCTGTGCATTGATTGCCTCTGTCCACACCTGAGCGTCGGTTTCCTTTGAAATCTCCTCAACGGAAGGATTTCAGAGCCGGTGCATCAGAATCGTTGTTCTCAGGTATCGTACTCCCTTGAGCTTCACTATGGCATTAGCATCTACCGCCTTCTGGTTGATAGGAGCCTCTGATCCCCACATGTTTTCCAGCATGTTCCAAATACCCGTCTCCTCATCAAAACCCTCTGCACTTCTTAAAACCCTAAGCAAGAAATTATGATTGTTTCGACTTATTACCATGAATTTCCGCTCTAGGTAAACACCCACAGGACTTTCGCGGTTTTGGGTCATATTTGCTATCTGTCTTCCTTCACATCGTAAGCTTCCGCAGTGGCCAGAGCGTTGTGATGCTCATCTAGGACACCAGCAGCGTAAATAAGTCCAGTCGAAGAAGAAACCGAACAAGCGAACCTGAAACGACTAGTGGGCACGTCGGCTCCGCGGCGCCATTCTTTGGACAGCAAATCGTAAATGAAGACAGCCTTGAAGGGTCTCGGCCTCACGTCCATTTGGTCAGTACATTGTCCAAACAGAACGGGTTTCTTTTTTTACAGAAACGAGCTCACAAAAGTCTAGAAATCGTGTTTCACATGGAATAGGGGGTACCCTTTCCCTAGTGCCATCCCGAGGGTCGTTTTCATACATCCGTTGAACACGAAACTATTTGAATATTTTAAGGAGGATATGACATGGTGGCCTATGCGTGCAAATGCCATTTGTTATTTGAAAACAAAAAGGTGTAGCATCAAAATACTTCAGTAGTAAAGCAGTTCATAGAAATGAGATTTCCTCGTTTCGTTCTCTAGTTCAAAGTTTTTTTTTTTCAGTAGTGCTCTCCATCTATTTCAAGTGAAATTTTTTTAGAGCCTTTGATGTATGAAGGAAAATGGAACACCATTGAATCTGTTCTCAAGTAAAAGACTGTTTTTAAACAGACAATTACATAATTGATTCATTGTTACAGACAAAGGTTACATACAGAGGATCAGTCAGAGTGTTTATATATCAAAGCATTTGTAGTATTGCATGATATATTTTAATATATTGAAGTGATATATATTGAAATGATCCATTGTGCATTTTTCAAAACATAGTAATATTGCAGTGATATAAGAAACGCTGATGCAAACGTTAGAAGAAAATAAAGTGCATAAGGCTTTGGCATAAGGATTTTTTCAGCAGAAGTTTTTTATTTTTAACAAAAGTTTTTTAGCAGAGATATTCTTTTACAGAATGCATTCAATCATTTCTATGGTAGGAATAGTTCTCACTGGCAAGGAGAACTATTCAGAATGGTCTCGAATGGTAAAACACACGCTCATCGACAATGAGCTGTGGAAAGGAGTGTGTGTCGGAGAAGAAGACAAAGAGCCTGTGCAGCCTACATCAGACAAATAACTCGCCATTTGGGAAAACAAGAACAACAAAGCCTATGCATTGATCGCAGCATCTGTAAATGAAGAAGTAAGTCGTCATATTTCATCCTATTCCGCTGCCTTTGAAGCTTTACAAACGCTGAAAGAACTCTATGATACACATTCTGCACTTGAAGTTGTTCAGCTCATGATTAAACTCTTCACTCTTGAACTGAAAAATAATGATCCTCTTGCTCTTGCATCTGAAATAAAGTCTATAATGCATGATATTAAATCCACTAAGGTTGAGCTGGATATCTCTCTTATTGCCTTTCTCAAAGCACTCTATCCTACCTACTCCAATTATCTTGAGTCATTACAAGCAAATGGAAATCTTAAAGATATAACCTTTGACTCTCTTGTGAAAAAGTTTGCTGAAAGAGAGAAAGCCTTTGGAAAGAAAACAATCCCTGAATCTTCTAAAGAGACTGTTTGCCTTGCTCATAAAGAAAAGCATCCTGCTCAAGATTCTACAAGAGGAAGAGGTGGACGAAGAGGAAGAGGAAGATACTTCAGAGGCAGGGGGGGCAGACATTCTCAAGCAGAAAAGGCAGATCTGCATTGCATTCACTGCAAACAAAATGGATCACATGATGCTTCTACATGTAAGCTATCATGGGACAAAGTTGAGCAGAGAAGAAATCAGCAGAAAGGTAAAACTGATGACACAGACAAAGGTAAAGCACCTGAATCCGCTCACTATATTGAGGTACAATGTAACATTGGAGTAAATGAAGATTTGTTTAATGCTTCACTTGCTTCTTCGAAAAATGACTGGTTGCTTGATTCAGGAGCAACCTGTCATATGACTCATAGGAAAGATTTTTTTGAAGATTTCACTGACAATGTTGATGGAGCAGTATACTTTGCAGATCAGTCAAAAATCAAGCCATCAGGGCTTGGCACAGTCAGGCTTAAACTGCCTGGTCTTCCAGACTTTCTTCTGGATCATGTTCTATATCTCCCACAGCTCGAAAGAAACTTGTTGTCCCTGGTCCACATCCGCCAGCAAGGTCACTCCATTCACATGTTTGATGGCAAGGTTAAGGTAAGAAAGCATCTGACCACTCACTTGTCATGAGGGGTATAGAAGAAGAAAGACTTCTTAAACTGCAAGGAACTTCTGCTTATGCACAACATTTCTCATATATTTCTCATCATGAAGAAGGTACACTTCGGTCAAGTTTATTATGGCATGCTAGATTTGGACATTTAAACTATGACAGTCTCCGCTTATTAAAGAAAAATGGTGTTGCTGGTTTGCCTACAATTCCTATAAAACATAAGCAATGTGATGCTTGCATTCTAGGAAAGCATAGCAAACAGTGTTTTCATGATTCACATTCATGAGCACATAGGAATCTTGAACTCATTCATTCAGATTTATGTGGTCCAATGCCTATTTCTTCTGCAAATGGAAATAAATATATCATGACATTTATTGATGATTACACCAGAATGTGTTGCGTTTATTTATTGAAGAACAAATCTGATGCTTTTCAAACATTCAAGAATTTTCATAAGTGGATTGAAAATGATGCACAATCTCATATTGGGTCTATTCGCACTGATAATGGAAAAGAATATACATCAAATGAATTTGAACACTATCTTCGCCAACATGGGATTAAACATCAAACAACTGTGCCTTATAATCCTCAACAAAATGGTGTAGCTGAAAGAATGAACAGAACAATTTTGAATATGGTACGATCCATGCTTTTCTTCAAAAATGTAAAGACAATGTTTTGGGCTGATGTTGTTCTATGTGTTGCATATATAAAGAATAGATGTCCATCTAGTGCTATAAGAAACAAAACTCCTTATGAATTGTGGTATGGACATGTTCCTTCGGTAAAACATCTCAGGATCTTTGGTTCCACCTGTTATGCTTTAATACCAAAGGTACATAGAAACAAACTTGGTGCTAGAAGTCGCAAGTGTATCTTCCTGGGGTATTCAAACACATCTAAAGCATACCGCCTCTATGATGAAGTAAATAAAAAGTTTGTTTTATCTAGAGATGTCATTTTTCTTGAATCATCCAAATCTGAAAGTGTTGTTGAGCGGCAACTTGATCGCTTGGATAGATTCACAAAACCGAAATCATTTCAAGAGTTTGATAATCAGATTCCACATCTTGAAGGGGGGATTCCTATACTAGATCAACATGTGGAATCTTCTTCTTCTAAAGAACAATCTCCCCTGCATGACACTCCAAAAACGGATGATGCTTTAAGTGATGTAATTGATAGAATTGGGAGACTCAATCTTGATTCAGACCGAACTCAATCAACAGAGCATCCTGGACCATCTCAGAAAGGTCCCCCAAAGTGGCTGACAAAGACACTTGAAAGTGTTCATCCTGATGAAATTGGAAAAACAGGAACCAGAAATACAAACCGACAAGATGGAGGTGATGTAGATAACTCTAATTCACCTGTTGATATGGATGTTACTTATGATTGTGAATTGAACTTGTCTACAGATTTCGAACCAACTTCCTTCAAAGAAACTGCTTCTCATGATGAATGGAAAGAAGCGATGCAGAAGGAGTATGATGCCCTCATAAAGAATGGCACTTGGAAGCTGGTTGATCCTCCATTTGGAACCAAACCAATTGGCTGCAAGTGGGTCTACAAGAACAAGTACAAAGCTGATGGCTCACTTGACAAGCACAAAGCTAGGCTTGTGGCAAAAGGTTTTGCACAGAAGGAAGGGGTCGATTATGAGGAAACTTTTGCCCCCATAGCAAAATGGGCCACCATCCGGACACTCTTTGCACTAGCTGCTCAGAACGGTTGGAAAGTCCATCAAATGGATGTAAAAACTGCATTCTTGAATGGAGATCTAAAAGAGAATGTTTTTATGTCCCAGCCTGAAGGATTTGCTGTGAAAGGACATGAACACAAAGTATGCAAACTTGTGAAGTCCTTGTATGGCCTCAAACAAGCACCACGAGCCTGGTATGAAAAACTAACTGAGCATCTTCTGAAATTCAACTTCAAACATTTTGATCTTGATGATGCAACTTTATTTGTCAAGAAAGTTGGCAAAACAGTTGTATATCTTGTGGTATATGTAGATGATCTTTTAATGACAGGGAACAATGAAAGCTATATTGCATCCATAAAGAAAGAATTAGGAAAAAATTTTGAAATGACTGATTTGGGCTATGTTCATTACTATCTTGGCATTGAAGTAACCCAACATCCAAAGTCCATATTTCTTTCTCAAAAGAAATACATTGGAGATTTGTTAAACAGATTTGGCATGACAGAGTGCAATCCCCTTTGTACTCCAATGGAACAAAACTTGAAGCTCACATCTATTGAAGGGAAGGAATTTGAGGATGCAACAAAGTATAGACAGCTTGTAGGAAGTCTCATCTACCTCACTACTACCATACCGAACATTTCATTTGCTGTTGGAATCCTCTCCAGGTTTATGCAAAAGCCTTGTGAGGGACATTGGTCTGCTGCAAAAAGAGTTCTAAGGTACTTGAAGGGAACTCAAGACCTTGGAATCAAGTATACACAGGTGGACGACTTCAACTTGATTGGATACTCTGATTCAGACTTCGATGGAGACAAAGAAACTGGGGTATCTACTTCAGGATATGCTATGAGTCTTCGATCAGGAGCTGTCTCCTGGAGATCACGCAAACAATCAGTACCATCAGATTCCACAACTGAAGCAGAATATGTGGTAGCAGTTGAAGCAACGAAAGAAATTATGTGGCTCAGGAAAATTCTTGAAGATTTGCAAGTAAAACAAATACAATCAACTCCACTCATGATTGATAACACATCTGCAATAAAGTTGGCCAAGAACCAAAAGTTCCATGATCGTACTAAGCACATCAATACTAAATATCATCTGATCCGACATCATGTTGAGGCCAAAACAATCCATCTCCATCATTGTTCCACAAACGAGCAAATTGCAGACATCTTCACCAAAGCGCTTGGAAGAGAAAAGCTTGAAAGATTCAGAACGATGCTTGGACTCACCAACATCCCTTCATATTAAGGGGGGGAATGTTGACACCTAATCTGAAACGGATGGGTGAACTGGACAGTCATCTAGAAGATGAACTGATCCGTTTTATTTTTGTATATAAACATGAGTTAGTTAATGAATAAGATCATCAGTTTTTTTCTCCCGCTCATCCTGGAGTTACCCTGGCCTGACACGTTGGAACCGAAAACCGCCAACTCTAGGTAATCCACATCACTTTAATCTTGCATTTCAACCATTTCAATTTCATTTTTAGGCTTCCATTTTGATTTTTAGGGAAAATTTAGTTTAAAAAACCGCTCGCGGGGGTCTGCAGGCACAACATACGAAACCTGCAGACCCCGACTTTTTCCTACAAAGGAAAGAGCCAGGGGCCTGCACTGCTGCTTGGAAAGAGAATAGACCTATGCACTGTCCCTAACTAGAGGGTGTGGACCCCGCAAAATAGGTTTTAAAACTTCAATTTTTTCCATTTCCAGCCAAAACTTTTTGAACTAAAATGTTCTAATCCGCTGTTTTTGCAATGTAGGGTATACAAAATGCTCATTTGGCGAGAATGGGAGCACGAAGATGTGGACCTTGCCGCAATTAATCATCAACCCTCATTGGATGCATTGAGGGCATGTGGGCTATTTAAATTCTGTTGCATACCTGGCATGAGGGCCCAAGTAGACTTTTTGCAATGGCTGGTGGACAGGTGGAATATACAAGACCAGTGTTTCATTATTGGTGGCCACCATATCAAAATCGAGCTAGAGGACATTTTCTTCTTGACTGGTTTGCCCAAGAGAGGTGAATGATTATCTCTATTTAGGACTAGGCCAAGTGGCCAGTCTGTCGATAGTCTCCGACTAGAGTTTTGTAATGACCAAACAAAGGACAAAGGGATTAATATCAAAACCATCTCCCGTCCTGAACTTAAAGTGATTGCATTTACTGTCACCAAACTCTCCGGAACCACAACACTGCATGTAGCTACTAGATCGCAAATGCGAATGGCAGTAGACTGTTATCGAGGCACCATCTTCAACTGGTGTGAAGCTGTGTTAGCGAATGTAAAAAGAAAACTAACAAGAGAAAAGAACGGACAACTAAAAAACTTTGGATATGGTTTCTTAGTTGTGAGCTTTGGTCTAGAGAGGGTCCCGATGTTGGTCCCACAACAGCTTTTCATTGGAGCTGGATTTCCCCGAGAACATAAGCTAATGTGTTGGGCTACAGTTATGGCCTGTCATCCTGAGGAGGGTTCAAAGGTTGTTCGATTTCCACTTGAGTATTTTCGTTGGTTGGAGAAAAAACTTTTCGTGATTTAGGATTTTCCTTATGTGGGATGATTCAGGTAAAATCATTCTCAACATTTTCTAAGTTTTTATTTTTTTTTTCTTTTTAAATAATCCAAAACTGATAGTAAAATGTTTCAAATGAAAATGTGGGTCCACGGCGACCAACCACTCTTCGGCCCTATGAGAGGAGACGCCCAGTTGTAGCAGTACCGGCCCCATGGGACGAATCTATAGAGACCCTGACCGAATTGGAAAATCATCTAGAGCGTTTGACAACAGATATTCTAGAGACTAGCATAGTTGATATTCCACTTAGGTTAAAATGCTATGTGATTGGGGTCCCAGGACCTTTCAGGAGGTTCCTTTGTAGGGTGGCCCAAGTAGTGGTTTCTTATCCTGATCATCACTAGTGATAGGATGATCGCCTTTGTAGACTCATATGACATTTTTCTTTTTTGTACTATCATTTTTGCTGATCATAAGGTGTTTTTCAACCTATGATCGAAGACGATGTATATTTGACACACTTCTATGCTATGCTATATTACTATTACTGGCTATCTTGTATAACATGTTATGGAATGTTTTTAAATTTATTGTTTGGTTATTGCAAATGTCTATTTAACATTCAAGAAGCAATTGCATCTCCTAATGTATTTAAATATCTTGGAATATGCTGATATTCAATGTAGTCAAATTCACGTTCCAAGAGACGAACTCTAAAAATAATATTAATAACACTGGATTTCTAATGGCATAAACTCTATTAAGTTGCAATACAACAAGTTCAGAATCTAACCTAACAATCAAACTCCAAATCCCAAATGAGATGGATTCAGATAATAACTCAATCACTACACTATACTCTACAATATTGTTCGTTGTTTGACCGAGGCTTACCCCATGCATAGATAGCAACTCATCAAAGGGTGAATAGATAACCCAAGCTGCGAAAGAAATGTTTCGTGTATTACAACAAGCACCATCAGTGAAACCAATGTATGTTTGAAGAGACGTCGACATCTGCAATACCAAGAGTAAAATCAAGATAAGCAGGAATAATGATAAAAACACTCTCTAAACTAAGCACACTTTTCTAATCTAAAACACTCCAGCGAGAAAGAAACTAATTTAACTAAAATTTTCACACGCAGATTTAAGCATAATATCTCTTTAGATAAAGACCATTTCTGGGTTTACCCAAAGAGACATCGTCAAATTCTACCAATTCATAGGCCCCTTTTGCCAGCTTTCGCTTAACAACATAAGGACCATGCCACATAGGTACAAATTTTCCAACCCCTAGCTTATTGTTTGCTTGATCATATAGTAAGAGTAGGTCTCCTTCCGAAAAATTACGAGGTGTGACATTTCGATCGTCTGAGCTTTAATTCATTTGGCATGAGTTTCAATTTCTAATGCAGCATCACGTCGATTCTCATCTAGCTGAGCTAAGTACAACAAATGTTTCTCCTCTTCGGAAGTGGCCAGGGGTAACTCTATGGCTATTTGCAATGTCGGAATTTTGCACTCAATGGGTAACACAACTTCCAAACTGTAAACCAGTTGAAAAGGAGTGAAACCAGTTGATGTTTTTATTGAGGCTTGATATGCCCAAAGCACTGAAAATAACATGTTATGCCAATTCGACCTATGAATGCCAATGATTCGTCGGATCATAATGACTATAACTTTGTTGATAGCTTCAACCAGACGATTAGCCTATCGGTAATATGGAGTAGAACTATCGTGATGCAGGCCAAGTTGATCTGTTAGTTCAGTCATCGTGATGTTTCAAAAATGACTCCCATGATCAGTAATAATCGCTTGAGGAACACCACATCTAGTAATTATATGATTGAAAATGAAACTTGTACTAGTTTTGTCGTCTGCCGAAAATGTAGGCATCGCTAAGGCCCACTTAGTAAAATAATCTACCGCCCAGGATGATATATGCATGCCCCCCAGCCGAGTGAGGGTTACATGTAATAAAGTCGATACCCCACTTTACAAAAGGGTCGATGACAATTATAGGGTGGAGAGGAGCAGGTGGAGCACTCATCTTTTGATCAGAAATTTTACAATTGTTGCATTTTCAGACCGCGTAAATACAATCTTTAAATAAAGACGGCCAAAAATAAGTAGCGCACAATATCTTTTGGGTTGTGGCATACCCAGACATATGACTGCCACATGCTCCAGAGTGACAGTCACTTAGAACCTTTTTAGCTTCTTCATGAGTTAAACAATGTTGGAAAACAAAATCCGCCCCACGATGATAGAGTGTATCTCCAATGATTTTGTATTGTTGGGATTGGAAATGTATTTTCCATTGCTGAGATCGTGAAATTTCAGGCCGAAAAGATTGGGTTTGGAGATAAACAATGATATCTCAATACCATGGATCAAGAGTACTGATAAGAAACAAGGATTCGTCTGCAATGGGCTCTTCCGCCATAGTTTCAATATCAGCATGCGAGAAATCACACATCAGTTCCACAAATACCAAAGATTTCGTTGCCTTGGATTTTTCAAACTCCAAGTTAAATTCCTGTAGGGTAACGATCCATTTGGAATACTTGCCCCCTAGAAAATTTTTGGTCAAAATATAGATCATAGGGTTACAGTCAGAAATTACGGTAGTTTTGTGTAGTAAGATGTAATGACGAAATCTTTGGACAGGTTGAATAGCTGCCAATGCCAATTTCTCCACATGCGAATATTTAAACTCGGTCGGATTCAAAGTTCGACTAAGATAGTAAATCACATGTTCACTATTGAATTCATCTTCCTGAACTAAAACCATCCCAATTGTGGAATGAGAAGCAACGAGGTACAAGAAGTAATCCTGGTTGTAGTTGGGAGGATGCAATAACGGTGCATGGGTCAATGCGTGTTTAAGTGCATCAAAAGATTTGTCAGCTATCTCATCCAAAAAGAATGGAGTATTTTGTTTCAACAACCTGGTAAAGCCCTTTGTTATCTTGGCATAGTTAGGAATGAAACGACGTAAAAAGTTTGTTTTCCCTTGCAAACTTTGGAGTTGGCGAAGAGTCAAAGGAGGAGGCAATTTGATAATAGCTTCAACCTTCGAGGGATCGACACAAATGCCAGATTTTGAAAGAACGAATCCCAATAAATGACCCGTTTCTATACAGAAAACAAATTTGTGTGGATTCAACCTAATTCGATAATGCCTACATCTCATAAAGATTGCTCATAAATGAGTGAGATGATCGGCTCTACGTAATGAATGGGTAGGTAAAGTATCGATATAGTGCCCTTTGAAAGGTTTCTCCAGCGTTCTTTAATCCAAAAGGTAATTTGCAATAAGAAAATGTCCCCCATGGGAAAATGAAAGTCGTTTTTGGTTGATCAGCATGGAGTATGTTGATTTGATTGTAACCAGAAAAACCATCCATAAAGGAGAAAATTTCACTGCCGGCACAATCATCAATGATTTGATCGATATAGGGAGTTGGATAATTGTCTTTAGGACAAGCTCAATTAATATCCCTATAATCGATACATATTCTTATCGTTCCTTGCTTTTTATTAACAGGAATAATATTCGATACCCAATCTGTTAAGGGAACTGGATAAATGAAACCTGATTGAAGTAATTTCTCAACTTCAGCTTTAATAGCAGCAACTTTTCGCGGATGTACTTGCCGCAAACGTTGCCGAACGGGTTTAGCATCTGGGTAAGTCTTAATTTCATGAATAACAATTGCTGGATCTATTCCTAGCATTTCTTCATATGACCAAGAAAACACGTCACAGAATTCTTGAAATAGGGCTTTATAAGTTTGGAGTTCATTGTCTGTACACGAAGCACCTATATGAATGTTTTCAACAATTCCAGGTTTAACTGAAATGTCAATAGTAATCGTTCGAGAAATATTTCCAAAATTTAACTCAGAATCAGGATGTTGCAATGGATTCTGTGGTTCTTTGACATAATCAATAGTAAAAATAGATGAAAAATCATTTTCAAGATGATCAAGCTCAGGTAAGAACGAAGATCGATGATGAAGATCTTCCCATGCTAAATCATTAACAGACAAAAGTTCACAAATCTGTTCATCAGTATGAACAAGCTCAGAAAAATTTGTTGAATCTGAGGTTGATATTGAAAGTGATTCTCCATGGACCACATTCATTAGATCAATTTCCGTTAAAGAAGGGTCAGAAAATGATTGTACAGCCTAATATGCAATTTCATAGGGACTCAAAGGCATCGCATCACCAAATGAGTCCACCTCATATTCGGAAGGTACAATCCAAGGATCATCAAAAGCAATAATGTTTGATGAAATCATATGAATGGTTACAGTAGAAGGCGATACGTCAGGAGGAGAAAAGGAAAAAGTTCCTAGTAAACTAAAATCTTTAACCAATCCTACACCAACATCCTTATAAGGGATAGTTGTTTTACCGACATGTTGGATACTTTCAGAAGAGGCTGGGTCAGATGAAAAATAAGTCAGCTGGTCTATTGTAATGATATTTCCATTATGAGGAAAATTTATAAGCCAAAAGACAGATGAAACAACAGCAGTCACAGCGTAAGACTAGCTACGACCCAAAAGAAGGTTGTAATCTAGAGGGGCATCAACCAATTCCACATCTAGATTAACAGTTTTGCGTTCAACCCTTATAGGTAAATCCTATAGAATGCCAAAAGGATGGAACCCATGACCATCAAAAGCCTTTAGAATCATCGGGGATTGATTGAGTGTAGGAGAACCAAGCAATATCCAACACTGGATCGACATAATACACGTAGAAGCTCCCTCATCAATTACAGTCCTAAAGCAAGGTCTATTTTTAACTAACACTGGAATATGAAAAGCCATTTGATGAGGTAAGCGAGGTGTACTATTCTCTAAATCGAATATTATAAGGTTCGAGTCCTGAATATCAACAGCTCCTATAGCCGACAAAAGTAATTTACGCTGTGTTGGGCATGATTGCAACACCTCCAAAGCTGACATTGCTGAAGGGGAAATAGTTAAATCTTCAACAATGTTATAATTCTGAGCAGCTCTAGCATGCAAATTGAAAGTTGACTTCCGAAGTATACCTTTAGAAGGTGGTTTGATTACTAAGTCTGGGTTATGTTTCTCGATCTGTAGCGGATCAGAACCGGAAGGAGTTGAAGTTGATGGGTTTGATTTAGAAGATTCTGCTTCCTTACCACCAACAGGACTTTTACTACCATAATCTTGCGATTGCGTCGCAATCCTGACATGGGACATCATCATTATGGGTTCTTCTGAGGCATTTGAGGAAGAACCAATCATCTTAATATCTTGACTAGGAAAGGGATCCTTCAAGATAGCAGGCATTTGAGAACCTTTGACGATTTTCGCAACCTTGGCGCGATTTGGGCAATCTCTTGTAAAATGCTCCTCATCACAAATGAGACAAGGATAGCGAGGTTTACGTTTCTCGTCAGTAGATTCAGTTTTCTCTGATTTCTCTTTTGATTTTTTTTTATTTTTCTTCTTCACTTTCTTTTTACCGTCGGATTTTGATTTGGTCGTAGATGATTCTACGACATGAATATCGACAGAAATTTCAGTGGAAGAGTCTCCTGCCAGGAAATCTGGTAAGGTTATAATAGGAGAAGAATTCTTTGAAGATTTCTTCTTGCCTTTGGTGTTAACTGAACCAATCATACGATTAGCAGCATGAGACCTTGAAGGAGTTGTAGTTATTTGATTTTGTTTCAGAAGGTCAGAGATTTTTTCGTGTAAAGTACCCGACTGCGTATAAATGAGGTCTATGTACTAAGCTTGAGCAATTACTTGCTCTTCAGTAACAAATCCTGCCTTAGCTACATCCTCAGTGATTTTAGGTAATAATGATTTAACAAACCATTCTGCTAAAATTTGATCTGGAATAAAAACTTTCACTAAATGTCTTCGACGTCGCCATTCATGAATATGATCTGAAATATATGTGGACGTTGACTGTTTTAATGAAGTTAATAATTTCGTGCCATTATCATATCTGACATGCACCTGAAAATGAGTTAAGAATGAAGTGGCTAGCTGACAAAAAATTATAAAAAGAGGCTCGCGGTAACTTAATGTACCACTTGGCCATAAGACCAATCAGAGTGCATTGAAAAAGATGTAAGCGAATTGAATCATCTATAATGGAATTAGACGCACACCAGAGGTGGTACGTCATCACATGGTTTTACGGATCCTCTCCTGATTTACCTTCAAACTTTTTGATATCACTGGGCAACTTATTCGGCATTGGTGGCCAAAATGGAAGATAATTAATCAGATCATTCATAAGGCGCGAAAAATCAGGCAAGTCCAAAGTTGCGATAAATGGTAACTGACAGTTAGGGTCACGAAAACCCTGGGTCATAAGACCAACCCCAGAAGGAGGATATCTAGGATAACTTGGAATTGGAATTGCATTTGTAATATTGTATCCTCCCAGAAAACCAGGATTAATTGGACCAAACTGGGGCTGTTGAAGATGCTGATAAGTATATCCAGGGTACGGTTGATACTGGTAAACTGGGGTTTGAACAGCACGACCGAATTGGTACTGTCCTTGGTATGGTTGATAAGTGAACTATAGTTAACTTGTGACAACCGTACTTGGACTAGGTTTTCCTACAGGCATCTGAACCGAAGTTTGAATTGTGGGTCCAGACTGAGGTAAGGAGGCTTGAGGAGTTGATGCAAGAACAGTAGAAACCAGAGCTGCCAATACTCCAGAATTAGGTGGGGTAGATTGAACAGAAGCTGCAGTAGTTGCAGCAGTCGTTTTAGGCGGAGTTCGAGGCAAAATAGGCCCAGACTGATGAGCTACACCAGGTGCAGAAGTTTGAATAGTAGACTGGACAGGTTGCTGGGTTGAACCAGAAACCAAAGGTTGTCTAGATTGAGATGACAACTGCACATTAGGTTTCAAGATCTGTTGAGATTGAGATGGATCCCACACCATGTTCATTTCAGGGTATGGACCCATAGAAAGGTTAGCATATTGCGGACCATAACCGGGTTGAGCATAGGGCTGATAATTCAAAGGTACATTTCCAGATCCTTGTACAAATGATTGACCAAAAGCTGGTTGGAAACCTTGGGTTGAGTACTGACCTTGAGGTTGATAACTTTGAGGGATGTACTGAAACTGGGGTTGACCTTGAGGTATATATTGATACTGGGATTGACCTTGAGGTATGTACTGAGTCTGAGGTTGACCTTGAGGTATGTACTGTCCTAAAGGTATGTACTATCCTTGACGTTGCCCCCTAGGCGGTAACTGACTACCTTGAGGTTGCCCCCCAGGCTGTAATTGAGTACCTTGAGGTTTCCCCCCAAGCGGTAACTGACTACCTTGAGGTTGCGGATTTGGAATAGTACCATACATCATAAGAATTTCTTCTACGCTCAACGGTTGAGTTCTGTTATTACTAGTTGATATCCCATGTTCAATGGGTTGAGGAGATGCTCCTGAAAAAGTACCAATGAGTGACTGATACCTAGAAGGAACAGAAGGACTGCCATATAAAAAAAATTTCGGTGATTGAGAAAACACGGATGACTGTCTTGACATATTCAAAGGAGGATAATAACCTCTAGGTGTTGGATGAAAAGGAATTTGAGGTGGTGAAAAACTAAGAACTGGATTTTCTAAAAAGTTGGTCAATGAGAGGTACCAAGCATCCCTCTTAGGAGGACTGTAGAAAATTGATTCACGCTCCCTAAGCTCTAAATTTGGTTGATTTTCAGGGAGACTTATATCTTCTTCTGGACTAACAAGTTCTTGAATAGAAATGAGTCCCGAAGGAAGATTTTGGGTGATGATCGTTCCTACCCTGGGTGAACCAGGACCACTGGAAGTTGGAGAAGCAAATCCTGAGGATGGAGTAGTAGCAGGTTCAGTTTCAGGCTCAGAAATTTCAGGTTCTTCAGCTAATTCACTAGTAGAAGAAATACTACTAGTAACTTCAGAAAATGAAATTGGTTCAGAAATATACTCTGTTGCTTGAACTTGACAATCAGGATGAACAATTAAAGAAGATTCTTTATATTTCGTTGACCCAACTCTACTGTCACCGGGAGTTACAAGAGCTCGTAGCCCTTTAAGCTGGCTTGGTGAATAGTTGGGAGGTTGCCCTCAAAGTCTACGGGATTGTCTCGATAATTCAACCACGATTAAATATTTTAATTACTTCACATGCAAACAAAGAAAATCTCAATAAAACCACCTAAAGTCTCTAAAGAAACAAACAATTGAATCAGACACCTAAAAAAAATCTAAGAGTTCAAACCACACACAAATAGTAACTTTCTGTACCAGAAACACTAGTTGGTGATGAAATCCAACGTCGCAGAATTCAATACAGAAAGGGCGGTTGGAACAATTACCCCGACAACCTACTTAATGAAATAGAATAGCACAAGTTTCTTCACAAAACCATCTCAAGTGAAGAAAACCCCCCAAAGAGTCCAAGTGAGTCTAGTCGATGTCTGCTCCAGGTACAATGGGATCTCCCCTCCATCGTCACCTTAGGAAAGAATCCTATAGATTATGGTCACTATGGTTACCAACAAAAACAAATATACCTGGGGGAATAGTCTACGATCTGATACACACGCAAGGGCAGAGTAAAAAAGCTCAATCCTCTTGAAGGCTCCTTTACATAATCCAAGGTTTACCAACAAGTGACCCCAGGCTCCTCGACAATGGTCAATCCGAGGTTTACCATTTTTAATACATGTATATCTGTTATCGTTCCCAACGAGGAAGGATTGATTACCTCACTGGTTCAGATATGATCTCGTGCTTGACTCCTTTAAGAGGAGCTTCCCGGAGCATATATGTAACAATTGGAATTTATTTCCTACAGCAAGATATAGCTACTTGTTTGTTTTAACTATCTTGGACAGTTAATTACTCCCTACTCCAAGATACTAGCCTAAGCTATGTTGGTGATAAGAGCCCTAGAAATAAAAAGATTGCTAGATCAATTTTACTTTAAGCGTTATTTTTATAGGTTGTTTCTTAAGCCAATAGGAATGGAGATGAAACTTTATGGTGTGAAGACTCGACTCCAAAATAGTAAAAATGTACCTAAGATGATAAACAATTCTTTTTTTTCAATGAATTTCTAGCTAAATAAATAGTTGAGAATGCAATTCTTTGAAAAATAAATCTTTCCTTCAACATATAAATGAAAAGAAAAACTTTTTGTCATTTTAAATAAACTAAAAATGAGACTACTAATTATGCTCATGAAAAATCCCTTTTCTTTTTCAACACTAAAAAACTACAGAAAACAATTTCTTTCAAAATAGATTCTACAATTTCTAGAAAACACTCAAAACTATAAAAACTAGGCTTGAGATCTAAAAATTTCTAAAAACCTAATTGAAGTAAAAGCTTAAAAAATTTCCTTTTGAGGAAGTTTTACTTAGTTCTTCAACAAACTAAGGACTAATTCGTTCAGAATAACAAATTAATCAAAAAACACCTAGCTATGTTTTTTTTTTTGAAAAAATGAAATTCAAAACTTTCCAACAAGTTTGTTCAAAGCTTTGCTAAGAGAAAATGAGATCTATTTCTCACCAAGGGCAGATTTCACAAATCAGTCAGACTCATCAAGAAGACCAAAAAGACTAGGGTAGTCTAAGGTTTCTTAGGCTTCTAATCTCTGAGTTACTACAAAGACCAAGCGAAAATCAAATCAGGCATGCAAAACTTCTAGAAAATCACCTACCAAAATGCCAATGGAATTCACTTACAAGAAATTTTTGACAGGACACATCTAGATCTGGGTAGAGACTAAAAAGTGTAAATAAATCCTAAGCTTAACTGGACGAAAACAATTTAGGTTTTTCAAAAAGTTTGATAGGGTCCGCAGGCTTCTGGTATAACCAGATGCGGTACCGCTCTGTGTAGTAAAGTAACAGTGCGGGGATCTCTGCACTGTGTTACAAACAGAACATGTGGTCCTCTTCAAAATTTCAAAAAAAACAAAATATACTCTAGATCATAAAAAAACTACCTAATCCCACACACATCAAGCAAAAACCAGAAACAAGAAAAAGTTTCTCAAGTCAAAGTAAAAGTAAAGGCAAAAACCAAAATTCAAGTCCCTAGTGGAGTCGCCAATTTGTCGGCCGGGTAAATCGTTCTTGTAGACAAGACCAATCTCCCTAGTATCAACAGATATCTAGCGACAAGAAAGACAAGAAAATCTACCTTCCTCTAAATATATTGCGATTTATAAATAAAAACCAAGAGGTGTTTTAGACCCTACCTTAAGTCCAACGCTAGTTTGTGGCAGCCATGCTTCGACCGTCCGAACAAGTTTCCTTTTAAAAACCTACAATCACAAACAAGCACACATCAATTAACACCTGCATAGCTAATATAATAAATCATATTCATCATGGTGATCAAGTAATCCATGAAATAAACCATAAAACATAGCTTATTGAGAAAAATAAACTTGATTGTATTAACTTTGAAAATAGAAGAACTTCACAACCTTTGGCGCCTTGATGTTGTACAAGATCCTCCCAGGGTCCAAGTAGGAATCTCCTCTACTTTGAGAAGCCTCACACTCTTCCCAATGAGATCAGAAAAGGTAGGTAATCTCTCCTCTCAAGCTCAATTAGGAAGACTAAATTCCAACAGCATTTCACCTAAAAAATATTCAGCTTTCAACCTTTTCAGTAACCAGCCCAATGCCTCATTTTATAGTGCAGAGGAAGGAAGTTACAGGTCCACCTATGAAGGGATAGAGTCGTCCTTCAGGGGGATAAGCTCCTCACATCAAGGGGTTAGCTCCTTAAGGTATGGGATGCAGGAACTTTAAAGGAGCGAACTTGCCACCTGAAGATTCCCTCTAGAAGCTTCGAGAAATAATTCAAAGTGAGTTTTTAAGAATGTACTTGCACCTTTTAAACTTTTACAGGGGTCCGCACCCATTACACAGAAACAGAGCAGTCAGGTACGCAGGAGACATGACCAATAGGTGCGGGACCACATGTAATGCTAAGAGAAAGTGTGGAACCAAAGTTTCAGAGACTTTTAAGGGCTTTCTCTTATTTTTCAAGGCTTGACATGAAGAACTGAGGTTTAAGACTTGCAAAGGAGGAAAGTATGAGTGGTGATAGACTCACATTGATTGCAAAATGTCATGTTGATAATATTTTGTGCAACGATTGTGCATCATTTTCAATCCATTTGTGAAAGTTCTTGAATGTTTGAAAAGCATTAGATTTGTTCTTCAATAAATAAACCCAACACATTTTGGTGTAGTCATCAATAAATGTCATCATATATTTATTTCCATTTGCAGAAGGAACAGGCATTGGACCACATAAATTTGAATGAATGAGTTCAAGTTTTCTATGTGCTCTTGAATGTGAATCATGAAAAGACTATTTTCTAGGCTTTCCTAGAATGCAAGCATCACATTGCTTAAATTTCCTAGGAATTGTAGGAAAACCAGCAACACCATTTTTATTCAACAAGTGGAGGCTATCATAGTTCAAATGTCCAAATATAGCATGCCATAATAAACTTGATGGAAGTGTACTTTCTTCATAATGAGAATTGTATGAGAAATATTGTGCACGAGCAAAGGTACCTTGCAGCTTGAGAAGCCTTTCTTCTTTTATTCCCCTTATGACAAGTGAGTGGTTAGATGCTTTTCTCACCTCAAGCTTGCCATCGAACATATGAATGGAGTGACCTTGCTGGCATATGTGGACCAAGGATAACAAGTTTCTCTTCAGTTGTGGGAGATATAGAACATGATGCAGAAGAAAGTCTGGAAGACTAGGCAATTTAAGCCTGATTGTGCCAAGCACTGATGGCTTGATTTTTGATTGGTCTGCAAATTATACTGCTCCATCAACATTGTCAATAAATTCTTCAAAAAGGTCTCTTCTATGAGTCATGTGTCAAGTTTCTTTTGAATCAAGCAACCAATCATTTTTCCAAGAAGCAAGTGAAGCATTAAATAAATCTTCATTTACTCCAATATTACATTGTGCCACAACATAGTGAGCGGATTCAGGTGCTTTACCTCTGTCTGTGTCATTATTTTCACCTTTTTGTTGGTTCCTTCGTTGCTCAATTTTGTCCCATGGTAACTTGCATGTATAGGCATCATGTGATCCATTTCTTTTGCAACGTATGTAGTGCAAATCTATCTTTTCTCCTTGAGAGTGTCTGCCCCCCATGCCTCTGAAATATCTTCCTCTTCCTCTTCGACCACCTCTTCCTATAGAAGAATCTTGAGTAGGATTCTTTTCTTTATGAGCAAGGCACACAACCTCTTCAGAAGATTCAGGGGTTGTCTTCTTTCCAAAAGCTTTCTCTCTTTCAGCAAAGTTTTTCACAAGAGAGTCAAAGGTAATATCTTTGAGATTTCCATTTTCTTGCAATGACTCAAGATAATTGGAGTAAGTAGGATAAAGTGCCTTGAGAAAACCAACAAGAGGAATATCCAATTCAACCTTAGTGGCTTTGATATCATGCATTATAGATTTTACTTCGGATGCAAGAGCAAGAGGATCATTATTTTGCAATTCAAGGGTGAAGAGTTTAATCATGAGTTGAACAACTTCAAGTGCAGAATGTGAGTCATAGATTTCTTTCAGATTTTGTAAGGCTTCGAAAGCAGTTGAAAATGGAAAAATATGGAGATTCACCTCTTCACTTACAGATGTTTCAATTAATGCATAGGATTTGGTGTTCTTATTTACCCAAATGGTGAGCTCTTTGTCTGAGGTAGGATGTTCTGGATCTTTGTCTCCGTCTCCAATACACACTCCTTTCCACAACTCATTGAAAATGAGGGTGTCTTTTATCATCCGAGACCACTCAAGATAGTTCTCCTTGCCAGTGATAACTATTCCCACAATAGATATGATTGAATGAATACTGTAAAAAAAAACTTCTGCTTCTGATGGAAAAAAATGCACTATAGTAGCAATATTCTGAATTCTTATGAGAACCAAGAAACAAGCTGCATAGATATTCTAATGCTTCTTTTGGAAAACAATGAATAATATCATGTCAATAGTAGAGCCCTCAAAGATCAACAATCAGGTAGGGCTCATCCATTATCCCTGGTTTCAAATCCTTCCACATGAAATCAACAGTCTTCTAAAGAGATTCTTAACAGTGTGAAGAATAGCCACCCAAGTTTTTCCACAACAAAAATTCAAAGGAAGAAGCCTGCAATTGATAGGACATCAAGACAATCAGGATCTTTGAAATCTTCATTCCAATTTCTTTATTAAAAAGAGTACAAACTCAACCCAGACATTAAACTAGTTCAGAGGGATTGAGGACATCTTCATAGATTTATAAAAGTCACAATGCATATAACATTGGATCAAATAGATTCAATAGCAGTATATATAACAATATATATAGCGTCCAAGAGAACATAAAACATAACAGTAGCTGAACCATTAAGGGCCTTAATTTCCATCATTATTTTCAACACTTGTGCGTATCCTGGAGATCATGTTATTCAATTTGATCTCCATTTTAAAAATCCTAGATTCCAGATACACAAACTACTCTTCCAATTATACTAAAATATCAACATTAGTTCAGCTTTTGATAAAGGATAGTCACTTCAATGTTCTTAATTCCCCTTTGATATTTCAGTGACTCAAATTTGTATGCATTGTGAGATCTTCTTGAGGTGTCATGTTGTGCAAAAGTATTACAGCTCTATTCGGCTTCCACGCTGGAGATGAGCTTTGAAACTGAGAGCAACAATGTAGCTGCAATGTATGGAGCTACATCGTATGGAGTGTGCGGAAAGAGCAACAATGTATGGAGGGAGGTCACTAAAATGGAAACATAAACTACACCAAATTTTAAAATGCATATGACAGAGGGCGTAGATTTTAAAACGTATATGACATTGCCTGGAGCAGGCTTCAGGCAACTGGGCAGAATATAGGCAGGAAACTGACAGTAGGAGTTACACAAAAGTTAATTTCGGGAGTTGGCTCTGATACCATGTTAGGCCAGATAGTAACTCCACCAGATTAATTCATCTTGTTCCTTCAGGTCGGTCTTTATTATATACATGAGGGAGACTGTTCACTTCATCTCCCGATGATTGTTCATATTTCTTATTATTTATTTACATCAATTATATTTATTTACCCAATCCTGATGATTAGGTGTCAACATGAAGATGGAGGAGGTTTTGTCATCAATGAGGGTATTGAATGGCCTTGCATGCTTAGAATTAGTTCCATGGAGGGGATGAGAGGATAGGATGTATCTTAACTCATTCCTCATCCAATTTAGAGCTCATAGGAGATGATAAGTGTGGGAATCTTCTAGAAGGCTCCAAAAGATAAGAATATTCCCCAAACCCTATGTGAATTTCGCTCAAACTCGCCCAATGCAGGTTAAAGAGGGTCTAAGTGCTCTACAGAGCACCCTCGCATGGACTTAACTGCTCTGCAGTGCACCCTTGCATGGGCCTACCTGTGTTAGTCCCTTTAGAGGTCATTTCACGATGTCATCAGGCCATGAAACTATTTGGGAAGGAGGCATTCAAAATATTGACTTGTTTAGGGCATGTAGAGACTGAAATTAGGGTTTGATGAGCCCTAAAACACTAATCTAGATGATGGGAGTGATGTGCCCAAATGGATCTGTAATTTCTTCCCCCTAAAGCATGAAGTTGAAAAATGTTAATGTAGAGTGAAATTCTTTATGATGTGATGAGAAGGTTCTGAGGTGGTTGCTGATGTGCATCAATTACAATACATAATATCATGATATTTTGATTTTTTCTCATGAATTTCTTAGGGAAGGCATACCATGCTCAGCATATAAACTTGCATTACAAGTAAATAAACAACCGTCTATAGATATAGACCCATGATAGGATGACCATCAACGTAAATCCATTGTACGGACGTTTTGGTACATTTCCTAAAATCGCAGCCTGGATGGATGAAACTAGATTTGGGGTCTTCTATCTCATTCAATTGTTCGCTAAAGTATGAGTTTAGCCATGCGAGTATGTGATCTGAAGTCAAAGATGGGAAGACACTGTCTGATTACCAGCCAATGATGTAAGCTATTAATAGACGCGACAGAAATCACTGATAATGATAACGATCCTCAAGGTACTATAGTACATTCTGCATGTTTGAATGGATGTTTTGATATCAAACACCATACAAAGTCTTTCCGTCGAAGGCTAGTGATGTCAACCTATTGCCGGAAGTGAGAAACATGTCATTGATGTATGCAAGCCTCAAGGTTCTGGAAGTTTGTTTCTAAGTCAACTTCTTGGATAATGCGTTGATGTCGACAAGAAGAGACCCATCGTAGGAGGGCCTTAATGTATCCCACATCAGTGACACGAAACAAGTCTAATGATTTTGGAGACGAAATTTGAATGACGACAGAAGGTTCAGGAATGGCGATAATGAAAATGAAGGTTTATGACTATTGTAAAGGATGAATTTCAAACTGAGTTACTTCTTTTGAACATGCCGGAGACACTGAATGGAATAGACCAAGGTATGATGACCATCAAGCAGATTATCCAACCCAAAAATCACAATGATGAAGTGAAAGTGTCATGTTCAAGAGAAACTTGCTACCATAAAGTGGTTTACTCCTTTTCCCATTTTCCCCAGTCATTGTTGACCAGTACCTATTTATTTTTATCAAGCTTAAGGAGGATAACATATGATTCTTGCTTAATTCGACCCTTCAGGTGAATCCATCACTATGTGATGTTTTAATGAGTCTAGCGAACGTGAAACTTGGTCTTGTCATGATGGACAAGTTTTTCTCTATTCGATGTTTTAATGAGTTTAATGACAATGATAACTTGGTCCTTTTCCTGTTTAGAGAGTTTGAAAAGGGAAAAAAAGAAAACTCCACAAGTTCTTTTTCGTATATTTGTATCTTAATTCCGAAGAAGCATAAAAAAATACAAGAGAGAAGCTATTGACCATGTTTGATCAATGTATTCCTTTATCGTAAGTAATCTATCTCTGCCCGAAAAAGGGTTAAAATTATACTGAGTAGATGTCATTTCCAATCCATTAACGAGCTGAAAAGGACAAGTTCTTGGCAATCTTTTCATATTTAGAGAGTCTGAAAAGAGCTGAAAGAGGACTCCACTTTGAGGAACGAGCGGTGTCTGGCATAACAACTGGTTTCAATGATGTTGGAACTTCTCAAAACATGTTGATTTATGTGAAGAGGCTGGCTAATAAGACCACTCATTGCAACTATTCCTAAAAATGGGTAAAACAACCAAGTGAAAGTGTATGATCAGCTAAGAAGATAGTTACGATGGAAGGAGAAAAACCAAGGCTCATCTGATGGAATAGGTTGATAGAATGGAAATAACAAAGGTTAAAATGGAGATGGGTTCATTTTTACACAATCTTGATCCATAAAAAACTATGCTTGGATTCAGTTTCATGTTTGCACAAGCTTGAAACAAAAAAATAATGCTTGAATTCAATTTCAGTTTTACACAAGCTTGAAATGAAAAGCAATCCTTGGAATTGGTTTACATGCCCTTAGCATGATTACTCTATACTAGGTGCATGGCCCCCAACCTTCACTACATTCACCTAAGAAGACTACTTGTGGCTATCACATTGATGGAATGAAGGTTCATTTATGATATCAAGTGAAAGACTCGACTGGGATTTTATGAGATCTACTCAAAGACTTGAATTGGAACTTTGCTTCCAGGAGAACTTGTTTTATTTTTTAATGAGATTGACACAAGAAAAGGATCTCTGCTCAGACTCCTTGTTTCATTTTTTAATGAGGTTGACACAGTAAAATAACTATCCTCATATTCCTTGTTTAATTTTTTAACGAGCTTGACAAAAGACAAGGAACTATGCTCATACCCTTTGTTTCATTTTTTAATGAGGTTCACACATCACTAGAAACTCTCCTCATATTCCTTTATCGCGACCCATAAGAGGTCATGACATCCAAGAGGTTCCCATGAGATGGAAGAACAATGATCTAGAAGGGATCAGTAGAAAGGAATCCATTAGAGAGATCGGGTTCCAATGCCCCCGGTACATAATGTACAACATCACGGAATTGATCATCCATTGATGCAGGCATGGAATGAGTTGCCACATAATTGACCCATGGCGGGAAAGATATCATTGGGACAAAAGGACCATTTATGGAAGATGGTTGACTGGAAGCCATATTTGGACTGAGAAATGAAAGCTAGTCAGCAGTGGCAATTCTACCTTCATGTGGGAAACACATCACTCAAAAGAGTGTTGAAACAATAGCTCCCATGTCATAAAAATAGTCGCACCCAAGAAGTAAATTTTAATCTAGAGGTCCTGGGAGTACCATCACATTGAGATAAACAATTTTTCCTCCCAAAGTAATAGGCAAATGTGGAAGGATCCCTAATAGTTGACTGGTTCCTTTGTTAAAAGCCAACAGATTCTGGGTAATAGGCACAAGTGGCGGTGAACTGAGCGCTTGCCAAGAAGTGGAGGAAAGGATACTCACAGATGCACCTTCATCTATAATAGTGCTAGGTACAATCATATTACAAAGTTGTACTATGATCTAGGAAGGCACATAAGAAGGTAGATGACATCCTACCAGTCGATTCTAATCAAAGGAAGTGACCAAACTACTTGGAGGGGGTACCGTAAGAATGGGAGAATTAACCCCTTGAGTTATGAGTGTGGGAGGATTTTCCACCTATCCTAATGGAACATGAGGGTTTCCTCCAAGCTCATTGGAATCTGAAGAAATGAAAAGAACCTAGGTGGTATCATATTCACTCTCTATGGGAAAGGTATGATTTACTTAAGGTGAAATCGGGTCAACTTTTTCCTCAACCTGTAATTGATTAGGTATAGACTCATGGGATTCACATTTAGAGAGAGTGGGTTTGACCGACGGTTGATTTGGGTCAATCAATTCATCAAATAGTGAAGGATTAAGGGAGAGTCTCCTGTAACCAGATGGAAGCCACTGCGGAGAAGTAGGACAATTATCCAACACATTTTTGGCTTCATCTAGATAGGGACAAAGGTGAATGGGGTGATTCCCTTCACATAACCTATAGGGAAACTTAACTTTACCCTTCTTTCCATGAAATTTACTACCATTAATTGATGGTGTGTCACTAGCATGATCTCCAGAAAATCATGACACGGGATGATGTGAACGAGAAGACCATTCTTCTAAGATCTGAGAAATATAAGGACAATTTCAAAGAAGATGGTGTCCCATACAAAGTTTGCATGAATATCAAACTTTGTGAGGCTTATTAGATGGTTTCTGATCAGAAGTTGCATTCAAAGCAACGGTTTCTTGGTTGCCCCCTTGTTGAATTTTCTTCTTCTTCTTCTTCTTCCCTTTCTTCTTCTTCTTAGCCACCAAGTTACTAGTACCAATACTTTCAGCAGGTGAAGAGGAAGAAGGGGAGGAAGAAACAACCAAGGAAAAAGGCAAAGGGTCAACTTTAGGATCAACTAGAGGTTGTCCAGTTGGAGGAGTACTCTATTGCGGAGAAATCACGACATTTTGAACCAAGGAGGTTGAAAAAAACCATACTAACAAGCCAATGGTAAATCCTAGAAGGGATAATGTAACCATAATAGGAGCACCAATATTTCCAAGAGGAAGAAAAGGACTAGGATTCCCATCAAAAGGAATTCCTTGATCAGTGGACTCCAGATTTGTCACCATATGTCTCAACCTAGGATCAACTAAGGAGAAAGTGTGGAGGATGTTATCCACGATCAATTAATTTTATTTTAATCAAAATAACAAAACAAAACAAAAGAGGGATGATCTAGGCAAAAGGATTACCAAGTAACTGTGAATTGCAGAATACCTCCCAGCGAACCGAGAAGTACGGGCAAGAAATCTCCCCGAATGTTGTGTTTGGTGTATCACAGTGTACAAGGCGACCGATTTGGTTACCTACAGATGGATAGTAACCTAGTGTTGTCCTCCCATATATACCCAAAAGTACATGGAGGCCCAATTCATATTAGCGCTGTCTAATGCAAAACCATATAGTTAGAGTATTTCCATATACTTTACGTACTCTAACACCACCCTATATACCCAAAGGTATGTGGACAAGCTACAATATACTCATGTACGTGGACTGGGGTATCACAATCGAGATGTATTGTAGACAAGTTACCAATAGCTACTATGTTTTATGATGTCGAAACACCTTTCTAGCCTAGAACCTCTAAATGTTATTCGTTAAGTTACAAAGCTCCATTAGGTTAATTCAGATGAATTTTAAGTTGATCTTCTTTAGAGTTTTCCTTTCAAGGTTCACCATGTGATGTATGTTTGCAATTCCTAAAATGAAACTAATATGATAAGCATTCTTCTCATTCAATTGAACAGTAAAAACCTTACCTGGTAGAGATAGAGCAATCAGATCTTTGACAAAGAGCAAAGAGCACAATCTAATGCAATTTCCCTAAACTATTCTTATGAGCACACACAAAATTTTTCGATGCACGATGCAAGTTTTTATTTTCGATTCCCTTAATTTTATGATGAACAAAAAAGGAAACTAATGTACATAAAATCAATCAATATTTTTACAAGAACAAAGACTTTATGATAGTTCTGTTTCGAAGGAAAAGAAGACTTTTACGACACTTTCTTTCAAATAAAGATTAATCAACTATAATCTAACTTTGATGATGAATCGATAATGACAGAGAAATCATTTAAGAAACATTAATAAATCAAGTCAAACTAGGGCTAGAAAAGGAGATACAATCTTGATTTCAAATACATGATAGTCATTAATCATTCAACAAGCAATCAAATAGAATAAATTTGGTGAAAACCACTATCCAAAGGTGGAAAACTGACCCGAGGAGGATCAGTGTAGCCCTGAATGGGAGACAGTGTGCTTCAGATCACTGTCCCTAAGCCAAGGGTGCTCTGCAGTGCACTGTGTCCCTCACAAGCCTGCGCTGGTTACAGTAAGCCATTTCAAGAGGCAAGTAAACACAATTTTTGACCAAAATTCACTTCAATAAGGATAAAATATAATCAATAAAAGGAAGTAAGGTCTGCTAGAGTGTCCTAGGATGTGTATAAGCTAATTGGAATGACAGTCGTTCCCCAGTATGGTCACCAATTTGTTATGAAGAATTTGGTATCTACAGATAAATACTAATTCCATAGATAAGTAGCCATATCTAGAACAACAGTTTAAAACACTTTAACCTTTTTATATAAACAATAGATAAGACAAAGAGAATGAGAGGACCTACTTGTACTTCCACTTTCCTCTTGTCTCCTTTGTATCAGTCCCGTCACTCCTTCCCATACTTAACACGCTTGAGAAGTACTTGTAAACATCAACAAAAGACAAAGAACCAATCAAAGAAAAAGATCTATTGATTACAAGTAAATGGAATTAGATACATTCACACATATAAGCATCATATATCAAGATAAGCATGTGGAAAAAGTTGTAAATACTTTATTGAATAGAAGGAAGAATTATAACCATGAATCCTGATTTGAAGTCACTCCTCTAGCTTTGGTTCCATCCACGTCACATCATAAGCATGACATTCCGGCAGCATAACGACACTTACAATAGTCTCAATTCTCAAACTAACATTATCTCCTTATAATTAATAAAAGTCTAGCTCCTAATAACTTAGATGAGTGCTCAATTTATAAGAAGATGGAGGAGGTTTTGTCATCAATGAGGGTATTGAATGGCCTTACTGTTGGCAATATGGCATAGGTGTTGTCCTTGATGGTAACTCACTCAAATGACATATCACAGTTCAGGCTCTCAAAATGTAGGAAAAAGAGATATATTCAGGTTCCACTTAACCAAGTCACGTATACATGCAGGATAGTCGATCAAAAGGCGTGTATATGTATGCACGCACTTTCATGCAAGGAAAAGTGCATACATGTGGGAAAACTTATTTTTAGTCCATGGTATTTGAACCTATGATTTTGGAACATGGTATCTTTTCCAAAATGTTGAACCCAGGTATCGAGTCCAAGGTATTGATTCTATATTGTTTTGGACCATGCTATTGAGTAAGGCCTAAGACTGTAAAAGGGGAAGGAGATCATTAGGCAAAGGCACTCAAGTATTGGATATCTTATGAAGAACAAGATCAAGAATACTGGTCATTGGATAATGGTGCATAGCTGGATATGAATCAAGGAGGAACCTGAGTGCTAGAAGAAGGATAAGTTCTATTGATGGGTCAAGATCTCAAGCCTTGAAGAGAAGTATCTTTGTGTGATTTTGATCTGTTACGTTTGGTGCATGGCTTGATCTAGAAATCTAATGATCTAGGTATAACCAATGTCTGAATATTTGAAAGAGGGTAAGTTATCTTTTATAGATCTGTACATAGGTTCCGCACAGAAAAGGCATGTATACACGCAGGTTCAATATATCAAAATTGTGTATACGCAGGTTTACCTTAATATAACAACATATGCATGCAGGTTACACATATTGAAGTAGCGTACATCTCATGAAATATGTTTTAGATACTTTTGTTTACTGCTGCAGTGTTCTAGGTTCAGGATTGGTTTGTGGTTACTGTTACTGTATTCTGGTTACAACATTCAGAGAAGTGATTATTTGATTCAGTTTTGTTTTGGTGCAAAGGAGATTGGTTGATGCAGATACTTTTGATGTTATATTGACGTTATTGATGGATCCAGTCTGAAAATTTATGAAACGTGGTCCCTGGAAGAAAAGAGAAGGTTGTAGCCTTCTATAGGCCAGCACCTATGTACTAGTACATCAGCTAGTACAAGTGCTAAGGGGGTTGTAGCTCCCTTCCAGGAGAGTCTAGAGAATGAGAGAAGGTTGTAGCCTTCTGTAGGTAGAAGCCTGCATACTGGTATAAGACTACACCAGTACAGAACCATTGTAAAAAGAAGTTTCTTATTAAAAGAAGATAGAGACAAATTGTAGCAGGTGGTTTTCATCCACATTAGGTTCCACCTTATATCTTGTGTTCATGTGTGTGATTGTCTCTACTGTTTATTGCACTTGATTAGTATTTTATGGCTCTGATACACAGATTAAGATCAACTAACTAAATTAGAAGTCTACAAGATATACGTGGTTTTCTCAAAACACAGTTGTGTATATACGCTGGTTTAATTAACTGAAGTAGCATACAACAATTTGTTTATGGAAATGAAATATTGTTAAATTGGTAATACTGATTCACCCCCCCCCCCCCCACGCGCCAGTATTATTTCCATCAATTCGTATCAGAGCAGGTCCTTCAGAAGAAGCTTGATTTCTTGAAGGAAGATATATCATCATGAGCAACTATGAAAAGGAGGCATCTATCAAGCCACCAATCTTTGATGGGAGCAATTTCATCTATTGGAAGGTAAGAATCACAGCCTATCTTCAATCTATTGGCACAGAAGTTTGGGATATCATGGAAGGAGGATATATATTTCCATGAGCAACTCCCATAGATATGGCTGGTAAAAAGCAGTATGAAACAAATGCAAAGGTTGTCAATACTCTATTGGGGAGTCTATCTCAATCAGAATTCATCAAGGATATGCAGCTCAAAACAACCAAAGAAATATGGGACAAGATCGTTCTAAGCTATGAAGGAGACGATCAGGTAAAATGTGCAAAACTACAATCTCTCAGAATGAAAAATGATGAAAGTGTGGCAAATTATTTCTTACATATAGATAAGATTGTTAATCGCATGAAAAACTTGGGTGAAGAAATAAAAGAAGTCACTTTAGTTGAAAAGATTCTAAGATCTTTGTCCTCTAAGTTTCAATCAAAGGTTTCTGCCATAGAAGAAAAGTAGAATCTTTAGAGTATTACCATGTCATGGTTGCATGGAATCCTAACTGCTTTCGAAATGAGAAAAGGGGGTCCATCATACATGAGAGCAGTCGGATTCAAAGCTTCAGGAAAAGGAGAATACAATGAGTTAGGACATATGTCAGAAGGAGAGGAAGAATCAAACTTTGTCAAGAATCTTCAACTGGGTTCTGGAATATTCAGAGGTAAGCTACCTTTCAAATGCCTTGCTTGTGGAAGATTCAGTCACTATGTAGCCAAGTGTCCTCATAAAGATAAGATTGACAAAGGTAACGAACCAATTAGATGGAACAAAAAATAGAATGTAAGTAAAAAGAGCTATTATACACATGAAGACAGTGATGGATTTTCAAATAGTGATGAAGATGAAAAATGTAATGATTATATATTTTTGATGGCTTTTGAAGATGATGATTTCTTGGATGCTATAGATGAAGAAGGTATTTATGAATAAATTTCTAAACTTAAAATTTGTTTAGAAGAAAAGAATATGATTACAGATACACTGACATTCCAACTTGCTGAAAGGGAAAAACACAACGAAAAGTTAGAATGTGAAATTGTGGGACTTAGAAAAGATATTGAGAAAAGAAAATCTCTTAATCTTAGATTTTCTAAAGGATCTGAAACTTTAGATGAGATTATCAAAGTGCAGTGTTCTCTTCTAATCAAGACATGACTTGGATATAACAAAGAAGCATCTCAAGCATAGAAGCCATCCACCTCCAAAAGTTATCTTGATGTAGCAAGGAGAAGTGAACAAGTTGACAATCATCAGTAAAGGCATAAAATAGATCACCAGGTAGATTGGGGTCAATATATTTCAAGGATGAACAGAAGCTACAACCAACCACAAGTAAATCATTCTCAATTTACCTCAAGAATGAATGTCAGTGGAAACTACAATCATCTGGTTGGTAAATTTGCTAATCGCAGGAATTTCTTCAATGGCCAATGTTTCTCTTGTCATAACTTTGGACACAAAGCTGCTCAATGTGTTGCCTACAAGACCATCATGACTAGAGAAGCATGAAATCAAAGGAGTGTGACTGGAATCATGAAAAGGACGTACAATAACTTTTTTTCTCTTGAAAATGAAATACAATGTTCTATTTGTAACAACCTAGGTCATGAAGATTCTAAATATAGGAGTAGGGTTCGGAAAACATCTTAGAAGGAGCAAGCTTCATTGGGTCCCAAAACATGGAGAAAGAAAGAACCATAACTAGAAATATGTGGTATAGCATTATATGTGGAAGGATAGGAGAATCTGTGGTACATCAAAAGTGGATGCTCGAAACATATGACAGGTGATAAAGAAAAACTTTAGTCATATAGTGCCTTAGAAAAGGAAAGGAAGGTCTCATTTGGAAATGACATTCCTGCACTCATAAAAGGTAAAAGCTCTGTTCTTTTGAAAGAAAAAGTCAAAGCTGTAAATTTTATGTATGTTTATGGATTGAAGCATAATCTATTGAGTGTTAGTCAAATGTGTGATCAAGGAAATGAGGTGATATTTTGATCAAATGGATGTATTTTTCATGAGCTTTATATAGGAGAAACAGTGATCAAAGGCATAAGAACTCCAAATAACTTATACATACTCAATGGAGGACAACAACAATGCTATCTAAGAAAGAATGATGAACATTGGCTATGACACAGAAGATTGGGGTATCTAAGCTTTCCTCAGATAAGGAAAGCATGCAAATATTAGGTTGTTCCCGATCTTCCTGACATCAAAATTCTAGACAATACAATATGCAAATCATGTCAGTTTGGTAAGAAAACCATAACACATTTCCCTGAGAAGGAAGGATCAGCTAGTAAGCCACTTGAACTTGTCCATACTGATTTATGTGGTCCATCAAGGAGAAAGTCACGTCGTGGAGAAGAATACTTTATATTGTTCATTGACGACTTTTCCAGGATGTGTTGGATAGGACTTCTGAAGCATAAAGACGAAACTTTCGAAAAAATCAAAGCTTTCAAAGCATTGGTTGAAAATGAAGCAGATTGTAGAATCAAATGCCTCAGGTCTCATCGACGAGGGGAATTCACCTCTAATGATTTTTTTTACTTTTGTGAAGAACATGGAATAAGAAGGGAATTCTCTACTACAAGGACTCCTCAGCAAAATGGACTAGTGGAAAGGATGAATACAACAGTTCAACAAATGGCTCATGCTATGCTTGATGAATCTGGAAGTCCTGCAACCTTCTGGGGTGAAACTGCATTTGCTGCCATTACTATTCTCAATAAAAAAAATGTCCAAGTGAACAACACTCAAACTCCTCATGAACTTTGGTATGCTAAGACTCCTATAGTAAAATACTTCAAAATTTTTGGAAGCAAATGTTACATCAAAAGGACTGATGAAAACCTTGGCAAGTTTGAACCTAGAGTAGATGAAGGAATTCTCCTTGGTTACTCTTCCCGAAGTAAAGGACATAAGTGTTACAATAAAAGACTTGGAAAAATTGTTGAAAATATTGATGTGGTGGTTGATGAAGCAGGCAACAATCCGAAGTAGGTAAAATCTGAAGATTTTGAAGATGATGAGGACTATCCTTCAAATCAGACTAATGATGAAGAAGAAACCTATGAAGCACCATAAGAATAGATAAGGGTAGAAGAAAAGACTCCATTTAGGTACATCCAGAAGAATCATCTAGAGACTCAAATTTTGGGGCAGAAATAGGTAGGTGTACAAACAAGAAGAAATATTACAGAAGCTTCAAGCTATCTAGCATTGCTCTCCTTTGTCGAACCATGAAATGTAAGTGAAGCATGCAAAGATGAATGCTGGGTCAAGGACATGAATGAAGAACTTGAGCAGATTGAAAATAATAACACTTGGGAATTGATTCCTAGACCTAATGATAAGAATGTCATGGGGACCGAATGGATATTCAAAAATATGCTGAACGAAAATGGAGATGTTATTAGAAGCAAGGCCAGACTTGTTTGTAAAGGGTATGCTCAACAAGAAGGTATAGACTTTGAAGAAACTTTTGCACCGGTTGCTAGAATTGAAGCCATAAGAATGTTCCTTGCTCTTTCTAGCTTTCAGAAGTTCAAAGTATATCAAATGGATGTGAAATCTACCTTTCTAAATGGAGACTTAGAAGAAGAAGTGTATATCGAGCAACTAGATGAATTTATCCTTGGAAATGATCCAAAACTTGTATTCAGACTCAGAAAGGCTCTCTATGGTCTTAAACAGGCTCCAAGAGCTTGGTATTATCATATGGAGAAACACCTCCATCAAAAAGGTTTTTCAAAAGGATCAACAGATAGCAATCAATATATAAAAATTGACAATGATAAATTGTTGATACTTGTTGTGTATGTTGATGATATCATCTTTGGTAACAATGAAGAGGCCACGAGTCAAGACTTTTCCTTGGTCATGAAAAAAGAATTTGAAATGTCCCTACTTGGTGAGCTAACATATTTTCTTGGTTTACAAGTCTAACAAAACAAAGACAATGTCTTTCTATCACAAACCAAGTACCTCAAGTAGATCTTGAAGAAATATGGGATGGAGGATTTGAAACCAGTATGTACCCCTATGGTAACAGGATGCAGCCTCAACGCAAATGATTAATCTATAGTAGTACATCAACCAACCTATAGATCCATGATTGGTAGTCTACTCAATCTAACAGGTACCCGACCAGACATCATGCATGCAGTGGGAATAGTTGGAAGATTTTATGCAAATCCAAAGGAGACACACCTTTAGGCAGTTAAAATCATTTTCAAATATCTTCAAGGAACAAAAAACTATGGCTTATGGTATCCTAGAGACACAGATCTCACACTTCATGTATATACAAATGCAGATTGGGTAGGAAGCATGGATGACAGAAAAAGCACTAGTGGTGGTGCATTCTTTATGGGATCTAGATTAGTATCTTGGTTCAGCAAGAAACAATGTTCAATTTCATTATCTACAGCTGAAGCAGAATGTGTTGCTGCTGCATCTTGTTGCACGCAACTCCTTTGGATGATGCAAACAATGCAAGACATTCAAATCACTTGTACTCCACCTATCTCCTTTTTTTGTGATAATACAAGTGTAATAAGTATTTCAAAGAATTCAGTCATGCATTCAAATACCAAGCACATACCTATCAAATATCATTTTCCCCGGGAACAAGTGCTTGAACAAAAGATCAAATTGGAGTATGTTCCCTCCAAGGAACAGGTTGTTGATATATTCACCAAACCACTACCCAGAGAGACATTTGAATATCTCAGATAGAATTTGGGAGTAGTTGATGCATCATCTTGCTGTTGACACTTATCTGGTTCAGAGAATAGTGGTTGTACGCGAATTTCATGAAGCGTATCTGCGTACATACGTCGGTTTCTGTGGATACAGTCACGTATATATTGGTTTAAAGACAAATAGTGGGCCAGACTGAGGATGAAAAGAGTCTGATATGGGTCTGACAGAGACCATCTGGCATAGGTTCAGGGGGAGAATTTACTTCTAATAATTCATTGTTGGCATTATCTTAGAAGATCTTGGTTCTATTTCACAACTGTTTTAGGTGGAACAGGTGCAGAGGGAGATCATGGTCACTGGTCTAGATGATGATTGACAGATTCTACTGATGATAGTTATTGATGTCTATCACAATCTTCTTTTAGAAATTTTGTCTCTATATCATGTATTTCTCTTATTATCAAGGTCATGTAACAGCCTATTGTGGTTTCCCCACTACGCCTAGGATGGATGATGTAATGTTCTTGTTTTATCATGTGTAAACTTTTCGTGTATCCCCACTTGGTTGGGTGGATGATTCAAACCCCACATGGTTGGGAGATGGATGTATGCATGAGTGTTTGGAGATAGGAGGGTCATTTATGATGTATAGTTTCATGTTATTTCTTGTACAACATCCTTTTGCAGATCTTGCCTATAGTTAGTAGGAGCATGGACAACACAACAAAGCAGAGATTTCAACATATACTCAGGGGGAGTATAACCCTTTTCCCTTCATGACAAAGGGGGAGAATGACTTTGAGTGAATTAGGGTTGCCATCAAGTCCAAAGGGGGAGATTGTTGGCATTATGACACAGGTGTTGTCCTTGATGGCAACTCACTCAGATGACAGATCACAGTTCAGGCTCTCACAATGGAGGAAAATGAGATATATAGAGGTACCACTTAACCAAGTCGTGTATACATGCAGGATAGTCAATCAAAGGGCACATATACGTATGCACACACTTTCATGCAAGGAAAAGTGCGTACATGTGGGAAAACTTATTTTTAGTCCATGGTATTTGGACCTATGGTTTTGGACCATGGTATTGAGTAAGGCCTAAGACTATAAAAGGGGAAGGAGATCATTAGGCAAAGGCACTCAAGTATTGGATATCTTATGAAGAACAAGTTCGAGAATACTGGTCATTGGGTGATGGTGCATAGCTGGATCTGAATCAAGGAGGAACCTGAGCACTAGAAGAAGGATAAGTTCTATTGATGGGTCAAGATCTCAAGGCTTGAAGAGAAGCATCTTTGTGTGATTTTGATCTGTTATATTTGGTGCATGACTTGATCTATAAATATGATGATTTGGGTATAACTGATGTCTGAATATTTGAAAAAGGGTAAATTATCTTTTATAGATTTGTACGGAGGTTCCACATAGAAAATGTGCGTATACACATAGGTTCAGTATATCAAAATTGCATATACGCGGGTTTACCTTAATATAACAGTGTATGCACACAGGTTACACATATTGAAGTAGCGTATGTCTCATGAAATATGTTTTAGCTACTTCTGTTTATTGTTGTAGTGTTCTGGGTTCAAGATTGGTTTCTAGTTACCGTTACTGTATTCTGGTTACAACATTCAGAGAAGTGATTGTTTCACTCAGTTTTGTTTTTGTGCAAAGAAGAATGGTTGATGCAGATACTTTATGTTTGATTGACGATATTGATGGATCCAGTCTAAAAATTTATGAAACATGGTCCCTAGAAGAAAAGAGAAGGTTGTATCCTTCTATAGGCTAGCACCTACATAATAGTACATCAACTAGTACAAGAGATAAGGGGGTTGTAGCTCCCTTCCAAGATAGTCTACAGAATGAGAGAAGGTTGTAGCTTTCTACAAGTAGAAGCTTGCGTGCTGGTATAATGCTGCACCAGTACAAAACCACTGTAAAAAGAAGTTTCTTATTAAAAGAAGATAGAGACAAATTGTAGCAAGTGGTTTTCCCCCACATTGGATTTCCACCTTACATCTTGTGTTCATGTGTGTGATTTCCTATACTGTTTACTTCACTTGATTACTGTTTTATGGTTCTGATACATAGGTTAAGATCAGTTAACTAAATTAGAAGTCTACAAGATGTACGCGGTTTTCTCACAATGTAGTTGCGTATATATGCTGGATTAATTAACTGAAGTAGCATATAACAATTTGTTTATGGAAATGAAATATTGTTAAATTTCTAATATTGATTCACCCCCCCCCTCTCAGTATTATTTCCAACACTTACATATTTAGAATTAGTTCCATGGAGGAAGGGATGAGAGGATAGGAGGTATCTTAACTCATTCCTCATCCATTTTCGAGCTTATAGGAGATGATAAGTGTAGGAATATTCTATAAGGATCCAAACGATAAGAATATTCCCAAAACCCTATGTGAATTTCAATCAAACTCACCCAGCTATTACAGGGAATAGTGTCTATGCAGAGCTGCTAATCCCACTAAGGTTGGTAGCTACCTTAGAAACAAACAAACTAAAACTACTTTCATTTTCATTTATGAGAGATAGATGAGAGAAGAATAAAGGAGACCAACCTCTGTCTTGTGCTTGGTTCCTTGTTCGATTCCTCTCCCTTTTGATAGATCTTTTGCTACTCACTTCCTTGTCCACCCAGCTTCACAGGGTACCTGTAGAATCAAAGCAGCATAATACTATCAAAGAACATAGATCTATTATCATAAACAATATAGGATCAGATGTACATTGACCACACAAATGCATAAAACATTAATCATACAAACATGTGGAGGAAAACTTGAATAGCTTTATAGATAATCAAGAAAGAGCCAAGAGAATTATAACCAATTGTTCTGACCCAGCATCATCCTATCAGCAAGAAGCCCTTCTTCACCTCATGAAAAACTTAGATCACCCAACACTATGATATTGCACCAAGAAACCAGCAGCACTTCCTTACAAGATACAAAGTTCCATCCCCTGGATCTCCGGGATGAGGGATCCATATATAGATGCCTGCAACGGGGGTGAGTCAGCTTTTGAGATTTGATTAGTGTCTTCTCTCTGATAGTTCTTGATTCCACTTGGAGATTGATGATCTCTTACTCATCCCTGGTCGAATTCAGAGAGGCAAGTATCACAGGAGAAGTTTCTGGAAGATTCCATGCTCCTCCACCTTGCGGATTGACCCTGCCATTTGTCCCTTCTTACCCATCGTACCCCATAGAAGGGATTTTTGACATCAATCTCACCTACTGTGTGTATTCAGGTAGGATGCAACGCACTTTGCCTATGGAGTAGGTGAAATGGTCCAGTTCTGAGTAGTTTTTCATGGAGAACTTCTGGGAGAAGATGTAATCAGTTGACCTTGTTCTTTTAGGGGTTGGAACAACACTTTTAGGGACTTAAGAGCCCTTGGTTTATTGACATTTATGATTGGGATTGCAATGCCCAAAAATGTCTATAACAGTTGCCCCCTAAAGCATGAGGTCGTTAATTTGTCGATGTCAGGTGAAATGCTTTATCATGAGGATCTGAAGTTCTTTCAAGCTAGAAGGAGACCTGTAATAAGATACAATACAATACATTATCTTCATAATATTTTCATGATCTAGCTGAGGCGGGCATTCCCATGCTCAGCTTTATAAATTCATTTTTCATGTACATGAGATAGAAAATCGTCTGAGTGTAGACTGATGATTCTGGTAGAGCCATCACCCCTTAGATTGGATGATTATCTATGCAGCAATGATGTAAAATTGATGTCTTTATTTTCCTGAATATATATTGCAGCCCGGAAGGATGAAACTAGATCTAGGGTCTTCAATCTCGTTCGATCTTCACTCAAAGTACAAGTCGATCCATGTGAGAGATGTTCTGGAGTTGAACATGGAAAGACATCGCCTGATTACCAGCCAATGATGTAAGCCGTTAACAGGCGCGAGAGGAATCACCGATAATGATGATGACCCTCAAGGTACTACAGCACAATTCATGTGGTGTGAATAAAGGACTTGGCGTCGAACACCACACAAAATCTTTCAGTCGAAGGCCATTGATGTAAACCTGTCGCCGGAAGTGAGAAACTTGCCATTGAGGCATGCAAGCTTCAAAGTACTGAAAGGGTTGTTCCTAGATCGACTTCTTGGATAATGAGCTGATGTCGACAAGAAGCGATCCGTCATAGGAGGACCTTAGTGAATCCCACATCAATGACACAGAACAGAGCAAATGATTTTAATGGAGCCGAGAACGATCTGGTGATATAAGGTTCAGGGTGGCGGTCATGAAATAATGGAGCGTAAATGTATTGCAGTGGGTGAGACACAGGTGAATTCTTTGAGCGACTTCTCTTGAACATATCGGCGACAATGACATGATGAATCGATAGCATTAACCCCAAATGTGGATGGTGTGATGGAACCATGGTGATGTGACCAGTGAATGGAACAACCCAACCCGACTTGGATGCGGAGTGAAAGTGTCATGTTCAAGAGCGACTTGCTACCAACAAAGTTTCTTCAAGTTTTCTTCCCAATTTTTCCCCAGTCATTGCTGACCAGTACCTCTTTATTTTTTTCAAGCTTGAGGAGGATACCATATGCTTGTTCTATAATTTTCCCTTCGGGCAAATCCATCGCTATGTTTTAACGAGCCTATCGGTAGTGAAACTCGTTCTTGTCTATTATGGACAAGTTTTTCACTATTAGGTTTTAACGAGTTTAACGACAAAGGTAACTTGGTCCTTTTCAATTTTAGAGAGTCTGAAAAGGGACGTAAAGGAAACTCCAAAAATCTTTTTTCGTCATCTAATCCCTTAAGTCCGAAAAAGTATAAAATAATACAGAAGGGATGAATTTTCGGTACTTTTAATGAGCCGAACAAAACAAGCGGTCGATCTTTTTGTGTAATAATCCCTCAAGTCCAAAAAGATTAAAATCTAAAGGAGGGATAGCACTTCCGGTCAATTTAACGAGCTGGAGAGGCCAATGGCTCGACAATCTTTTCATATTTTACGAGTCAGTTGAAAAGAGCTTAAAGGAGCCTCGTCTTTGAGGAAAGAGTGATAAATTCGGGTAGCAGTTGATTCTAGGTAAGGTTTGGAATTTTCCAATCACGGCAATGTTACAAGGATGGGTAACACGATCACTCTTCGCAACTGTTCCTCAAAAGGGGTAAACAATCAAGTGGAGGTGAATGATCGGCCAATATAGAGTGGAGGTGATGATGAGAACACGACCAAGGTTTCAAAGGCTGAAGTACTACATTCACGATGGTTATTTACCGGAAATTGGTTCATTTTTTAATGAGCTTAAACGCTGGAGAAAACAGTTGCTCATTGCTTATGTTTATTTTTTAATGAGCTTGAATTCCGCGTTAAAACTGCTCAATCCAGTCATAAAATAAGAATGTCTGGTCTAAAAACGGTATTTTTTCGAAGCTTTGCCCCACATCCTTTCTTTATGCAAGTTACGAAACGACCAACCCTATGAGTTTAGAGGGTTAGAGGACCTACAAATTTAAAAAATAAATGGTCGCTTTTGCTTGCATGCCAAAAGGTTTGCATGCCCCCAGGTATAGTGAAATAAAGTTTTGACGTTACCCCTCAATTTGTAGAAAAAACATTTGTTTTATCGGGAAAGGCCTACCTTTTTTAGGTTACCAAAGATTGTTCTATCTGTGTTACAAACAAAACACTTCTTCGGCGATGTCTACCGAAATAGGCAAAGGTGAGTGGCGCAGATGCCTCCACTCACATAACTTTGACAAGGGAATCTTATTCTAGCCTAATCCCCATTTTCCTAAATGGACGGGTGTGTCAGACTAGTCATATATCCCTCGCGGAAACCTACCCTATACCTAAAGTTTTCCTGCCGAAGCAGACCAGGGTGCATGCCCCCTGGGTTTCAATCATGTCCCCTGAATCACTCGTGCTCATCAGGTGGACGGATTGGGGATTGATGAGACATTCCTTGCGTGAAAAGACCATTCAGGGATGGTATATGACTATTTGCTATGCGTGAACCAGGGAATGAAAGATGGTCTACGAGCTTGACCACTCTTCCTTCGTGCGGAAAACACATTACTCTAAAGAGTGAGGAGACAATGGCTCCCATGCAATAAATATAGTCTTGTCCAAGGAGTAGATTATAATCCAGGGGTCCTTGGACTACCATTATGTTCATGTGAACGGTTTTCCCTCTCAATGTTATGGGCACATCGGGAAGCATCCCTAACGATCGACTGGTTCCTTTGTCAAAGCCTGTTACATTTGTCATTTCAGGCAAAAGCGATGGCGAACCAAGCGCTTTCCAAGCAGTTAAGGAAAGGATACTCACAGAAGCCCCTTCATCTATGATGGTACCGGCCATGACCATTCTATATACTTGAGCAATGATTCAGAATGGTACACTAGCCGATAAACGGGGTCTGCCTAGTAGATTCCAGTCAAAGGAAACAACTAGGTTGCTTGGAGATGGGACCGAATAGACGACCGGATATGACTCTGAATAACTTCCTTCCTGTGGTCAAGGAACAGGTAGACTGCCCCCATGTTCATCGGAGTCTGTGTTGATGAAGAGAATTTGAACGGCGTCGTTCTTGTTCTCTTCGATGATTGTATCATCTGAGGATGGATCCTCTGAAGGCAAGACCGGGTCAACTGCCGCCTCGACCTTTTGACTTCCATCTGGTATGGATTCAGATGGTTTTTCTTCAATGATAGATGCTTTGGCCGACCACAAGGGCGTGTTAGCTGGATTTTCAACTAGTGATGGACTCAGCAAGCGTTTCTTATATCCAGGAGGGGGCCGTAACGGTGAAACCGGGCGGTCGTCCAAAACTCTTTTAGCCTCATATAAGAAGGGACAATGGTGGATGGCGTGATCACCTTCACATCGTTTACAAGGAAATTTACATTTTCCTTTTTTTCCGGGGGCTTCACTTTCACTAGTTGACGGTGTATTTTCAACATGATCATCAGAGGTTAATGACACCGAGTTATGCAAACGAGGAGACCAGTCCTTTAAGATCTGCGGGATGCAAGGACAACCTTGATGATAGTGGTCTCCTTTGCAAATGACACATGGCAATTTAGGCCTAGTCGGTGCAGTGTGTGGATTTTCGCTAGACGATTCTTGGTTGACTCTTTTCACCTTAGGAGATGATAAGTGTGGGAATCTTCTATAAGGATCAAAACGATAAGAATATTCCCAAAACCCTATGTGAATTTCGATCAAAATCACCTAGCTGTTACCGGGAATAGCGTCTATGAAGAGCTACTAATCCCACTAAGGTTGCTAGCTACATTAGAAACAAACAAACTAAAACTACTTTCGTTTTCCTTTATGAGAGATAGACGAGAGAAGAATCAAGGAGACCAACCTCTGTCTTGCACTTGGTTCCTTGCTCGATTCCTCTCCCTTCTAATAGATCTTTTGCTACTCACTTCCTTGTCCACCCAGCTTCACAGGGTACCTGTAGAGTCAAAGTAGCATAATACTATCCAAGAACATAGATCTATTATCATAAACAATATAGGATCAGATGTACATTGACCACACAAATGCATAAAACATTAATCATACAAACATGTGGAGGAAAACTTCAATAGATTTATTGATAATCAAGAAAGAGCCAAGAGAATTACAACCAATTGTTCTGACCCAGCATCATCCTCTCAGCAATAAGCCCTTCTTCACCTCATGAAAAGCTTAGACCACCCAACACTATGATATTGCACCAAGAAACCAGCATCACTTCCTTATAAGATACAAAATTCCATCCCCTGGAACTCTGGGATGAGGGATCCATATATAGATGTCTGCAAGGGGGGTGAGTCAGCTTTTGAGATTTGATTAGTGTCTTCTCTCTGATATTTCTTGATTCCACTTGGAGATTGATGATCTCTTACTCATCCCTGGTTGAATTTAGAGAGGCAAGTGTCAAAGGAGAAGTTTCTGGAAGATTCCATGCTCCTCCACCTTGCGGATTGACCCTGCCATTTGTCCCTTCTCGCTCATCGCACCCCGTAGAAGGTCTTTTTGACATGCATCGCACCTACTGTGTGTATTCAGGTGGGATGCAACGCACTTTGCCTATGGAGCAGGTGAAATAGTCCAGTTTTGACTAGTTCTGAGTAATTTTTCATGGAGAACTTCTGGGAGAAGATGTAATCAGTTGACCTTGTTCTTTTAGGGGTCGGAACAACACTTTTAGGGACTTAAGAGCCCTTGGTTTATTGACATTTATGATTAGGATTGCAGTGCCCAAAAATGTCTATAACACTAGCGCAAATCAAAGAGGGTCTAAGTGCTCTACAGAGCATTCTGGCATGGACTTAACTTCTCTGTAGCACACCCTTGGATGGGCCTACCTGTGCTGGTCCCTGTAGAGGTAATTTTAGGATGTCTTCAGGCCATGAAACTGTCTGGGAAGGAGGCATTCAAAATATTGACTTGTTTAGGGCATGTAGCAACTCAAATTAGAGTTTGATGAACCGTAAAAAACTAATCTGGATGATGGAAGTGATGTGCCAAAATGGATCTATAACACCCCAAATATAGAGTAACTTGATCCATCTCATATTCTCCTATCTATGAAGTGAGCCTCATCTCACACCCTGTTCTTGCCTTATGTTTACCAATCTTCCCGACTATGCATGGTTTGTCAGGAGCATTTTCTTCTCTAACACACTTATTTATCAGCTCTTGTAGTCCTTTCAATGCCTTAATATCATGCAACAGCTTCATATAGGTCCCCAAGAAAGTAGTAAGCATGGAAGGGTCCATCTCTTCAGCTAGCTTATCGTGACTTCCTGAGGTAAAAGCCTTAGTGAAGCTTTTCTTTGCTTCCATAAACCTTTCCTTTATACGCTCAATATCAATCCCGATCTCCTTTTCTGGTGCTTTGTGGACCCATTCACCTTCTTCAGGCTACTTCCCTTTATCTTCGCCAGTTGTCATTCCACTTCACAGAACAATATTTACCTTAGGATCCTCCTCCACCTCGACCTCGTCTGTGCCCTTGATATTCACCTCGCGCTCCCCCAGCACCTTGGTCTAGAGGCCAGGTTCCTTCCTGCACCCTATATTCAGGCATTCTATCCATCATTAGCTCATAACTATGACAACTACACTCATCATGACCCACCGAATGATAGAAGTTGCAGAAGAGTTGTTGCAGTGTATGTACAAATTTCTACAGCAAATGGAAATTGTCTATCACATGTTTTCTACTTACCTGACAGATTACACAGCATAGCGCAGGCCCTATACTTGGTCCTTATTAAGATTCTAGCCTTAGAGGTATTGGTATCCTTGTTGCAACATAATTCACGAAGACTGGCCAGTGATCTTTGTCATGCCCCTAACTTTTGCACTTCAGGCACCAAACTTCTTCGCCCATCTCTAGCCGAACTATTCTATTTTTCTTCAAACTCTGAAATTCTAGGCACATGTTCTACAACTATGCATGAATCTGTCGAACACCTAAATTAGCATCTTGCATCGGTGTCTTGTGCAATTTCATTGCAATCTCCAGGGCTTCTGCCTGTGTTCCAATCTTTTTTATGTGACAAGGAAACCCGTAGATGAGGTAGGAGCAAAGCCACAAACCATTCACAGTGCTTCCGATCTTTAAGATTCATGTTGGCTACACTGATTATGCACTTCAACCTCTGATCGAAATCCCAGGGTGTCTCACCAAGCTTCATCATGATCCCCTTAAATCCCAAAATTGATTGAGCTTCAGATTTGGGCCCACTAAATTCCTTATTCAATGCAGTTTGAATATCTACTAATGAAGCCATCAGATTATCAGTGCAATAATTAATGTACCTTGTTAGCACACGTTCCTACAAAACAATAACCAATGTTGATTTCTTCATCTAATCATTTGTAATACCCTGATCTTCCCATACAACCTTTCCGACGAACCAAAATTGGTCCGGGTCCTAAGTTCCTGACCCTTTGAAGACATACAACTTTACTGAATTCACCATACTGGATGGCGGCGGAGCTGGTGGTGGTGTGGGTGAAGGCGTATGTAGTGGAGGTAAAGATGGAGGTGTGTTACAGGTCTATTTGGAAACATCACTCCCATCGTTCAGATTAGTACTTTTAGGGCTCATCAAACCCTAATTCAGTTACTACATGCGCTAGAAAAGTGATCATATTGAATGCCATCATTCTTGAGAGTTTCCTGGCCTGAAGAAATCCTAAAATGACTCCTTGAGGGACTAGCATGGCCTTGGTCAGCGGTAAATGCATTGCAGAGCACTTAGGCCCATTCAAGCCTACTCTACAGAGCACCTAGGCCCACTTTGACCTGCACTGGGTGAGATTGAGCGAAATATTCATAGGGTTCTAGGAATATTGTTTCATTCTAGATCATTCTAGAAGATTCCCACCTCTTATCCTCTAATCCCTTCCTCCATGGAAAATAAATCCCAAATTGGAAAGCCATTCAATGCAGAATTTATGACAAAACCACCTCCATTTCCCTATAAATTAAGCACTCATCATAGTGATCAGGGGCTGTACTTTGAAAATTTGTAAGGAGATACTGTTGGTTTGAGTTTTGAGATTGTAAGTAAGTATTGTTATGCTGCCAGAGTGTTGTGCTTTTGGTGAGATGAAGGATGGAACTCAAGTTGGATGAGTGACATGGGATGGAACTTCTTTGGTTGTAGCTCTTCCTTTTACTTAATAAAGTTGTTTACACCTTTTCCCATATTCTTGTCTTTATGTATGATGATTATATGTGTAAATTCGTTTGATTCCATTTGCTTATACTAGATAGATCTCTTACTTTGGTTGGTTTTTGTCCTATATTTATGATTATAGGTACTTATCGAGCAGATTCAACTCAACAAGGAGTGATGGGAGCTATTAAAAGGAGACAAAGGAAAGTGAAAGATAACAAGTAGGTCCCTTGTCTTATTTATCTTCTATACGAAAAGGTTAATCTCTTTAAATATGTTGTTCTAGGTGTAGCTACCCACCCAGGGAAGTTGTGTTTATTCGTAGATGCAAAATTCCACATAACAAATTGGTAACTTTGCTAGGGAATGATCATCATTCCAAGTAGTTTATATTCATCCTATTACACCCTAGTAGACTTTACTTGCCTCCATTTATCTTATTTCAGCCTTGTAGAAGTGCGTTTTGGTCAAACATTGTGCTTGAAAGTCCCCTGAATGGCCTCTCTGGCACCAGCGCAGGCTTGGTCAGGAAACAGAGCATTGCAGAGCACCCTTGGCTTGAGGAAAGTGCTCTAAAGTGCATTGTCTGCCATTCAAGGCTGCGTTGATCCTCCTTAGGTCAAGAATCCCAGCTCTGGCTTCGCTTTTTAAAACTTTCCTTTTGTTTTTCCTTGCTGAAAGATCAATGATTGTTGTGTCTCTGAAATAAATTTGTATTTCTCTTCCTAGCCCTACTTTGGCCTTGACTGTTTAGTGTTTCTTAAATTATTTCTTTATTATTATCAATTCATTGTCAAAGTTAGATTATAGTTGATTAATCTTTGCTCAAAAGAAAGTGTCATAAAAGTCTTCATTTATTTTGAAAAGGAACTGTCGTAAAGCCTTCGTTCTTGAAAAAATATTGATTGATTGTATGTGCATTAGTTTCCTTTTGTTCATTTCAACATTAAGGGAATTGAAAAGAAAAAATTGCATTGTGCATTCAAAAATTTTGAGTGTGCTTATAGGAATAGTTTAGGGAAATTGCATTAGATGTGCTCTTTGTTCTTTGATTAAAAAAATAGGATTACTCTATCCCTATTAGCTAAGGTTTTCATTTGTTCAAAATTGAATGAAAAGAATGCTTATCATATTAATTGCATTCTAGGAATTTCAAAGACATCATTAGGTGAAGTTGAAAGGAAAATTTTTAATCGCGATCAACTTAAAATTAATCCCAATTAACTTAATGGAGCATTGTCACCTAACACAAAACATTTAGAGGTTCTAGGATAGAGATGTGTTCCATTGTCGTAAAGCATAGAAATTGTTGCTAACTTGTCTGCGATATATTCCGAGTGCGATACCTCATTCCACATATGTGAGTATATCATAGCTCATCCACGTACCTTCAGATATATAGGGTGGTGTTACAATACATAAAGTATAAAGGAATTCTCTCACTATGCGATTTCGCATTAGACAACGCTAACACGGATTGGGCCTCCACGTACTTTCAGGTATATGTGGCAGGACTACACTAGGTTGCTATCCATCCTTAGGTAACCAAGTCAGTAGCCTTGTACACTGTGATACACTGAATACAACATTCTGGGAGATTGCATGCTCGTACTTCTCAGTTCGTTGGGACGTATTCTACAGTTCACAGTTGCTTGGTAATCCTTTTACCTAGCATACCCTTTTTTTTTTATTTCTTTTTCATAATAAAATCAATCATCAATCATGGAGGAAGATCAACCCTTACGCCATTGTTTGTGGAGGCAAATGAGTAAACCACCTTTACCACCTGAAGCTACACCTATTCGGTCAAAGCGGTCTCATTTGACTGAATACTGTACTTCACAAACTTTTGGTTCTTCAACTGAATTACCAAAAACACCTATATCGATAAGTACTGTGACTTCAGTTACTCCTACAATTACTGGTACATCTATTACTGAAGTTGAATCTCCACAATTACTTGAGGACACTAGAACTCAATCTAGTGAAACAGTAACCCAAGTTGTCCAACAAGAACTTGATTCTCAACCAACAGTTGTTCAACAAGAAATTATTTCTAAACCTGAACCTATTCAACTAGAAGTGGATCTTGAACCTATCACCGTTCAATCAAAAGTTACTTCTGAACCAGAAGTTGTTCAAGAAGCCCAACCTCAGCCTGTTGTTATTTTACTACAACACTTGGATCTTGAAGTTTAATAATCAGAAGTTGTTACCATACCAAAAGAAGATCGACCGGTACATCCTCAGACATCCGTAACTATGTTGTGTCCCTATAATACTAGTGATTACCCCATTACTATTGTAGTTATACCCCTTATTTATATTGTTGTGCCCCTATTACCCACATATTGTTATTTCTGTGCCCCATAGAATCCCTCTATTATTATTTTTGTGGCTTTATATTATTATTGTTAGGTCGGCTGGATTATATTGTGACTCCTTAGACTCCTATATATAGAAAGGAGGTTTTGTCATTTGTATCATCCAAGAATTCTTCATTTATGTAATGTAAAGGAGGTTTCCCCCTCGAAGAGGCTGAATTCTAAGGCGTTGATCTTTCTTTTCTATCTTTTCTTGAGCTGGTTTCATAACATTTGGTATCAGAGCTTTGGATTCTAGGGTTTCACTGCTCCAAACAGGTCATCGTGGAATTTTCGCTATAACTTTTTTTCTGTGACGTTTCAGAAGTTGCAAAAAAAAACCCATTTGAGAAGAAATCACGCTGAACCTTTGGTCTAAATTTCAGAGTTTTTTGCGCAATATTTTCAGAGATATGATCTGAGGAAGTTGGTCTTTTTGCAGACTCCTGAATTACACTCAAAACAGGTGACCTGGGGAAAATCGTCATAACTTTCTTTCTGAGCATCGGATTGAAATTTCGTAAGAAGGTACAGAAAGAGGACGCACTGTAGTTTTCGTTTATACATTTTTCAGAGTCAAAGGTTGAAACAGTGACACGTGGCACGTCATACAAGTTCACTCTACTGAACTAGTCTATAATCAAGTCACTGTGGGAGATTTCGCATAACTCTTCCTTGGAGAATCCAATTTGGGTCAGAATTGTGGCATTGGAAAGAGGACACAGAGGGCTACTACAGGTCACAAATTCAGAACTAGATAATTAGAAAGTACAGAGATACATCGGATCCAATATCGAGCTCCTACAAAGTGAAAAAAGGTGTGTAGATTTTCTTTAATTTTTGCTTAAGCTTGGTTTGAAAATTTATTTTGAAGGAATTCAAAGGGCATATTAGAGAATTATTATCGGTAACTGATGCCCCGAGGAAAGAAAATGAAAACACCTAGTAAGGATCCTCAAAGCTCTAGCATGACTCATGAAGAAGAAGAAGAAATGCTATATGATATATCAAAATTACAAGAACAAGTGCAACGAGTGTCACTTGCACAAAAAGCAACAGAATCTAAAATGGATGGTTTAAGGAAAGATGTAGAAGCTAATATGGATGGTTTAAATAAAGGTGTAGAAGCTAAGATGGATGGCATGGAAGCTAAGGTGAATGGCATGGACGCTAAAATTGATGGCATGGATGATAAGATGGATAAGTTGCTACAAGAAATAGTCACTAAGGGTGAAAGAGTACTAAAGGAAACTCATGATGAGAACAAAAGAAATGTTAATAATGATTCCATAGACTCTAATGTTGGATCGAAGACTCACCATGTTCCAAAAATCGATATGGGGAAGCTTGATGGCAAGGATCCCGCCACATGGATATTAAAGATGGAGCAATTCTTCGATCTCAATAATGTGCAAAACACACAAAAGGTACGTATGGAAACTTTATATTTGGAACCAAATCATTTTGTATGGTATCAATGGCTTTGTTCTCGTAAACAGTTTATCACTTGGGCAATTTTTACGGAAGAATTGATAGCACATTATGAGGATACAAAAAGCAACACTTTTTTTAGCCAATTGATAAGTCTCAAACAAAATGGTTCAATAATGGAGCACATTGAGGAGTTCCAAAAATTGAACATAAGGGTAAAAGATATTCCAGAGGAGCATAGGATTTATGTGTTCATAAGGTCTTTAAAGGATAATATCCAACATGATGTGTGCCTTTGGGAACCTGATTCATTAGAAAATGCATTCAGGTTAGCAAGAAAAATGGAAAGCAAAATTATGGCAACTAGGAAGCATACCATTCACAACTATAAAGACGGAAGTGTTGTTGCCCATAGTCTTCCACAACCTACAAGGTTGACACCACAACAATTGGAAGAAAAAAGAGCAAAAGGGCTTTGTTACAATTGTGATAGCAAATACACAAAAGGTCATAAGTGTGCTGAGAAGAAATTATTCTACATAGATTGTGAAGAGGAAGAAGAAAAGGAGCAAGAAAGGTCAAAAGAAGAGGATATATTCCAGGAACAAAGCCTAGATGAAGAACAAATAAACCTGACCATATCTTGTAATGCATTGGCGGGAATTACCACTCCTCAAACCATCAAGATAGAAAGACAAATCAAGAAGAAAAAGGTAATAGTGTTGATTGATTCAGGAAGCACCCACAATTTTATTCATTGTAGGGTAGCAAAAGAATTGAATTTCTTCCTATATCCAGCACCAGAGTGTCAAGTGATGATTGCAAATGGAGGAACAATAAATTGTTCTGGAAAGTGCCATAATATCAAGCTATCCATGGGAGAATATGTATTGACTAGCCCAATGCTTTCCATTCCAATGGGAGGTGCTGATGTTGTACTAGGAGTCCAATGGCTACAATCCTTGGGTACAATAGCTTTTAATTTTCAAGAACTTTTCATGAAATTTTCTGTGGAAGGAAAGGAAGTTGAATTAAGGGGTATTGCAGGGAAACCAGGAAAGATAATCAGCTCTAATGGCATGACAAAGCTTCTAAAAAAGGAGCAAAGAGGTGTAATTGCACAATTATGTTCACTAGATGTTTCCACACTGGAATCATCTATTTCTCCAGATCTCCAAAAAGTCCTGGACAATCATTCCAAGGTATTTGAGACTCCCAAAGGTCTTCCACCTATGCGTGATCATGATCATGCTATTCATCTGATTCCAAGAAGTGTTCCTCCAAACATCAGGTCGTATAGATATCCATATGTCCAAAAAAGTGAAATTGAACGTATGGTTGCAGAAATGCTAGAGGCTGGTATAATTAAACCGAGTCAAAGTTCCTTCTCAGCTCCAGTAGTATTGGTGCACAAGAAGGATGGATCATGGCGCATGTGTCCAGATTATAGGGAGCTCAACAAGCTCACTATTAAAGATAAGTTCCCCATTCCTGTCATTGATGAATTATTGGATGAATTGCATGGATCAATTTACTTCACCAAGTTGGATCTTCATTCGGGATATCATCAAATCAGAATGAAGATTGAAGACATTCCGAAAACGGCATTTAGAACTCATGAGGGTCATTATGAATTTTTGGTCATGCCTTTTGGCCTTACCAATGCACCTTCAACATTTCAAGGTTTGATGAATTCAATTTTCAAACCATTCCTTAGAAAATTTGTGTTAGTATTTTTTGATGATATACTAATCTACAACAAGTCTTGGAAGGATCATGTTGAACATGTTGACAAGGTGCTACAACTATTGGAGGAGAAACAATTATATGCAAAAGGATCCAAATGTTTCTTTGGAGTCCAGGAGGTGGAATATTTGGGTCATATTGTATCTCATGAAGGAGTTAAGGTAGACCCTAGCAAAATTAAAGCCATTAAGGAATGGAAACTCCCCACATCCATAAAGCATCTGCGAGGATTTCTTGGGTTGACAGGGTATTATCGCAAGTTTGTTAAGAATTATGGGAGAATAGCAGCACCTCTAACAACATTATTGAAGAAAGATTCATTTTCATGGACTCCGGAAGCAACAAAGGCCTTTAAACATCTTAAGGAGGCAATGTGCCAAGCACCAATCTTAGCTACACCGGACTTCACAAAAACCTTTATTGTGGAATGTGATGCTTCAGGAAATGGAATTGGTGCTGTTGTAATGCAAGATGAAAGACCCATTGCTTTTGAAAGTCGTCCAATCAAGGGAAAGTTTTTAAGCAAAGCTATTTATGAGAAGGAAATGTTGGCAATACTCCATGCACTTAAGAAATGGCGACCCTACCTAATGGGAAGACACTTCAAGGTAAAAACAGATCATGATAGCCTTAAATACTTTTTAGAACAAAGATTATCCTCTGAAGAGCAACAAAAGTGGGTCACAAAGATGTTGGGTTATGACTTTGAAATCATCTACAAAAAGGGGAAGCAAAATGTGGTGGCAGATGCACTCTCAAGAAAGGATGAGGATATGGAAGCATTGTTGTGTGCCATTTCTATTATCCAACCAGATTGGATAAATGAAGCAAAGGAGGAATGGAAGAATGATGAAGAAGTGTGGGCACTTATTCGAAAGCTACAACAAGATTCAAGTACTTCTGATACATTTAGCTGGCAAAATGATTCGTTATGGTACAAAGATCGCTTATACCTCTGTAAGAATTCCCAGCAAAAACATAAGATTCTTATGGAATTGCACACTTCTCCCTTAGGAGGGCACTCAGGATTTTTAAAAACTTACCACAGGGTTAAGAAGGAATTTTTTTGGGATGGCCTTAAATCAGATATTCAAAAGTTTGTAGCGGAATGTTTGGTTTGCCAACAAAATAAAGTTGAAACAATTAAGACACCGGGTCTATTACAACCTTTATCCATTCCAAGCCAACGTTGGGAGGAAGTTTCAATGGATTTTATCACAGGTTTACCCAAGTCTGAGGGAAAGAGTGTCATCATGGTGGTAGTTGACAGACTTACCAAGTATGCACACTTTTGTGCATTATCACATCCATTTAAAGCCAGTACAGTTTCTACTGCATTTATGGAAACAGTTCAAAAGCTACATGGAAACCCAAAGATTATTGTAAGTGACAAAGATCCCATTTTCACTGGAAATTTTTGGACATAATTATTTTCTTGTCTTGGTACTCAGTTAGCTCATAGCTCATCTTATCATCCACAATCTGATGGGCAAACTGAGATAGTAAACAAATGTTTGGAAGGATATCTTCGTTGCTTTGTATCTGATAAACAGACACAATGGGTCAAATGGTTGCCTCTGGCTGAATGGTGGTATAACACTTCCTTCCATACAGCAACAAAAATGACCCCATTTATGGCACTTTATGGGTACCAACCACCATCAATCACATCATATTTAAGAGAAAATTCTAAGGTTCAGGCAGTGGAACATCACATCGAACATCAACAACAAGTCCTCCAACTCTTAAAGGATAACCTCGTGTTGGCACAAAATAGAATGAAACAACAGGCAGATCAACATCGCAGTGAAAGAAGTTTTGATGTAGGTGATTGGGTATTCCTACGGCTACAACCATATAAGCAAATTTCCCTAAAGCAAGCTAAGAAGGATAATAAATTATCACCAAAGTATTATGGTCCGTACAAGGTGTTGGAAAAGATTGGTACTATGGCATACAAATTGGAGCTTCCTGCAGCTTCTCGATTGCACCCAGTTTTCCATGTTTCATGTTTAAAGAAGGTTATAGGCGACAAGCTCCCAGTTCAAACAATATTGCCAGAACTTGACGAGGAAGGAAAAATTATATTGGAACCCGAAGCAGTCACAGAAACAAGAACTCGACAGCTACGAAATCGATCAATTTCAGAGTATCTTATCAAGTGGAAGAACTTATCCACTGAAGATTCCACATGGGAGGATGAGAATTTTATGCAGAAGTATCCAGAACTGCTCAAGCATTGAGGACAACACTTTTTTTAAGGAGAGGGGCATGTTGGGTCCCTATAATACTAGTGATTACCCCATTACTATTGTAGTTATACCCCTTATTTATATTGTTGTGCCCCTATTACCCACATATTGTTATTTCTGTGCCCCATAGAATCCCTCTATTATTATTTTTGTGGCTTTATATTATTATTGTTAGTTCGGCTGGATTATATTGTGACTCCTTAGACTCCTATATATAGAAAGGAGGTTTTTTCATTTGTATCATCCAAGAATTTTTCATTTATGTAATGTAAAGGAGGTTTCCCCCTCGAAGAGGCTGAATTCTAAGGCGTTGATCTTTCTTTTCTATCTTTTCTTGAGCTGGTTTCATAACAAACTATTGAGACTTCCCATTTACCTCAGGAACAAATACCGGAAATCTATTACAGACCTCATGGTGAAATCCTTCCACCTGGTTTGACTTCGATAGAAGAGGAACCTGAGGAAGAAACACCCAGAACTCCATTCCATTTTGGAATTGGACTTTATCTTTATCCTCATACTCCTCCTTTTACTGCTCCTTCTGATCTTGATTACTTTTAGACACCCGTTGATTCGTTAGGAAATTTATTTGGACATTTGACTCTGGTAGAGTGAACATCCCAAACTGTACCATCTATTACAGCTATGGCAGCAACTTTTGTCGCAACCTCTTCGATGTTTACTATGACACCTGAGTCACATTTGTATGGTGTTTCGTGTGTCCCATCGGGTTACCAATATTTATCTGGAACCCACTCAGGTGTTGCTTCTAGCCCTTGGTCTTCCCCCATGTCCTCTACAGGAATTTTATCTAGATCTTCATTAAAGGATACTGAATAGCTAGACCCATCAAGTCAATATCAAGCTAGTTCATCTGGTTACCATCCAATGTATCCACTTTACACTAGACTACCCCCATATGGAGGAAAACATACACAATCTCCTTATCCTCCATTTTCTTGGGGGCAACCATAAGTTGGTATGTTGTTGTCTTTAGGTCAGCCTAGAATGACTGTCTGTTAGTGGCAGCCAGCAATGCCCGTTAAACCTAGGCTTGTGTATCCATCACAACCTATGAAATCTGTGTCATCCATACCTACTATGCTTGTTGTTACATCTTTACCATAGTCACAAGCTCAGTTAGTTGTATCTCAACCTGTCCAAGGTGGTCCTTCAACCTCAGACCCCCAAGTTTTAGGTTTATAGATTCAACCTTCTCAGATGTTTTTACAACAACCGCTTGTTCCTAGAGTCCAACAACCTCATGCTAGTTTACCTTTTACTGGAATGACTCAGACTTACACTGGTTTAGTGTATTCACAACTTGGTGAAGCTTACATTGGTGGGAAACAACTGTTAAATCAACAACCGTTGTATCAACAACAACAACAATTGCCTCAACAGCCTTGCAACCCCAATATCAACAACAACAATTCCAACCTCATCCTAGACATCGTCAACAAGCCCATGCTAGGTTTGGTCAAAAAAAAGTTTACCTAGGTCCTGTTCAACAAGCCTATGCTAGGTTTGGACAATAACAAATGTATCCCGGTGCTCAACAACCACCTTATACTAGATTTTCTCAACAAACTTACCCCTATCAAGGTTACCAGTAGCAGATGCCTTATGTTGGTATGCAAAGGCCTATTGCCCAGGCAATCCCATCTTACCCTGGTTATGCTCAACCTGACCTTAATAGACAATTTCCTTTTGTTGCAACACTTGAATTACCAAATGTAAATCGGCTTACCAATGACCCAATTCTTTATGCACCTTGGCGGCCGGTGATTCCTCATAAATTACCTTTTGATATTCTATAAATTCAATGGAAACCCTGGAGAAGACTCATCCAACCATGTCATGAATTTTTATTTATGGTGTTCATCAATGTCCCTGAATGATGATTCAGTTAGACTATGTCTTTTCCAGAGAATTCTTACTGGTCTAGCTGCGAAGTGGTACATTGAGTTACCACGAGCTTCTTTTGATAAATTTACATCTTTAGCTGCCACATTTTTAATCCACTTTTAGTTACCCATACGATATGAAATTGGAACAGAACTATTGACCAACTTTAAATAGACTACTGCTACTCATATCCCTTATCATATTCATGAGTGGTGTCATTGTCGTCGAATGGTCAAAACTTATGTTCCTAATCAGATTTTAGCTGAGTGGTTTATAATATCCTTGTTGCCATATATCATCGAGGATGTGATGAAAGGTAGAGTTGTCACTGAAGAGTAAGTAATTTCTCATGCCCAATATTTGGACTTGATTTATACACAGTCTAGCACACTCTATGACAAGATCCTGAATGCACCCAGACCAGCTTTCATTGTTCCTCATCCAATGTCTTGTAAGGACTCTCCTGCTAGTGATCATGTGATTGGTTCTTCAAGCACACAAACGACAGGTAGACCATCTGGTCAAACACTTTCCATTTCTAATCAAACTTCAAATGCATCCGATAGTTGTAGGTTTTAACCCCGTATAGAAATTACCTACATATGATTTATAAACCACAGAAAATAAACAATGTGAGAGCATAACACATAAAACACATATACACAAAGATTTTCCCCTGGATCCCAAAACTGGGACTACCAACTTGATTTTTTGTTATGTTCCTTTCAATGTTACAATACATATTTATACATGTCGAAGCATCCAAAACCATCGGCCGAAAACCATCGCATCTAAAACCACGTGTGAAAATAATTAACAAAACCATAGGTAGGTCCACCCAACCTAACATAGGGTCCAAAACCAAAATCTTCTAGGGCGCTGCCCTAGATCCCATAGAGTGGGGTTACCTGCACCTCTCAAACCCCCTGTGACTCACCCCACTATGCAATCAATGCAACGAAGGGGGGCTCTGGCCCCCTTCTAACCCCCTGGTTAACTTCGTTGGCTAGTTGTGGAAAGAATATAACACTACCAAGAATAACACTCTTTCTTCCAAAATTAATTCTGTGTCATTTTACAAAGGCAAAAAGAAAAGAAACCAGGAAGCAAGAATAAGGGGGAAACAAGAAGAAAGAAAATAATCCCCCTTAAGATAAATCATCTGATTCCTCTCCTTTAGCTAGGAAACCTTGTTACCCATGTTTAATATGTAATGATGAACACTTTACGCAAGATTGTCCTCACCTCTCTGAAGTCTCAAAGCCACTTAAGACTTCTAGTACATCCGCAGTGTTGATTGATCCTTTTCCGAACTCGTTGACACATATGGTTGCTACAGATCACGCTTCCAATTACCAAGTGCTTATGCCATCCACCTCTAAGCCTAAAATTGATGTTATGGTGTCAAAACGAGGTAAACATTATGGAAATGCACCATCATCGTCGAATAATTAGGCCATTGATCAACCTAATCCTTCAACTTCAACTTTGTCTCATCCTATTCCACCACCTAGTGAACTCAAGTTAACAATAAAACCGCCTAAGGGAGTTGTACATAAAACAACATTTAACCCTCGAGCTCTAGCAACATAGAACTATAACATAGTAGAAGATTTGGCTCAATCACCTTTTGCTATGTCGACACTTGAGGTGCTTCAAAATTGTCCCTCCCAAAAGTAGGCTTTGTTGTCAACAATTGGTGGAATCGATCCAACAAATTCCAATCTTGTGGTTTTCAACCATGCAGGTTATACGCTATAGTTACTAGTGCAATTAGCATTCCCGATTCAAGTAAATCCTTGAATAAACTTATTCACTGAACCATTATTGGAGAGTGGGCATTTACTTGTATTATGTCAATGAATTGTTGGAAAACACTTGGTTCACTGCCTTTGTCACATTCACCAACAACATTAAAAGCTTTTGATGGTCACACATATACACCTTATGGAATCTTGAGTAATGTGTAAATTGAACTAGGGGGAGAAACAATAACTGTTGAAGTTGAGGTCATTAATGGACCCCTTGACTACAACATTTTTCTAGGAAGACCGTGGGTATATGCTATGGCTGTTGTGGTTTCGACATACTTTCATATGATTGCATTCCCTCATAAGGGTGGAATCATAGTTATCGATCAAATCGCCTTCTTTGCCTCTAGTTCACAGGATACTGGAAGCATTCCCTTAGTTTACAAACCCCCTCTATCTCTTCAAAACATTGGTGTAGATCTCTTCAAGGATTCTTCCCTAATGGATACTTTTTCACTACTATCACCATCAAACATGGCAGAAGAGGCAAAAATTGAGACTTGCAACATGATATCTTCCACTTGATCTAATTTAAGGAAGATTACCAATAGTTTTGAAGTTGATAGTAGTAATGAAATCATGCCACTAAGCTCCATTGAGCTTGCATAGCAATCAATCTTTCTGGATTATGCGGCGAACCAAAATTCATCTTCGCCAATTGTATGGGTAGATCATTCATTAGAATATGGTACTTCTTCTGATCCTTTTTGACGTATATTTTCTGCTAATCAAGGAATCATCCAATCAATGATGATGGAAGAAGAGCCATGGGAAGATTATCATCATCGTTCCCATCTTCCAAATCACACAGAATATTTTTCAAATTAACTTAATCACCCTTCAAGTGTTGATTTTCTTTCGAATTCTGTTTTTATAGATACAATAGATTCTGAGAAAAACTTGTCAAATATCAAAGAAACTATTTCTATCAATATTTCAACCAAACCTAAAGATGTAGAAAACATTAACGTTGGCAAATCTTGTTCTCCATCAGAACTTGATATTTACTGTACTCTCTTTTGTGAATTTCGAGATATATTCACATGGTCATATGAGGAGATGCCAACAATTGACTCTAGTATAGTTGAACATGAAATCAAAATGTATCTTGATGTCAAACCAGTGCGACAATGCCTTTTCCTATTCATCCAAAGAAGGTTTCTGCCATTAAAACAAAAGTTGAAAAACTTTTGCATACTGGTGTCATATACCCTATTCCTCTTATTGATTGGGTTTCCAATATTGTTCTTGTCATGAAGAAATAAGGGACAATACGAGTGTGCATCGATTATAGGGATGTTAATCAAGCTTATTCAAAAGACAACTATCCCACTCCATTTATCGAACAGATTATTGATGAATGTGTCAGATGTGAAATATTTTCATTTATGGATGGCTTTTTTGGCTATAATCAGATCAATATCCCCCTAGAGGACCAATCTAAAACTTCTTTTATTTGTCCATGGGGCACATTCACTTATAGAAAATTCCCTTTTTGTTTGATGAAAGTAGGGGAAAATTTGTAGAGGGCGATGAATTATGCCTTCCATGACATCAAACATATTGTTCAGCCATACCTATATAATTTACCTACTCATTCACGAAAGCAGATTGATCACTCGCAACATTTGGGAGCTATATTTTTATGGTCTTGACACTATAAAATATGACTCAATCCACACAAATGTGTGTTTTGTGTTGGTTCTGGTCGTTTTCTTGGTTTCATAGTGTCTAAGGAAGGAATTCGACTCAACCCTCTTAAGGTTCAACCAATTCTTGACTTACCTCCACCTTCCAATCTACTACAGTTAGAGAGACTCCAAGGGAAGGCTAACTTTCTAAGGAGGTTCATTCCCAATTATGCTGAAATGGCTAAAACATTTACTCATCTTTTGAAAAAGGGGATACCCTTCCATTGGGATCAGGTTGTGCAATCTTCCCCTGATTCACTTAAAGATACCTTAATTAGAGCGTCATTAATGTATTCCTCGAATTATCAAAACGACTACTTCCTTTATCTTGCCACTGCAAATACAACCATTGCGATGGTTTTAGTCCAAGAGGAAGATGGGATTGAACATCCGAAAATTTAAGTACTCTTACATCGAAAAGCTAGCTTTGGCTACTGTTCAAGCTGTATAGAAACTTCGCCACTATATCCTACTCCGAAAGACCACTGTCATTTCAGATTGCAACCCTATCACATATATTTTGTCACATCAATTTCTGGGGGGGCACTCAAAATGGATCGCCATTTTTCAGGAATTTGATTTGGAATTCATTAGATCCAAATCAAAGAAATCTCTAGTTTTCGTCGAGCTTCTTTGCGACCTTCCCTCAAATACCATTGATTCAACGCCAGAACCTTCAATTCTGGATGAATCTATGTTCTTTATTTTTCCATCTGACCCATGGTATGGAGACATACTAATTTTTATCCAGACCCAAACTTTCTAGCTCGATACCTCTCACTTGCAATAGTGACGTATCCGATACCAAGCCAAAGATTATCTGATCATTGGCAACACTCTTTACCATCATGGTATTGATACGATTTTGTGGAGGTTCCTCACACATGAGGAAGCTAAGAAAATTTTGATTTAAATCCAATCTGCTTCTTGACTGTTCGTTTCCACTTCCCAGCTTTCTAGTTCCCCTACCTCTGTCCGTTTGAATCCCTCTACCCTGTGTCATCAGTCACTACATAATGCCTCACAGGAAGCTGGCCACCTACTTTGTAACGGATGAGTGCCAGTTCTCTTGGACATACTCAAAACAATTGTTTTTACCATTAGCTCCAAGAATGCCTACGAAACATGACCTTCTACGAATGCATCATCCATATCGGACTTAAAATCTTATACAACTCTGCCTGTTAACCCCATCAAATCTGGTCATCCATCGGAACGCGTCTCCAATGTTGATTTAGGGGCCCCAGATCCTATGGTCATAGTTCATATCGGGTGGCTAAGCAGCATGATGTTTACCGTCCAATTTGAATGGTTTTCTCTCTCTACCACTGGATGCATGGAAAACATTATGTGGCATCGGGTGAGACTCAGTTGAGACCGCTTACCACTCAAATCCCCTCCGATATTCTACTAGTTTTTGTGGGACCCCGCTTCTAACAGAATCAGAATGATATCTGTTGCATTTTATGATTTTTTAGGTCCGGGTGCTTGCAGCCTTTCCTTCTTTGAGGGGTTTGCTCTATGATATGTCATTAGTGACTTGTCACTAATCACATATCAGAAACTACCCCCGTTTCTCGAAATGGCGTGTTGTTTTGCTAATTTGTGACAACACGCATTACCATGGGCTAACGGTCTGTGTGCTTGACCAACGGTCCTCATTGTTTTGTGCTGATCACCAATTGCAACTGGTATGAAGATACCTCCGATAGCTTGATCTTTATAAGACTTGTAGCCTTTGGCATAATTTTGAAGAGTTCATGAAAAGCTAGACAATGTTCTAGGATGCAATTTGGATCACGACCTTCCCACTGAAAAAGCTTTTGGACCACCAAAAGTTGGTTTTTAAGCATCAATCAAGTGAGGATATAGATTCCTTGCTTGCCCAATTTCTATCCATCTTGCACTACTTGGTTTTTAACCTTTGAGTCCAATATTGAGGTACTCGACATCCCCTCTGCGCGTAGTTCTCACCTTCCTGTCCAGAATTGTGTCTTCCTACAACTCATTGAGATATTCAGGCAATAGATCATCAATAGAAGGCAGTTGACTCTACTCTTCAAGATCTTCAATCAATGAAGGTTCAAACAATCTCAATCTTTCTCCATTAACTACTAAATAGATGTGCATGTAAGCTTCAAAATCAAGGTGAAAAGCATTGTCACTGATTTTCTCAAGTATCTTGAAAGGTCTATACCTTATTGGCTTTAGCTTCTTACCTTCACCTTTCATTCTGTCTTTACTAATATACAACTAGACTTGATCACCAGCTTGGAAACTATGCTCAATCTGATGCTTATCATGCCTTGCCTTGTACTTGGCTTGGCTCTATTCCAGCTGTTCATGTACTGCCCGGTGAATCTCTTGGATTTGTTCAATGAACTTGGTTGCCTTGTCCACATCATTGTGTCCATCAACTACTATGTCTTTACCAAAAACAAAATCCAAGGGAGACCTTAGTGTGAAACAAAAACAGGTCTCAAAAGGAGATTTTTGTGTAGAAGAATGTTTAGCACAGTTGTAAGCATGTTGCACATAACATAAATGTTCGTCCCAAAGCTTGGGATGCTTGCTGCAATAGCCTCTGAGTAACTAGATCACTGTCCTGTTGACCACTTCTGTTTGGCCATCTGTTTGTGGATGAAAGGATGTGCTCTTCTTCAGTCTGGTGTCCATCAATTCCCACAGGATCGACCAAAATTTCACAACAAATCGGGAATCTCGATCAAATACAATGGAAGTGGGTAATCCAAAATGAACCCATACATGCTAAAATAATAACTTTGTTGTTTGTTCAACTGTAATCTATTTGTTACATGGTATTAAAATACACATTTTGTTGAACCTATCCACAATAACATATAAATAGTCATGAACTTTTCTATATTTAGGCAGTCCCCTAACAAAGTCCATGGAAACACTTTCCCAAGGATGAGAAGGAGCTGGTAGTGGAGTGTACAAGCCTAGTTTTCTATTGTTGGGCTTGCTTTTAGCACACATGGTACACCCTCTTACATATCTAGAAACTATTTCATTCATTTTTGGCCAATAACAAAATCTTTGCAGCTATGCAACTGTTTCACTTATGCCAAAATGACCTGATATTCAAGAAGTGTGTGCTTCTAGAATTATCTTTACTCTTTTAGTTTGAGGGATGCATAATTTCCCAAAATTATACAAGGGCTGGTCCTTAACATGATAATCCAATTCTTCTACTTGTTTGCCATGACTTAAAGTTGCATATACATCTTTAAAATCTATATCTTGAGCATATTATTCAATGTAGCTTTCATGCAATACTGAATTATGATTAGGTATAGTGGATGAATTTATGATTGGTCTGGAAAACATATCTGCAACTTTATTGTGTATACACTTTTTATATCTAATGACAAGATGAAACTATTGTAGAAAACACATCCACCTATACTATCTTGATAGTTACAGCTTAGTTTGTGAGTGTAAATATTGAAGTGGTTGATGATCAGTATGTATAACTGTCTCTTTGCCCATTAAATAACGTTTCCGCTTTTTCACACTCTGTACTAATGCATACAATTCCTTATCATATGTGGGATAATTAACTACTGTAGAATTAAATGTCTCAAAATGATAACATATGGGTTTACCGTGCTACATCAACACTGCTCCCATGGTCACTGGCATCCGTTTTAATCTCAAAGGGTCTTTGAAGATTGGGCAGTTCTAGTACTGGTGTTGTACTAATCTTTTCTCTTAAGGTGTCAAAGGCTTCTGTTGTTTTCCTCCCCACTGAAACACCTTGTTCAATCCTGTTAAAGCATGTAAGGGATTTGCAATCAAGGAAAAGCTAGCAATAAACTTTCTCCAATACTGTGCTGCTCCTAGGAAGCTTCTAACTTCTGTAGCATAATTGGGTTTAGGCTAGTTTACAATGATTGCAACCTTAGAGGGATCTATCTTCAATTCACCACCCCCTACAATACGACCCAAATAATTCAAAGATGTTTTGCCAAATTCACATTTTGATAGCTTAACATAGAGGTTTTCTTTTTTCAAAACATCTAGAATCTGCTTTACATGCTTCAAATGTTCTTCCCATGTTTTACTAAATATAAGAATGTCATCTAAATATAAAATGACAAAATCATCAATAAAAGGCCTGAGTACATCATTCATTACTCTCATGAAAGTAGCAGGGGCATTAGTTAAGCTAAAAGGTATAACTAACCACTCATACAAGCCCTGCTTTGTTTTGAAAGCAGTCTTCCATGCATCTTGCTCTACAACTCCGACCTGATGGTAGCCACTATGCAAGTCCAACTTGGAAAAGTAAACAACTTCTTTCAACTGATCTAATAGATCATCTATACAAGGAAGGGGATGGAAATTTTTGATCATTATCTTATTCAGTGCTTCGTAATCAATGCACATTCTCCATGAGCCATCTTTCTTTCTCACCAAGACAATTGGAGACCCACATGGTGATGTGCTAGGTCTTATGAACCTTTTCTCAAGCATCTCCTATACCTGCTTCTTGATTTCTGCATCCTCTAAAGCCGACAACCTGTACATTCCGATGGTAGGCAATGGAGCATCTTGCTGCAAATTAATATCATGTACTATTTTTCTTTTTGGGTGGCAGACCTTTAGGTTCTTGAAATAGTATATCATATTTTGAAACAACTTTTTCTAAATCAACTTGTTGTTTAGCATTACAGCCTTCAAATACATTGATTTTATCAGGTTTCTTTTCCTTTACAACCATCAGTAAAAATTGTTTGCATGAATTTACAATTATTTTCATACGCCCTAAGTTTATGAGAGTATAATTATTCTTGAGTTTATGAGCTCTTACAATATATTTGATTCCATCTTTAGCGATTTGATACTTGTTTTCAGCTCTATAGAAAATGGCTTTTCTATCATACAAGTAAGGGCTTCCTAAAACAATTCCACATATATCCAAGGGAACAATATCTAACTCAACCTGATATACAAACACTGACCCAAAAGAAAACTTGAGTTCACATTGTCTAGTCATTTGTAGCTTGGATTTATCACATAACCAACCTAATGGATATGGCTTCTTTTGAGGTGTGGTTAGTAATCCCAGCTTCTTTACAATTTATTCAGAAATTAAGTTTACATGTGAGCCACTATCAAACAAAGTATCAATCTTTTGATTCTTGGAAATAACTCTAATATGAAAAAGCTCATGCCTTTTCCTCTCATTTTCTTCATTATCAGTAGATTGTGTAGAATTACTAGTAGATGCTTCATAATGTTTACCTTTTATACCTATGGCTGTGATTGTTGTTTCATCCCCCTGAGTCTAAACCCAATTCTTTTTGAATAGTTGCAACAATCTTCTTCTTTTTGCCATCAAACTTCTTGGGCCTCAGCTCTGAATGTAGAATCCAGCAGTGTTCATCATCATGCCCATACTTCTTGCAATGAGTGCATGAAGGTTTGGTCATTTTTACAGCATTTTCCTTCCTCTCTTTCCATTTCTTCTTTCTCTTTTCCTTGTTCTTGTTTGCAGTGGGTTTTGATGATCCCCCAATTTTTGGGTTCACATTCTTGCCTCTAGCCTCTAGATGTGTATCTTGAACAGATACCTCATCTATGGTAGTGGGATTAAACATGAGAATGGTGTGCTTTAAATAGCTGTGTAGACCACCTATATACTTCAACAGAGTTTCAAGTGAGTCTAATGAAATTCCTAGAATCAAAGCTCTTTTCCTAAATTCTTGGATGTAACTTTGCACACTTCGCCCTTTCAATTGGAGAAGAGTTTTCCAACTCATCATAGCTTGCTGCATATAAGCTAATGGATAGAATTGCTTTTTGATTGCAGAAACAAATTCATTCCAGGTAGAAAGAATTTTACCATGCTTCTTCAAATCTGCTTGGGTCTTGCCTTCCCACCATCACAGGGCGGTGCCTTTGAGGCATAGGTTGGTCAGCTAAATCATTCTCCTTTCTGAATCAATGTTCTGCAATCTGCAATATACATCAATCTATCTAATCTAGTTATCTAGCTTTTCTGCATTCAATTCTTCATCATAAACTAGAAAAACAAACTTCACATCTAATTTAATCAAAGAAGGCTTCTTCTTTTTCTTTTCAGGGATTTCTTTATGTGAAGAAGATGATGATGAAGGTGATGATGGGGGAGATGGTGGAGAGGAATTTTCCTCTTTTCCTTTACCTTCTAGGAGGGCAACTAGAAGAGGCTCTTCTACTCGTTTATCTTGTTTAGAGGTTGAAGAATCTTCACCTCTACCCTTCTTAAATTCTCTATACATCTCTTCTACCATGGCTCTCATCATCATGAAACTGTCCATGAACTGGGAGTCTAATTCCAAGGGAATTTCTTCTAACATTTTCCTCTTAGGATAAGCTCTTCCAATTTCTGGGTTAGCTTCAACCAACTCTTCTTATACTAATTTAAGCTTTGATCTAGTTAGCATTCAACAAAAAAAAATCCAGAACAAGCTTGTCTAACCTTAGCAACCTAAAGCTCTGATACCACTTGATCTATAATTGATTTAAGACAATTAATAAGGTATTATATACTCATGTGCATGGATGTGCCTATGTTCTTTTGTGCAACAGATCGATAAGATTGCGTAATACACAGACATTGAAGCAGTCAAAGAAAACACAATAGGAAACACATATAAACACAACAAGTTTAATAGGGAGTTCACCCAATACTCCCGGGCTACATCTCCTGGTCTAGCCTTTAGTGGTGGCCTCTCTATTATGTTTTCAAAGCAGATATTTTACAACTGTGAGCTCAATTTGAGTCCCACTCACAGATATAAATCAGTAAGACAATACTTGGATTCCCCAAGTCTCTGGAGTACATAGACTCTCCCTACTGAATCTCGACCTCTATTGGTCACAATGGTATGTGTCCAATCTGAGACTCAATATATGACAGGCATATACAGAGGAGTTCGCTCGAACCTCTCAAGCCTTTGCTGGAGTACATAGACTCTTTGACTCTCTCTAGCTCTGTCTTAATTCTGGCTCGATGTTGCCTTTTCTTCTATTGGTCAGCTCGACTTCTTCTCTCTGCTCTTGGCTTTCTGCGCTAACTTAACACTTCTCCTTCTCTCTCTGTCAGTTTGTGGCTTTAAAGCCAATCTGCTTCTTAACTGTTCATTTCTGCTTCCCAGCTTTCCGGTTCCCCTGCTTTTGTCCATTTGAATCCCTCTGCCCTGCATCATCAGTCACTGCATAACGCCTCACAGAGAGGTGGCCACCTATTTCGTAACAGATGAGTGTCAGTTCTCTTGGACATACTCAAAATGACAGTTTTACTATTAGCTTCGAGAATGCCCGTGAAATACAACCTTCTACCAACGCATCATCCATATCAGACTTCAAATCTTATACAACTCTACATGTTAATCTTGTCAAATCTAGTCATCCATTGAAATGCATCTCTGCTTTTGATCTAGGGGCCCCAAATCCTATGGTCATCGTTAATATCGGGTGGCTAAGTAGCATGATTTTTACTCGTTCGATGTGAATGATTTTCTCGCTCTTCCACCGGATGCGTGGCAACCATTGTGTAGGATCGGGCGGGACTTAGTTGAGACTGCTTGCTACCTGAAGCCCCTCCGATATTCTTCTAGTTTTGTGGGACCCTGCTTTTGATGGAATCAGAATGATGTCCGTTGCATTTTATGATTTTTCGAGATGGGGTGCTTGTGGCCTTTCCTTCTTTGACGGGTTTGCCCTGCAATATGCGATTAGCAACTTGTCACTAATCGCATATCAGGAACTACCCCTATTTCTCGAAATGGTCTCTGGTTTTTCTAATTTGTGACAGTGCGCGTTACCCTGGGCCGATGGTCTATGCGCTTGATCGACAGTCCTTGTTGCTCCGCACTGATCACCAATTGCAATTGTTACAAGGATACCTTCGATAGCTTGATCTTTATAAGACTTGTAGCCTTTGGCATATTTTTGAAGAGTTCATGAAAACTTAGAGAGTGTTCTAGGATCCAATTTGGATCACTTTATACCACAATTAGAGAATATTCACCACTTGTGTTTCCTTTTCTTTCCAATTATAGCTAACTTTAATATATAATGTAGTTATCATTTCTCTATGCTTTCATTCTATATTGGAGGACTAGCATAGTTGTTTCTCTTATTTCTTATGAGCACTTATCTTCGTCGGTCCTCAACATGATCCGTAAATCTATTTTCATTAATTTTAGAAAGAAGTATATTCTTCCAAAATCTACATGCAGCTACTATGTGCCCATAATTACCACACCTATAGCATTCAACATTAGTTAAGATAGAAACAAAGCGATTAGCATAATTCTTATCATTACCTCCACTAACATATCCATTTCTTGGACTATTACATGCTCCCTTGGATACATTGAGCCTTCGAATATTTTTTCCTTGAGGAGAAAAGTACCTATGTGTGTGGTTGTTTGAATTGCTGCCTTGGGAAATTCCTTGTTGAGGCTGTAACACCTTGTTTCTTTGTTTTTATCTCTAGTTGTGTCTTCTTCTCTGTATACTTAGAGGAATAATGTCCTGCTCCACCACAACTAAATCATGTGAGGGGGAATTTACCTTTGGCTTCATGATTGTATTGTTGTTGAGGTGTTTCTTTACTTGAATCTCCTTTGAAAGTAGTCCAAGCAAGAGGGGGACTTTAATTTATTTGAATATCATGCAAAGAATCATATCCCTTTTCATGCCTCTGATATTGAGGCAGTTGGTCCTTTAAAGCGATGATCTCTACTTCCAATTCCTGATTTCTATTTGTAACCCTCTATAACTCTTAAAAATATCATATAAACATCCTTCTAATGTATATATTCTCATCCAGATCTTTTAATTTAGTAGAAGGGCTTCTAGATTCACATTTAGTGTTTATTTCACTTCCATCGTCTTCAATATCTTGTTCCCTTTCTGAGTTTATAAATTCTATGGTAGACACGTGAAATATTATATCTTCCTTTATACTATAGGTGCACCCATCATCTTCCAGAGCAATACCTATATCTGTTATTTCTATCAAAGAAGTTCCTTCTTTACTACTATTAAATGAACAATTATCTCTTTCATCAGAAATTGATTGTGAGCATCTAGATAATATATGTCCTATTCTTCTCAAGTAACAACATAATAGAAACTTATGTTAGGATATTCCGACACATAGGAAATAGTTAAGTATAACTTGGTATAGTATAGAGTTAGGTAAAGTGTGTTTCTTTACTATGTACATTTTGTAACTTACAATTCGACGGTCACGATATGTAGTGATCCGACGGTTCATTCTCTCCTCGGTATTACCGATGCTTGATCTGTGGCTTAACACTCAATTGGTCCATGATCTCCATTTAAAGAGCATGGAGGGTCATTTGTAGGGTAACCATTCATGAGAGAAGCTTATGTAAATTTTCATTCTTTTATTAATATATTGCCTGAAGTGGCCGCGTTGGCTTAGGTCGTGGACTGTTTCCCTCTTTGAGGGTTTTAACCACGTCAAAATATTGGTGTATTGATCTGTGATCTATTTGTGAGCGGTGTCCTTTGGTGTTCTGTCTGAGGAACTTACCCTGTAAATTCCTACATGGTATCAGAGCTATTTGAGGGCCACGTCCATTGGTGATCCAAATCTGAAGTCGGTAGAACTGCATCCGACTGTCGTTTCCTAGATCTACTGTTTCTGACTACTTTCGGGCTTAGATGACTGCTCTATTGTGTTAGGAGCATCTATTCTAGTGAGTAACTCCTTTCGTTTCATGCGAAACGGTTTCTGGTAGACCTAGCTACGTCATTTTTAAGATCTGGAGGTATACAATGTTTATTTGCAATTTACAGTTATTTTCTCTCTGTTTATTTCTGTTTCGGTTTATTTAGCTTTTTTTTTTTTTTTTATTACCGAATCTATACCTTTCATTTCTACGTATGCTCTTTGCCCCATGACTCTATGCAATCTGGGCAAATGAGAAATAGAAGGGAAGGATTTTTCTCATGCGTATGCTCTTTTCCGCTGCGCCTTAGTGTGATCTCGAAAAATCAAAAACATTGAGGAAAATATTTAGTTTCCGGCTAAAGCTATGACAAATTTCGGTTTTTTTGTATGTCCATGTTGGTTTTGTGTTTTTTGTTTTGTAGGGAAAAATAACTTTATGAAAGTAAGCACACAGCCCAAAGCTACAACGACTTAAAAAAAAAAAAAAAAAAACCCTTCTTCTTTTCCAAAAATTACTAAACTTTTAGTTTAGTTCACTTGGTCCAAAGCTACTTTATGAGAGTAGAGGTCTTGAGTTCAAGTCTTTTTTTGGTTGAGATAATTATATTAAGTTTTGAAAGGGGGCGGACATTTTTAACATTATCATTCATTTCCGCACATTCCCGCACTTCGTCGGCGTCTTCATCAAATTTTTTTCAAAAAGCCATAACTTCTTCATCCGCGAGCCGTTTTCAGAGCCTTTTTTTTCTAACCAGCCTAATTTTTTGAGATCTTTCCATTGGAACACTTAGTTTTAGCATCTATAGCTTCAGTTTCTGTGAAAATGGAAAGTCCATTCCAAGTTATTCTTGACAACATCAACTACTTCCAATGGTGGTCCTACATTGTGGATTTACTTAGAAGTAAAGGTCTCTCTAGAATAGCCTCAGGCCAAGAAACCAAACCGAAAGATGAAGATAAGGTAGCTAAATGGAAAAATCGGCAAGATCAAGCACGAGGGTTGATAGGGATGTCTATTTCTCCAAATCTTAGATTCCATATTGCAGAACTTGATACTCCTGAGGAAGCAATGAAACAGATCACTAAAATTTTCGGAATTAAAAATGAACTTAAATCCCATCAACTCGAAAATGAGTTTCTTACATTGGACCCCAATAATTTTTCTTGCATTAAAGATTTTTGTCCAAGTTCAAGACCCTTAGACCTCTCTTGGAAGGTGTTAAGGTTATGAAAGAAGATAGTAGCCTTATCTATTCCATTCTTACTAAGTTGGGACCAGCCTATTCTGTGTTTGTTTCCACCTTCCATTCTACAAGAGAAGCCTTCATTTCTCAAGGACAAGCCTACAAGTCCCCTTCCTTTGATTCCTTCTCTGATTCTTTAATAAGAGAACAAGAAAAACTCTAACACCTTGGCCTTCTTAATCTTGGAAACTCTTCTAAGAAAGCGTTAGCCGCCCAGCAGCAACCAAATTCAAAGAATCCTAAGAATTTGTATCCTAAAAAGAACGGTCCTAAACCAAACAAGGGTCCTAAGCAATTTCAGCCTCAAAATGAAAAATCATTTCAACAAAATGATAAGACAAATAAAAACAAAGGGAAGAAGACTGATAGACATTGCAACTTTTGTAATTGAGATGGCCACTTAGAATCCAAATGCTTTAAGAAGATGGAAGCCTTGGAAGTAGTAATGAAGAAGCATAACATCCATTTGGAGCTTCAACTTCAACTTCATCTTCAAGAATAACACTTTCTGCATGTGGTTGTCAAGCATCTCAGTCTGGCTATGCACTAAATGTATCTTCTTCTTCTCATTCTCATGAGTGGCTCATTGATTTTGGAGCTTCTTATCACATGGCCAAAAACAAAACCATGTTTTCTTCTTTAAATGATTGTAACACCAAAAATATATATGTTGGTGATGATAGATCTCTTAGTGTTGTAGGGACTGGAACTGTTCATATAGACAATGGTCAATTTAATGATGTATTATGTGTTCCAACCTTATCCTACAACCTTCTATATGTATATCAGATAACTCATTCAGGTGAAGGTAAAATCGTTGAATTTTCACCTCACGATGTTGTAATTAAGGACCTAAGAGATCCTAGACAGATTTTAGCTACTGGCATTGCTGATGATTCTACAAGGTTGTATAAGTTTCACAACTTTGGGTCATCAAATCTTCCCTTGGTATTTGTTTCTCATAACGATGAAGTGAGCAAACTTTGGCATGAGCGATTTGGTCACTTAAACTATCGTTCCCTACAGAATCTATGTAAATAAAATATGGTGATAGGTCTTCCAACGGTATCTTGCAAAGATGGTGTTTGTTTCAGATGTGTACCCGGAAAACATCATTGGGATAGTTTTGAAAAACGTGCCTCTTGGCATGCCTCAGCCCCTTTATAGCTTGTGCATAGTGATTTATGTGGTCCACTTCTAGTTGTTTCATTCTCTAGCTACAAGTATTTCTTAACTTTCATTGATGATTTCTCCAGATGCACTTGGGTATACTTCTTAAAACTCCAGAGTGAAGTATTTAACATGTTCTTGGCCTTTAAGGCCTTTGTAGAAAAACAATCTGGACATCAAATTCTTAAGCTAAGATCTGATAATGGCGGAGAATATGTTAACAACAAATTTGTCAACTTTTGCACTGAGAATGGAATTCAAATGCAACATATTGTTCCATATACTCCACAACAAAATGGTGTAGCTAAAAGGAAGAATCGCACCTTAAAGGAAATGGCTAATTGTATGCTTCAATCTAAAGGACTTGGTCTTAATTTTTGGGCAGAAGCAATTAACTGTGCAAATTACATAATAAATCGCACTCCTACTAAGGTTTTAAAGAATATCACTCCAGAAGAAGCATGGAGCTCAATTAAACCAGATGTAAGTCACTTTCATGTTTTTGGAAGTGAAGCATGGGCCCATATTCCAGATGAGAAGCATAAAGCTTTAGAACCTAAGAGTGAAAAATGTATTTTTATTGGATATTCTAAAGATGTCAAAGGATATAGACTTATTCCACTTAAGTCCAAAAATGTTATCATTAGAAGAGATGTAAAATTTGCTGAAAATATATTGGCCTACGAGCCTAGTTCGGCAGATGTGCCACCTCTCCCTATCTCTTCTACTTTTGAAAATATTCCTTCTTCAGGTGATGAAAGCGAGGATGACAATCCTCCCCCACCTTCTCAGGATCCTCCTTCAGCTCCTCAGCTTCCAAGATGGGTCCGTGCTACTTGGGATGCAGCAAGTGATCTTGCCAGTGATCCTACAGATCAGCGACGTACACGTTCTCAGTTTAATAGAGCCTCTTCTTTACTGGCTCAAGCTTCAGTGAATTATGATCCTGACACCTTTACAGAAGCTTTAGGCCATCCATATTGGGAAGCAGTTATGAATGAAGAATATCATTCATTATTGGGAAATGATACATCGGATCTTGTTCCTCTACCAAAGGGACAAAAACTTGTTAGATGCAAATGGGTTTACAAAACCAAGTATGGACTAGATGGGAAAGTTGATAAACATAAAGCTCGTCTTGTTGCTCAGGGTTTTTCACAAGTTGAAGGCATTGACTACACTGAAACCTTCTCCCCTGTTGCCAAAATGAACTCTATCCGCCTTGTTCTTTCCCTTGCTGCTTCTTTCAAATGGGAAGTCCACCAGATGGATGTTAAATATGCCTTCTTGCATGGGGACTTGCATGAAGAAATCTATATGGAACAACCTATTGGCTTTATACAAACAGAATCTAGCCTTGTATGTCGGCTTAAGAAATATCTTTATGGTCTCAAGCAAGCTCCTCGAGCTTGGTATGCCAAAATGGATAGCTTTCTTTTAGAAACTGGCTTTTCTAGGTGTCATTCTGACAATACTGTCTACACCAAGAAAGTGGGCAAGTCTCTTATTATTCTTGTTCTTTATGTTGATGATCTTATCCTGACTGGTAGTGATCGCAACCTTATAAACAATGTGAAGTCTAGCCTTAAAAGGAAGTTTGAAATGATAGACTTAGGACACTTACATTATTTTCTTGGTCTTCAAGCCTTGCAATCTAAGGAAGGTATTTCCCTTTCCTAGTCCAAGTATGCCTATGATATTCTACGCCATTTTCACATGGAAGACTATAAGCCAACCCCTTCTCCCTTTCATTTTGGAGTCAAACTCTCAGTCACTTGTACTTCTCCTGAAGTTGATGCTACCTTATACCGTCAACTTGTAGGAAAACTTTTGTATCTAACCCATACTTGTCCTGACCTTTCCTTTGTTGTTGGCATTGTTGCGCAGTTTATGGAAAACCCACATGAAAGTCATTGGAAAACAACCAAAAGAATACTTCGTTATGTTCGAGGTACAGTTTAGTTTGGGATTCATTACAGTGCCAAAGCATCTCCTCTATTGGTTGGTTTCACTGATTTCGATTGGGCTGGTGACCCTGATGATTGGAAGTCTACTGCAGGTTATGTGTTCACTCTTGGTTCAAGACCTATTACATGGGCTTGCAAGAAACAAGGTGCCATTTCTCTTTCTTCAGTAGAAGTAGAGTATCATGGTGCCGTAGAAGCTAGTAAGGAATCCTTGTGACTTTGTCAGATCCTGTCAGAGTTTGGATTTCAGCAGCAACATCCGACTACACTTTGGTGTGATAATCAAAGTGCCATTCAACTATGCAAAGATCAAGTCCAACATCAGTGTAGCAAACACATTGAACTGCACATGCACTTCATCAGAAAGCTCATTCACAACCATGTTCTTGAAGTGCAATATTGTTCAACAGATGATCAAGTTGCAGACATCTTTACAAAGGCTCTCATAGAGGCGAAGTTCACTAAACTTCGATTTATGGTTGGAGTTCAGGAAGTTGTCACTAAGGGGGGATAGGCTCTAGTGCCTCCTTCCTTCTCCTATTGTGTCATATTTGTAAATCCTTCAATCCTGTCCCAAGTTGTTCTTAAGGGGGGATGTTAGGATATTCCGACACAGAGGAAATAGTTAAGTATAACTTGGTCTAGTATAGAGTTAGGTAAAGTGTGTTTCTTCACTATGTATATTTTGTAACTTATAATCCGACAGTCATGATATGTAGTGATCCAACGATTCATTCTCTCCTCAGTATTACCAATACTTGATTTGTGGCTTAACACCCGATTGGTCCATGATCTCTATTTAAAGAGCATGGAGGGTCATTTGTAGGGTAACCGTTCATGAGAGAAGCTTATGTAAATTTTCATTCTTTTATTAATATATTTCCTGAAGTGGCTACATTGGCTCAGGCCATGGAATGTTTCCCTCTTTGAGGGTTTTAACCACGTCAAAATACTGGTGTATTGATCTGTGATCTGTTTGTGAGCTGTGTCCTTTGATGTTCTGTCTGAGGAACTTACCCTGTAAATTCCTACAACTTACTTGTAGATTCAATATTCTTTGAATCCTTTGAGTTATGATAAACAACTTGGCCATTTGACATTGGTGAATAGTATTATTGTTGTGACTCATGATCCTCAATATTATTTGATGAATTGTATGCTTCATTCTTCATAGAATGTCTCTTAACATCACAAATAGTTTAAGTGCCTTATCCCAACTGTAATGTATCCCATATCTCTTTGGAAGTTGCATAACAAACCACTTTTTCGAGATATTTCTTACATAATCATTTCAATATTTTCTCCTTATCTTGAGCATTAAATTCATTGTCATTTATTCCATTCTCTATAGATAACCATATATCAATGTCAAGAGCTTATAAGTAGATTTTCATTCTTACTTTCCAAGTGGTATAATTTGACCCATTCAAAAATGGAACTCCATATGAGGTAATCCAATGCTAGTTCATCATGTTATTTGATATTCCTTCTAACTATTATATTAATCCTGAAGGAACCTCCCCATGATAATTATTAGAAACCAAGATAATACTTAGAGGGGGGGAGGGTGAATTAGTATTGTGATCAAATTATATAACTAATTCCAATTTTAGCTTTTTCAATCTATTTAATAATGATTATGATGCATATTTTATGAAGGAAAAAAATGAACTATATATATAAATAGAAACATAGAGATATAATGAAAAAATAACTTCAATTCATTAACAACAAATTACTGAAAATTGTTTACATGCGGAATGAAAATAAACTAGCTTAGGTGATGGTAGGTTATCTCCGTGAAGAGATGTGGCAACTACATGCCTTCTCAAATATATCACAATGAGGATCGAAGGAATATTTATTATTGAGAAACAATGGAAAACCCTAAAAATCCAAAACCTAACACTAGGATATGAAGCACAAAATGTTTGTGGGCCTCATTAGGGTAAATTGGTAAAACAACTTCACGGGATTGTAACCTATGCATACGATCTTTTTTTGACTCGTACAATACCTCATTATAAATATATATTCAAGGAATACAACTTTGGATTACAAACACATTTCGAAGGTAATGGATTTGCCTATTTTTAGAAAAAAAGAAATCTCATTTAGGGCCTCAAAATGACTCCGGAAATTCAGGACCTGAAAAAGTACCAAAAATAGTAAATTGTGCTACAAATAAAGAAAATGAAAGGAACAATGGTGGTGGTCCAATAGGAATAGGCTAGTGGCCACCAATATCCACCTAGAATAGTCCTCCCTTCTTAGGAAGTAATGGTCCCCATTATGTTTTGTTCTTGCATGATATGGGGAAACTTTTGCTAAACTTGGTCATTGGTGGCCCACTTTCCTTAGTGCAGGAGTTGGCCATCTTTGACAACCCAATAAAATGGGATATTCTACTAGAATTTTTTCTTGATATGTGTGTCCATGATCTAATCAGTTGTGGTATGTTCCATGCAGTCTAGGTTTAGCATTATTGGTGTTAGTTGTTCTGCAATTTGTTATGTGTTCAGTAATGGTGGAAAGTATGGCCGAAGGTATTCCACATCAAACAATGGGTGCAGGCCAAGGAATGGGGCAATACAAAGCTTAAATAATTCTCTCTGACTTCCTTGGTGATGGTCTAAGGCCCATAGAAGAGTGGTATGATCTTCCTATGGGCTCCAGTAAGGCATTCTTTCTGCAAATGAAACCAAAATTTGTCATCCACCTGAAACTTATGTGGCACCCAATGTTGATCATGTCACTGGTTGTACTTGCAATTAGATTTATACAATATGTCATGCACCTGTAGGAATATGTGTTGGATGCATTCAGTAAAATAGGTTACTTTATCAACGTTAGACTATACATGTGTGTATTATATTTGTGTAATCACATGAGGCATGGAAACATTAATCAGAAACAATGGTTGAAAACCAAGACCCACATGAAAAGGACTACGGGAAGTTGAGTTTTCGAGAGCTTGGTTATAATTTTGTTACAGATAAGAAAATCTCTCGTCCCAAGTTCATGGATGCTAGGAGTTCTATATGCATAGTGTGGGCACTATCATCCTATTGATGACCTATGTCTGGCCATGACTTTTGGGATGGAATGCAGTCGTTTTGGTGATCTTGGCATCCAATAATATCCATAGGTTCAACCAAAATGTGCTCGAGAGCCTGCTATGTCGATATGATATAATGGTTTGCGCAATTCAAAAATGTACCCATATTCGTTCAAAGAAGAGTTTGGCAGTGTCCTCTGTTGTGATACTCTTCTTGCAAGCCAACAATATAGCCATATTAGAAAATATGTCCACGCCCAAAATACAGAGTCATTACTATGCTTGGTAGACAAGAGGCTCTATAGATAGTAAATGGAGATAGATTCCCAACGTCAGCTGGGAGTAGGTAGAGGAGTTTACAAACCTTGCTTCTTTATGGTTATCCTCACGATGGCATAGGATGTGCAGGGTATGATATGTCTGCCAACGTCCTGTTAGAGTTTTGGCCAATAAAAATACTTATGTAGTATGGCCACAAATCTCTCCACACCAAATTGTCCTCCGACCTCACTGTACCATGCTTCTGAAATTAGCATGGCATGCTCAATTGAAGGAGAACAAAGGTGGCCCAAGTAGCATAATAATGCATCTTGGAGATGGAAATATGGAACTTTGTTTCCATCCACTATCATCTAGTATGTGGTGGTGAAATTTGGATCATTTTTGTACAATTGTGGCAATTCAGAGGTCTCATGGCCACAGGTGTTGAGAATAATAGTTCATGCTACAACTAGGGGCCGACTGAGGTAATCTACAAGATGATTTGTTCTTCCCTTTTTGTGTTTATTATTCATGTGGAATTGTTGCAGATATGTAGACCACTTATGATGTCGATTTTTCTGTAACTTCCCTTGTGTCTAGATAAACTAAAGAAGTCGGCGATATGCGTGGATGACCATCTCCTTTCCTAGAATGTAATGTTTCCATTGTTGGCATGCCTGCAAGATATAGTACATCTCTTTATCATAGGTGGGTTATTTCCAAATTGTATTGGAAAGTGTCTCAGTTTGGTAGGCCACCATATGCCACTGTCTGGTGATAATTGCACAAATATCATAGTCAAAGGCATTATCTCAATTTCAAATGGTTTTTCTAGGTCTAGAAATGTGAGTACAAGTGAAGAGGAGAGGCAATGTTTCAGCTGAACGAATGCCTTATGTTGGGACTTAGACCAAAAAAAAAATTATTTTTCTCTCCCCTTGGTAACATGACTCAGAGGCTCAGTGATATGAGAGAATCCCGACACAAACCTCTGATAAAAATTGGCAAGGACCAAAACGTTGTGAAGCTCTTAGAGTGGACCAGGCTAGCCAATCCCAAATTGATTGGATCTTATTCAATTCTACATGCACGCCTAGTTCATCAATGATGTAGCCCAGATATTAGACCTGGACCATGTAAAATGTTCATTTCTCCAAGTTGGCACATAGTTTATGTTTCCATAGGGTTTGAAGGACTTTCCAAATGTGTTTTAGGTGCTCTTCCCAACCCCTGCTGAAGATTAGGATGTCATCTAGATATAGAACCATGAACAAGTTGGTGAAGGGGTGCAAGATGCCAACCATTAGTTTCATAAAAGTTACAAGGGGATTTTTTCAACCTGAAAGGCATGAAAAACTATTCGAAAAGGCCTTCCTTGAAGTTGAAGGCAGTCTTCCATACATTTTTGTGTTCTATTGGCACCTTATGATAGCTAGATGATGGACCCCATAATTGTCCATTTTATTAGGCCCATTTTATTATCTATAGACACTTAAAACATATATTTGACCCGTTTAATTTGACATCATAGAGTTAATTCATAGTATTAATGGGTCCTTAGGAATTTGGTTTATCCTTGCTTATTATGTGCCTAATAGTATTTATTTTTATAGAATATTGAGTAAATTATGAATGAGCTAATATAAGGAATTTATCCCTACTACAAGATGGAATAAGATTGGATAATAAATGAACAAGAATTATGGAATTACTGAAAACTTTTTGGAGCTCTAATGATTAAGAAAATCTCAGATTGTGCTCACTATTGTTTAATGCAAATTCCTAGTTTTGGGAGCTAGATCGACTTTTTAAGGGATTTTGGAGGGTAAAGCTACCTCCTTTCAAGAAGAATGATTCCTCATCACTTTGTATAAGTAGAAATTCGAGTTTTCCTCTAGAGGCATGTATTTCATAGTCTTCTTGTGGAGAAAATGTGTTATTTAGCAACTCCACTTTCATTTCTAATAGGGATGTACATGGATTGATTCAAATAATGAAATTTGGTGCCATTTTAAGCTTCTAATGCTTGTCTTCCTTCATATGAATTTGAGTAACCTTCGGTGTGGCCATCACAGGAGCCTCAAAGCACTTTTGTGCAATTTATTGATCTTCTTTGAATGCTTTCACTTATATCTCTTATTTCTACATTTACTATTCATGCTTCTTTTATTGTAGGTCATATTGGTTGAATGATTGAAGTGATTTTTTTTCAGGTTATTTACTAAGTCACAAGAATTATTCAACCTTAAGTAACATCTTTTAAAATTCATATTCATCACTGAGATACTCAAGTTCGTTTGCTGGTTCACAAATCTAGAATTTCTAGAAGTCTCTTGTAGAAAAATAGTGGTAATTTTATGTTATTTCTTAGAACATGCTAATGAGCTTCATTTGAGTTCATTAGACTTGTATTCCGTCATAAAAAAATTCAAGTTAATAAAAATATTTACCCCATATAATTTTCACTTGATTAGGGTATGCATTTGGTAGGTTAACTAACTCACTAATTCTTGAATTTTTGGTTTTTAGAGTAGTAATGTTCTGCTATTTTTTGGCACATGTTAACAAGGGAATTTTTGAGTGATTCCACTTCTAATGGAGTCCTAGGAAGTCCTAATTCATTAAAATATAATTTTCAATTGATTTTCTTCGGAATTTAGCATGTTACCTTGAGGAGTGGAAGTCTTGTAACAGTCCTGTCACAGTGTTGTAGCACTCCTATAACAATCTTGTAGCATGTGTAAACTTGACCATATTTGATCCAAAAGCTTTGTTTTTTCCTCTTAGATCTTAACAATAACCCTAGGCCCTAAAACCATGATTGTTTAATGACCTCTTAGGGCATTCCCTTTTACCCCTACAACACATCTCAACAATTTGGCTTAGTGGATGAATTTATGAATTGTATAACACAATAATCATTTCCACATGAAGTATTTAATGAAATATGTCAATGGATATAATCTCTTTCGAATGAGGTGATTGATTACATTCTCTTTCCCTCATGAAATATAGATTAGTTTTATTTAATTATTCTTAAGCTAGGGTTTCTATTCCAAGCCCTATTATTTCCATTCCATAGACAAGGTTTCCTTTCAATGCAACATTTACATTTTGCAAGTAGCTTAATAGTTAAATATTTGCAAGTAGTATAGCCTTTACATTTTTGCAATTATGGTTAGCAATTAAATTTGTGCAAGAATCATTTCCATTTCTTGCAAATAGAGTAGCATTTTCATTTATACAATTAGTTTAGGCTTTGATTTTATGACATTCACTTCATTGCATCATATCAATGAAAGAAGGACACATTTTATGTTGCACATATAATGCCGACACCTCTTAAGTTTGTACGAACCCCAGGTTGATAATTTAAGTTGAGATCCTTCAGAGTTGAAATATCCTTGATGCAATACCAGGGCTGACCACCATAATTCAAGTTGATCTTGCTGAAATACTTGGCCCACTTGAGCTGGTTAAGAAGGGCATCAATCCATGGAATTGGATACCTGTTCTTGAAAATGATTTTTTTAGTGCCCAATATTCAATGCAAAGTCTCCAGGTTCCATCTTTCTTCTATACAAGTACAATCACACTCTTAGAGGGTGATGAACTTGGTCTAATGTACCCTTTTTGTAACAAATCCTAGATCTTTCACTTGATTTCATCATTTTCCATAATGGAGTAGCCATATATCGGCCCATTGGGTAGAGGTGCTTCAGGAGTCAGATCAATCAAATGGTTGACCCGACAGTGCAACGGTACCCATGCGGGTGACAAAGACCTTATCCACCTACTTCTTCTATGTGGGATATCCCTTCATGGAGGCCAGTGATGCAACCACTATCTTCCCCTTGCTTCGAGAGAAAATCATAAAGAAAAAAAGATCCCACTTTGGTAGATGATCTTACTGCATTTCTTAGCAGAGGTCAAAGAGATGACGGTAGCTAGGGCTACCTCCAGTATCCTGTATAAATTATTTCCAAAAGTACTAATGATAGTGCGAGGATTGGAATCATACATAGCATGACACTTTCACAAGTATGGTTGGACAAATAAAATATCACAAACTTGAATAGGATAAACTTCACATTGTACCTCATCCATGAAGGGCTTTATGTTGTAACGAAGGCAACACTATTGGCTAACACAGAGACCTCGTCCTTGGTGAAGCCACCTAATGGTGTACAATTATAGGTGTAGTGTGGTCGGTAGGCCCAACCTCTTCATGACCTTTGCTGAAAAGAGGTTATTTTTTCTCCTACTATCAAAAATGAACTACAATAGAGAATCCTTCAACCACATATTTGAGTGGAAGAGATGTTTCCCCTCCTCTGGATCTTTGGGATCAATCTTTTATACATTGGTGGTGTAAATGGTGGCACTCGGTGCTACGTCAATACTCTACTTCCCCTTGTCATTCCCCTTATAAAGTTTTGTCTTGTAATCAAAAAATGCATCGGACTCTGAAGCCTCCAACTTGGCCACCAATGACTTCTTGGAGCAACACACACCACTTTCTCATCTCCTTCTTCATATATGTGGTGCCATTTTTTGATTGTACCTTTAATGAGATATATTGGGCTCCTCCACCTTGTCTATGCCCTTTGTTTTGTAGTTTGTGGGTGCTCTTTCCCTGCTTTTGATTCACAGATCCAAAGTCATGCTTCTTCTATTTAATTTTTTTTTTTAATCTTGGCAGAATATCGATATGCTACACCAAGCGAGGAGATGTTAAGGATATCCATTTGAATGTATTTGTGCATATAACCATGGTACTTGAGCACCAAATGTAACTTAAAGTCTTTGATACCAAACTTTATGCATGGAGTATGAAAATTATTTTTGAACTCATGCACATCTTGGTTCCTTTACTGTCATAGTGTGGTCCACTATATTTACTTGTCCTCATAGCTCCCTATCGAATAATATTGTTCCTTGAAAGTGTCTTGAAATTTTTCCAAGAGGGGGCATCAGTAAATAGAGAGAGATCCTTGGCCCTTTTCTAACAGTAGGTTTCCCACCATTCCTTGACATGGGGGACAACCTTAAGTAGTGTAAAAGTAGTCTTCTCCCTATTGGAGAAAATATGGACCAAAATATAACCTTCCAACAAATTCAACCATTTATCAACAAAATATACATCCTTTTGACAATTTGATAGGATCCCTTTCTCCCTCTTCCTTATTTTATTACACCATGGGAGTTTCTTGGTGTTGGTGGGGACGGTCTTGCAAATGCTCAACCAGTTCAAGACCCAACTCCTTGTACCATGACCTTGTTGGGGACATGCACGAAAAAAATAGAGAAGATAAGACCTCTCTGATACCACTGATCCAATCTCTATGAAGGAACAAAATGAATAGATATAAATAGAAACATAGATATACAACAAAAAAAAACTTCAATTTAATAATAACAAAGTACTGAAAATTGTTTACATGTCGAACAGAAATAAACTAGCTCAAGAGATGGTAGCTTACCTTTCAGAAGAGATGTGGTGGCTACTTGCCTTTTAAGTTGTGTTACAATGAGCCTTAAAGGCCTATATATTATTGAGAAATAATGGAAAAACATAAACATCCAAAAACCTAACCCTAGGAGATGAAGCACCAAACATTTTTGGACCCCATGTGCATAAATTGGCAGATCAACCTCCTCTGGTCGTAACTTTGGCAGACGATCTTTGCTTGATGTGTAGGACACCTCATTAGAAATATCTATCTCAAGACTACAACTTTCGATTGAAAACCCATGTTGTAGTTTATGGGTTTTCCCGTTTTCCAAAAAACATCATTTAGGGACTCAAAATAGTTTCAGAAGTTCATAACCCAAAAAACTAGAAAAAATAGTAAATTGTGCTACAATTAATGGAAACTGAAATAAACAATGGTGGGGGTCCAAGTGGAATAGGTGGGTGGCCACCAATATTCACTTGGATCACATTCATGTACGTAACATCTATCAACGTATGAAACATATAACAATACTATCATTAACATACACATATGCAACATGTAAAGACACCATTCTCCCTCATTCCTTTGGTAAAGGAAGTCTACAACTCGTTGTTACAATATGTTTTCTAGCATCAACTAGAGGGGATAACCCACTCCTTGATTTATCAACAACTACTGAAACGAGCTCTAATCCCTCATTTGTTTTGCTAGCACCCACTCCCTCTTTGTACACATCTGATCAACTTAGAAGAAGAACCCACTTCTTGATTTTGCAAGCACCTACTTATAGAGCCACCATCCTCCAAAGGGGAAAAGGACATTTTTTTGTGGTTATTTGTTTACATCCTTGAGAAATTCCTCATTGAGGTTGTAACAACTTGCTTCTTTTTATTTGTGCTAGTTGTTTCTTCTTCTCTAGACACCTGGGGGAATAATTTCTTTCTTCACCACAACTAAAACATGTGAGGGGAAATTTACCTTTTTATTAATGATATTCTTATTGTTGAGGTGTTTCTTTACTTGAATCACCCTAAAATGTAGTCCAAGCAAGAGGGGGACTTTAACTACTTCGAATCTCATCCAAAGATTCATAAATATTTTCATTCTTTTGATATTGAGATAGTTGGTCCTTAAAACAATGATATGTACTTCCAATTTCTGATTTGTGTTTGTAACCCTATATATATATTCAAAATATGATATAAGAAACCTTCTAAAGTATATAGTCTCATTGAAATCTTTTAATTTTGTAGAAGAGCTTTTATATTCACAACTAGTGTTTATTTCACTATTAGCTTCTTCAATATCTTGTTTCCTTTCTGAGTCTATGGATTATATTGTAGACACATGAGATATTCTATCTTCCTATCTACCATAGGTGCACCAATCATCTTCTAGAGAAATATCTATATTTGATATTTCTATCAAAGAAGTTCCTTCTTTACCACTACTAGATGAAGAACTATATCTTAAATCATAAATTGATTGTGAGCATATAAATGATATATGGCCTATTCTTCTACGATGAAAATAAAATAGAAACTTACTTGTAGATTTCATTTACTTTGAATCCTCTCAATGATGATAAAAAACTTGGCCATTTGACATTAGTGAATCCTCTTCTTGTTCTAACTCATGATCCTTGATATTCTTTTAACAATTGTGTGCTCCATTCTTTAGAGAAGGTCTCTTGATATCAAAAATAATTTGAGTGTCTTATCACAACAAAAGCTTATCCCATATCTCTTTGGTAGTCTCATAACATACCAATTTTTCAAGATCTGTCTTAGACAATCCTTTCAAGATTTACCCTTAACTTGTGCATTAAATTCATTGTCATTTATTCCATTCTCTACAGATAACCATATATCAAAGTGAAGATATGGTAAATAGATTTTCATTCTTACCTTCCAAGTTGTATAATTTGATCCATTCAAAAATGGAAATCCATATGAGGTAATCCAATCTTCTTTCTTCATGTTATTTGATATTGCTTCTAAATATTAGACTAATCCTAAAGGAACCTTTCTCTTATAATTGTTAGAAATTAGGACAATACTTTGGGGGGGGTGAATCAGTATTGTGACCATATTATACATTTAATGCTAATTTAATATTTAGAAGTCATTCATGTAATTTGCATATATTAAAATATGAAAAACATAACAATACTATCATTATCATACACATATGCAACATGTAAAAACACAAATCTTATTTATTCCTTTAGCAAATGAAAGCTACAACTTGTTGTTACAATATGTTTTCTAGAATCAACTAGAGGGGAGCACCCACTCCCTAATTTATTAACGTCTACTGAAAGGAGCTTCGACCCCTATTTTTTTTTGCTAGCACCGACTAGTAGGAAGCACCCACTCCCTATTTGTAGGCATTTGATTAGATTACAAGAAGAACCCACTTCTTGATTTTGAAAACATGCACTTGTAGAGGCACTGATACCCAAGATATTCTTCAGACATCTACTTAGAAGAAATTTTTGACTCCTTGATTTCTAAGCACCCACTTGTTGTCCATGTTGTGTTGAAATAATGAGAGGGGGGTGAATCAATATTTCATTCAATTGCTATAATTAATGCCACTTAATATCTTTCACAATTACAACCAAAAAGTAAATAATAAGAATTTTATTAAGAATAGATGAGAACATTGATCCTTTTTTTACAATAGATTGAGTATAATAATGTTAAGGGATCCAAGCGTTCAATCAACTAGGCTCCAACCAGTTGCCAAGCTCCAACTTGGGGTTTACGAGGCTCCAATCTCTAGGGCTCTAGACCTATCTTCCTCAAGGCTCCAACCTTGTTTTTTAGAGGCTCTAAGCCTTCAATGTTTAAAAAATAAAATGTATGAATGACTTACTTCAATAATCAAATAACTATTCCACAAGACTACACCAGACTTCCAACTTTTCCACTATCCAAGGTATGAAAAGGAGTGTTCAAAACTTTAAGTTATTAGCTTGTTCAAGCCTCCAAGTTCATCACTTTTCTAGGCTCTAGGTTATTCACTGCTCAAATATCCAACCTTATCATTGCTCAAGCCTTCAAATTGTTCACACCTCCAATATTTATCACTATTAAAAATGTGACCATCTTTGATGTGAGTTCCCACAAAAGGTTGTTTATAGACTTGTCCACAAATCTGAGCACTTTGACAAGTGACTATAACTATGACCCTCAAGCTTACATGGATTCACAATTCTGAGCTTTTAATCATAATCCAAACTTCATAAAATAGAGTTACCAAGATACAAATAATTCCTTATAGATCTACAATGTAAGAGTGTCTGTTCTGCAATATTAGGCTACAAGTCCGAGGTATATGTTTCTTCCACAGTTAGACTACCTGAGATACAACAACAATAAGTCCCAGCTGTTATATAGGTCCGAGGCATATTTTTCTTCCAGAGTCAAGCTGCCAAGGCATAATAGCAACAAGTCCTAGTTTATACATATTTGAGCCTTCGAAGAGGTATGTAACCTAAGTCTAGGCCTCCTCCATAGGTATGTCCACAAATTTGTTACATATTCGAGATTTTCTTACCATAGGTCTAAGCCATGGGCGGTTGTCCAAGCTTACATTGTTGGCAGTCTTTTGTAGTCTGAGTTTCTTGTTCAATCTCCAACACATAATTAACCCAAACAATAAATTTTGAAGTCTTCCTTGACCACCTTGGTTCACGAGATGTGAACACTTCACCGTTATGTCTTCTTGTGATTTTCCTCATCGAATTGTATGATGGGAATGATGAGTTCAAACTTGTATTTATACTAGTTTTGGTCTTCAGTGAACAAAAACGTCCCTTTAAGGTAAGGCCAACCTACACAAGTAGGCGCATCTCGACTAGGTTCTGAAATGATCATTTTCCAACTTGTAGATTCATTTTCTCTCAATCTAAGAGGAGTTAGAAGGAAATTAAGGGATCATTGGAAAGGGGTAAATGTCCTCTACAAGCTGGTGCCAATTTCATCCTTAAATGAGGTCATTTTTCCATCAAGATATTTATATTTGTGAAGTTTCGTCATTATTTTATTCATGACAATTTTTAGGGGTTCACCGTATGCTAGTGATTCTTCTTTAGGTCTCCAAGTGTGATCTTCATTTAGAGCATATTCGACAAGGCTAGGGCTTCAAAAATCATCCATGCGTCATTATCTTCATTAATTTTCATATCGACATCAATGACAATTTTGACCAACAATCTCCCCCTTTGTCATTCATGGCAATATTCTCTCATCTTCCAACATTTTCTCCCTCTTTGACATCAATGGAAAATAGGGTGTTCAAGTACTCTTCCTATCAAGATTCTTCTTTTCATGTTGTGCCCCCTTTCATGGTGCTTCTACCCATGTGAATGTGTTGTCTTAATGTGATGCAAGAGCAATGACCCCCATCTTTTGGCGAAGATATTGAAACGCTTCTCATGGTAGGGGTTTTGTGAAAATATCTACAAGTTGTTCCTTTTTATTAACATATTCTAGTATGACATTCTATTTTGCAACTTGTTCTCAAAGAAAATGGTATTTGATTGGAATATGTTTCTTCTTCAAGTGCATTACCAGATTGTTTGAAACACTGATGGAACTAGTGTTGTAACAATAAATAGTGGCAAGTTAATTCATTTCTATGTTAACATATTTCAAATCTTATTTCATCCACAATATTTGAGTAGAAAAATTTGTAGTAGCTATGTATTCGGCTTCAGTTATGGACAGAGATATAGACGATTTTTTTTGCTAAGCCAAGATACAGGCCAGTCTCCCATGAAGAATGCATTTCCACTATTACTTTTATGATCATCTATTCTTCTAGCCCAATTAGCATCAGTGTAAGTTGTCAAAGAAAGAGTTGCGCTTTTGGGATACCATGGGCCAAAATTAGGAGTACCTTTCAAATACCTGAGAATTCTTTTAACAACCATCAAATGGGATTCCTTAGGAGCTGGTTGAAATCTTTCCACCATTCACTTTCATAATATCAAGTCATGAAGAAGTTAAGTATAGAACAAATCCAATTATTTATTTGTAAAGAGTTTCATCTACTGAAGGGGATTCATCATCTTTTCTTAATTTGTAATCTGTAGTCATCAGTGTTCTCATGAAAACACATTCATTAAGATATTTTGTTTCGGATATGAAGAAACCTTATTTAGTTTGAATTACTTGTATTCCAATAAAGTAAGACAGCTTGCCAATCATAGACATTTCAAATTCCTTAGACATGTCTTGAGAAAATTTATGATTCATCTCATCATTATTACTAGAAAAAATCAGATCATCAACATATACAAGGGTGATTATTAATTTATCCTTGTCTATATTCATGTAGAGATTACTTCAAACCAGCCCCTTTTTGAACCCTTGTTGTTGTAGATAATGATCCAATCTTGTGCGCCAAGATGCAGGAGCTTGTTTTAATACATATAACATATTTTATAATTTACAAATGAAATATTTTCCTTCTGCTAGATCAAAACCTTCCAGTTGTTCCATGTAATCTTCTTCCTTTAGATCATTGTTAAGAAACATTGATTTCACATCCATTTGATAAAATTTAAAACCTTTTGAACAAGAAAATTCTAAGAACATTTTATAGCTTCCAATCAAGCTATCACGGAAAACGTTTCTTCAAAGTCAATTCCTTCAATTTGTGAGTATCCTTTGCAAACAAGCCTTGCCTTATTTCTAATGATCTGTCCATCTTCATTATTTTATTTTTGAATACCCACTTGGTTCCAATAATATGTTTTTCTTTTGGACGAGGTACAGGTTCCCATGTTTCATTCTTTTTTATTTGAAACATTTCTTCTTCCATAGCTTTCACCCAATGAGGGTACTTACTCGCTTGAGCAAAGTTTTTTTCTTCTACCAAAGATAGTAAGGACACATCATCTTTTCTTGGTGTAATTGTCATCCTTCTTCGGTTTTATATTCCATCATCTACATTCCCAATAATGTGTTCTTCCGGATGGTGTTTTTGAACAAAGTTCACTTTTGATGGAGTTTGAGATGGTTCCTTTTGAATTTTTTGATCCTTTTATTCCTTTGTTTTATCTTCTTTAGATTCTTCAAGAATAGAATCTTCTTCACGGACTGCAATTTCCTTTTCTGGAAGAGCCTCATCAATGTTCACATCAATGCTTTCTATTATCTTTCATAGTAGATTATTGTAGCATTTGTATGCTTTGCTCCTTGTAGAATATCCTAGAAATATTCCTTCATCAACACGAGAATCAAACTTACCTAGTGAGTCATCATTGATCTTCATAAAGCATACACTTCCAAAAATTATAAAATATTTCATTGAAGCAGGTTTTGCTTCCCATAAATCATACAGATTCTTGTCATTATTTGTTCTTAGTTGGTCTCTACTCAAGGTATACAATACTTCCACAACTGCTTCTCTCAAAATCTTGGTTTGCAAATCAATTGCTAGTAGCATTGTTCTCGCTATTTCTTGCACAATTTTGTTTCTTCTTTCCACTACTCCATTTTGTTTGGGAGTTCTAGCTGTAGAAAGTTCTCTTTTCAATCCATGTATTTTATAGAAATCATTGAATTCCTTTGAATTAAATTCTCCTCCTCTTTATATTCTAGGACACTTTATTTTTTATTCTTTTTTATTTTCCACAAGATCTTTGAAATTATTAAAACATTCAAGAGCTTAGGATTTAAATTTTATAAATAATAGCCACATAATTCTAGTATAGTCATCTACAAATAGATAAAAGTACCTTTCTCCTTATAGAGATGGAGTTCTAGCTGGTCCACATAAATCTGGATGTATGACCTCGAAAGTCTTTAATGTTGAGAACTCCTTAGTCTTGAAGCAAGTTCTAGTTTTCTTTCCATGTTGACATGGGCCACACACAACCTATTACGGCTTTAGAATTTTTTGGAATGCCTCTTACTACAGTTGTTTTCTTAATTTTAACCAAGTTGCCAATGTTTAGATGCCCCAATCAGTTGTGCCATAACCAACTTTCATCTGGTTGACTCATATAACTTTTTTCTTCAATGAAAATGTATATTTTATTTGATGTTCTTAGTCCTTTTCCCACAAGTTCTCTGAAAGAGGATTTTATTGTCTCACAATATTTAATACCAAATATAACATTATGTCCTTGGTCACAAATTTGGCTAACGCTTAGAAGATTATGTTTGAGCCCTTCTACCAGCAATGCATTTTGGGTCTTTTCCCTTACCATTAATAAGAGAAACTATCCCTTTTCTGGAAATTTTGGCAAATCCACTTCCAAAGGATACATTTCCATCCTTTTTTTAGTGAGATAAAATTGTTTTGGTCACCTATCATGTGTCTTGAACATCCACTATCCACAAACGATTGATTTTCCTCACTTTGTGCACATAAATCTAGACCACATTTATCTAACGTGGGTTCCTCCTCTTTCAACTCTTCCCTTTTTGACATCAGTGGACAATTGTGTGCATCATGATCTAAATCATTGAATTTTAAACATACAAGATCATAGTTGGATAAGGGATGAAATGAATTATAGGTTTTTATTTGACCTTGTTATTTTGAGCCAAGCGACTTATTTTGATAATTGGTCTTATATCTCCTTGAGCTATTATCCTTATAAGTCTTGCAATTCTAGCTTGATGACCAAAATTTTCACAGTAAAAATAATAACCAAGAAAGATAGCTTGGTACCTATTTGGGTATCCTTGACTTAATGCAATATTCTTTCCTGGAGATAGATTTATTTCATTCCTTGGGTTGTTGTATGTGGATATTTGTTCTATGTGGTGATGAGCCCCAAAAATGGATAATTATATGGGCTCATTCAACCTCCTAATTTGACTTAATCCACCATTCTCATTAGTTTATTGCATGTTTTTTATTATATTTATGCTAATAGAGTGAATTGGGTTAGTCATTATGCCAACAAGTCTAATGTGTGCTTTGTGTAGCCTTTTTGGTCAATTTGGAGACAAAATTGAAGGTTTTAATGAGCACTTGGCAGCCAAATTCGTGGGAGAACGAGGGAGAGGATTTGTAGGAAGGTGTCCCCTTCATTTATGGGCCCTTACGTCGAATTCTCCACCATCATCTCGGAGTTCAAGAGCAACCAAATCAATTACCACAAGGGCAGCCAAGCAAGTCAAGTAGGACTGCTGTTAACTGCAAGTTTTGGGCAGCCGAGTCCCTAAAGTTTAGGAGGACTGTTGGGGTCCTCAATTTGTATAAATAAGAGGGCTTAGGGCCTCATTTCAGTTAGTCATTTTTGTTAGCCAGTAGTTAGTCATTTTGTATTTAGTTTGTAGTCATTTTGTAGTTCGATTTTTAGGCAGTAGATTAGCTTTGCTTTCGGCATATTTTCAAGTTCTCCTTGTGGACAGTTTTTGGAATGTAACATTTCTTTTGATCAATAAAGATGAATCCAGCTTTGCACCAGCTCTAAATTTCTCTTAGGAGGTTGTAGCTCTTGGGTTTGGTCCCATCTCAAGTGCCCAGTACCTCCTTTGTTTATTTTCATGTGTCTTTGCTACGTTCTTAGAATAAAATCTATTATTTAGATTTAAACCTTGTTTTATTATTTAGGTTGCTTTTTTTATGAGTAAAATAGTTTTTCATGTTCAGATCTAGTTGGTAGGATAATAACAGAAAAAATCTCCAAGAAAATGGTCAACAACACTCTCTGTTTCGCCTCATCCTTATTGGATCAGGGGCTGGAATTGAAGAAACAGTGCTGCCCCAACAAAAAACTAGTTTGCTTGACCATGCAATCCTTAGTGTATTGTTTCATTTGTAGAAGTTAGTTATGGGTTTAGATCTCTGAAATGTTTCTTTGCATGATTGATGTACATGGTTTTCTTTCCAAATAGAGCCATTGTTCATTCGTTTTATTGACAATTAGATTAGATTAGCTAGGACTTTGATGATTTGTAAGGCGTTGTTGATTCGGTTAAATGTACATTGTGTAGGGCATCTCTACCACTCTCTCATCCACCTAAGCTTCATCAGAGCCATCTGATCCATCTCCTAGATAGGTTCCTCATCTCACATCTGTCCTCTTGCCCATGTAACCCTACCTTCTTTCTCCATCTTTGTCTTAGCCATCTTGAAGCCAAGCCAGCCTTCTACACCCTCTCACCACTCCATCCACCAGTCCCTGGGTCACTCCAGGCCCCCATCCTACCTCCCTATCCATTCATGCATCTTCCCTCACTCACCCATCCTCCAAAATCCAATTTTTAAACATCCTGTAGAAATTTCTGAACATCCTCTAGAAATTCCTGAAACATCCTGTAGAACCCCTGCAGACTTCCTGTAGAAGCTCACGAATGAGGTTTCTTGATAGAAAAACTCTGTGAAACTCTCTGGAAGGGTGTTAGGAACCCCTTAGGCCCTCTCTGAACCTTCCCGACCTCTTCCAAGCATTTCCTTTCACCAATCCACCTCTGCACAGTCAAAAACAGTTAAATTGTATGCATGATAATTGTGACAACTTATTCAAAAATACAAAAAGATGTTTTATTCAGATAGTGATAACTTAGGCACATGCATTTTACCCTCCTAGAAGTCAATTTCATCTCTTTTAGTAGTTGGCATCCTCTTTTTCGCACCAGTAGGGCTAGCTGGTAAAATTAGGGTTTGCTAGTGTTTACATTTCCTTTTCACTTTCCAGTTTCTTTCTGCAAGTAAATTAGCCCCTTTGAGTTAGCTTTCATTCATCAGTTAAAAAGCTTATTCTAAGAGCTCATAGAAGTTGGCTTAAGCTCCTAGCGGACTTGTGCCAGCTGACCAAGTGACAGCTGCGGCAAGAGCTAGTACTTGTGCATACAGCACTGTCGCTTCCAAGTTTGTTACGAACTACCGGGTGGATAAAATTAAAGAAGGGAGTTCCAGGAGTTGCAGAAATATTGCTGCAATATTGGGGCCCACCAGGTGGAACGACTTCTCTTCATATGGAGGATTGCAAAAAATGTCAACATAACTTATTTGTATTTCTTCATTAGCATTCTTCTTTCAACTTGATGATTCACCTTTGAATCCAATTCTAGTCTTATCATGTTTAGGTCTTTGAGAATTAAGGAAGGTATCAAGAGTTTGAGAAATTTTTCGGCTCTTATTTACCTGACTCAACTCTTTCCTTACAGATAAAAATTCAACTTCGCATTTCTCACATATTTATTCTCTTTCTTTTAGTTTGTTGTTCAAAAATTCTTCCTTCCTTTTTTCTTCTTCCTTTAATATTTTGAGAGAAATGACCTTCTTCCTTAATTTCTCCTTTTCTTCAAAAGCACTCATTAGAAATTCATCTATATTTCCCTCTTCTTATTTTTCGTAGTCATCATCATTTATGAATGCCATGAATAACACTTCACTACTTCTAGCATAGTAATCTTCTTCATGAGACTCATCATTATCCCTTTTTAGCAGAAAGGTATTTTTAGTTTTTTTTTGGTAATCATGAGTTCTTGTTTATTGGAGTCATCTTGTTTGCAAAATAAATTCTTTTTATATGACCCTTTCTTCTTGAAAATATTCTTTTTGTATTCATCTTCATCACCACTATCATGTTTATGAGGAGATTTCGCAGCATAATGTCCTATTCTACCAGACTTGAAACAAATGAGACAATACTTGTAAGTCTAATTTATGAGACTAAATTAGAACATGTATTTTATTATCAACTTGGATTAGTAAACTTAGAAACATGCCAAAATATATGGATCTTAGATCTAATTACGTTAGGAAGCCATTGTTTATAATTTGAAAAGTTGAAAGCATGTTGGTAACTTAAATATAACAAAACAACTATTCTAAGAAGCAAGTAAAGAAAACATTCAGATCTACTCTATGAAAGCATATAAATGATTGGTTAATGAGATTAGTCTTCTCTAACAGTCCCTATTGTCCTTCCACATCCAAACTAACTATTGAAAGGAGATCAATATTCACTTAACAAAACATGACCATAACATGAATTCATACTGTATTATCTACAAGTATTTACAACAAAGAAATAAGATAAACATCGAGAATTAAAACTAGTACATTCACAACTATGAACATTACTCTACAACAAAGTGTACTTAGCTCAGTATGGCACCCTCCACCTTTTCCTGGTACACCTTTAAAATTATATAATATGCACAAGAAAATGATAAAGAAATTATTTGTCTTCAATTAATCTTCAGAAAGTAATAGTCTCAAAGTCTTTAGGGTTTCAGATCCTTTCTATCTATGAATGTCTTGCTTAAATAGGAAAAATCATCAAAGCTGAAAAGGTTTTAACAACTAACAATAACCCTAATCCATCTCATAAGGCCAGAATTATCTGTTTGTTATACAAAATAAGGATGAATCCCACAAAATCATAAAACTACCCCTGATTCAGGGGATTTCTTAAGTGACTGGTAAGGTTTGACCAATGTTGACCGACTATCTTCCGGTTGATTTGATGTGATCCAATAGGTGCTCATCCATCGTTGGTTCCCATTGTTTCTAGATATGCATTTGATTCAAGCCCAAGTGTCCTACAACCATTGATTTAATTGATCTATTACAATCTTTTTGAGTTCTGTCCAAATTTAATTTTAATTTTCAATTTTGATTCAAACACTAAAATAATTAAAAGACATAGTTTGATTACCTTGATATGCATAAAATAAGAAAAATGAGGTGAATGTGATAATAAAGTAGTGAGAAAATGTGGTAAATAATGAACTGTATAAGGTAAAAATAAGCCAAAATCAGAGGCCAACAATACATGCCTTTGAGCTTGGACCCTTTCCTTAGTTTCTTCATGAATTGTGCTAGTTCTGTTTTAGTATTGTAATCATCATTGTTGTAATTACAATTTTTCCCTTTTTCTGATGTTTTTGAATCCTTGAATGCAACTTCCTTAGATTTTGGGATTCATTTTCTCATTTCATATTCAATGAGAATCCTGTGAAGTTCGTCCATTTTTAGAGTATCCAAGTCCTTGTTTCTTCTATGGCACTCACTTTGAAATCAAACTGTTCTGGAAGTGATCTTAAAATTTTTTGGACAACTGTGCTTTCTTCAATGTTTTCACCTAGAACATTGAGTGAGTTAACAACTTCATCCACTCAGAGGAAAAAGGTTGCAATGTATTCTTCATTATCCATTTTAAGACTCTCAAATTGTCTTCTATGAGTTTGGAGTTTTTCCTTCTTGACCCTATAGTCTCCACCATACATAGCAATAAGCTTGTTCCACATTTCCTTGGCAGATTCAAAGTTCATAACTTTTGTAAATTCTGAATCAGAAATTCCACTTGTTATGGAATTTAGTGCTTTGGCATTTGTTATATAATTTTTTCTTCCATCCTAATCTTTTGGTGGAGAAGATGGAACTTTATACCCATTTAGAACTCATTTCCATACTTCTAGGGCAAGAGATATTAAATAAAATGTCATCCTACATTTCCAAAAAGAAAAATTTGTTCCATCAAATTGAGGGATTTTTCCTGAATCCTTACTGGCCATTGTAACTAAGAATACTTCTTCTAGCTGTTAGGATGATTATGAAGAACTTGACTCCAATACCAATTGTTTAAATATTGAGAGTGGGGTGAATCAATATTTCATTCAATTGTTATAATTAATCCTAGTTAATAGTTTTCAAAATTACAACCATAAAGTAGATAATAAGAATTTTATTAATAACATATAAGGACACCAATGCTCTTTTTACAATAGATTGAGTACAATAATCTTCAAGGATCCAATCATTCACTCCATCAGGTTCCAACTTGTTTCCAAGATCTAGCTTGGACTTTATGAGGCGTTAACCTCTAGGGCTCCAACCCTATCTTCCTCAAGACTCCAACCTTGTTTTTGAGAGGCTCCAACCCCTAGGGATCTAACCATTCAAATTAAACAAATAGAATGTATGAATGCCTTCAATAGTCGAATAACTGCACCTCAAGACTGCACTGGACATCCAACTTGTCCATTGTCCAAGATCCAAATAGGAGTGTTCAAAGTTTGAAGTTCTTCACTTGTTCAAGTCTCCAAGTTCATCATTGTTCTAGGCTCCAGGTTCTAAACTACTAAAATATCCAACCTTATCATCGTTCCAGCCTTCAAATTGTCCACACCTCCAATATTCATCATTGTTCAAAAATGTGATTGTCTTTGATCTAAGTTCCCACAAAAAGTTGTTTATACACTTATCCATAAATTTGAGCACTTTGACAAGTGACTATAACTCTAACCCTTGAGCCTACATTGATTCCAAATACTGATATTTTAATCACAATTTGAACTTCATAAAATAGAGTTACCAAGATACAAAGAATTCCCAATATATCCACACTATAAGAGTGATTGTTATGTAATATTAGGTGACGGTTCTGAGGTATATATTTCTTCCATAGTCAGACTGCCCGAGATACAACAAAAACAAGTCCCAATTGTTATACAGGTCTGAGGAATATTTTTCTTCCACAGTCAGGCTACCCAAGATACAACAGTGACAAGTCCCAATTTATACAGGTAAGAACCTTCAAAGAGGTTTGCAATTTGATTCTAGGCCTCTTCCACAAGTATGTCCACAAATTTGTCACAAATCTGAGATTTTCTGGCCACAAGTCTGAGCCATAGCTAGTTGTCCAAGCTTACAGTGCTGACAATATTTTGTAGTCTAACTTTCTTGTTCAATTTGCAACATAGAATTAACTCAAAAAATAAATTTTGAAGTCTTCCTGGTCCACCTTGGTTCACGAGATGTGAACACTTCACCTTTTTGTCTTACTATGATGTTCTTCACCTAATTAGATAATGGAAATTAGGAGTTCAAACTTGTATTTATACTAGTTTTGATCTTCAACGAAAGACACATCCCTTTAAGGTGAGGTTGACTTGCACAAGTAGGCTCATGTAGGCTAGGTTCAAAAATTATCATTTTCCAAATTGTAAATTCATTTTCTCTCAATATAAGAGGAGTTAGAAGGCGAGTAAGGGCTTGTTGGAAAAGGGAAAATTTAATCTACAAGCTCATGTCATTTTCATCCTTAAATGAGATAATTTTTCCATCAATAAAATATATATTTGTGAATTTTAATCATTATTTTATTCATGGCAGTTTTTAGGGACTCATCATATGTTTGGGCATCTTCTTTAGGGCTCCAAGTTTGTTCTTCATTTGAGAATATTTAGCAAGGCTATGGATTCAACAATCATCCATGCATCATTATGTTCATTAATGCACATATTGACATCAAAGACAATTTTTACCAATATGTTGATCCCTCTTTCATAATATTTTCAAACTCAGATCAACAAGAGTTTCTACATAAAACATTATTTCATCTCTCTCTCTCTCTCACAACTAAATGCCTTATTTGAATAGATAAACTCTTTCTCTACACCAGTTAAACACCACCTTTCTTCTCACATATCTCAAAGCTTCTACTTGTAAGTTTCTCCGAATTCCTCCTGAAGTAAGCTACTACTCCCCAATTTATCAAATTCCACTCAAAGTAAGCTCCCATTGCCCAAATTTCTAGCTACTAATGAAAGGAAGCTCTAACTCCCTAGTTTTATCAGCTACCATATAAATGATCTCCAATCCCTAATTAAACGGCCACTACTAGATGGAGCTACAACCCTTGGAATGCAATATCTAACTCGTTGGCCATGTTGATCCATCTTTCATTAATTTTTAAACTCAAATCAACATGGCTCCCTTCATAAATTATTTTTTCTTATTACTACAAGTCTCATACTATTAGGCACACATTCTATCAACATATGCTCAATGTCTTTCTCTACATATATATATTATTTATCATAATCGCTTGGACACCACCTTGTTTCTCAAATATCTCAAACACCTCAAATCACCTATATCACTATTAAAAAACCTTTAACACATTCTTTGATCTCCGATCCTTTGATCGATTCACCAACAACAACTCCCTTTTTGTCAATTCAATCTTTCTTATAAAGAATTTGAGTTGCTTTTTTTAGGATTATAACTTTAGCTATATTTAGCTCCATTATTTTATTTATTTAAGTATTCTCTTGTTGTCCTCATTTACAATATTTTTATATCAATTGTTTCTATGTTTGCAACTCAATTTCAAGTGTTGCATGTTAATATGAAGTGAATCCCAGAGTTAAATTGTTTTTTCCTAAAATTTTGATGAGTTATCAGGGTTTAGATAGAGTTTTCACTGCATTTCTAACATTATCTAGCCACCAAATATGGCTAAATCCACTAACACCACTATTGAACTTAGAAGTGCACTTTAACTACAATTTTCTCCTCTGATAAGCTTATTGAACTACCAAATATGGAAGGGTTTGCCAACATAATTGTTGACTCTTTCATGTGCATCATGCTAATGTTAACTAGGCCATGTGGTTCCTCCTTGGTGGTTCATGTTTCACCCAAATTTGGCCCACATGGCCACCTGGAAACCCCAAAAGAGAGTGCCACATGTGTTGTGCCTTGGATGCCATGTCTTTAGGTTTTGGTGCCAACATGATATAAATATGACATCATCTATTCTATCAAGATGGCACCTAGATTGTCACTTGTCATCTATCTATCCTCCAAGTTATGTGGGTTTCTATTGTCCTTCTTCTACATGACCTTACACCAATGGTCCACATTGTTATTAGGTTTTCATTTGAATTTTATTGCATTGGGTGAAAATTTCCTGTGGTTTTTTGGAACCCCCACTCAGTGGTTTCAAAAATAAGGGGGATTCACACATTTCACCTAAACCATCGATCTATGGAGATGATGGTTTCGAAAAATCATCAATTGTGTGACCCCCCCAGTTATCCTTTAATGGGGCAAGTTCGTGTGCATGTCATTTAATGGCACAGTGGACCAGTTTTCATGGGCACCAATATTGGCCTTCAAACTACCAAATAACATTTTCCACCAAGTTTGGCGACTTCCATACTAACACCAAATTTGGCCTTGCAACCATGAACCTTCACTTTTAACCTACAACATTTAATTGAACATATATAATGATCATAAAGGTCATTTTAAAGTGCCATACACTTTTGAAAAGGATTTTTCAAGCCCTGTCCATATGAGCAGTTTCCAAGTCCATGTAAGCTAATATTCTATATTGAAAATGGCTCCCAATTATTTTCTCCCTTTGTGACCTATATCATTAGCAACAATGCCATCTAACATCTTACATATCCAACTCCTTTGAAATCAACATAGAACTAACACTTTTTTCATCAACAACATTGGTACCAAACATAATCGTGAAATCAGGAGGGAAAATAACAAAAACATGTGCATCAGCATGGTGTCATGGCAACAATTATATCATCAATGACAACACCTAGTAATACTCTCGCTAAAACCATCTTTGACATCAATAACCTTAGTCAATGATAAATGAGCTTTTTTATCCAATGAAAAGACCTTTGACATCAATGACAACACATTATAACAAATGTGATATCTATGTATATGGTCTCATTTACATCCCCAACATTGGAGTGGTAGTCTTTCAATTTTTCCTAAGGAATATTCCACTTTGGCATCATTCATGGGTATTTTTCTATATCCTTTAGTGCTACCCCTTTTCAATGGTGATTTGAAACCTTTCTCCCTCCAATCTATTTTACCTCCTTGTCCCTTCAAAATATCTAAAATGTTTATTTTGTTTTATTTTACTCATATAAATATTTTTCTTTCCTAATGGTTGTGTTGTGGATTTTGTTGAAGTGAGAAAATTCCACTATGTTTCAAGGTTGTTTCCAACTAAAAAACCCACATAAATGGTTAGAATAAACTGTTGACACCTAATCCGAAATGGATGGGTGAACTGGACAGTCATCTAGAAGATGAACTGATCCATCATATGTATGTATATAAATAATATGTTAGCTAATGAATAAAATCATCAGTTCTTTCCTCCGCTCATTCTGGAGTTACCCTGGCCTGACATGGTATCAGAGCACAGGTCCCAAAAATAGCTGTAACTCCTTGTCCTGAGAGCTACTCATACCTGAGCGCTGCCTCTATCATGCGTTTCATTCTCTGCCCTGACACTGCGCCCTTTGCCCTGCTGAATGTGCAATACACCTGAGCGTTGATGCGTTTTTTTATATTGAATGCATAGAAGCATTGTTATACCTTTTTGCTACCTCTCTGCGCATGAATATGCTTCAAATTCCTTTACACCCAAATACCATGCCTCATTCTGTCGCCATTCCATCTCTTGCACTGGACTTATGCCGCTGAAAATCGTTTTAATACCTCCATAATCGAAACTGACGAAGACCTAATCCCCATAATCGAATTTGCAGAAAACATAATCTCCAAGCTTTTGCTCTCACACTTGGAAGACCTGGAGGCGTTTTATCTCACAAACGAGGTGTTTGGCCTTTTCCGGAAGAGGAAATTTAGCTTCGACAGTGTATGCGAATGGGTGGAGCATGCCGCAGAGAAGAAAGTGAAAAACCTCACTCGTGGTGCGTTTGAGATTTTGCGTTTCCAGTTCTCCTTCTGCACGGGTCGTAGCTCCAAATATAACCGACAGCGCCCAGCGTTTTGTGATTCGCAGACCCTCTCGTGGTATTCGCTTTCTCTTTTGTGTTCCATGGTTTTGAAAACGACTGGTCTTACGTTGTTTTTATGAAGCTATTGGTGATTCAGAGACCTGTAAATTGCTTTGCAACCTGCCGAAGCCATCGGGATCACAATAGTCTCTGGTTTGGTCTCCAGTTCGAACCTGGACAACACCATAAAGCTTTTAAGATCTAATTAAGTTCTATTCAATAGTCTCTATTCTATTTATTGTCAAACTCAGCAAATTGATATCAAAATGGACTGTCGACGCTGACAAATTTTTTCAGATCTAGCAAAGTTCTATTCAATAGTCTCTGGTTTGTTTATTGTCAAACTCAGCAAATTGGTATCAAGATGAACTTTTAAGAGCAAGGTGCTGACAAAGTTATATTGATATAATCTTTGTTTTGTTTATTCTCAAACCTGGCACGAGATGTTAAACCTCCGTATGCAGTTTATATGATTACGCAGTTTATGTGATGATATGATAACAGTTTTGGTATAGTGTTGAGATCGAATAATGTTGTGCTTTCAATACATATTTATGATGGCAGTTTTGAGTATTGTATTGTAAGCAGTTTTCAAAGGGCTTATGTAAGCAGTTTTCAAAAGGGTGTATTTATCATTCTGAATATTGCGTTGTTCTTCAAAGAATTTATATATATCAATCAAAGTGTTTGATATTACGCAATTTATTACACAGTTTTCTTTTTTGAATGATAATGCTGCATTGAAAAGTTATCATTTCAATGCTGATGCTTCTAGCAAACATTAGAGGGATTTGAAGGCTGTAACGTAAGGAAAGTTTTTTATCAGCAGAGATATTTTATTACAGTATGCATTCAAGAGAAAGAAGAAGATATTTCAGAGGCAGGGGGGGCAGACACCCTCAAGAGGAAAAGGCAGACTTACATTGCATTCGCTGCAAACGAAATGGATCTCATGATGCTTCTACATGCAAGCTACCATGGGAAAAGATTGAGCAGAGAAGAAATCAGCAGAAAGGTAAAACTGATGACACAGAAAAAGGTAAAGCACCTGAATCCGCTCACTATATTGAGGCACAATGTAACATTGGAGTAAATGAAGATCTGTTTAATGCTTCACTTACTTCTTCGAAAAATGATTGGTTGCTTGATTCAGGAGCAACCTGTCATATGACTCATAGGAAAGATTTTTTTGAAGATTTCACTGATAATGTTGATGGAGCAGTATACTTTGCAGATCAGTCAAAAATCAAGCCATCAGGCTTAAACTGCCTGGTCTTCCATACTTTCTTCTGGATCATGTTCTATATCTCCCACAGCTCAAGAGAAACTTGTTGTCCCTGGTCCACATCCGCCAGCAAGGTCACTCCATTCATATGTTTGATGGAAAGCTTGAGGTAAGAAAGGCATCTGACCATTCACTTGTCATGAGGGGTATAGAAGAAGAAAGACTTCTTAAACTGCAAGGAACCTCTGCTCATGCACAACATTTTTCATATATTTCTCATCATGAAGAAGGTACACTTCCATCAAGTTTATTATGGCATGCTAGATTTGGACATTTAAACTATGACAGTCTTCGCTTATTAAAGAAAAATGGTGTTGCTGGTTTGCCTACAATTCCTAGAAAACATAAGCAATGTGATGCTTGCATTCTAGGAAAGCATAGCAAACAGTCTTTTCATGACTCACATTCAAGAGCACATAGGAAACTTGAACTCATTCATTCAGATTTATGTGGTCCAATGCCTGTTTCTTCTGCAAATGGAAATAAGTATATCATGACATTTATTGATGATTACACCAGAATGTGTTGGGTTTATTTATTGAAGAACAAATCTGATGCTTTTCAAACATTCAAGAATTTTCATAAGTGGATTGAAAATGATGCACAATCTCATATTGGGTCTATTCGCACTGATAATGGAAAAGAATATACATCAAATGAATTTGAACACTATCTTCGCCAACATGGGATTAAACATCAAACAACTGTGCCTTATAATCCTCAACAGAATAATGTAGCTGAAAGAATGAACAGAACAATTTTGAATATGGTACGATCCATGCTTTTCTTCAAAAATGTAAAGACAATGTTTTGGGCTGATGCTGTTCTATGTGCTGCATATATAAAGAATAGATGTCCATCTAGTTCTATAAGAAACAAGACTCCTTATGAATTGTGGTATGGACATGTTCCTTCGGTAAAACATCTCAGGATATTTGGTTCCACCTGTTATGCTTTAATACCAAAGGTACATAGAAACAAACTTGGTGCTAGAAGTCGTAAGTGTGTCTTCCTGGGGTATTCAAACACATCTAAAGCATACCGCCTCTACGATGAAGTAAATAAAAAGTTTGTTTTATCTAGAGATGTCATTTTTCTTGAATCATCCAAATTTGACAGTGTTGTTGAGCGGCAACTTGATCGCTTGGATAGATTCACAAAACCGAAATCATTCCAAGAGTTTGATAATCAGATTCCACATCTTGAAGGGGGGATTCCTATACTAGATCAACATGTGGAATCTTCTTCTGAAGAACAATCTCCCCTGCATGACACTCCAACAACGGATGATGCTTTAAGTGATGTAATTGATAGAATTGGGAGACTCAATCTTGATTCAGACCCAACTCAATCAACAGAGCAGCCTGGACCATCTCAGAAAGGTCCCCCAAAATGGCTGACAAATACACTTGAAAGTGTTCATCCTGATGAAATTGGAAAAACAGGAACCAGAAATACAAACCGACAAGATGGAGGTGATGTAGATAACTCTAATTCACCTGTTGATATGGATGTTACTTATGATTGTGAATTGAACTTGTCTACAGATTTTGAACCAACTTCCTTCAAAGAAGTTGCTTCTCATGATGAATGGAAAGAAGCGATGTAGAAGGAGTATGATGCCCTCATAAAGAATGGCACTTGGAAGCTGGTTGATCCTCCATTTGGAACCAAACCAATTGGCTGCAAGTGGGTCTACAAGAACAAGTACAAAGCTGATGGCTCACTTGACAAGCACAAAGCTAGGCTTGTGGCAAAAGGTTTTGCACAGAAGGAAGGGGTCGATTATGAGGAAACGTTTGCCCCCACAGCAAAATGGGCCACTATCTGGACACTCTTTGCACTAGCTGCTCAGAACGGTTGGAAAGTCCATCAAATGGATGTAAAAACTGCATTCTTGAATGGAGATCTAAAAGAGAATGTTTTTATGTCCCAGCTTGAAGGATTTGCTGTGAAAGGACATGAACATAAAGTATGCAAACTTGTGAAGTCCTTATATGGCCTCAAACAAGCACCACGAGCCTGGTATGAAAAACTAACTGAGCATCTTCTGAAACTCAACTTCAATCATTTTGATCTTGATGATGCAACTTTATTTGTCAAGAAAGTTGGCAAAACAATTGTATATCTTGTGGTATATGTAGATGATCTTTTAATGACAGGGAACAATGAAAGCTATATTGCATCCATAAAGAAAGAATTAGGAAATTTTTTTGAAATGACTGATTTGGGCTATGTTCATTACTATCTTGGCATTGAAGTAACCCAACATCCAAAGTCCATATTTCTTTCTCAAAAGAAATACATTGGAGATTTGTTAAACAGATTTGGCATGACAGAGTGCAATCCCCTTTCTACTCCAGTGGAACAAAACTTGAAGCTCACATCTATTTAAGGAAAGGAATTTGAGGATGCAACAAAGTATAGACAGCTTGTAGGAAGTCTCATCTACCTCACTACTACCAGACCAGACATTTCATTTGCTGTTGGAATCCTCTCCAGGTTTATGCAAAAGCCTTGTGAGGGACATTGGTCTGCTGCAAAAAGAGTTCTAAGGTACTTGAAGGGAACTCAAGACCTTGGAATCAAGTATTCACAGGTGGACGACTTCAACTTGATTGGATACTCTGATTCAGACTTCGATGGAGACAAAGAAACTGGGGTATCTACTTCAGGATATGCTATGAGTCTTGGATCAGGAGCTGTCTCCTGGAGATCACGCAAACAATCAATACCAGCAGATTCCACAACAGAAGCAGAATATGTGGCAGCAGCTGAAGCAACGAAAGAAATTGTGTGGCTCAGGAAAATTCTTGAAGATTTGCAGGTAAAACAAATACAATCAACTCCACTCATGATTGATAACACATCTACAATAAAGTTGGACAAGAACCCAAAGTTCCATGATCATACTAAGCACATCAATACTAAATATCATCTGATCTGACATCATGTTGAGGCCAAAACAATCCATCTCCGTCATTGTTCCACAAACGAGCAAATTGCAGACATCTTCACCAAAGCGCTTGGAATAGAAAAGCTTGAAAGATTCAGAATGATGCTTGGACTCACCAACATCCCTTCATATTAAGGGGGGGAATGTTGACACCTAATCCGAAACGGATGGGTGAACTGGACAGTCATCTAGAAGATGAACTGATCCATCATATGTATGTATATAAATAATATGTTAGCTAATGAATAAAATCATCAGTTCTTTCCTCCGCTCATTCTGGAGTTACCCTGGCCTGACATAAACAATAAACAAAACCAAAAGTAATCAAAATATATCCATTAATTATTGTATGAGTAGATGAGTAAGAAAAAAAAATAACAGTAATAGAAAAAATGTGGGAAGTAGGGACTCTTTTATTTCCAATGGAGTGGATTATATTAGGAAGCAGGGCCCCTTTTATTACCAATAGAATGAAATAATAATCTAGTCAGAGACATAAAGAGACATGTGTAGTTGTGTGAGCCTTTTATAATTTCTCATATGGATTTTCTCTCTCTCCTTCCCTTTGTAGGATCTATCTCCAAAGAAGTGATGAGAAAGATTCGATGGAGTATGATCATCAAGAAAGAAGAAATTATAATGAAACTATGAAAATTACAATGGGAACTGATGAAAAATCAGGCAACATAGCTTTTATTTTCTTACTATCTTATAAATGGCTATCCCAAGGCTAAAATTTATAATATTATTTAATGCTTTCTTGGTTGTCACATCCGTGGGGGCACATAAGGAGTACTTTGGGGGCTCTAAAAAGCTTCCCTTTGTGGATGGTGAAGGATGGTCGAATGATCATGGGAGTTTGACTCTGATAGGATTACCATCAATCCTCATGTTCTTCTTTTCTCAACTTTTTTATATATGGATCCAAAAAATCTCAAAGGAATATGCACATAAATATGTGTAAATTTATAGTATTAATTTTTCATCGATAAATAAAAACCTATTCTTTAATGTTATTTCAACTATTTTTAGCATATTGACAATTATCCTTAGGAAATAATTATTTTTTCTTGATTGACGATATCTTGTCGTGATCACAATCACAATGAGATGAAAAATATTTAAGTGATAATAGCTTCCCCTTAATGTATGAGGTTATGATCAAACATATAGCTAAAATACATCATCATTTTATTTCATGTATCTTTCCTAGTAGATTCCTCATTGTAAAAAGATAGAGTTAGAGATATGGGAGAAGAAAATATGTCCAAGATGACATTTAGTAGTTAACCTACAAAAGGTACACCTTGATGAAAGAAATATTTACAAAATACAAATGAGGAAGGAATATCCCATTCTCGTGATCATGAATTTTTTATAATAATGATTACAAAGATGGATAAGAGAGACATTTTTAGTCATGGTTATAGGCATGGTAACTAACATATGTTGAAGGAGATAATTGCATCAGCCTCAAAGGAATCCATTCTAGAAGAAAGGTAAAATGAGAATGCTCCCATGTGTTAGACATAATCAAGAGTGTGGAGTTGGTGGTGAATAAATGCTACTCAAGCTCATGGGTCTTTCACATAAACTAAAAATTGCAACTGTCTTAAGGTAAGACCCATCCATACATAAAAAAGTGTAGAAGTTGAATATCAAAGGGGTGAATTAAATCAATGAGAAATGTTGAATCCTATTGTTCATTATGTGATTCACCATTAGCACTTAGAATGAAAAATAAGGTACTGATTCATTCCTAAAATGAGAAATATGGTGTCAAAAAAAGGAATACATAATGGCCAAGAAGAAGAGGCATGTTGAAAATAAGTTTTGAAGAAGTTTTGGTTGTGTGCACATAGGAAGAGGTAGTAAGAACAATAGGTTGGAACATCGTGCAAACATGGTTGAGCTCGCAATGGTAGCACTTAGAAAATAATTGCATAGTTGGCAATGGTGTGAAAGAGAAGAAGAAACTAGGCGTGAAGTTTCTCAAAATTCAAATTTAAAATCCCTTGTTTTGAGAAATTCTAGTCTTGGTAAACAATAGTTAAACTTCCCATAGTATGAGTTTTATTAGAAGTATTTCCTTTGGTAGTTTTATGCATGTAATATTGTATATCTTATTAGAATAGGAAAAATATCAAGGATGGAAATTTATCTCATAGTTTAGAATCCTTAGTGAATCTTACTAGCCCCTAATGTGTAAACTATAAAATATTTTGTGGTGTATTTGTAAAAATATTCAAATTTATAATGATTTTTTGTATAGTCTCTATAAAATTTTGGTGATATTTAAGGTAAAATAATTTTATATTATAAAAATTTGGCAAATAACTTTTACAAAAAAATGGAAATTGGTGAATCGTTTTTTTGGAAAAAGCAAGGAAAATTAGCCCACCTGTGAATATTAGCCCGTAAAATTTTCCCTATGATAGAAAATGACGGGAATAGGGTTATTATTTTAGTTATATTTTGTTAATTTATGATTTGTTATTTTTTTTGTTTCTCTTCTCTATGGTTATGTTTATCTCCCTATGGATTAATCAATTTTTCATCTAGTCAGTGAGATGATTGGTTGGTAACTTTGTAATTATTTAATGTTGAACTAGGTTTGAGAATTGAGAGGAATTGTGTACTAAGAGATTATGTAATACAACTGGAACCATTTATGGTAATAGAATGATGTTTGGACTTCCATATGTCTGTTTTTTGTTGTAGAATGAAAATAATGTGTGGCTAAGGATAACTGGCACGCCTAATTTTTTTAAATTTTTGCTATTGAGAATGATTCATACCTTCTACCAGTAACTGTGGGGGTTGTTATATGTATGAAATTAGGCTTGGACATGGTAGGATGATGGAAAATGTATATTCCCATTCTCCTTCAAGTTGCAAAAACTTGGTTCTCACAACCCTCCATAGGTTCCATGGGTGAGACCTCACCTGTTCCACACACATTGTTGCAAGGATTGGTACCTAGTAGGGATTTACCATAGTGTATGCAGTAGCTTGGGTTGGATAAAAAATAACACGAAAAAATGGCTCCATTGTTGGAACAAAGTTATGTGGATGCAGGTGATGTGGATCCATACAAAAGAAGAAATTATTAGGTGGTTTGAAACTACGATGGAAAATTTTTCTCTTAGCGAAATTTGGGGGTTGTAGGGTTAGTGTTCATAAATGGTTAGAGAGAGATATGTTTATAGAGGATATTTTTGAAATATTATTTTGTGAATTTCCTGAGTTACTTATAGCTTGGATTCAAAACTCAATGACTAGAGTAGACATTGGAGGTCAGACCAAACTAGAAGTTCGACTCCTAAGCAAGTTTGAAGAATCTAGCTAGTGGATAACCAAATTACTTGAGCTATTAATTTCCAATTTGAGAGTGTCATTGGAGGGTAAATTATGTATTTTATATTGAATTCATCATATCATGTATAAGTAATGAACGAAATTTTTTGGGAGGCCCATTTTTTGGGTATTATCGAATTTTGTGGAAATATTATTGTGCGACAAAGTTGTATTGAAGATGGAATCTGACACCATTAGAAACTAAACCCCTTGTGCACTAAGGATCAGTTGGGTGTTGGCCAGTGAGTAATATGTGGGATCATGAATAAGATGTAGGGGTAAGGGAAAGTAAATTACAAAGGAGGCATAGAAGATCATTGATCAAGACTGTAGAAAAGGTATGCCAAGGATGTTAGTTAAATAATGTGTGGAAGGAGGCGTATAATGGATTTTGAAGTTGGTGTTTTGTGTAATGGTGGAGGGTTCTAAAATGGTAGTTATCGATAAGAGATGTTTGCATCAATTCCTATGGTCATCTGAAACCCAATGGAGGGGATCGTGATACATCATATGAGAAGAAGAAGAAGTGGATATTAGATAAGCCTAGGTAAAAAACACATTGGAATACCACACATAGAATGAGAGGAAGGGTAGTCTTCATAGCCTTACATGATAATAATAGAGAATGTGCATCCTGAGGATCCTAATTTGTGTAAACCCTGTGCCAAATCCATCACCTCGCACACACCTATTTACATAAAGGTTAGTTCTTCTAGTAATGTGTTGCATACTATATTTAGTCAAGGAAGTGGAGGGACTCAACATAGTTTTCAAAGTCAAAATAGTCAGCTAGGATGGAGTAGATCACAATAGATACTATTTATTTGTCATTGAACAATGTCAGGATTTGGCAGATAGAGAAGAATGTAAGACACCTATTACTTTTTCATGGTCATGGGAATGAAGATCATAAACATGAATTCTTGTATATGAGATGGTTTGGGATGCTAATAGCATCTAGGATGAAAATGTAAAGATTGTATAGTTAGCAACTACCTTTGGAGATTGCACTTTGGATTTGTACCTGAAATATAAGAGAAATTCTCCACCTACACAACCAAGGTCATTGGAAGACATTAGGAAAGCAATGATGAAGGCGTTTTGAAAGCCTAAGTTTGCATCCTAGTACACAACAAAGTTGAAAGAGATTAAACACGTGATGGATGAATCTATTTGGGATTTGGAAGAATGGTTTAAATAAATATTGGATAAATTTTCATTTGAGAGAACATATGAGTACAATAAGGAATCGTATATGGCGGGTACACTACCTCACATCTATGTGTCGCTAGCTCAACAAGATGTTCAAACCTATTCCGTAGCCTTGGAGAGAGAACTCAAATTAGAATCATCCCCAATATTCACAGTTGTGGGATGGAATCTTACTATAGCTCAAATTTAGTCACATATGGCTGTGATTATTGTACAGTTGCAAGACTTGGAAAAGGGGAGGGCGTAGCACATAGAGGCTTAGTGCATAATCTGTCATAAAGAAGGGTACCATAGAAATGAATGCCCCATTTTAATTGAGTATAAGGTGACTGGTGATTCGAATCCAATGGGACAAGAAAGAGTCTTATGGTGTGAAATTTGTAGGGTGTGGAGTCATACACCCAGAACATGATCGATGAGGAAGAAGTATGAGACTTCTACTAGAACTTTGTTTTATAATTTCTATAAGTCTATATGTGACTAAATTCATCATTGCAAGTCTCTAGAGTTGATGCATAATCACACCATTGATATCTATAGGATGCAAAAAGGTTAGGATAGCATTGGAAAAACTATAATAAACTAAATAAAGGTTAGAGTGCAATGGTTGGAGGACCTATGAGATTTGTACGACTTGAACGAGGAAAAGGAGGGAAACCAATCATCTGCTACAATTGTGGTTAACGTATACATCTAGCTAGATATTATACTAAACCGTGTTTAACATATACGTATTATCGATTTTTGGGTCATGTAATGGAGGATTTTCCTTAGCTACTTACAAAGGTCTACGAGAAGAACGGGAAGAACCTAGAGAAAGTAACGACAGAGGCATACAATGATCAATCATAGGTAAAATTTCTTACACATGGAGGGACTAAGACAATACGTGATGCTCCTAAGTAGACCAATACCAACCAATAGGGGTTACAAAGAGTGATACTCCCATCTTCAAATTTGGATCCTCAAAAGAAGAAGGATGTTTATAAAGAGGTGCACAAAGACATGGTCACGATAAAATGATATTCCTTGGAAGATTGTATATTATATGATATGCCTCCGATCTACGATAAAACCACTATAGAGGGTTCTAAGGAGGGGATAAATCAATCATATCCTTTTTGGAGAGTTGGTTGGAGCTCTTCATAGGTTGTGCAAGATGATCAACCAATGCACAAAGGATCTATAGAAGGGAATAGTGAAGATACCCAGACATGAAATTAATAAGGTCATGCGAAAGAAGAGGACAAACAAATAATTTAGGTTTGGTGTGGAAATAGGGATTATGATATGGATATTATTATTCTTGGTTTAGGTTTTGACGTCAACATTCTACCAAAGAAGATGTGGGAGATTATGGGGAGAGCCACGCTTACTTAGTCTCCAATCCAAATCTAATTGGCGAATCCATATAAAATTTTCTGTATTGGTAAACTGTTAAATGTGGAGGAAGATATCGATGGGGATACTAGTATGATTGAATTTAAATTTATTGATATTGTTGATGATATTGATCGTTATCTAGCTCCGTTAAGAATTGATTGGGCCTTTGATACCCAAGTGATCATTAATTTGAAGAAGAGGAATACGGTCTCAGAGTTTAGAGATGCTTATGGGACTTCGTCATTATATCCAAGTGAAAGAGATTGATACATGGAGAAAATATAAGAAGAGGTGGATGGAGAAGTTTCAATGGGACCTAGAAGATCACTTCACGTAGGAAATTTTATGTCAACATGACCACAAATGGTGTACCGAGTTGGAGTAGCATTGGTTCGTTGGAATAATTAACTCCATGAGGTCTTTACTAGGAGGTTTGCACATATCACTCATGTAGTAAGGTGGATCAGGACAAGAGTGCATGATCCCCTGAGGTATGATGGCTTAACAAATGTTGGATGTTTTCTTTATGAATTCGAATAGAAGCTACCTAAGTAGTTGATATTGGTAGCTTTAGATGTTACCTTGAAATTCAATCATGTGTGCTAGTGGGCAACACATAAGGATGACTCAAACACCTAGATGAAATGTAAAAATCCATTGTATATTCAGTTTGGGTCTTAATCTGATGTATAGGGAGTTAAGTATGCAGGTTTCTACTTCGCCATGACTCATGTGAAAGTATGTGTTCTAGCATTAAATAGAGAAAGATACCATAGGAGGAGTGCATTCACAAATTTGAGCACACCTTATATACCATTCCATAGAATTTGTGTGTGGAAAAGCACTATGAAATGGGAAGGTATGACTCAAAATTTTTAGGGCCACGTTCAAATTTACAATTGAATATAGGGACTTGGATCACACACTTAAGGTTTTGAGTCAAAATATATTTCCATTATAAATATGGCCTGACCAAAAGATGGCACCTATGTGTCCCACTCATCAACACTTATAGTAGGTATGCAACTTTATGAAATGTTACAATGTTGTAGAGGATGTTAATTGCAAGAAGGATTTAAGAGACTTACACATGTTGGAGACTAAAGGAGAGTGCATTGTACCTAGACTCAAGTTTGGAATGATCAATTGTTCCAAGATGATTAAAACAAATAAGGTAAATATTGATAGTAAGGAGAATCCAAAGATGGAGTTGATTGGGGACTACTAAGATGATGAAACTGCAAAGAAGATAGAAAAAATTATAAGGGAATATCAAGACATGTTTTCTAATACCTTTGTTGAGATGAAGGTTATAACAGGTGAGCTATGTGAAATGTTGATTCCTCTCAAGCCAACTACAAATCGTGTCAAATAAAGACAATATATGCTTGATACAATATATAAACAAAAAGTAAAGAAATAATTGGATGGAATTTTGGAAGCTAGAATCATTGAGCCAAGGGAGGATTTAGAATGGATAATCCCTATGGTAGTTAGGAATAATAAAATAGGGGAGAGTATGATTTGTGTGGATCTCATAAAACTCATTGATGTTTGCATACATGATCTATTTCCTACTTAATTTACAAATGAAGTCCTTGACAATGTTGTTGGTCAAGAGACATATTCTTTTACTCATGGATTCTTCAGGTATCACCAATCCAAGTCCTTAAGGAAGACTGCCATAAAACTACATTTCTGATGGATTGGGTTTTATTTTAGTATATTGTAATGCCCTTTGGCCTGAACAATGCATCTACCATATTTTCCAAAATTATTGTTATAGCTTTTAAGGAATTAACTCATAAGTTTTTATAGGTCTATCTAGATGACTAAATGATGTTCATCCTTCTTGTTTATCTACATGAAAATAAGGGTACATGTAACAAAGTGGCATAGATTCTTTCGAGACCTTCTATTTCCGCATATATTGTTTTTAAGAATGCTTATTTATCCCATGATAACTATGTTGAACATTATATTATTGATGAATATTTTAAATATATTCATGAGACGCTAACCAATCTAGTGGAAAATTACCATTTGCAAGATAAGTTACTCTACAATCTTGGCAACTTATGTATTCCTACAAGTGAAAGAGTCCATGTAATATAAGAAGCTCACACTTCTCTTGTGTCTAGTCACTTCAGGGTAGGAAAAACCATAGCTCATTTTCAGAGGTTTTTTTATTTTCCTCGGATTAAAGAAATTTAAAAATATATATATAAAGGGGTGTGTGATGTACTCTATCTGTACACACCACTACATGGTCCTTCTCATCCCTAAGGGAGTATCTCCATGGATTTTATAGGGGGGTTACCTTTGTCCAATAAGGGTCATGACTAATTGTATCTAGTAATGGAGAGTTTTAGCAAGATGTGTCTCTTTATGCCATGTAAAAAGAATATTATTATTGATAAGACTACTCATATTTTCTTTCATCATGTATGGGTCCACTTTGGACTACCCACATCCATTATCTCAAATCAAGATTCTTTATTACTTGGAGAATTTTTTCACAAACTTGTGGAAGATGGTGGAAACCAAGCTAAAGAAGAGTATGGCTTTCCATCCATAAATAGATAGACAAAGAGAGGTCATCAACAAAATAACAAAAATTGGATCAATGACAGCGACCCAAAAACTTGAAAAAGAAAAAAGGGGATACTTTTTATTCAAAAATTACAGCAGCTTGCCAAACAAAGGCTAAGAGAAAAGAGAGAACAAGAATAATTGGCATTACATCGACAATTGGATCAGAAATTGCTTAAGCCTCAGGTAATTTTCCAAAAAAGGGATTATTCGAATGAATAAAGGCATCATCTAGAAAAATATTGAACATAACTGGCATTTTTATTCTCCAATAAAAATTAGGGGTGCATCGGAATGAGTGAGTGACCGATGGCGGCCTTGACAGTCGTGCCCCTCTGGTCCTAACCATATGAATAGTGAGTGGCTCCGCCCCTAAGTAATAAATATAGGGTGAGATAACGAACGCTCGACCCCCAGGAGAGGACCCTCCTTGACAGTCGAGTGTGCTTACACACCCTGCCGGTCCTCACCATATGAATAGTGAGTGACTCCGTCCCTATGAAGAAGTAGGGGTGGTTTGTCTGCTATAAGGGTATTGTAGCAAGTATCCTAGGTTGTGTGATGAACAAATACATTATGTTCAACATGCACACAACAGGGCTCTACACTCTTCTTCTCAAAGTTCACCATTTGAGACATAGTTTAGGGACTTGCAAAAAGCACCCCTAGCTTTTGTGTTTAGGAGAAGTGAGGATTCCAATGGATCAAGTGATGAAGACAAGGCTCACAAGTTCATTTGTAGGATCCAAATGATTCATCAACTAGTGTGGGACGTTTAGATAAGAGTCGAGCATAGTATAAAGGCTCACATGACAAACACATAGTTGACCATTAGTTTCCAGTTGGAGATCAAGTAAGGATTCACATAAACAAGGAGAGTTTGAATGGATAAGGAAAGATGTTGAACCTAATCAGATATGGTCCATTCACCATCATAGAAAATATTGGTAGAAATTCTTATCACCTTCATCCTCTAGTGTATATGCAGATGCGTCCCGTAGACAACGTTGAGAACTTGAAACTTTATCAACCACCCATGATCATGGATCCATAGGAGAGTGGTTAAGTTCCATCAGTGGATGATCTTGATCCAGAATACTTGGACAAGTTTCCCGAAGACATCATCTTCGATAGAAGAAGAAGGACTTCACAATGGGGAGATGTGGAGAACCTTTGAGTGGGTTTCAAAGGAATGCATCCTAGCAAGGCCTGATGGATTGAAAATGAAAAAATGAGGGATACATTTCCTCATGTACGTGTTGAATGATAAGGCTTTTCGAGTCCCAAAATATCCTGATTTCGGAGGATTGATCCAGGATGATCCCAAAACGCTCAAACTTTGAAGCCCTCGAATCTCAGCAAAACAAGCACCAAGTCATAGATATCATCTAGATGATTCCAATGACATGAGCATTACCTCAATCTCAGCCCGTATGAAAATAATTTTTTCATCTGAATTTTGACACAAACAATGAAAATTATATGCAGGTGGGGCCCATAGTGTGCCATGTGGTACTCCCACAGGGTGCCATGTTCAATCCTAATCAAAAGTTTGTGGGACCCACAAAAGATTAGCATGGAAGTATGGGCAACAAGGTATATGCAAGCTGGGAAGACATGGGTGACTAGGCGTGGGCCAATGGGTAGGCACCGTATGGCCCAATTAGGTGGTGCCACATGGCACCTAGCTGGAAACCCATGAGAGCCCATCCAACATGTGGACACATGGCAAGTTGAGCGCATTGATGAATTGTCAAAGCTTGGGTAGATATATATAACCACATTTATGCCAACATATGTTACAATAAAGCACACATATATTATAAATACACTAACACACCTTACAACAAACCAAATATATACTATAATGCACTAAAAACCAAGTGGGGAGATAAGGGGGCTTCACCTCGGGACCTTCCCCAACTTCTATGCCTTAACATAACAACGACAACCAACATGCCCAATGGGCCATGTTGGTATGTCCAGCGATAGGGAATTATTTAAGTCATCGCTCGACCTACATTGAGGGAGATGAAGGTTAGAATATTAAAATAGCAACAAGAAATGTTAAAAATAGAATCCATAAATTCCAATTTTAATTTGTACCTGAATTAAAATTGAGAATTAAAATTCGCTTGAAAAATTAATTCATCTTGAGTTAATTAGTTGGAGAAATTCAAGTTAGAAATCTTTGTGAAGTCATGCAACAGTTATCCCTTAAACTAAGGAGATTATCCCTTAATCAAGGAGATAAGATTGATTTGTATTTGAGATGTAACTAGTTAGCTTAGTTAACTGAGTTAAGTCCAATTAAATTAGTTCCAAGCTATTTGAGGAACTAATTGTGAGTTCAGTCAGTTAATGCATGCATGCATCCAACTAGTGTTCTCTAGATAACTAAAGATTCTCTCATCGATAACTCATGCATATCTATTCTGAGAAAGACAAAGTTGAGATTAAAGATAGGGACATTGTACTATCAGTTGCATGAGTTTTCCTATAAAGGAAATTCATCCATGTAGAAGGAAGACGGTTCCTTGAGGATTGCACAGTTTTACAAGGTGTGAGATCAATGTGAGTGATCAGTGTTACACTTGGTAACAGCTGGATCACCCAGGAGAAATTGCGCAAGGAAATAGGAGGCTTGGAGGGCAGAGGAGAAGGTTTGTGAGAAGCCTTGTTTTCCTGTGAGCATCCTAGAGGATTTTACTGAGAGTTGGTTAGCTGTGAGAGCTAAGGCTTTGTGTAATCTTGATGGATTTCCACCATGTATGATAATATAGATAGTGGGCTTTTTAACTGAGCCTTTCCCCTAAGTATTTTCTATGTTTCATGTGCTTTGATTCTTCTCTGGTTATATGTGTTCTGCTTGATCTTGCTCAAATCTTTTAAGCTTCTCTAATTGATTGTAGAAATAGGTTAAATGATCTTTGTTTAGTTATATTACATTATCAGCTTAATCTACAGTAAGAATTTCTACATGGTATCAAAGCCAAGTTTATCAAAGCAGTGAACAGTATATGAAGAAGAGAATTAAAAGTAAAAAAAAAAAAAATTGGGTCGCGAGTTTGCAGAGCAGATCTCAAAATTTTTGTTCAAAATTTTCAGAAACAAATATCATATCTGGATTCCCTGCAAAAAATACCCAAATTCAAAAAAGACAATCGGCTGAATCGGAGTTCAGATAAGGGAGATATCACTGATTTAAAATCAGCTCTTTTTCTAGAAAATTTCATGACGATGGGAAAGATGAAACAGATTGGTGTGCTAGCCAAGAACATGTATTCTCTTGAGGTTAAAAATGCATGCAAAGCCTTGAGGAGGAAGGCAAATGTTAGAGACTTGGGGGTTGAGCCAAGTGGGCAGACGGATCACATGCAGCCATACCTGCAGGTGTGAGGTGGGGCGATGTGAAGTGATAGTCTCAAGAAGGCTGAAATTGGGTAGGGTCCATTGAAAAGATTATCTTATGGATTGTACCTTGCTACGGGAGCCCAAAGTACATAGTAGTGGGAGGGATCAGTGGGATTGATGCAGTCAGAGAACAAAGCGACAGAGGCTAGAGCAGTCAGGTACTGAAGAGCGCAGAGAAGGATTGATAACAATGCGGAAAGGTTGAGTTAGCAGAAGCGCAGAGTTTTCAGTTGACAGAGGCAATAGCAGTCAGAGACTTTGATGACAGATGCATCATACTGATTTAGGTTGGACGTTTTTTGTGTTTCTGGAGTTGCTGGAGCAACAACACTTGAGGGAAGTGTTGCATGCAAAACATTCCAAAGGTTCAGGATCGAGATCGAGTTGAATTCCTTTCTTGTTGAGAGGGAATGTTAAAAATAGAATCCAAAATTCCAATTTTAATTTGTACTTGAATTAAAATTCGAATTTAGTCTCACCAGCTACTTGAAATATAATTAATTAATTGATCTTGAGTTAATTAGTTAGAGAAATTCAAGTTAGAAGTCTTTGTGAAGTCATGGAACAGTTATCCCTTAAATTAAGGATATTATCCATTAGCTAAGGAGATAAGAATGAGTTGTATTTGAGTTGTAATTAGTTAGCTTAGTGAACTGAGTTAAGTCTAGTTAAATTAGTTCCAAACTGTTTGAGGAACTAATTGTGAGTTCAGCCAGTCAATGCATGCATGCATCCAACTAGTGTACTCCAGATAATTGAAGATTCTCTCATCGATAACTCATGCATTTTTATTCTGAGAAAGACACAGTTGAGATTAAAGACAAGGACAGTGTACTATCAGTTGCATGAGTTTTCCTATAAAGGAAACTCATCCATGCAGAAGGAATCAGGTTCTTTGAGGATTGTGCAGTTTGACAGGGTGTGAGATCAGTGTTACACTTGGTAGCAGCTGGATCACCCAGAAGAAACTGCGCAAGAAAATAGGAGGCTTGGAGGAGAGAGGAGAAGCTTTGTGAGAAGCTTTGTTTCTGTGAGCATCCAGGAGGATTATACTGAGAGTTGGTTGGCTGTGAGAACTAAGGCTTCGTGTAATCTTGATGTATTTCCACCTTGTATGATAATACAGATAGAGGGGTTTTTAGCTGAGGCTTTCCCTTGAGTATTTTGTGTTTCATGTGCTTTGATTATTCTCTGGTTATATGCATTCCTCTTAATCTTGCTCAAATATTTTAAGCTTCCAGTAATTGATTGTAGAAGTAAATTAAAGTATTTTGCTTTAGTTATTGCATTATTAGGTTAATATACAGTAAGAATTTCTACATAGACCATGCAGAGGGTTAAGCGCAACTCCACACAACAGAACCATGTCAAGGTAGGATGTTTTTTGAGATAGATTCCAAGTTTATTCTAGATAATATTTTACAAAAATATTCTAGAATATTGTGACTATTTTGGCATCTTGAGTATTCCCTAAGGGACTTGAAGGTGAAATTTACAAATCCTAGTCAAGTTTATACTATTTTTTCACAAAATTTTGTAAGGAATCCACTGGTGTAGTCAAAATTAGGATATGAGTCATAGAATTTCAAGTCACTCCCAGAAGTGAGGTATTGCGGTGTATTTTTCCATGTACATTCCATTATTTTGTTGACATAATATAGAGGCGTCTCCACTTTGAAGCGAGGATCAAAGATGTAGCTCACACATTATGAGCGAACTCTGTTAACAAGTTCTTAGTGCATTGTCTATATTGTCTTCATTTTTGTGTTGCTTGTTCATAGATTTTGTATTTACATTCATTTCATGCTCTTTAAGCATTTATATTTAACATCACAAAAAAAGGTTTGAGATTAATCAAATTCACATTCAAAAAACTTAAAACAAATAACGATATGTAATATTCATAGCTTGTAATTTCAAATCAACTACTCAGTCATGTGTTTACTATGTAAATATATGATATTAGAAATTTAAGAATGGTGTTTCTAATAATGATAGCTAATTTAAAAACCAATTGATAAGTAAAACATATTGCGAAGTCTAAAGTGGTCTTTTTCTCCCATTGCATAGTTCATGTCACTTTATGATAAAATAATGTTATTCAAATTCTCTAATTATAATTTCACTCCGCACATCGATATGCACATCTTTCTTTTAATTTATTTTGAATGATTCAAATTAAAAAAAAAAACTAAATTCGATTATGAAGTTATATAATTTTATTTATTATGACACAATAATATTATACAAATTCTTTAATTATAATTTCACTCCGGACATAAATATGCACATATTTCTTTAAATTTATTTATTTTGAATAATGGAGAGAAAAGAACTAAAATGGATTACGAGGTTATATAATAAATCATAAGAAAAAGAGCCTATATTTAATATCCCTTAATTGAATAAGGTATTAGTTGATTTTGAGTTAAATTTATTATTTATGATGTGACTATTTACTGTAATAATGAGTAATATGTCATTGGCATACTACGTCAAAAATAATAAGTACAATTGTCATTTTCTATACTAGGTCAAAGATAATAAGTAGAAAATTGTTACTTAATAAATAGAAAATTCTTACTAAAATTTAAAAATAAAGTTTATATTTTCATAATATTAATAATAAATTACTTATAATTAATTAAAAAAATTAAAATTAATTAATTATAATAACTTAATATTTAATTATTATCTATAAATGATAATGATGGGCTATAATTGTTATATGTTATGGTAATATTTAATTGTATGGATACAAGCCTATTAAAAGCGTTGTTAAAAAAGTAAAGTAAATCAGAACAATACCATTAACGGTGAGACATAAATGATGATCATGAAACGTCTAAGCGAGTAGACTATAGCTGATGGGTCCTTAAAAGAGAATATCCTATATTCAGCTAAACATGAAATGCTATGTTATATAATTAATACTTCTCTTTGTATATATTAATAGTTGAATAATTCAAACTCAATATTTAAAAACGTTTGAAAAACAAGTTTTGGACGTTTTATTTTCTATAACATAGAATTGAGTTAGATAAATGTGAGAAGACCATAGGTATGTGAAAACGCTGTTAAAACACCTGCCATACCACAATATAGGTTACTTAGTGGACTTAAACAACAATGTAACAAGTATCATCTACTTGATTAAAATAATTAACATTATGTGTATACAGTGCATGTATTTGATTTTATTTTAAGTACGCATTGTGATTTTATGTTTAATATCATAATAAATTTGTATGGACATTTGGGTGTTCGTGGCCAAACATAGATTTTGATGGTTAGCCTTTTTGAAAGATGTCATTCAATGAAGACATAATTAATTATACTATTTGTTTTACTTGTTTTATAATGCATATGTTTTATATGTGGGTAGTCTAAAGAAGTTTTAAAAAAACAATAAAAATTTTGGTAAGATTTTGATAGAGAAATTTTGGGAAATTCATGTTATAGTTGTTAATTTTCAAAATTTTAGGTGCCCAAGGGTTTTGATGTTGTTGAATCCATTTCCATAAACTTCTACTCTCCTTTTTTTTGAGGAAAAAAAAGTCAGATTATAGTGATTATTGACATCCAAGCAAATTTGTTACCTCTACAAACCTTTTATATTTATATGTTTTATGATACTTTTATTTTTTCAAGTTAATTTGTTATTATAGCTAGGTAGGTTATATTATAATCAGATTATAGTCAAAATGGCTTGACTTTCAATTAGTTTTAAAAAGATTTTATAAAGTTTTGAAAAACTTAACTATTAAACTGAATATTTTGAAAATTAAAAATAATTTTTGAAAATTAACATGAATAATTTTGTCGGGTTATAAATATAATTTGTAGAAATAAACTTTATTTTAAAAATAAAAAATAATATATATATATATATATATATATATATATATATATATATATATATATATATATATATATATATATACCAAGTGTTGTAATAGTATACACATCAAATTTCAATATTTATGAATCCACCCAGTGTTGTCAAAGTAGGCACATCAAATCTCAATATTTATGAAAATCTATACACCTTAAATATCAATATTTATGAAAGAATCATTTCTAGTAATTGTGTCAATTCATGTGTGAGTTTTAATTATTGTGTAACTTTTAAAATAATTTACAAAATTTATTCAAGTTTTTGAAAAAAAATATCATATTTTTATTTTATGAATTTTTTTGTGGTTTAATATATATATTTTTGATATTTTAAATGTGAAATCGCCTTATATACAAATTCACCTTAATATATAATACTGACATATATAATCTACTTAATATAAGAAAGACATTAATTAAATACAATTTTCCTAAATTATAATGGGAAATCATTAACAAAATATCTTTTAAATCATTATGTTACTACTTAAATAAAATATTTCTAAATTATAATGGCAAATATTTAACAAAATATATTTTATACTATTGCAACAACTACAAAAACAATCCATGAAACACATTTATGATATTCTATCACTTCCTATATCAATATAGAAATATTTTTGAAAATGCAATCTAAGTTCTTCCTCTAAAACATTGTTGCATTTGAGCCCATTTTTAAATTAATACAACTTTTTAGATTAATGATCAACATATATATATATCTCTCTCTATATATATATATATGAAAAAAATCATCGAATTGTTTTTTACTTTCATAAATTGATTTCTAATTGGAAAAGCTATTATAGTTTCAATTTTTCATTTTTTGTCTATCTAATCTATTAATAGCTTAAAGTCTCCCAATACTTATAAATATTTTTTTATTATTTTTTCATAAAAATATAAAATGCCTAAAACTTAACTATTCCTTTACTAACAACATACTTCAAAATAATATAATGTATTGATAAGAAAAAATAATGTCCTGTCTATTATAAATCTGTATAGCTTTAGGTATGCCCTTAAGTCAACATGCATATATATATATATATATATATATATATATATATCGGAATTGATTTTTACCTTCATAAATTGATTTCTAATTGGAACTGATATTATAGTCTCAATTTTACATTTATTGTCTATGTAATCTATTAATAACTTAAAGTCTCCCAATACTTTAAATATTTTTTTATTGTTTTCTCATAAAAATATAAAATGCCTAAAACTTAATTATTCCTTTACTAACAACATACTTCAAAATAATATAATGTATTGATAAGAAAAATTAATGTCCCCTCCATTCTAAATCTGTATAGCTTTCTGTATGCCCTTAGTCAACAACCCTATAGATATATATATATATATATATATATATATATATATATATAAAAAATCATCAGAATTGCTTTTCACCTTCATAGATTTATTTCTAATTGGAACTGATATTATAGTCTCAATTTTACATTTATCGTCTATCTAATCTATTAATAACATAAAGTCTCCCAATATTTATAAATAGTTTTTTATTGTTTTTTCATAAAAATATAAAATGCCTAAAACTTAACAATTCCTTTACTAACAACATATTTCAAAATAATATAATTTATTGATAAGAAAAAATAATATCCTCTCTATTATAACTCTGTGTAGCTCTTTGGTGTGCCCTTAAGTCAACATGTTTTTTTATGGTTAATTATATGTTCCTTTAATATTATATAATATTTTTCTTTCAAACCTTTTTATCTACTTTTAATAGCTAGTTTGATTTTATGATATTAAATGTTTGTTTTTCAAAACATTTTTACCTAACTTGATTTTATGGGCAACTTGTGTAGGAGTCATATAATTTGATTTTGTAGATGCATTAATTATTTAAAAATATGTAGAGCAAATAAAAGCCAATTTATCTCATTTGTTGTGGAAATTTTTGTTATAATAATTTTAATGGAAAATAGAAAATTTCATTGTTTTAATTAAACATTTTTAAATTTTAATTTTGCGAATTCAAGATTTTAATTCCCCATAAAAATTTTGATGATACTGAATTCATTTCTACCCGATTCATACACTACAGCTTTCTAATTTTTTGAAATTCTTTTACTAAATTCAAATTGATTTCCATGGACAAATTTGTGGGTAGACAACTCCTTAGTGTACGGGGATTTTATTCGTTATAATGCAATAAATCCCCACAGGAAACATGCAGCCGTCACATAATTATACGGCGAAATAAAACGTGTTCAGTGCGTTGAATGAAATGAATTTGCGTGGATACGGCGTGATTGGACTCGTCTCCCGAAATAAATGATAATCATAATATTTTGTTACATTCGGTCCGCAAAACGTGCGCCGTGAATTGTCGAAATGAATTATGACAGCTACGTTCTTTGATGTCGACTTTGATTACAAAACTCATCTATCTAAGAGTGACAGCCATAATATTTTCTATAATGTTTAATGTCAACACAGTAAAATTATAAAAGGGACAAACTGGTAATGCTATCCTCCTTTTACGCGTGCCCGGTGGACTCATCCATCCAAGCATGACAGCCGTAATATTTTCTATAATGTTGTAATCTCAACACAGTAAAATTATAAAAGGGACAAACTGGTAATGCTATCCTCCTATGCATGCGTCCTCGGTCCTCGGTCCCTCTGTTTAGGATAAGGATGCATGGCTATAGGATAGGTTGAAATTATGTTTAGGATAACGATGCATGGCTATAGGATAGGTTAGAAATTATGTTGATGGTAGATTTTAAGAATATTTAGAAATTTGATAGTTAGTAAAAAAATTAGTAAAAAAGTTAAATGTTTTATTTTTTTGATAATTAGATTTTAAATATTTTCAAAATTTACAATAATATAGACATAGAGATACTAAATAAAGATGTTTTTTTAAATGAAAATTGGTAATAGAAATTTAAATGCTAAAAAGATCTGTTTAAAGATTTAATAGAGATTTATGCTAGGTTAAAATGGAGGATATGGGGAAATGCTATTTTCAACCCTATAGCAAAGTTAATGAGGCTTGACATGGCCGCTCGATAACCCGATATAACACGCCGTTTTTTTTTCCTAGTCATCACCGCACGCATCTGGGTATCAAGCGGCCATGTCAAACCGCATTAACTTTTCTATAGGGTTGGATATAGGAGTCGCCTCATGCTCAAGTTGACATAAAAATGGCTAAACGGACTTACCTGGGATTACCTAAATCAACCATCTAAATAAAAATGACCAGTTAAGTATAGATAATAAATTTTTCCATAAATCTTACTAAATCCCTATGATGTCATGAACTTAGCAATTACGATAGCTTCGTCCTCTTTCCTTCAGCCCTGGTCCTACACTGTAAGCGAATCTTTAATAAATCCATGAACTTAACAACAAAGTTAACACCTAATAGCTAAGCTACTATTTCACTTTCTTAGAAACCTTTCAGTCCGTGAAGATAGAGTTATTTAAAAAATTCCATTCTGGTTTTGGGGAGGGACAGCACAAATATGAACGGAGAACACATTAGACATTGATGGTTACCTTAAATTTCAAGGGATCGGACCGAATCTTAAGTGTGTTTTCCAATGTAACTTTCTCGTGTCACTAACATATTTGAAAAAGAACATACGACACTCGGCGATGTCCACTGGCCGCTATTCAAACCTGTTACCATCATTCTTTTGGAAAATAATTTAATAGTTATGTATTCTTATTCACGCGCAGTAAACGATGACTAAGATCACATGTATAGAGCATTACTATATTATGTGTGTGTAATCCATCACCCCTGACGTTAGTTGCTCTGGGCAGCATTGGGAGGTAAGTAAGTAGAGGTCATTTTAGTTTGGTTAAAAAAATGTTTCTTGAAGTAAAAGATACAAATATTATTAATATTTTATTTTAAGATAAATTATTTTTTAAGGTTGAAATACAACCTTTGCGGGGTTGGAAATTGTATCAACATTTGAACCATATATATATATATATATATATGATAATTGAAATTATATCTATCTATATTTATATTTATCTATCTATATATATAAAAATAAGAGGATGTTGTTGATTAGTAATATAATGACAACTATAATCGTGACAATCTTATTATTTTAGTTGATCACATTGTTACATTGCATTTTAGGAAGCTGAAAAATTATTTGGAATTATTTAGAGTTTTATTTTTATACTCTAAATGTATTAACTAAAGCATTTCAAAATAGTTTTTGTTAAGTTAGAATGTTAAGAAGGTCAGTTGTTTCACAAATAATTTGAAAATAATATATGATCTTAGTATATGTTGGACATTCCATGAGGAAGTGTCTTTCAACTTTATCCTTTTTATTGTCACATAGTTGAGAGAGTCATTCATCCAAAGGTGTCCAATGCTCAATTGAGGATTAGTTCTTATTTTAGCAATGTTTATCTTTTTCTTCACAATCATCTAAAAAGAGAGATACCTTTGATCTTCAAAATTAGGGTTGATCACCTTGTGATAATAATTTTGTTTTATTTTTTCCTCAATGCTTTTTCCCCCACCACATTTTTTCCTTAAATATTTACATACAAATATAGGTTTCCTCATAAGAGGTCACAGGTTCAAATCCAAATGGGGGTAGAGTATATACGACCCCACAATATTTAGCAGTAAAAAAAACTACATGGATGATCGTCCCTTCTCCCACAAACAAGGGGTTCTCATTCATGAATTTGGTGTCACTTTTAGTTGTGATTGTAAGAGTCCCTCCCATGCCCTTTTTCTTTCTTGGGTTGTGGGAGGTGTTACCTATTTACTTTAAAACGGTCACAAGGTCTGTTATGAACATAGGGTTACAAAATTCCCTTTTTCCAACATCATCAAATATCAAGACAAATTCCACCACCATGTTCAACTTATCAGGATCTTTACATTAATATAAAGTTTATCTCAAACTGACTGTTGGATTGAAAGTTTTTCCCTTTTTGAAGTTTAACCAACAATATAGATCCTCATCAACATTGAACTTCCATGTAGCATCCAGATTGTCTCTGTCTAGCCCCCATGGCACTGTGAGGACAACATAAGGTAGGATCATGTCATCATGGTGCTGCTACATGGAATCCACCTATGGCCCATGTTGCACTGCCATGTAAATATAGTCGATGTCTATGTCATCAATGTTTTATGAGGTTCATGAATAATATACTACACCCTTTCATGGATTCATTTGTTATTTTCTATTTAGAAGATATAATAGTATACAATACTACCTAGGAGGAGAAAATAACAAATTTAACGTAGGTGTTGGAGATATTAAAGAAGCACTAACTGCTAACAAATCTTAAGAAGTGTGAGTTTTCACAACAGTGTTTGGTGTACTTCGGGTATTTGATAGGTGGAGGATAGTTGAGAATAGATTTAAGTAAGATGGAGCCCATCATGAAGTTTTCGGTGCCTACTAATATTTCTGAGGTCAGGAGTTTCGTTGTGCAAAACACAATACTTGAGGAAATTCATAGCCTGATTTTCAACGATAGAAACACCACTCCACACCATAATAGCAAGTGGCAGGAGTTTTCATTGGAGAAATGATTAGTACAGGGCATTTGAGAAGTTGAATAAGAAGCTCATTCAAGCACTCGTTCCATCATTACCAAACTTGCAATAACCCTTTGAAGTGGGAACAAATGAAAGTAGGTATGATATGGGAGAAATCTTGATCCAAGTAGGAAGGCATACATGCTACCATTCTAAATTATTTCAAATGATTGTTCTTAAATACCCTACCTATGACAAGGAACATTGTTGCTTGGTCCAATTTATGATGAAGTGGAAATATTATATTATGGGAAAGGAGATAGTGATCCACACATATCAATAGCCACTATAGTACTTGTAGGCATACAATAAGCTACAACAAACTAAGAATTACAAATGGATAAGGTTTCCAGAATAGTTTCATTTTGTGATCAGGTATAGGAAAGCAAAAATAAGTTGTTTGACATGATTTCAAGGCCACCCACATCAAATATGACAACTTTGGGAACTGTAATACACATGGAACCATTAATCCGTGATGCATATAGAGAAGCATATACATAGGATGAGGACTCCAAGGAGTTGTTTCAATAGTAGCGGGATCATATTCATGTGCACAACAATGATGACATTGGTGATTACCATCTTCAAGACGGGTTACTTTATAGGCTAGATAAATTATGAGTTCATAAAAGTGATCAACTAGAACTGATTAGAGAGACTCACACCTCCAACGTTCTAGGGAATTTTGGTGTAGGGAAGACATTGACCAACTTGTAGAGGTATGTGTATTGGCCTCATACCTACTAGACGCAGTTTGTGCAAGGTGTTAGTTCGAAAACTGTAGCTACAATTAGAACACGTTTGTAGCTAGCCCGGTACACACCCATTGCAAGATATTTTTGGACACCATATATAATGGTGTGATTGATACTATTTCTAAGCTATTTATTGCTCCACAATATCAGCGACTGTTCGGGGAAGAACCACCATGTATGTCAAAGAGGGCCATGGAAACCATCGTCAAGGTAGCACATTGGTTCCCAATCCAGGAGGGGACATTTATTATAGATTTTGGTTCCTATAATTCCTTGGACACACTTCCTCAGTTCTCCATAGATAAGGAGCTCTTGTAGAAATTATGTTATCAGATGACATAGGGCTTCTTGAAGACAATGAGCAAAGAGAAGAAGAAACCATGGCTAGTTTTCCCTCTTGTTATCGGGACCTATGTGGTAGAAAATTTCAAGGAATTGGAGGTAGAGCTCAAGCCATTAAAAGGGTGTCATTTTGTGACCTTGAACCATCATACATATAATCTCTAGAAGGTCATAGCTGCTCATTGCAAGAGAGATAATTTTAATTGGTCATACTCACATTCCAGGTAGGATCAAGAAGATGGAGTTAGGAACTGGTACAATGCCACGAATGAGATTAGCCCCAGTGAGAAGAAAGCAAGAGACAATGAGTACCTTGCACACTCCTAGGAGAATGTGAGTCTTATGGAGAGGTTGTTGACTCTGAAGAGGAATAAAGAGAAGTAGAAGTCCAACATGAAAACTCAAGAAAATGAAGGAGAAATAGGTAGAAGATTCCCGAGTGACCAAGAAGTAGGAGAGGATAATGAAACACTAGAATAAAGGAATGAAACCCTAGAAAAGAAAAAGAAAGAGATCAAGAGGAAATGAGAGGAAGATCTCAAACAATCGCAAGATTCAGGTGACCAGGACTAGCTTGAGAAGAGGAAGTGGGAAGAAGAGGAAGAAATAAAGAATCAACTAGAAGAAAATTAGTTAAAAGAATAGGAAGAGCAGAGGGCCAAGTAAGAAGAATAGAGGAATTAATGAGAATAAGAGTTGAAGGAACAAGAAGAAAGGATCAAGAACGTGAAGGAACTTAAGACGAAGTAAGAGCAAGAAGAGAAAGAGAAGAAATGGCTAGAGGAAGAGTAGATGAAGAAAGAAAAGGAGGCAAGGAGAAAGAAGGAGTGGGGAGAAACCAGAAAGGCAACTCAACAAGAACAAGAGCAAGTTTAGTTGTCTTTGTCAGATGTTCCCTCATTTACTCCCCTCACTGGAGGACATCTCCCTCTCTAAGAGTTGGGCATTCCCGAAGAAGAAGAAGGGGAAGTGTTGGATCTCACCAGGGTCACCTTGGATAAGGTTAACTTCAATATCATACATGAGAGGAGAAATTGTTATGCTAGAAACCATGCATAATCCCTGTCAGTGACCATATCAAAATAAATTGTTCCTGACACTGGAGTCAACCCTGATGTGATCATCTCAGTTGGGACTGCATTTTTTACCACAACTGAACACAATGTTGTTGTTATGTAACCATCTTGCAAAAATATAGAAAAGATAGATAAACACCTTCAAAATAAGCCTCTTCGAGGGGAAACCTCTTTTACATTACACAAATGAACAATTCTTGGATGATACAAATGATAAGACCTCCCTTATATATATAGGATTCTAAGGGGTCATAATATGATCAGAGTCGGAATAACAATAATAACGTAAGGGCACAATAATAACAATAATGGGCTTCTATGGGGCACAATAATAACAATATGGGGACTAGATGGGCACAACAATATAATAAGGTGGTTGTACTAATAACAATAAGGGGTTACACTAGTAGTATAGGGAGCTCACATGCCCCCTCCTTAAAAAAGTGTTTTCCTCAAAGATTGAGTAGTTCTTGATGATTCTGTATAATATTATTGTCCTCCCATGTGGAATCTTCAGTGGGTAAGTTCTTCCACTTGATGAGATACTCTGAAATTGATCGATTCCATAGCTATCGGGCTCTTGTTTCTGTAACTGCTCCATTTTCCAATATGATTTTTCCTTCCTCGTTAAGTTCTGGCAATATTGTTTGAACTGGGATCTTTTGCAACTTTTGAATGAGTGACCACAATTCTTCATTGTTCTTCCATTCATCCCTTGTTTCGTTTATCCAATCTGGTTGGATAATAGAAATACCACAAAACAATTCTTCCACATCCTCATCCTTTCTTAAGAGTGCATCTGCAACAACATTTTGCTTTCCTTTTTTGTAGATGATTTCAAAGTCATAACCCAACCTATTTGTGACCCATTTTTTCTATTCTTCTAAAGATAATCTTTGTGCTAAAAAGTATTTAAGACTATCATGATCCATTTTTACCTTGAAGTGTCTTCCCATTAGATAAGGTCACCATTTCTTAAGTGGATGTAGTATTGCCAACATTTCCTCCTTATAAATAACTTTCTTCAGATGTAGCCATAAAAATACCTAATCGCGTACATCAAAACTTCTTTCACTGCGATGTTGATCTTCCTGTTGTTTCATTTGATTCTGCACCAAAGTGGCATTATCCTTTAAAAGTTGCAGAACTTGTTGTTGATGCTTGATGTGATCTTTCACTGCTTGAATATTTTTCTGCTTCATATGCCCTTCTATCTCGCAAGTTTGAGTGGTAATTTCTTCCAATGCATTAAAAGATATGGTCAAATTCATTTCTTGATGCTCGATGTGATCTTTCACTTTTTGAACATCTTTATTCTTGATATACCCTTTTATCTTGGTAGTTTGAGGAATGGTAATTTCTGCCAATGCATTATAAGATATGGTCAGATTCATTTCTTGGTGCTCAATGGAATCTTTCACTTCTTGAAAATTTTTCTTCCTGATATGCCCTTCTATCTTGAGAGTTTGAGGAGTGGTAATTCTTGCCAATGCTTTACAAGATATGGTCAGATTCATTTCTTTTTTCTCTGGGGTTGGTTCCTAATGTATATCCTCTTCTTTTGACATTTCTTGATCCTTTTCTTGCTCCTTTCCGTAGTCAATGTAAAATAATTTCTTCTCAACACACTTATGACCTTTAATGTATTTGTTATCACAATTGTAACAAAGCCCTTTTTCTCTTTCTCTTCCAATTGTTGTGGTGTCAACCTTGTAGGTTGTGGAAGGCTAGGAGAAACAATACTTCCATCTTTATAGTTGCGAGAGGTAGAATTCCTTGTTGCCATAATTTTGCTTTCCACTTTTCTTGCTAACCTAAACGCCTTCTCCAATGAATAAGGTTCCCAAATACGAACCTGATGTTGAATGTTATCCTTTAAAGTCCCTATGGAGACATCAATCCTCTACTTCTCTGGAATATCATTTTCCCTTATATTCAATTTTTGAAAGTCCTCAATAGGCTCTGCCATTGAACACTTTTGTTTCAGATTTATCAATTGGCTAAAGAAGGTGTTTCTCTTTGTATCCTTATAATGTGCTATCATTTCCTTCATGAAAATTGACCACGTAACAAGTGCTTTACGACAACAATGCCCTTTATACCATAAAAGTTGATCTGGTTCTAAATATGAATATGCAATACGTACCTTTGTAATAGTTGCACCTCATGTAGATCAAAATATTGCTCCATCTATAGTATCCAATTTACCGGATCCTTGCCATCAAACTTCCTCATATCACACTTGCTTGATTTTAAGAGCTCAATCTTGAAACCAGCTCACAAAAATATAGAAGAGATAGATAAACACCTTCTCAATAAGCCTCTTCGAGGGGGAAACCTCCTTTACATTACATAAATGAAAAATTCTTGGATGATACAAATGGCAAGACCTCCTTTCTATATATAGGAGTCTAAGGGGTCATAATATAATTAGAGCTGACATAACAATAATAATGTAAGGGCACAATAATAACAATATGGGGACTAAATGGGCACAACAATATAATAAGGTAGTTGTAATAATAACAATAAGGGGTTAAACTAGTAGTATAGGGACATAACATGCCCCTATCAAGAATAGGGACCTAACACCTTCTAGGATGAGCAAACAAATTGTGAAACTCCAAAACAGGGTTTACACATCAGAGCAGAAGGTCGCTAAAGGAGAACAAGATAGAAAGAAGGAAGAAGAAGAAAATGCAACTCTCCTCTTAGTGCCCTCCAACACAAAATAACTAGAGACTGCAATCAAGGATGAGGTCAAAATTCTCAGTGTAGCTATGGATATTGTCTATGAAGAAACGTCAAAGCTACATCACATTGTAGCTCTAATATTGGTTGTACAAGCCCATGCAAAAGAAAGGCCTGCAATGTTGAGGGAATCCATTACAACTCTTGATAAGATACATGAGCGATACACCAAGTATCCAGGAGCACTGGTAGTAGTCCCGAAGAAGGATTGGATCACAATGCAAAATGCCAAAGTTGAGCTACGCATCAAGATCCAATCAAAATACAAACTAGCCAAAGAAGTGGAAAAAGTATTGGCTTCATATAGGCACCTTTTCAGTGGTTTGGAATCAATGATCGAGAACCATGGGTTCCCATCCATCAGGGAATTTGGATAGGTAAGGAAGCAGAAAGACATCTCAAAGGAATTTCAGGCATTTTTTAACACATATAGGTAGGCCACCCACTCATACAACCTAACGGTTACAAATGAGAATATCACACGATATGTGGTTGAACGAGTGAGAATGTATACAAAGCTGGTGACTTCACGCAATCAAGTGAATGCCAAAACGATGACCCTCATACTAGATGCCCTCAAGTGCCTGCACAGACATGATGAGGAACAACCATATATTGTCCCCATAGCACTTGACTACAATATTTGGTGCACTTACATAGTGGAACAACTCCACCTAGACATTCCAGAACTTTCCATTATAAAGTTGATAGGACATATTTTGCTCATTTTGTGCGATTAACAAATTAGGATAGAATAGGACAGTTATAGAATGTTAAGAGTCATGAGGAAGTCCAAAGGTCATGAGGTAGTTGAAAGGTCACGAGGAAGTCCAATAGTGAAGGGTAAGCAAGAGGTCATCCTCATCCTATAAATAGACCCTCATGGAACATTATAGAGGACTTTTAGCTTGGGAATTATTTTTGGGACATATTGTTTTGAGAGGTATTCTGCTCTTCTAATAAATATAAGGAGTAATAGTTATTTTGCACTATTGCATTGGCTGAATATTTTATGTTATGATGCCATGGATATTAGATTCTTGATGGATTGAGTGTTCCAGAGAGTTCTTTCATGTTTGGCCTCATCATGTGTCTTCCTGTGCTATGAATCTTTTTTTGTAACACATGGATGGTATATGATATGGTAACTATGGGCTTAATATTGGCATGATCTTATCATTGACTATGCATTTTCTTACACTTATAGATTCTATGTTACCGTGAACTACTTCATAGTTGTTAAGCACATTCTTTACATAGGCATGATCTTATTTGAAGTTTTGCTAACAATTACTTTATGTGAGATTCAAGTTGTTGATTTCTAATCTTACTATTTATGGATGCTATGAATATTCTGTTGGTGTCCAGGGAGGGGTGATTTATCTACCTTGTTCCGACATTAATCTTATCAATCTGGGTGCATATCCTTTCAAGGCAATGCGAAAGGTATATGCAGGGGTGAACGTGTAATATTTCCCAACCAAGGGTTTGTGGTTTAAGATTTAAAACATAAATGCAAGATTAACAATTTACAGAACTGCAGAAATAACTATAAACAGTAAGGAACTGTAATAGCAACACAAACTGATAAATCACACACACAAAGACGTAGCACCTGATCCGAAGAGCGGGCCCAGCTCTCTGATCAGGGCTACGTTAGCCACGAAAAGAATTACAGCAACAAAATGAATGATCTTTTATTAATCGGTAACAAGGGCTTACAATACTGATGGGTGTACCCCCATTCATAGAATCAACCTACATTTTATACATAGTGAGGGAGATTAATGGATCTCCTGAAAACATAGTAGCTGTAGATACAAAGATATACATCAGTTGAAACAGCATCAGCATCAGATGTCTGAGATAGCAAGAAGGCCTAAGAATAGTTCAGGGAGCCTGTTCCTCGAGCTGCACATCCTCCTTCTGATCCGCCGTTGCCAGTTCTGTTGCAATACGTTGAGTTGAGGGTTCATGTTCTCATGCTACGGTCAAACACACAATTTAGTACCGCGAATAGATAGACTCTGTGCATTTTACTTCATTAATTAAAATATACTAATAGGACAAGTAAAGGGGAATTTAACTTGTAAGTTTAACATAACAACATGGGTAAATGAGTGAAAAAGGGGCAAAAAGGGTAATGGAAATAGGCAGAAAGATGGCCCAATTTGGTACCCAACATCTCCCCCCAGCCAAGCTACTGCATGTCCTCATGTAGTCTTCCACTTTCCCAAATCTAGGTTCCGCAAACTGTAGGTTTCATGAAGCTGGGCAAGATCATATTCCTTGGCCATTTTTGTCCCTGGAACCTTAAATATGTCTAAGAGGACAACTTCCTTCCACCAATCCGTCGGGACATCATAAACTGGAGTATAATCTTCAGTAGGCAACCAGAGAATAGGGAACTGAAACTAGAGCCCCATCCACCAGGACCCACATGTCTGGACACATGCCACATACCTGGGCACTGTAGTAAGTACACATGAAAAATTTGATGACCCAAAAGGTTCTCTCTCCTGGATGGTTGTTGGTGACATCATCCACCTCCTCTGACAGCAACTAAGGGCCTCTTTTTGAAATGTGGTGAGTTGCTTGACACAAAGATCAAGACACCATTTTTGTGTCCTCACCATTCTATCTCTGTTTTCCCCAATCCCTAGAAAGGTCATGTGCTTATTGAACATTGTGTCTGACCTCTCATGTTCCCCTCTTACTATAAATGGCTTTGTGACTTGATTGGATTCAAAAGTGTTACTAGCCTTCTGCCAGTGAATCTGATTAAAAGTGTAAGAGGTTAGGGCCCTCAAATGAATTTCCCCCACATATGGGACGGGGTTGAAATCTCTATCCAGCCACAGTAAGTACCCGTGCAAGTAAAACTCACACATTAGATGTTGCGTTGCTACATCGTGACTCCTCAAAATCCGAAGGAATTGCGCATCATCCTCCATCTCATAGTTGACCTCATTCTTAACACTTTCCATGCAGAATAAAAGGAAACGTTCATGCAAAAATAAGGAATAACAAAAAGTAGGGGGATAACATGCCATAACCTCTTGCACCAGCTCAAACATCTGCTCCTTGTCGGCCTTCAGCTCTGCCGCTTTCTTCTCCAGCTACTCTGTCTTGAGTTGTTGTTTTGCATGTCGTAGCCTCATCACATCCATATGCTCCACATATCCAAAAATTGTTGTGGAGGCCCTTTCCTCAGTCCTTCTGATCTCATTTTTATATTGGGCCGCAGTAGATTTCCAGGACTGAATTTCAGCTGTTAGGGCATACTCCCGATCTTCAAACAATTGGTCAATCGGGTCTGTCTGAGTGTTGGCGAAGGTCATGACTATCCGACCTACTTGGGTTTCTACGTCAACCCGAATGGTTTTGGCCTTTCTGGCTTGCTGTTTGTGCTTCCTTAATTGTTTCTGCAATTTATTCACCTTCTTTCTTAGCTTCCTCACTTCCATTTTGAACCGCATCGTTTCCTTGAACTGCAGCTAATACTTTTGTTTCATTGGAATCCTTCGCTGTTCACACAGCTCTATCCACTCTTGCTTAATCAATATTTCCTCAACCGGAGGCAAATCCCTCAAAACATCTTTTGTTGTGTTGACTGGGGGATTTTCCTCCCCTGCTTGATCTTCTCCACTTATCTCGTGCTCAACAGCCCTCTCGCCTGGTCATGTCATTAGCTCAGTCATCGAGACCGTTTCACTTGGTCCCTCCTTTTCGCCAACAATGATCTCATCTTCATGCACATGCACCACAACTGGCGATGTGCTAACGATATATTCTCCTGTTTCTATGTCTACTGGGATTCTTCCCGGTTCTCCAGCCTCTCGACTTTCTTTTCTCCTCTCCTGCTCCAAGGCACTTGCCACCTGAGTGGCTTCCACTCTGTGAGCTTGTGGCCTCTGTAACAGATTCAAAGCCATCGGATTTGCAAAATCTTCTTTTTCTCCCCGTCGGGGGGAACGAGTTACCCTTGATCCTCCTGGAATCGAGGCGAACAGGGGGAACTGGGGTGCATCTTCCACGTTTGGCCCCAAATTTGATGTTGGTTCTTGTGGTTCAGTGTCAACATTGCACCCTGGTCCTTCTACTGCTTCCTCGACAGGTCCCATAGTCTCCTCAACTTTGGGCCCTTCTTGTCTTTGTCCTTCCTCTTCTCTGAGTTCCATGGTCGGTGTGGTCACAACCTCCTCTTCAACCAGATTGTCCTCCTCCATTATCTCCATGGTAGCAAGAGATCCCTATGGGGTTCCTTTGGTCACCAAATCAACTGCTTCACCCATGCTAGCCTGTTGGGGGTCTGCTCCCGTGACTACCAGGGCATCCACTCGCTCTACTAATTCCACGGTTGAAGCTGGTTCTTATGGTACAACCTCATTCGTGCTACTAGCGGGCTTTTCTGCATTGGCCCCTATATCTGCCATTGCCTCCATACTTTCTGCTTGATCTTGGGGAGATATCTCATCCCCTAATTCCTCTGTTTCCATCTCCATTTCCTCTTGTTCTTCCTGATCAACATAATCATCTTCGATAGGATCCTCCTCCATAGCTTCAGATTCCTCTACCCTAGTGGCCATAACAGCTACTATCTGTTCCTCCGTGGAGTCCTGAAACACCTCCCACAGAATCAGAATCTGTCCAATGGTGTTCACTATTAGTAGCCCCACCAACCCATGATGAGTGATGACTGCTAGTACCTGTCGAGCCCCCTGAGCTGAATGTGCCATTAGATGTAGGCTCCTTAGCAGGAAGTAGGGCACATTCATGGAGAAAGCCTCTGCTTGTGGAAATTGTAGGTGAGCTAATATGCGGAGGTGATATCTGAAGAATGTGGAGTATCTGCCCTCGCATGTCATATATTTGATGATGATTTTTACTATTTCTCCCCACGAATATGGTAGCGAATTTCTGTCATACCCCCTGCCTTTCTGTGCTATACTCTCTCCAGCTTGAAGGAAGTCCTCGGGGAATTTTGGAAGGGTGGTTCTTCTCAGAAACCATCGTTCCCCAATTTGAGGAAGCCCACTGACTTCCGCAATGATTTCTTCTATTACGGGGATCACCACTCTACGAACCCACGAGCCTTCTTCCCCCAAGTTCAGTGCAAATTCCACTGTCAATTCTTCATTAAATCCTCTCAACCTGTTAAAATACACATCCCATCCTACATTCTGAAAAACCTGCCATACCTCCCGATTATTCCGAGTTGCCCTTGTGTTCTCAAGTTCATGACGAATTGATCGGACACCCATCGTTGCGAAGGTAGAATCAGCATGTCGACTGTAGTTGGTTGGCAAGGGAGAGCGACAAGTCTCCAAACCGTTGGTGGTTGAAATAATGTCATGGCTGATTTGGGAAAGATCGAATGAATAGTACTGATACGTATGGGAGTAATGGCAAGTCTAGTACTGGTACGTTCGGACATAATGGAATGTTAAGACGGTACTGAGGTGTGTTCTGAAAATTAAATGTGGCGTGTGGGGAAAGTGACTGATATGACTTGGTGAGTACGAATCTGCATCCCAACACGTTTTAAAAATATGATTACGGAGTACCGAAATCATTATATTCGATTGAGAGGGATTTATGTGCACTAAATATTTTTCATGGTACGTCGTCATTTCTTATGACGGTTCCCCCCCCCAACTTTAATGATGACCATCCTCAACACGTTTGCTTGTTCTTTTCATAATATTTAATTAAATCCATAAAACGATAGAGACGTACCTGCAGACTTACCTGACGGAGTGACAACAAAGCGTGTAGCAGCAGTTGTGAGTGGAAGCACAGTGAGTAATGGCATCAGTGAGTAACAATTGTTCTGAAGTAGTGGCAACAGTGAATAGTAGCAACAGTGAGTAACAACTGTTCTGAAGTAGTGGCAACAGTGAATAGTAGCAACAGTGAGTAACAACAGTTGCAGTGTAACGACAATTACAGTGTAACGACAGTTACAGAGTAACAACAGCTACGGTGTAACAGCAGTTGTGGAGTAACAGCAACTATGGTGTAACGACAGTTGCGGATTAACAATAGCTACGGTGTAACGGCAGTTACGAAGTAATAGCAGCTACGATGTAACGGCAGTTACAGAGTAACAACAGCTATGGTGTAACGGCAGTTGCGGCGTAACAGCAGCTACGATGTAACGGTAGTTGCGGAGTAATAGCAGCTACAGTGTAACGATAGTTACGGAGTAACAGCAGCTACAGTGTAATGGTAGTTACAGACTAACAACAACTACGGTGTAACGGAAGTTGCGAAGTAACATCAACTATGGTGTAACGACAGTTACAAAGTAATAGAAACTACGGTGTAACGACTCTTAATGACTGATAAAGTGACAGCACCAGGTGTTACATTTCTCCTCACCATATTTCTTTGTTGTTCCTACAAAATATAAACAAATAAACAACAATATATTATTATTATTATTTTTTATTTTTTTTTCTTTTTTTAGATAATAATATTTTTTTTTTTAGAGCAAAGTGAGGGTGTCTTGTTTTCCAATGACCATTAAATTGGATGAAGCAGAAATATTTTTAAAAAATCATCTTTAGAGGCTAGATGGTGGTATAATTTGAGAGGGTGTCCATTTACCAGGAAGGAAGTATGGTTTTCATCTATTGTACTTAGTCTAACCGTTCCATTGTCAAACACTGCATCTACTTGATATGGGCCCATCCAGCGAGTGCAGATCTTACCTTTGAAATCCTTAAATCTAAAGTCATATAATAACGCCCAGTCCCCCACCTGAAACACCTTAGTTTTGATGAATTTATCGTGCCATTTCATTCTCTGCTGTTGAATAGTACTAGTTCTCTAGATAGCCACTGCTCAAATCTTGTCCAACTCATTCAACTGTTCCATTGGGTTTTTTTGGGCTTCTGATAAATCTAGGCCTAATTCCAGAGCTGTTCTGAGTGTAATTATCTCAAATTCCATTGGAAGAAAGGGGGATTTTCCATAGACTAATTCATATGGAGAAAACCCTGTTGTATTCTGCCACATCATTTTGTATGCCCATAGAGCTTCTGGAAGTTTATGTGCCCAGTCCCGGGGATGACTTGCTACTGTCTTTGTTAAGATATTTTCCAATACCTTATTTGTGCTTTCTACCTGTCCATTCGCCTGGGGATGATAGGGGGTTGTCACTCTATGTTTGACCCCATTTTTCTGCATTATCTTTTCTATCATATGAGATGTAAATTGTGATCCACCATCTGATACAATTTCTCTTGGAGTCCCGTACCAAGCAAAGATTTCTCAAAAAAGGAAGTCTACCACCACTTGTTTTATTGCTCTCGTGACCACACTAGCTTCCACCCATTTAGTTACATAGTCGGTGCAGACCAAGATGTAAGCCTTCTTATGCGAAGGTGGGTTGAAGGGACCAATGAAATCGATGGCCCATTTCTCGAAAGGTTCAAGAACTATCTGGGGTTTTAGGGGCATCTCATTTGCTTTAACAAGTTGTCCCATCCATTGATATCTATCACACCTCCGCACATAATCCCGAGCGTCACGAAAGATGGAGGGCCAATAATATCCCATTTGCAATACTTTATGACCTCTTATTTTGTCTGCAAAGTGTCCCCCATAGGGTCTGCCGTGTGCAGCTTTTAATATCTTGAAAATATCATCTCCTACTACACAATGTTGAATCTTCCGATCCATTCTCGTATGGAAGAGATATCCTACCATCCATGAATATCGGGTAATCTGGTGAATGATATTCCTTTTCTCCTTATAGGACAGGTGACGAGGCACTTTACTTGTAGCAAGATAATTATCAATATTTGCATACCACAGAGTGTTATCAGAAACTACAAAAAGATGCTCATTCGGAAAATCATATTCAATTGGTGTTTCCTTACCATCATGTTCTATCCTAGATAAAAAATCTGCGACCACATTGTCTTTCCCTGGTTTATCTACTATAGTGATATCAAATTCCTGTAGTAGCAACACCCATCTTGTAATTCAACCAGGGGTAACAGGTTTATTCCTTAAATACCTGATGGTTACATGATCAGTGTGCACAAAAGTAGGATACCCGCTAATGCAGTGCCAACACTTGTTGATGGCATAAACGGCTGCAAGAAATTCTTTCTCAGTCACTGTGTAGTTTAATTCAGCAGAAGCCAAATTTTTACTATCGTAGTAGACTGTGTAAGGTACTTTATCCTCTTGTTGTCCCAATACTACACCAATTGCTGTCTAAGAGGCATCCATATGAATGTGGAAAGGTAGTGCCCAGTTAGGTCCTCTAAGGATCGGAGCACTACAAACTAACTCCATAACTTTTGTAAACGCTGCATCATAGTCTTTTGTACATACAAATTCTGAATCTTTCATTAGTAATTGAAATAGTGGGTGCGCTACTTTTGCAAAATTTTCTATGAAACATCTATAATAACCAGCACAACTAATGAAACTGCATACCTGTGTGACTGTTTTAGGTGTTGGGAAGTGCAGAATTACCTGTATCTTTGTTGGATCCATCCTGATTCCTTTGGCTGAGAGAAAATATACCAGAACAATTCCTTCTTCCATCATCATGTGACATTTCACTGTACTCAGAGAGACGCGCGCTTGTATACACCTTGCGAGAACTTTTTCCAGATTTTTCAATCCCACCATGAATGATTCCCCATACCGAGTAAAGTCATCCATATAGATCTCAACACTGTCATTTATCAAGTCAAAGAAGATTCCCAAAATTTCCCTCTGGAACGTTGCAGGAGCATTACACAGGCCAAAAGGAAGGACCTAGTATGCAAATGTCCCCCAGGGGCATGTGAACGTGGTCTTGTCTTGGTCCTCAGGAGCAATCTGGATCTGGTTATATCCACTAAACCCATCCAGAAAAGAGAAATACTTCTTACCAGCCAATGTGTCTAACACTTGATCAATAAATGACAAGGGAAAGTGGTCTTTCTGCGTCACCTTATTCAATTCTCGATAATCTACGTAGATCTGCCATTTGCCATTCTTTTTGGGGACCATTACCAATGGTGAGACCCATTGGCTGTCTGAGATAGGGTAGATAAAACCTACATCCAGTAACTTCTGAAGTTCTTCTTTCACCACATTCTTCAATGCAGGGTTCATTCTCCTCTAAGGTTGTCTTATAGGATGACAATCTTCCTTGATGTATATGTGATGGGTGCATAACTTGGTAGGGATTTCCTTCATATTTGCATAATCCTAGGTGAAGGCCTCTTTATCTTTCTACAAAACGTCTATAAGATACTCCTTCTGAGATTCTGACAAGTTCGAATTAATGTTCAAGGTTTTTCCTGGTTCGAATTCCACTTTCATACTTTCATGAGGTGCATCACCAGGTGGTTTCTCTAATCCTTCTGCTATTTCCATGGTTTCCTGAGTCTCACAGCTTAGGATAGATTCTAGGATCTACTAGTTTGATTCCGAAACGGAACAAAGATCATCCATGAAGGAAGTGATTACATCATCTTCTGATTCCATATTTAATTGTAGGGCCGTCCGATAGTAAGGACAGGTCTCATTTCTTCCTCTTTCGTGACATCCTTCACCGCAGAAACGACCTTCTTATTGCTTGCTGGTTTTATAGGTGAATTTGATTCTGCAGGTGGGTATAACACTAAATTCTTAGTTTTATGCCCATTAGAAATGACCATATTCCCTGAGCGGCAACAAATGTAAGCGTCTGCAATGGCTATCCATGGCCTACCCAAAATTAGGGGATGACCACCCATTGAATATTGTGTATGTAATACTAGGAAGTCTATGGGGTAATGCCATGAATCCACTAAAATTGTCACATCTTCCAACTTTCCTACAGGCTTGACTGTAGATCGATCTGCTAATTCTAGTACTATAGGTGTATGCTTTAAATTACGAAGTCCTAACGCATGCATAGTTTTAGTAGTGATGACATTGATGGTAGCCCCCAAGTCTATCAACACATTTGGAATCTCCACCCCATTAATCTGTACTGTCAAGATTAGGTTCCCCGAATCTCCATATTTCACTGGCATTGATTTCCCCATCATAAAGTCCAACAACTTTCCCATAACATGTATGGTAAGGGGATCTTTAATTTTCTTGGCAGGTTTCTTTGAACAATATTCACTAAGAGTCTTTGCATAGATTGGCACATCCTTCATAGCTTGCAACAAGGGAACTTTAATAAAGAAGTTCTGCAATTCTCCTAATAAATCAAATTCAAATTGAGGACCTGGTTTACTCATGATTAATCTCTCTGGGTAAGGTAGTTCAGATTGATGCCGCTTAACGGGAGGCGTCTAGGTTCTATCAGTTTGCTTTGGCTCTTTACTAACTGGTTCTGCCTCCTTACCTTCACTATCAAGCTGTTCAATGATAACTAGAGGAGGTTGGGCGTTAACTGTCTGACTTGATCGCAGATTCATTTCATACAGCTCTACAATGGAGATACTATATGAAGACAGGTTAAGAACATCAGCTTGATGAGCTCCCCTATTGTTAGGGTTAGGGTTAGGCTGCATGGGGAGGTGAGGACGAGCAGTTTGGTTACCAGGAGGCACATTGGAGGGCATTTGAAGCTGTTGTTGGGGCATCTGTTGTGGCATCTACGGAGGAAACTGACCAGGAGTGGATCCTCGCTAGTTTGGTGCCCACGAGGAGTTTGTACTGGCTTGGGGATTCCACTATTGCCAAGGTGGGTACTGATATTGTGGCCACATGGGGGGATAAGGCATGGTCTAGGGATTCATATTAAAATTATTAAAATACTGAGATGGATCCAGGTACATACCTTGATTTCCCATCGGTAGTCGAGGGGCCATGGCTTTCGAGATCCCATGCGGTATAGTTGTTCCATGTCCTCCCCTGTTCCTTAAAATACTACTTTCAAGCCTGGTAAGGAAGGGCATGAGCTTGTCACATGATTGAGCTCAAAGATCGCACATTCCTCTATGGAATTTAGTGGACATTCCCTCTCTGGATGCTTCTTTCTGCACTTCTGGCAGAATACTGCCATAGTTCTGTCCAGCTCTAGCTACTTTTGTTTTAATTGCAAGGTGTCCATCTGTGCTGACAGTGTACTGAAGATATATGTTCTCAGGTTATCTGGCAGGTTTCTGATTTCTGCTTTTGTATCGCCCCTGCCAAATCCCTTTACTGAACAGACCCCCTGCTTGTTTCTCACAAGCCCCCTTGAGCACTTAATACATAATTTTCAAATATCTTCGAACTTCTCCTTGGAGATATCTCCCTTTCCTACAATATTCCATAAGTCAATCGAGTCTTCTCGAAGGGATCGAAGGAGGATAATTTTTAATATTTCCTTATCCAGGTCAGAATGACCTGACCTCTGCAAGGTGTAGTTGAACCTCTCCACGCAATCTTCCAGGCTTTCATATTCTTTTTGTGTGAATTTGAAGAGTTCCTCCTTAATGTTCCGGGATTTACAATAATCTTGGTATTTCTCCAGGAAAGCCATATGCATATCTTCCCATGTAGAAATGGATTTTCCTCCAAGGCCCATGAACCATCGCAGAGCCATCCCTTTTAGAGTGGAAGGGAAAATTTTCAGCTTCTGGGCATCTGTTGTGTAGTCATACCCCCGACATACTATATCAAACTCAAATAGAAATGTGTCGGGGTCTTCAGAGATAAGCCCATGGAAGGTTGGTAGAGCTGCCAATGGAATAGGCTTTGTAGGTGCACCGGTTCCCAGATCTCCAATAGGGAAATCGATGGTGGAGTTTGTAGGAGCCATGAATATTTTCCAATAATCACTAGGGATTTCAATAGGCTCTGCAGAGGGTGGCTGAGGATTCTTTATTACTGGGTTTTGAGTTGCATTAGTAGCACTTCCCCGATCTCTTGGTGATGTAAATATCTCCTCGTCTCTTTCTCCTGTGGCCTGATGGCTTGATCCTTCGGCTGCAACTCCCTTTCCTTTACTAGAACAGTCCGATCCTACCGATGCTTTGCTTGCAACTTCCTCCTCTGCTAACACCAGCTCAAGATTCTCTAAATCAGGTCCACTGCTAGATGCTTCCTCCACAGTCAGGGGAACCTGTTGTGTTGAGTCACCACAGAATGTCGTAGCCGATACTGGTTGTTCCACTGATTATCCTTCTGACTTAACCCTTCTTGCTCCTAGTTTTATAACTATGCGAGAAGATTCTTCAGATTCAACCTTTTTTATGATCTCTTGTATATAGGTTTTTCTTCACAGGTCTGGTCTTCCCCTCCTTGGTGCTCTCCTTGTGCCCCTTTTATTGGGTTCTTTGTTCATACAAAAGTTGGATTGATGGGGGGTTTCTGTATGAACCTTGTTGGTATCATCCTAAGACCCTTTTTCCTTCCCAGAAACACATCATTTATCCATACATTTTCATCATTTTTCCCTCAAAATCCTTGAATATTGATTATTAATTGTTCTATAGTTATTAAATTGCATAAGAATTAATTTAGGGGTTTTATGTTCCAGAATTAGAGGTTTTTGATGACATGACTACAGGAAGTACCCACAACCTGTAATGAGTTTACCGTTTGACATGTGGCGCAGCGGATGAGCGAGAACGAAAAGCATGGGCGAAAAGTGGAATGTCCAAGGATGGACAAACACCTATCTTCCATCCAAATCGAGCCTCCTATGCATGCGGTCAACTTGAGTCAAAGCAGGGTACTCTGGCGCATAGAAGCAGCAACAGCATCATTCTATTTTCATTTTGATTTTTGTTCTTTTTGAAACTTATGGTATGGAAACATTTTGCAAAAGCTATGTAATAAACGTGGCAACAGCACTATGTACATTCACTGCATCGATGACATGGCTGTATGTACGCATGTGTAAATACAGTTAGTTCAATGTTTTGAAGGTTAATCAGTTGTTGAAACATTTGCTCGGAACAAAGTTTTAGTTAATACACAGAACCCTTTACAGTCACCACGTGTGTTTACTCTTTTGCATTGGTTGATTGCTGAACGGTGGTAGTCAGTATACCCTTAGGCGCGGACGGGTCCTGCGTTCTTCGTTTGGTATACTGCTCTTCGTTTTGTTACATTTCAGTTTATATATATATATATATATGCACAACGTTGTATTAGATTCAATTGATATGTTTGCACAGCGTTGTGTTGGATTCGATTTATGTATCACACAGGTTGCATCATAGTTTCGATTTACATAATTGTTGATTCACATAGCACACGGGTTGCAGTCATATAAGCTTTCGATTCCTTTATGTTTTGAGTTTCATTACATGTATATGGTGTGCGCATCCGAAGGGTTTATTGTTATGTTGAATGGTCAGCACTAGGATCTGGAACGAGAATCTTGTAAGGGATTTGGTCCTTGTGTGATTTACAGATGCATGCCCATAAACTCTGCCTCATTTCACAGTCTATTCATGTTCTTTTTATATAGTTTCATAGTGTAAATATCTTGCATGCTGTGTGTGTTTACTAAGCAAAGGTTTTCTGAGTGATACCTCTGTAAGGAGGTTAGAATCATTGCCACAGTCATACACAGGACTTAGATTCTTAGGTTGCTTTGATAGATGCATTTCATAACCAGCATTGTAGTCAAGTACATCAGTAGGGTAATCTAGGTGTGTGAAGGATAGGCTGCACATCACGGTCTTCCGTAAAGAAGCCTTGCAATTTACCTCACAATCACCTGGGCGGTAATTCTTTATGTCTATATATTTTAGACCACGCCTCTAAGCTTACGCACCTTGGTCGATATTAAATATAGAGTCCAGTCTAGCACCCTAGCTGGAACCGCTACATTTTGGCGTCGTTGCCGGGGAGGCGTACGTGAAGAATTCAAACAAAAAGAAAAAAATTTCAATACACAAAAACAACCAAAAACACAGTTAGAATCATGTTCATATATGCCTAGACTTAGAGACACTCAAGGGAGATTTGTGAGAGCCCCCCACCATCTCAACACTAACCCATTATCATCAGGAGCAGACTCTCTAGGGAAAACAACACCAACTGAGGAGGTTATTCAAACAATAGCTGAGAAATTTTATTCAGGACAGCACATTACTCTTGCTGAGAGGGAAACTCTGTTTGCACATAAATCACAACATCCACCCTTTCCTAACTCTTCTACACAGGGGAAAAGTAGCACCATTACCAAACAATTTTCCTTTCTCTCTTTTCCACCAAGAGACACTAAGAAACCAAGTAAAATGGCTGAGGAGGGATCTGGATCAGTTCCCCATCAAGAGGAGGAGGAATCCACTTTTAAATTCCCTATACAAGAACCACAGGAGGATGAGGAGATTAAAATGAAAAATATACCCCCATCCGTGCTACCCAATTTCTATGGTATGGCATCAGAGGATCCAGACTCATTCTTATTCGAGTTCGATATTGTGTGTCGAACTTATGGATATACCGATGATGCTCACAGACTGAGATTGTTTCCAGCCACATTAAAGGCAGCAGCCTTGAAATGGTTTATGGGGCTAGGGGAGCATGCCATAGTAGATTGGGATGGCATGAGGAGGATATTTCTGAGGAAATATCAGCCTTATTGCAGATCCAAAGATTCTAAAGATGACATCTTTAGAATGAGCCAGCAGGAGGATGAAACCTTAGAAGAATATCTAGAACGGTTTGTCTATAACTTGCAAAAATCTAAACACCGAACCATGCCTCCTGATCTAGTCCGCACAATCTTTTTGAAAGGTATCAGGGAAGAATACATGGATGATCTCAACTTAATGGGCAAAGGTGATATCTCTGCCCTACCCTTTGAAGAAATAGTTGAACTGTGTGAACAATATTCAAGAAGTAAATCCAAAATGGGAAAGAGGACCTTGTCATCTAGGATCATAAAAACTGCCTCTGCTAGTGTCACCCGGGCTGAAATTGGTAATCTTTTAGAAGAGTTCAAAACTGATTTGTTGAGTACTCTAGGAAACCAAATTGATACCTTAAAAGCCAAAAAGAAACAAGAGGAAGAAGACAATATAATGGCTATTTTCTGCCCCAAGTGTCGCAAGAAGCATGCATTAAAAGACTGTCCTCTAGACAATATACAAGTATGTGCTTTCTGTACTGAGCATCATGATATATTTAACTGTCCTAAAGTTAAAATTGTGCAGAACTGTACCATGGCAGCCAGCACAGAGATGGAGAACGTGTACTACATGGGTGCAAAGCGACCATGGCAACCAAGGCAAGCACCCCAAGGTATGTTTCCTAATCAAAATATGCAATTTCCTATGAATGATCAGATGTATGCACAAAACTCATGGAATATACCTATGCCATGGCAGCATGGAAACCAATCACAAAATCAATGGAGACCATCTCAACAGTATCCCCAATCCTACCATCAGTATCCTCAATCATACCCACCTTACTCACAGCCATATCAGCAGTACCCTCAGCCATATCCATCACACTCACAGCCATATCAGCAGTACCCTCAGCCATATCCATCACATTCACAGCCATATCAGCAACACCCTCAGCCAGTTGCTTATCAGCCCCAACCTTCTCAACAAACTTTGCCTGCTCCTCCACAAATAAATGTCCCACAACTTCAATTTCCAACTAATTCACAACCTCCCAGACCCACACAAATACCTGCTCAAACTGTCCCAAATCCGAACAATAGAGCAGAGAGGCCAGCTTATAATGTAGAGGAAGGAACTTCCTACTCCACACTGCCTTTACAAAACATTAATCTGAGGTCTGGTAGGGTGCTCCAAAAGGATTCTCCAATAACAGATCAGCAAGGAGAAAACTTAGAAAAAGAAAATGAAATGACAACTCAAACACAACCAAGCAGTGAAACCAGAGACAAACAAATGCAGTCACTGCAACCACCTTTTCCGGACCGTTTGGTCCAAGTCAAACCACCATTGCCTCCACCACAATTTGATGTTTTGGATGAACTTAAAAATGTCTACATAAAAATCCCTTTGCTGCAAGCTATAAAGGACATTCCTATTTACACCAAAGCCATCAAAGATATGTGTCTCAAGAAACCTGCTAGGAAGAGGATTGATCCTCAGACCATTCATGTTTTAGGAAATTTAGCAGGCCTTATGACCAATACTATCTCCATGGAGAAGTATGTTGATCCGGGCATTCCAAAAGTGACCACCATCATTAACAACATACGGATCCCAAACACTTTGATAGATCTTAGAGCTGCAATCAATGTCATGACCCTTGAAACTATGAGAACACTCCAGCTTGTAAATTTGCAACATACCACAATTGTTCTTGAACTAGCTGATAGGTCCAAAGTCATTCCTGAGGGGATTTTGGAAGATATCATTGTTTCACTGGACTCTTGGGAGTATCCGGTGGATTTCCTAGTCCTTCAACCCAAATCCAATCTAGGAGGACATCCTATCATTCTAGGCAGACCATGGTTAGCGACTGTTGATGCATTTATTGGATGCCGATCAGGTAACATGATTATCTCTAGAGGGACCGAAAGGAAACAACTCACCCTCTATCCATCGGCACAATCACTTGCAGTAACACATAACTTGTGGCTTGATGACAAATTTAATGACAAAGAGGAGGTACAATCTATTTTTAGCATTGACCAGATCTATGATTTCCATGAAGACAATACTGATTTGGTAGAATTATTTCTCTCACAGCCTGATATATCTGAAAATTTGAGAAATGAACAATATAATGCTGCAGATGTACTTCTAGCTCAAAACTTTCAAGAAACATGCACTATCCACTCCTTGCAGTCTACATTTCATGACATCTTTCCAGTTCAATCCATCACCAATACTCAGAGTCAAGTCATAGAGATCAGTCCGGGCAAAACTTTGAACATAGGTAACCACCTAGACTCATCTCAACAAGAAAAATTGATTAGACTCTTAACGAAGTACCAAAAAGCCTTTGCATGGGATTACACTGATATGCATGGGATTCACCCCGACACATGCACTCACCACATCTACACAGATAGCACCATTAAACCGGTGAGGCAACCACAACGAAGAATGAACCCCATGCTCCAAGACATTGTCAGAGAAGAGTTGCAAAAACTCTTGAGAGTCAACTTTATATATCCTATTTCTGACAGTCAGTGGGTATCCCCATTGGTTATTGTGCCTAAGAAGAATGGCAAGTGGCGTATCTGTGTTGACTACAGACAACTGAACAAAGCCACACTCAAAGACTACTTCCCATTGCCATTCATTGACCAAGTGTTAGACACCCTAGCCGGCAAATCATCATTCTCCTTTCTTGACGGTTTCAGTGGCTACAACCAGATCCGGATTACCTCTGAAGACCAGGACAAAACCACCTTCACCTGTCCTTGGGGCACCTATGCCTACAATGTTTTGGCATTTGGACTTTGTAACGCTCCAGCTACATTTCAGCGAGCTGTGTTAGCTATCTTTGTTGATTTGATTCATGATTGTGTTGAAGTGTATATGGATGATTTTTCAGTATATGGCAATTCTTTTGAACATGCATTAGAAAATCTAGAAAGAGTTTTGAAAAGGTGTATTGAAGCTAACCTCTCCCTCAGCAACGAAAAGTGCTTCATGATGCTAAATGAAGGGATAGTGTTGGGCCATTATATCTCTTTTCAAGGCATCCAGGTTGACCCAACCAAGATACAGATTATTGCCGATTTGCCTATTCCACAGAACCAGAGAGAGGTAAGAAGTTTTCTTGGGTATGCTAGCTATTACCGCAGATTTATTGAACATTTTAGCAAGATAGCCTTACCTTTGTTTAAACTTCTTGCCAAAGATGTACTTTTTAATTGGACTGAGAACTGCCAACATGCATTTGAACAACTTAAGAAGAAACTATCTACTGCACCAGTCCTGAGAGGGCCTAATTGGAGTTTACCATTTCATATTTTTACCGATGCATCTGACACTGCCATAGGTGCATGCTTAGGCCAAAAATAAGAATCTTGTACATATGCAATTTATTTCATTAGTAAAAATCTCACACCTGCCGAGCTAAACTATACAGTTACAGAAAAGGAAACACTTGCCATCATTTATGATGTGAACAAATTTCGCCATTACATAACTGGTTATGAAGTCTTTGTACATACTGACCACTCTGCCATTCGACATCTCATGAATAAACCAATAAATAGTGGCAGAGTTACCAGATGGTTACTATTGCTGCAGGAATTTAACATCACAGTGTTAGATAGACCAGGCAAAGAAAACCAGGTGGCAGATTTCCTCTCTAGACTGCAAAATCCAGGTGAGATTGTTCCTGTTGAGGACTCTTTTCCGGATGAGCACTTATTCGCAATTTCCATAGTAACTCCTTGGTTTGCTGATTTAGCTAATTACTTGTCTACAGGTAGGACACCTCCACATTTCACTGCAAAGGAAAGGAAAAGACTGATCAAACAAAGTGTTAGATATTCTTGGCTTAATGGCGATCTCTTTTACACTGGTTTTGATATGATCATTAGGAGATGTGTCCGAAATGATGAGGTAATTGACATTTTAAAATATTGCCATGATGAACCGTGTGGTGGGCATTTTGCAGCGAAGCGGACAGCCTTCAAAGTTCTTACTCTTGGATACTATTGGCCATCCATTTTCAAGGATGCCAAGAAGTATGTAAAGAGTTGTGACAGCTGCCAAAGGATGAACAGACCCACAGCCATGGATCAGATGCCCCTTCAGCCCCAAGTTCACTTAGAACCATTTGATAAGTGGGCTCTGGACTTCATAGGACCGATCAACCCAGCCTCTAATGGTAAGAAGTACATCTTAGTGTGTACTGATTATGTCACAAAGTGGGCAAAAGCAAAAGCACTGGTAAGAGCAACCGAACACACAGTAGTCAATTTCCTTTTTGAGGAGATCTTTGTGAGGTATGGAGTGCCAAGAGAAATTGTCACTGATCAAGGTACCCAATTCACCTCCAAGCTCATGAAGGACATCACAGACAAGTTCCAGATAAAGCATAGGAAAAGTACCCCCTACCATCCACAGGCCAATGGGCAGGTGGAATCAACCAACAAGACTTTGGAGGGGATCATTACCAAAACTGTTGCAATGAACCGCAAAAACTGGGAGGAAAAGCTCAAGGAGGCACTCTGGGCTTACCGGATTACTTGGAAAGATACCACTGGATTTACACCATACCAGTTGGTGTACGGTAAGGATGTCATGCTTCCTATTGAATTCCAAATTCACACTTTTAAATTAGCTGCAGATTTACTAATTGATTTGGATCAAGCACAGAAAGAGAGAATCCAGCAGTTGAACCAGCTGGATGAGATGAGGCAACAAGCAGAACAAACCACCACCCTCATGCAAAAGCACAGGAAGCAATGGCATGATTCACACATTAAGAAGAAGCACTTCAAAGAAGGTGACTGGGCTCTGCTTTTTGATTCAAAATTCAAGGATCATAAAGCTAAGTTCACCACCCATTGGATGGGCCCTTATGAAATCGTTCAGGCTTATGACAATGGATCAGTAAAACTCCAAACTATTGATGGCAAAGGTCATTATTTCACAGTCAATGGTCATCACCTGAAGCTGTACAACAAGCCCATCAGCAAGCAAGATTTTCTCAATACATTATCTCAGCAAGAAGAGGTTGAGGTACTGCAGCCCTCAGCTGCAGTATCACTGCCTTAATTTCATTTTCTTTCAATTTCAAAATCAAGAAAAAATAAAAAGAAAAAAAAAAACAAAAATAATTAAAAAAAATAAAAAAAATTAAATAAAACAAAAACTCAAAAAAAATAAAAATAAATAAATAATAATGGGTTAGATGTGAAAACCAGTCTTTGGCACAATCTAACCCCGAATTCCTACTTGAAACCCAATTTATTGGTGGGTATGAATTCTATTTCTGTTGTTCATTGTTTCATTTCTCAGTTGCATCATGACTTGAGGACAAGTCAAACTTTCAGTCGGGGAGAGGGAGACATCTGTTCTGTTACTTTTATCTCTCCCTTGTAAATTCTTCAGATTTCCTATTCTATATTTCACTGTAAATTTCCAACAGTAGCTTGTTACCAGCATTCTAGACTTTAACAAATAAGTTGTTTTGTCATGATTTTCAGAGGGACCTGTTAAAAACCTTCAGTTGGGACCTGTTAAAAAAAAACAATTCTTGACACCAAGGGCTACTTCAACAGACTTCCACCAAGCTCTACAAGGATTTGGCACCAACACTCCAGCAAATTGCAAGCTCGGTGAACCTGTAACAATACAAAGAGCTGCATGAACATCTTCAGTTTTTTTTAAGGGACCTGTTACAGCTTTCTCAAGGGATCTGTATCTTCAAATCTTCTTAAGGGATCTATTGCATCTTCAGTTTTCTCAAGAGACCTGTATCTTCAGTTTTCCAAGGGACCTATTACATTTTCAGTCTTCAAGAAGGGACCTGTACATTCAAAACTTTTCTCAAAGGACCTGTGTATTCAACCTCCCTCAGAGGACCTGTCAAAAAGAACAGTCAAAAGGATTAGCAACTCAGCATGTCAAATGATCAACAAGAGAGTAATGTATTTCTGTTCTTGGACATTTAATTTCCTAGATTAGTTTTTAATGTAATTTTGGTGACTATAAGCTGTTGTAATTAATTTCAAGGACACCTTCATACATCAACTTATCACCCTTTATCCCACCAAGTTTCATCATTTCCCTACATCCGTCTATCCCTAACACCCATCACCAACACATTCACCATGTCATATACCCTCCAGGCATACCAACATTCTCTACATGACTGAATATAATTGAAAAGGGCACATGGTGAGCTGTGTGTTTGTTTAAAAAAAAAAATATAAAGGATGAGATAGAAGCGGCCTATATATATTCTTTACTCCATACAGTCGAATCATAACAAGCGGCCTATATGTCTTACATCACACGCACACCCGAATCATAACCTCGCCACCCAGCTGTTATAGACAATTTTGTGCCTTACAGCAACAAGCATGAATTGTCAATAATCCAAGGGATCCAAAGTTCCCTAAACATGATGTTCCTACCCCTAGAGGAACAAGGTCAGCAAACCAACAGCTCTCAGATCAGTTCTCCACCTGAAAACACTCAAAAACAAGCAATCCTGAAATCAAAGCAGGTGCTCCACTAGGTTTCTGCGCTGAAACTCAGTTGCTCCATGGTGTACCTGCGTTGCAAAGCAAGTGGGACAAAGGCCACCTGCGCTGAGCGAGAAGAGACAAGTGGCACAGTGAGTCATTGCTTTGGAATCTTCCAAAAATGACACTTGGATCAGGTATTTCGCCTTGTGATGAGTCAGAGGCTCTGTTTCTCCAAGTGGAAGCAAAGTTCTCGAAGTGGACTCAAGAACTGAAGATCAACTAAAGATTAACTGAAGAGAGAGAGGACACAAGGCAGCTACACATCAGTTGCAAGCTGACTCATCCTTTCTCAATTCATCTATATATTGAGCTCTCTCCTATGAGCTCAGGAGGCTGGAATTTGGTGCAAAGTAATGATATGCTGTTGGTTTCACTATAGAGCTATTGGGTGATTGTTTGAGAGAGGTGAAGAGGAGAAATTCTTTCTGCTGGGAGGTGTTGTTGGATTGGAGCCTTCAATGGTTGTAATACTCTCAGAACCTTTACTTCTTCATTAATAAAAGCTATTGAGGTTCTTCTATGTGCTCTTGTTTCAATAATGTATTGTGATAATTGCATGTTTGGTTTACACTAATCCTTGAACCAGTTATGATTGCATGCTTCTTGTAGTTTCCTTCTTTGTTATTTTGCAGGATCTCATTGTAGCTGGGCCAGCAAAAGGGCAAGGAGCTAGGAGCAAGCAGCCAAAGAGAAGAGTTTGGATTCGACATTAAGCGCAAGGCAACGGTTAGTGCATTTCTCCATTCTCTTTTGCTTTCATAAAGAAGTAAACCTTAAGTAGTTTGTTTTACAGTTGTTGCTAAGGTACTATCACCCTTAGAGTGGGATAGGGTCATCCGAGTCGGATACTTTTCCCTACAACAAACTGGCGACTCCGCTGGGGATCGTATCTATTTGATTGTTTGTAGTATTTTGCTATTCATTTCCTGAACAAAAGAGTACCAAATCGAAAAGCTTTTGACTATATCAAAAGCGAAGTAGAGGGCAACTACTCTAGCTCATTTCTGAGCATGTTCATGATTTGAAGAGCTGATCTACAAGGATCCTTGTAAGCTCTTAGTGATAGCTTTTCACCCTCCTAATCATCCCTTTGAGTGTGCTTGACTGATTGTTTCTGATTTGAGCAAAAACTGTGCATTTTTGAGAAAATTATGACCCGGAAACTGTGAAAACGCAATTCTCGTTTTCCAAAGCAGGTAGTACACAGGCTACCTGCTTTGCAACGCAGGTCCCGAAGGGGCTACCTGCGCTGAGAGCCAGACTGGCTGTGCAGCACCTGCGTTGGCCCAATTTTGCCTAGTGCTGTTGGGGTTTCCTCCTTTTCTCTTGCCTGTTTTCACTATAGATTTGGCTGCCAGTTACCAGTCTTGCACCTGTTCTGAAACCAACATTACTTGCCATCATTCCGCCTCTGTTATATAACGAGATTGTACTTGTTCTTTGTATTTCTTACTCATTTACAATTTCCCATAACGAAGAGTAAACTAGTCTTGCTTTTGGCCTCTTAGATCCGAACCTGTGTTAGGCATTTTGCTGGTCTAAAGAGTTAGCTTGTTTGCTGTCCATAGCTGATTAGTCATTTACTTTCGTCATTATGGTTTGATTTCATGCATTTCCAGTGATTAAGCAAGTGAATCTTAAGGTGTCTTTTGATTTTGGACAAGCTTGTTTACTTTCGCTTTAAATCGAAATCAAAGTTATATAACAACTTTCTTTTTGTAACCCATCCACATTAAGAAAGGGAAAAGAAAATACATGCATTGTGCATTTTGCATTTGACTATTTGCTTGACGATTTAGGAAAAATTTGCATTTAGTGTGTGCTCTATGATCTGTGTGAAAAGATTTGCCTTTCTTTTCCCTCAGTAGTTAAGGTTTTCAAAGTTGAAAGATTGAAAAGTTTGCTTCTCATCTTAGACTGCATTCAGGAATTTGTTACATACATCTCGTGGTGATCCTTAAAGGCAAACTGCTAAGTAAGATCAACATTAAAATAAATCCAATTTACATAACAACGCTTTGTAACATAACGCAAACAAATAGAGGTCTAGGTAGAGACGTGTTCCGGCGTCGTTAAACATAGTGACTGTCGATCTCTACGAAGGTGGGTGATTCCTCCTGAGAGTCGGTGGCACTAATACGGACTTGTGCTCCCACGTACCATCGCGTATATATTGGGAGACCCCTATAGGCAATTATCCTTTATCCATAGGAAGCCGTGTCGGCCGCCCTACTGATCGCGATGCAGTGAACACAACATTCACGAAGATCGACCACCCGTACCGTAAAACGTATTCTGTGGTTTCGCGAAAAGTTTGGCACACCCTCTGCCTAGAACTCCAGAGAAGTTTCTTTTGGCCTTTTTCAAACTCTATAACTGAAAAAGTCCATCCGAGCATTTGTCACTTCGGGCTCGTTAAAACATCGAAGGCGACTAGAGTCATCTTTAGCTTTTTCTCGACTCTTAAAACATGAAAAAGCAAGTTTGTGTCTAAAAGCGTCGTTAATAAAACTTATTTTAAACGGAACATAATCACCTGTTATTCCCACGTTGATCTTTCAGTTGAAAAGTATGGAGCCCACCAACCAAGGAAGCAACCTTGGTGGAAGTCCAAATCCCTTCTCCTCTTGGGGAGATGTTGGTGCGCCTCATATGGCAACATTGTCACTTCCAGGATTGACAATTGGCCTACCTGTATGGCTCTTTTCAACTAATGTAGTCCAGATCGCCACTAATCCTGAGCAGTCGAATCAACAGTCAGAACAGTCTAGAGCTACCCACCAGCCTTCCACTTCTTACAATTCTTCCTCTGATCCTTCATCTTCACAAGGAAGAGCCGGCAAAAGTCAGCCTCCCATGGAGAAGAAGGAAAAGAAGAAGAGAGAAAAGAAGCAGAAGGGGCCTATAGCGAAGGCGACTGGGGGCAAGTAAAAGACAGCTGACAAAAACCCACACACTGCACCAACCGGGCCTAAATCGCCATGTGTCATTTGCAAAGGGGCCCACTTCCATCGTGATTGTCCCTGTATTCCCCGGATACTAAGGGAGTGGTCCCCAAGGTTGCACAATCCGGTAGCATCAACCTCTAGTAGTCATGTTGATTGCAGTCCGTCAACTAGCGAGAGTGAAGGACGAAGAGGAAGACCAAGATCACCCTGTATATTGTGTGAAGGCGATCACGCCATCCACAAATGTCCATTCTTAGATGAGGCAAAGAGAGTTTTGGAAGATCGTCCGGTTTCACCGTTACGACTTCCTCCTGGATACCAAAAACTCGCGCCTAATCCCTCGGTAGTTGAAAATCCAGCTGACCCGCTCAAGTGGTCAGCTGAAGTGTCGGTCATTGAAAATGAACCTACTGAATCCAGAACAGACGAAAGTCTAAAGGTCGAAACGGCGGTCGACCCCGTTCTTCCTTCGGAGGTTTCATCCTCCAATGACCCCGTCATTGAAGACCCATCTTCAAATGACACCCTCACTGAAGAGGATAAGGATGACACCATCCATATTCTTTTCATCAACACAGACTCTGATGAGCATCAGGGCAATGCGCCCATTCCTTTATCGCAGGAAGGAACATCGTCAGGGTCGTATCCGGCCGTATATTCAGTCCCACCACCAAGCAACCTAGTTGTATCCTTTGATTGGAATCAACTAGGCAGACCCCGGTTACCAGCCAGTATCCCATTCAGAATCATAGTCCAAATCTACAGAATGGTGATGGCTGGAACTATCATTGATGAAGGGGCATCTGTGAGTATCCTTTCCTCTGTTGCTTGGAAAGCACTGGGTTGCCCGGCTCTTTTACCTGAGATGAGAAATCTATCAGGTTTTGATAAAGGAACCAGTCACCCGTTAGGGATTCTCCCCAATGTTCCAGTTACATTGAAAGGGAAGACAGTTCATATGAACATCATGGTCGTCCAGGGACCCTTGGCATATAACTTACTCCTTGGACGAGACTATATATATTGCATGGAGGCAATAGTGTCCTCGCTCTTTAGAGTCATGTGTTTTCCGCACGAAGGAAGAATGGTCAAGCTCGTAGACCAACTTTCATTTCCAGGATCACGCATTGCAAATAGTCAAATACCATCCCTTAACGGTTTATTCAATCAAGGAATGCCACCGCCCCCGGTTCTACTTCCCGATGAATGCGAGTAATTCGAGAAGAAAAGAATGGGGACCCAGGGGGCATGCACCCTGGCCTGCCTCGGGCAGAGAAAACCTTAGGTATAAAGTTAATTTCCGCAGAAGAATGGACTAGTCCGTACCCCGTCCAAAAAAGGAAGAGAGGGTTGTTCTAGGATAAAATTATTTTGTCAAAGTTATGTTGAAGCGGAAGAATCGCTCCCTTTGTCTAAAGAAGTGGGCTCTCCTAAGGAGGGGATCTATTTGTGGCAGCAAGAAGGCACCATCTTTGAATGTCAAGCCTCACCCATTAAAACAATATGTTTTAAAAGAGAAGTAGGGGCAGTCTTCAAAGAAAGAGAGGAAATTGCTGCAACAAGTAGTCACCATCCTTAGCAACCTAATGATAGACATCGCCGAAAAGAGCGTTTAGTTTGCGGCAGCAAACAAAACCATTTTTCAGATAATAAGTAAGAGGACCTCTCCCCCGTAACACCAATGTTTTATCTGTTGCGATCTTGCAAAAATCAAAAAGTGAACTGATGGGAAGACAAGTACCATCGGCACCGAAAAATAATGAGAAGACAAGTATCGTTAAAAATATAGCAAGACGACAAGTAGAAAAACAAAGGTGGGACAGAGGAGAAGAAGAGCCTTGAAATTATACTTTATACCTGGGGGCATGCAAACCTTTTGGAGTGCAAGCACGGGACGACTATTTATTTTTTGTAAATTTTTAGGTCCTCCCTTTAAACCTGTAGGTCTAACCCGTTAAACTCGTAGGATTAGCCGTTTCCAGCTTGCATAAAGAAAGGATGAAGGGCAAAAGTTAAAACCTGCCAAATTGGAGTAATTAGTGAGGTATCGCTCCTTAAATAAGATTACCTCACCTAAGGCATTCCTTGTATTAAGACTGGTAAATCGAGCAGTTTTAGCAATGTTCATGCTCGTTAAAAAATAAACGCAAGAATCGAGCAGTTTTGTACAGAGTTCATGCTCGTTAAAAAATAAACACAAGTTGTGATCAATCTTTCCCTACAGTTCAAGCTCATCCAGAAAAAATGAACCGGTAAACAACCTCGAGAAATGTAACCTTTGAAAGCCATATTAAAAGCCCTTGGTCGTGTTTATATGCCACCACCTCCATCCGTTCATTTGGCCAATCGTTCACCTCCATATGTTTGTTTACCCATTTTGAGGAACAGCTGCGAAGAGTGATTTCACTTAGCCATCCTTGTGACACTGCCGTGATTGGAGAATTCCAACCTGTACCTGGAATCTGCTGCTATCCCTGTTCATCACTCATTCCTCAAAAGACGAGTCTTCTTTGAGCTCTTTTCACTGACTCGTAAAATATGAAAAGTTTGCCGAGTTTTGGCCTTCCAGCTCGTTAAAGGACAAGAAGAGCTATCCCTCCTCTAGATTTTAATCTTTTTGGACCCGAGGGATTATTACACAAAAAGATCGAGCGCTTGTTTTGTTCGGCTCGTTAAAGAAATCGAAAATTCATCCCTTCTGTATTGTTTTATACTTTTTCGGACTAAAGGGATTAGAAGACGAAAAAGGAATTTTGGAGTTAACTTTTCGTACCTTTTCAGACTCTCTAAAAATGAAAAGGACCGAGTTTTCCTTGTCGTTAGACTCGTTAAAATGATTAAATAGCGACAAACTTGTCTTTAGACGAGAACGAGTTTCCCTATCGCTAGGCTCGTTAAAACATAGCGATGGGCTTGCCCGAAGGGCAGGTTATAGAACAAGCATATGTTATCCTCCTCAAGCTTGACAAAAATAAAGAGGTACTGGTCAGCAATGACTGGGGAAAAATTGGGAGAACCTCACAGCATTAATGGTAGCAAGTCGCTCTTGAACATGACACTTTGTCCTCCGTATCACATCGGGTTGGGTTGTTTCATTCACCGGTCTCATAACCATGGTCTTCGCCACACCATCCACAATTGGGGTAATGCTACCAATCCATCACATCAGTGTCGTTATATGTTCAAGAGATGTGGTTCTGTAAAGAGTCAACCGTGTTCCACCCACTGCCATACATTATCCTTCATCCACTTCATGACCGCCACCCTGAATCATACATCACAGTTTGTTTTCACCTCATCACAATCACTAGCTCCGTTCCGTGTCACTGATGTGGGATTCATTAAGGCCCTCCTTTGATGGATCGCTCCTTGTCGACATCAGCTCATTATTCAAAGAGTTGATCTAGGAACACCCCCCTCAGTACTTTGAAGCTTGCATGCCTCAATGGCAAGTTTCTCACTTCCGGCGACAGGTATACGTCAATGACCTTCGACCAGAAGATTTTGCATGGTGGTCGACGCCAAGTCCTTTATTCCGACCATGTGGATTGTACTGCCGTACCTTGAGGGTCATCATCCTTATCGGTGACTCCTCTCGCGCTTGTTAACGGTTTACATCATTGACCGGTAATCAAGCGATGTCTTTCCATGTTCGACTTCAAGAAATTCTCACATGGATCGACTTGTACATCGAGTGAAGATCGGAAGAGATTGAAGACCCCGGATCTAGTTTCATCCATCCGGGCTGCGATATATATTCAGGACATAAAGACATTTGATATGTACACCATTACAGCAGATGATCCTCCTTCTCAAAGGATGATAATTTCAGCAGAGAATTATCAGTCTACAATCAGACGATCGTCTGTTCTATGTACCAAAATGCATTTATAAAGCTGAGCATGGGAATGCCCGCCTCAGCTAGATCATGAAAAATGTATGAAAAATAATGTATTGTATTGTATCTTATTACAGGACACTTCTCAGCAGATTGAATGAACTTCGGATCCTCTCAATAAAGCATTTCACCCGATAAACGACCTCATACTTTAGGGGGCATCTGTTATAGACAATTTTGTGCCTTACAGCAACAAGCATGAATTGTCAATAATCCAAGGGATCCAAAGTTCCCTAAACATGATGTTCCTACCCCTAGAGGAACAAGGTCAGCAAACCAACAGCTCTCAGATCAGTTCTCCACCTGAAAACACTCAAAAACAAGCAATCCTGAAATCAAAGCAGGTGCTCCACTAGGTTTCTGCGCTGAAACTCAGTTGCTCCATGGTGTACCTGCGTTGCAAAGCAAGTGGGACAAAGGCCACCTGCGCTGAGCGAGAAGAGACAAGTGGCACAGTGAGTCATTGCTTTGGAATCTTCCAAAAATGACACTTGGATCAGGTATTTCGCCTTGTGATGAGTCAGAGGCTTTGTTTCTCCAAGTGGAAGCAAAGTTCTCCAAGTGGACTCAAGAACTGAAGATCAACTAAAGATTAACTGAAGAGAGAGAGGACACAAGGCAGCTACACATCAGTTGCAAGCTGACTCATCCTTTCTCAATTCATCTATATATTGAGCTCTCTCCTATGAGCTCAGGAGGCTGGAATTTGGTGCAAAGTAATGATATGCTGTTGGTTTCACTATAGAGCTATTGGGTGATTGTTTGAGAGAGGTGAAGAGGAGAAATTCTTTCTGCTGGGAAGTGTTGCTGGATTGGAGCCTTCAATGGTTGTAATACTCTCAGAACCTTTACTTCTTCATTAATAAAAGCTATTGAGGTTCTTCTATGTGCTCTTGTTTCAATAATGTATTGTGATAATTGCATGTTTGGTTTACACTAATCCTTGAACCAGTTATGATTGCATGCTTCTTGTAGTTTCCTTCTTTGTTATTTTGCAGGATCTCATTGTAGCTGGGCCAGCAAAAGGGCAAGGAGCTGGGAGCAAGCAGCCAAAGAGAAGAGTTTGGATTCGACATTAAGCACAAGGCAACAGTTAGTGCATTTCTCCATTCTCTTTTGCTTTCATAAAGAAGTAAACCTTAAGTAGTTTGTTTTACAGTTGTTGCTAAGGTACTATCACCCTTAGAGTGGGATAGGGTCATCCGAGTCGGATACTTTTCCCTACAACACCAGCATTGCCACCCAGCATTATAGCTCAGTACTTTGGGTACGCTCTCAGCGTTCTTATGCTAACATGCATACAAGCGTACAACCCTCTGTTTTTAAATTGTATGATTACATTGTAAGGCGAGTACAGGGTATTTCACATCCTCGGTTCCCATAACTTACAAAGTGAAAGTTTGAAGCGAGGAACGCGAGGAGATTATCATCATTCGGGTAGAGTTACAAAGTAAAGGAGTGAAGCAAGGAACGCCGAGGCGATTGTTACCATTTGAGTGGGGTTACAAAGTGAAAATTTGAACAAGGAGCGCAGAGGAGAGTATCACTGTTTGGGGTCGGTTTGCACAGTGAAACCGGTGAGCGCCGAAAAGGGAAGCATCACCATTCTACTTCTAACACCCACAGCAGTCATATCGACCAGCTAAGCACCATAATTAAAGACTGGAGGAAGCTATATATACCAGGTAACCGACTTGACCTCTCTGTGTGTAAATTTTAAAGAGCATAGACAAAGAAGGGTTCGAGGCATAACCCTCTGCCATCACCGTGACTAATAGGGTCGAACCCAGTACATTTGATAGCTCACAATACCATAACGATTGCATTGAGATTCTTCAAGAAGCACAGTGGTTACCTTTTCTGGAAAAATTCCATGGGAGTAATGAAGAAGTCACAAAACAATTTGCCTTTACCTTCAATGGAGAAAAGGCCCTAATAGGCACCTTCTCCTTCAGAATCTCATAGGATACCATAGCTCAGGCAATTGGACTCAGCCCCGAGGGAGAAAAGTACTTTAAAACTAAACAATTCAAGGAGAAATCATGGACACAGTTCATGTCCAGGTCTAGAGTTTCCTCAGTAAACTGGAAAAAGGGAGTTCCAAGAAGCTGGTTAGTTCATCCTTGGGATGAAATGGTTTACATTATCCAAAAGTTTATAACATGTGAAGGTAGATACAGCATTGTTTATCTCTATCACATCAAGCTACTCCTCCATTTAAAGAAACAATGTGTAATCAGTGTGCCATATTTTCTGCTGCAAAGTTTAACAAAGATGGCCAAAACTATCCAGAAACAAAAAGGGAATGAGGATAAAAGCCTGTACCATTTTGGCCTGATTAAAATCCTCATTGAACATGAGTTGTAGAAGCGAGGGAAGCCATGGAAAGAATTCTTAACTGTCAACCAAATCAGAGATGAGGAGGAAAAAGAAGAAGTGCAAGAAGATTCTGGGTTTATGAAGGGTATAGATGAGGAAATTCCAGTGTCCAAGGCCAGCAGAGCACCTCAACCTGAGGGCAGCATAAGGACCAGAAACATGCAAAAAGAGGATGTCAAGAGGGCTGAGAAGGACAAAATCTTCACCACCTACTCCCGAAGATCAAGAAGGACACCAAAAACTCAGCTGCAAGAAGACCAATTTGAATCTCATGCCCCTGCCCATTTGGATGTTGAAAGTGGTGGTCATTCACCACCAGCACCAGAAGTTGACATAGAGGTGGAAAGCCATAACCAACAGGAGAAATGTTCACCACCTCCTACCAAAAGACAGAAGAAGTTAGAAAAGCAAATTGAGGAATTGAAAGAAGAGCTCATGGAAGCTAACATGTTGGAAAAGGTTATTAAAAGAGAAAATGAAATGCTCAAGGCACAAAGCAAAGAAACACAGAAGACAAATGAAAAGCTCAAGGAAAGAATCAGTGAGTTAGAGACTGAGCAATCTGAGATTTCTAACTGGGCCACTAAGTGGTACAACCAGAAAAAGGCTCTTAAAGAGAAATATAAAAAGTTAAAGCAGGAGCTCAAGGGGCAGAAGGATCAACAGGTGAAGAAGAATGTAGATACCCTGCTCAAGGCAGCAGAGATCCATGCAGGCACAGAGTTCAAAGGGAGTACTTCTGGGGTAGCATGAGGACATGCTAAGTCCTTAAGTCGGAGAGAGATGTGTATCATCCTAAGACCCTTTTTCCTTCCCAGAAACACATCATTTATCCATACATTTTCATCATTTGTCCCTCAAAATACTTGAATATTGATTATTAATTGTTCTATAGTTATTAAATTGCATAAGAATTAATTTAGGGGTTTTATGTTCCAGAATTAGAGGTTTTTGATGACATGACTACAGGAAGTACCCACAACCTGTAATGAGTTTACCGTTTGACATGTGGCGCAGCGGATGAGTGAGAACGAAAAGCATGGGCGAAAAGTGGAATGTCCAAGGATGGACAAACACCTATCTTCCATCCAAATCGAGCCTCCTATGCATGCGGTCAACTTCAGTCAAAGCAGGGTACTCTGGCGCATAGAAGCAACAACAACATCATTCTATTTTCATTTTGATTTTTGTTCTTTTTGAAACTTATGGTATGGAAACATTTTGCAAAAGCTATGTAATAAACGCGGCAACAGCACTATGTACATTCACTGCATCGATGACATGGCTGTATGTACACATGTGTAAATACAGTTAGTTCAATGTTTTGAAGGTTAATCAGTTGTTGAAACATTTGCTCGGAACAGAGTTTTAGTTAATACACAGAACCCTTTACAGTCACCACGTGTGTTTACTCTTTTGCATTGGTTGATTGCTGAACGGTGGTAGTCAGTATACCCTTAGGCGCGGACGGGCCCTGCGTTCTTCGTTTGGTATACTGCTCTTCGTTTTGTTACATTTCAGTTTATATATATATATATATATGCACAGCGTTGTATTAGATTCGATTGATATGTTTTCACAGCGTTGTGTTGGATTTGATTTATGTATCACACAGGTTGCATCATAGTTTCGATTTACATAACTATTGATTCACATAGCACACGGGTTGCAGTCATATAATCTTTCGATTCCTTTATGTTTTGAGTTTCATTACATGTATATGGTGTGCGCATCCGAAGGGTTTATTGTTATGTTGAATGGTCAGCACTAGGATCTGGAACGAGAATCTTGTAAGGGATTTGGTCCTTGTGTGATTTACAGATGCATGCTCATAAACTCTGCCTCATTTCACAGTCTATTCATGTTCTTTTTATATAGTTTCATAGTGTAAATATCTTGCATGCTGTGTGTGTTTACTAAGCAAAGGTTTTCTGAGTGATACCTCTGTAAGGAGGTTAGAATCATTGCCACAGTCATACACAGGACTTAGATTCTTGGGTTGCTTTGATAGATGCATTTCATAACCAGCATTGTAGTCAAGTACATCAGTAGGGTAATCTAGGTGTGTGAAGGATAGGCTGCACATCACGGTCTTCCGTAAAGAAGCCTTGCAATTTACCTCACAATCACCTGGGCAGTAATTCTTTATGTCTATATATTTTAGACCACGCCTCTAAGCTTACGCACCTCGGTCGATATTAAATATAGAGTCCAGTCTAGCACCCTAGCTGGAACCGCTACAAACCTACAATGCTTCAACCCTAAAGTAAGGTGTCAAAAGAACGTTCCTTCCAAGGTGGCTATAGCAAAAAAAATCTAGGGTTTCAAGCCTAGAGCAGGGCATCAAAGGACTCCTCCCTCCCCAGGGGCAAGAACGAAATAATCAAAAACCACGGGAAGCCTTAAATTTTCTAGATCTGAAGCAGGGTGTAAAAGAAAATTTTCCTTCCCTAGGGTAAAAGCTAGGGATTTCCGAGAAATAAAGCACACACAGATTAAGAAAAAAAAAAATTCTAGCTCAAGGCCTGGAGAAGGGTGTCAAAGGACTCCTCCCTCCCCAGGAAAAGAGAATGGCCCAAAATAATCAAAAAACAGAAAACAAAAAGAGCACCTATGCTCAGGACCTAAAGTAGAGTGAGAAAACTCGTTCTCTCCCCAGGATGAGAGATTGACCCTTTAGTCGGTCCAGATTGTCATTTGCACCTTGTTAGCCTCCCCGAAAATGGCACCAAAACGTTGGTGTCCAAGTAGGGTGATTTATCTACCTTGTTCTGACATTAATCTTATCAATCCAAGTGCATATCCTTTCAAGGCAATGCGCTAGGTATATGTAGGGGCAAAAATGTAATCTTTCCAAACCAAGGGTTCATGGTTTAAGATTTAAAACATAAATGCAAGATTAAAAATTTACAGAACTGCAGAAATAACTATACACAGTAAAGAAGTCTAAGAGCAACACAAACTGATAAATCACACACACAAAGACACAACACCTGATCAGAAGAGTGGGCCCAACTCTCTGATTAGGGTTGTGTTAGACACGAAAAGAATTAGAACAACAAAATGAACGATATTTTATTAATCAGTAACAAGAGTTTTCAATATTGATGGGTGAACCCCATTCACAGAATCAACCTGAATTTTATACACAGCAAGGGAGATTAACAGATCTCCCAAAAACATAGAAACTGTACATAGAAAGATATACATCAATTGAAATGGCATCAGCATCAGATGTCTAAGATAGCAAGAAGGCCTAAGAATAGTTTAGGGAGCCTATTCCCTGAGCTGTGCGTCCTCCTTCTGATCAGCCGTTTCCAGTTCTGTTGCAATACGCTGAGTTGAGGGTTCTTGTTCTCATGCTGCAGTTAAAAACACATTTTAGTACCGTGAATAGATAGACTCTAAGTTGAAAAGGAAGACCACTGAATCCTCCTCGGGAGGGAAATCCACAAAACCTTTCTTCCGAAAGACCAATAATCCACCCGCAAAGTTGTCTCAAGGGTCCAATACAGATTTCAATGTGGAAGAGCTAGGAAAAGATAATTTCTCCACTTTCCACAAGGCCTCTCATTCCTATAAGACCTTCCCGTAATGGCTCCACATCATGATTGATATGGTGACCCAACTCTTGGAAGATCAATCCATAGGGGAGGGTGAAGAAAATTCCAATGACCCCGAAGAGGAAACCATGAATTCTGATGACGAGACTCCTTTCAATGTTCTAACATTCGAAGCATCCATGGGGAAGAGGTTCAATCCTTTCAAGAAGCCATTTTAGGATAATTCCCCTCTAAGCCTACAAAAAATTACAACCTCAGGAGCAAGGGGCTAGTATCTGACTCTAGTGTGGAAGAAAAGAAAAGGTTTCCATTGAGAAGAATCCTTTCACCTAACACAACAAGCCAACCATCCAACCCTTACCCTAAGTAATCTTTTGGCCAAAGCCTGAAGGATCCCTTGGTGAGTGGTAAAGGAAACACCTCTATGTCTAGAGTCTCAACCAAAACCACCCTCTTCAAATAGGCCTCCCTGGAAAGCACTTCGCTCATGGACTTGGGGTACAATATTATTGCAGATATGAATAAGACGTGAGCCAAAATCTCATTTTATGAGATTTCCAAGTTAGACATCCAACACAAGCTAATTTCCAAAACCCTTGACAACTCATCAAAAACCTCCAAGGTTGCCCCTTTGACTAATACTAACTCTCCCAGTCAATCTCGATCCATGATTGATCTCCAAGCTATTGTAAATTCCACAAATTCAAACTCGAGAGGTTCAACTCCCCCGTTCCTTCTGAACTTTGAAGTCTTCAACTACAATGTGCATAATTGCCTTGTCGACTTCGGTGCATCAGCCAATGTCATGCCCTTGTTAGTATGTAGAATGATAAACATCCAACCTCAGAAGGTAGATGCCAAGATCATTCAACTGGACACGTCTCAAGTCCCTTTATTTGGTGAATTAAACAATGTAATAATTAGGTTGTCCTCTGACTCTCGAGTGCACGAATGCATCGACATAATTGTAGTTGACATCCCGAAAGCCTATGGATTACTACTTAGCAGGGACTGGTCCTGAAATCTTCAAGGTTATTTTTCCATAGGTTGGGCCCACTTCTGGTTGCCCTACAATGGAAAGAACAATCAAGTCAGGGTTAACAATGAACCTTTCATGAAACATACGGTCATGAATCTCGAAGGATCTACTGAGCTGATCAGTTTCACTTAGGAGGAACTGGGAGGGTGTTTTCTTGAAGCAATGATGGGTTGTTACAAATCTAAAGCATCACCCATCCCACTTGATACCCAAATGGAACTCCCATCACATGTCCCAGCTGATGAAAATGAAATTTGTACTCTAGATGTACGTACTCCAAAGTCACCCACGCTTAATGATAAAAAAATGGACACTATTTTATGACGTGTCCAAGATTCATGATTGGGCTAGAGCAGGTTGCATCCTCATGGACCTGAAACGGAACAAATTTTTAATTTCCTGCAAGTTAGAGTTCCAATGCACCAATAACATCGTAGAGTACGAAGTGTTGATCCTCAGCCTCAAGAAATCTATTGACCTGAAATTTGAATGTTTGAAGGTGATCGACGACTTTGAAATCATTACAAGATAGGTACAAAACACAATTCATTGTTTGTCACCACAACTAAAGAATTACCAGCAAGAGGTATGGCACCTGATTGGTTCTTTTAAAGCTTTCAATAATAGTTATGTTCCTAGATTCAATAAAGATTTTGATTTTATGATAGGGATCATTTTTCCTCTCTTCATATTTGTGCACTCACTTCCTTCTCTTCTTATTGTTTCTCCCTCCATAGTTGCACAAGAGAGTATTTATTTTTTACTCTTCTGTCTCTTCCCTTCCCCCCAATCCTCTTCTCACAGACTTCTTCGTGCCTTGTTAACAAACCAACCATCTCTATTTTCCTAAAGCTCCATGTAGTCAACTATTAGACACTACAAGCCATGGCTGTATTCAATTTTTTGTCATTTTCTTGCTTATGTTTGGATTTCAATGGTTACCATTGTTGATACTCTGGAAAATGTTGCATCCATATTTACACCTCTTATGGATGATTTTTCGATTGCAATTGTTTATAAACCAAATTTTCATGATAATGTAAGTAACTTACACATTTTCAATGATGACCAGCAGATATTGGATTTCATGGAAAATGGAGAAGTTTTTTTAGACACGACAATTGAAGAATAAGAAAATAAAATTTCCTTACAAGAAGAGGCAAACGTGCATAAGGGGACCCTCATACCTAAAGGAGAGGTCACACTAGAAACATTATCTGATCCACATAACCACTTTCGAGGCCCACCAAACACAAAAACACAAAGTTCCATTCTTTCATATGAGAATGTCTACCTTGGGATTGAATCCAACCCTAAATTTGTTAGCATAGGTCTGGGATGTTCCTCTAAGGAAAGACAATCTCGCATCAGCTTCTTCAAGAGGTACCCCAACATCTTTGCATCAACGTATGATGATCTAAAGAATTATGCCACATGGATCATTCAACATGTTATTCCTATGAAATAAGGGGTCAAACCATTTCAGCAGAAGTTGAGGATAGTGCACCCCACATTAGAAACCCTCATCCAAAAGGATCCCAAGAAGTTGTTAGATGCTTGTATTATCTTTTAATTCAAGCATTCTACATGGATTTCAAGCCTTGTTTTATTATAGTAAAAGTCAGGTGAGATCCATTTGTGTGTCGATTTCTAGAATCTCAATCGGGCGTTAGAAAAATACAAGTACCCAGTACCATCCACAGAATAGATTCTTTGAACAATTTCCGGTTAATAAATGTTTTATTTTCTTGACAGTTTCTCCAAGCACAATTAGGTGTTGGTGGCTAAACTAGACCAGATAAATACAACCTTCAGGACAAAGTGGGGAATATTCGCTTTCCGACATATGCCTTTATGGATTATCAACTTCAAGGAAAGGCTTCGAAGAGAAATGGACATCACTTTCAGGGGTTTGATGGGTCAAAGTGTGGTTGTTTATTTAAATGATGTCATTGTATTTTTAAAGAAGAGATCTGACCACCTTCACCATCGCAAACAAATATTTGAACGGTGTCAGAAGTATGGGATCTCACTTAACCCCAAGAAGAGCATATTCATGTTTTTTAAGGGAAATATTCTTGGACATGTCATAACCAAGGATGAAATCACCATTGATCCTAACCGTGTGAAAGATATAGAGAAAATTCCTCTTCCTTGCAGCAAAAATGGTATGCAAACATTCCTTGTTAAAATTAATTTCCTTCGCAAGTTTATTTCCAGTTTTTCCCATATTGTTAAGCCTTTAAAGAGTATGATAATGAAGGATTAAGTGTTTAAGTGGAACCAAGAAGAAAAGGAAGATTTCGATCATATCAAGAAATTTAATGCTAAAGCTCATTCCCTCTATAGCCCCGATTTTAGCAAGGACTTCATCCTATACATACTCACCTTAGATTCGTCATTAGCCACCATTCTCACGCAAAAAGATGGAAAAAATGATGAGCGTCCCATATCCTTTTTTAGTACGGGACTGCAAGGCACAGAAGTCAACTACCCTGACATAGATAAGTAGACATATTTGGTTTAAAAAGCAATGAAACATTTCAGACCATACATTCTAAAGAACCATGCCACAGTGTTTGTTCCAAACCCTACTGTCAGGTCACTTTTCGTCCAATAGGAATCAAGTGAGAGAAGATCCAACTAGATGACTTTCCTCTAAGAATATGATTTGGAGTTCAAGCTTATGCACACATTTAAAGTGAACGGACTATGAAAACTGACTGTTCAAGCCGCAGACCAACAAATCGATGAGTCAAAAGGCTGGGAGCATGAGACCGAAATATGTCAAAATGAACTCCCCAACACTCATGATCCATCACCATGGTAATTTGACCTGAGGTATTACCTAGGGCAACGGACTTTACCTCCTACCTTGTCCACGAAAAAGAAGAGGGAAGTTGGGCTCAACGTCACATCCTACCAAATGGTACAAGGTAATATGTTTCGTAAACACCGCCACAACGTGCTACTCAGGTGTTTGGAATATGACGAAGCCCAGTAGGCGTTGAAGGAGTTATCTGATGGACTGACAGGAAACCACTGTGACGACGACGCCACTGCCCATAAGATCATGACGGCAAGATTCTATTGGCCCATTCTTTTCAAATATGTCAATGCTTATGCTCGGAAATGCCCCATCTGTCAAAAGAATGCAGGAATACAAACTCGATCAGCGGCTCCTCTCCAGTTGATAGAAGTGGAAGAACCTTTTCAACAATGGGACTGCATGTTATTGCCGAAATCATGACAAACTTGTCGAGGTAGTACAAGTATATACTCATGGCCATCAACTATTTCACCAAGTGGGTCGAAGGAATTCCATTACAAAAACTCAACAAAGAGAAGGTAATATATTTTTTCAGTCAATACAGTGTGGCTAGGTTCATTGTTCCAACCTCACTTGTGTCTGATAATGCCACTTATTTCTCATCTTTAAGACTAGATGATTTTTCTTTAGAGAATAGCATTATTTTAAAACACTTGGCTAAGTACTACACTCAAGCAAATGGCCTCAAAAAATCCACCTTATAAAACCTCACCTGCATCCTTAAGAAGCCATTGCTATCCCACTAGAGAAATTGGCAGAATTCCCTTAGCAACGCCTTGTAGGATGACCAGGTTCCACTTAAACTATCTCTCAGAACATCTCCCTATTTTCTGGTTTATGGAAAAGAAGCTATGCTACCGTTGAACCTCTACCTCTACACCCTCCAGTTGTGACAAGAATCACAAGGCTCCCCTTGCCCTAATGGTCAACATTGCATCAAGACACTCCTTAAACTGGAAGAGGAGAGACAAAAGGCTAGAGAAAAGTATGCTATTCACCAAAGCCAAATTAAAAGATGATTTGACAATAAATCTGTAGGGACCAACGAATCTAGTGTGGGGGATGTGTTTCTTAAATGGGATAGGTTGTTGAAAAGTGTGCAACAAGAAATGCTTGTTGAGAATGCAACAAGATGATGGAGCTTAGTGAAAAGAGTCGCCTTCACTAAGTGGGCCCGCAGGCAAATTATGGCGCAAGTTCTATTTTTGATCACAGTGTGGATGATCATAGTGTGGGTGATCACAGTATGAGTGATCACAGTGTGGGTGACCACAGTGTGAGTGATCACAGTGTGAGTGATCAAAGTCTATTTTTAGATTGGCTGTCAAAAATAGAAAAGTCAAATATTTTTGTCTCATAATAATATTTGGACTATAAACTTGATCTTATTCTCTTGGAGCACTTCAGGATGAGCTACGGATGTGGTACATGCAGATCCCAGAGGGAAATACGTGGTTACCTATGGGATGACTAATATTTGCATGCAGGACTTTAGTTAGAACTCAAGTGAGTTGAGTTTAGTGGACTGGAGGTGCAGTTGATGGAGTTGTGTTCAGTTTAGCTTTGTTAAACTAGTTGTATTTAGTCTAACTAATCAATAGACTAGAGATGAGTTGGGTGAATTAGTTATTAATTAATTCACAAGTTATTAACTCATAATGCAACTATAGAATACATCATTTAACTCAGTTGCATGTCAGTGCATGTTCAATTTAGCAGGGACAGGTGTTAGAGGATCAGATTGCTATCAGTTGTGACTATAGCTGTGCATGATGATTTGCACAATCAAAGGGATTGAGTATGCCAATGAATTGGACAATATCAAGATTTGTAGCCTGGGCTCACGTCCAACAGAGTGTGAGTGATTATTTGCAGGTCAAATACGAGTTTGGTAAGCCATTCTCATCAGTTCTTGAGCAGGTATTGAGCTGGAGAGGTAGGCAAGCAGTGGAATAGATTTGGAGATCAGATCTGAGCTGTATTGTGTGTAACAGGTGGAGCTGGTACTGGAGTGCTTGTGATAAGCATTGTAATTTGTAATGTTACATGATTCAATCAATATAATATACAGATAGTGTGGGGTTTTTAGCGAGATGCTTTCCCCGGCATACATACTGTGTTAATGAGTTTGACTGATGCTTCTATGTGTGCCTGTGAATGTTTCTGCTTCTAAAAATTGATGATCAACGTAGAGGAGATTATGTATTATACATGTTCCGCTTATAATTGTATGATCAGGATAATCTCTGTGAATATGTGTTAAATTATTCAAAATTTATACATGGTATCATAGCTAGCTGATTTGTAGAAGTTCTACATGGTATCAGATCTGCTTGATTTGTAGAAGAGATTTTTACAGGATATCAAGCGAGGATTGATCATCTGATCTACTATTCAAGAAGTGTTTACATTCTATTTCTTCAGGCAGAGTCTGTAATCGGGCCAGGTAGCCTCTGGATTCATCCTTCTTTCGGAAGGTGAAATATTCGGTGAATGCCCATACAGTCGATCTCTGTACAAGAAATATTGTGTTCTCACGAATTTTAGATCGGAAGCGGTTGAGTTTTTGTGCTGGTGGAATTTGAATTTAATTCGAAAGCAAGAGCAAAACTCAGAAACATTCAGTGTGAGAATGGAGATAGTATGCCCTAGTATCTCATGAAGTTCACCCAATGCCGGGATGAGCTGGGAAGTGTGGGGGTGACTGTCGAATGAGGATGGTGAGTCTAGCACTCCTTGACCTTCCTAAGAGTTGGCATAGCTACCAGGACTCGGTGAATGGAAGGGAGAAACTGCCAAATTGGAAACGACTATGGTCGGATTTGATGCAGGAGGAGATTAGATGGAGCACCAGAGACGGTTCTTCATCCATGTAGGATGAGGAGAACTGTTCCTTAGCGAGTAAGGCGAAGAAGGGGAGGGGAAGGTTTCTCTTTCCGAATCCAATTCTTCCAATGATGGGAAGAAGGTTGACAAGGCGAAGGTGAGATGCTTTCGTTGTCATGAGTTGGGTCATTATGCTACTAATTGCCCAAAGAAGAAGTCCAAGAAGGGATCCGGGGAAGGATTTGAAGGTGAGGCAGCCTCACTTGCTTCACAGTTTGAGTTGGATTTCACACTCTTCGCATGCATGGTTTCATCCAAGATGGGAAGTGATTGGTTTCTTGACAATGGAGCTTCTTTCCACATGACCAGTGACAAAAGTTTGTTCAGTACTTTGGAGGAGAAAGATCTCCAGATACTCATAGGGATGGGTAATGATGAGAAGTATAGTGTCTCAGGTGTAGGCACGGTTATTTTTCAGAGGGAGCATGGAGCTTGCCTTACCTTGACCGATGTCAAGTATGTACCAGGACAGAAGAGAAACTTGGTGTCGATCGCGATGCTGGAAGACAGAGGCTATGATGTAGTCTTCAGTAAGGGAAAGGTTTTCCTTAGACACATCATCACCAGACAGGTGAAGCAGATTGGTTCACGGGTCAAGAACCTCTATGCTCTTGAGGTTAAAGATGCATGCAAAGCCTTGAGTAGCGAGGCAACTGATGGAGACTTGGTGGTTGAGAGGGAGCATACATTACCTCTCAACATGCAGAGCTAGAAGAAGTCTCAAACAATTGTGGAGGAGCCACGGTTGGTGCAGCAGCTTCAGGAGGTGGTGGAGTAGCCACAACAAGGGAAGCTGAGAGGAGATCGAGTAGAGACATCTACTCATCCAGAGACCTCCAGTAGGGGGAAACTTCGAGCCAGGTGGGCTGAGGGATCGCATGCAGCCATACCTCCAGGTAGGAGGTGGGGTGATGTGGATTGATTTTCCCAAGGAGGAGGGGCAGGATCCTTGAGGTACCCAACCTCTTGGATTAGACCTTGCTACGGGAGCCCCAGATGTGTAGTAGCAGGAACTGACTGATTGGGTAGAGACCGATGCGGATGGAGTGGCAGAGAGAGCGACAATGCACGGAATCCCAAGACAGCGCATAGCTAGCAGGCTATAGCAATGCGAGAGGCACAAGTGTTTTGCACAGTGCTAGGTGGTACAGAGAGGTGTGCAATGGTGCAAGATGCATGGAGATGTTTCACTAGCGCAGATGTCAGAGAGGGAGCACTTGTCAGCAGCAGGTAGAGCTTCAGCATCAGAGGGTGTTTCTAGCCCAATAGGGAGATCAGTTGGGAGGTGCAGTGCGGATGCAATGCTGGGAGATAGAACCAGCAGCAGCACGGATGCAGTCAGAGATCAAAGTGACAGAGGCTAGAGCAGTCAGATACTGAAGAGCACAGAGATGCAGAGTCTTCAGTCGACAGAGGCAATAGCAGTCAGAGACTTTGATGACAGAGTAAGTGGACCGGCCAGATGTGTTGCATGGAGAACATTCCAGAGTTACAGGATCAGGTTTGAGAGGAAGCCTTTCTTGTTGAGAGGGAGTGTTGAAAAGTGTGCAACAAGAAATGCTTGTTGAGAATGCAGCAAGATGATGGAGCTTAGTGAAAAGAGTCGCCTTCACTAAGTGGGACCATAGGCAAATTATGGTGCAAGTTCTATTTTTTATCATAGTGTGGATGATCACAGTGTGGGTGATCACAGTATGAGTGATCATAGTGTGGGTGACCACAATGTGAGTGATCACAGTGTGAGTGATCAAAGTCTATTTTTAGACTGGCTGTCAAAAATAGAAAAGTCAAATATTATTGTCTCATAATAATATTTGGACTATAAACTTGATCTTATTCTCTTGGAGCACTTCAGGATGAGCTACAGATGTGGTACATGCAGATCCCAGAGGAAAATACGTGGTTACCTATGGGATGACTAATATTTGCATGTACGACTTTAGTTAGAACTCAAGTGAGTTGAGTTTAGTGGACTGGAGGTGCAGTTGATGGAGTTGTGTTCAGTTTAGCTTTGTTAAACTAGTTGTATTTAGCTAACTGATCAATAGACTAGAGATGAGTTGGGTGAATTAGTTATTAGTTAATTCACAAGTTATTAACTCATAATGCAACTATAGAATACATCAGTTAACTCAGTTGCGTGTCAGTGCATGTTCAGTTCAGTAGGGACAGGTGTTAGAGGATCAGATTGTTATCAGTTGTGACTATAGCTGTGCATGATGATTTTCACAATCAGAGGGATTGAGTATGCCAATGAATTGTCCAATATCAAGATTTGTAGCTTGTGCTCACGTCCAACAGAGTGTGAGTGATTATTTGCAGGTCAAATATGAGTTTGGTAAGCCATTCTCATCAGTTCTTGAGCAGGTATTGAACTGGAGAGGTAGGCAAGCAGTGGAATAGATTTGGAGATCAGATCTGAGCTGTATTGTGTGTAACAGGTGGAGCTGGTACTGGATTGCTTGTGATAAGCATTATACTTTGTAATGTTACATGATTCAATCAATATAATATACAGATAGTGTGGGGTTTTTAGCGAGATGCTTTCCCCGGCATACATACTGTGTTAATGAGTTTGATTGATGCTTCTATGTGTGCCTGTGAATGTTTCTTCTTCTGTAAATTGATGATCAACGTAGAGGAGATTATGTATTATACATGTTCCGCTTATAATTGTATGATCAGGATAATCTCTGTGAATATGTGTTAAATTATTCAAAATTTCTACATAGGTCCCATGAGGACAAGGGAAAACACACCAAGTTTTAATGCTTGTGGATCAGTCCTTTCGAAGTGAAAGAGAAAATTGGCCAGCACACCTATAATTTGCATACTCTGGGAGTGAGAGTGGAACCCCTTCTCATCAATGGCCAAGATCTCAATTTCTACTTCACCTAGAATCTCTCGTCGCTACTTACACACCCTATACTGTGGTGTCCTTCTGATCTTTCTTTTCAACCAGGTTTCTTTACTTTCAGCTTTTGTTTTGAAGTTGATTTTGTTTTGAATAAAGCATTTAGGATTTCATTCTATGTTTGAGGTACCCCTTGCACTTTGGCTTAAACAAGTGCTCCCTAGAACTGACTTGTGATCGAACATTAAGTCACGACCAAAATAGGTTATTGAAACTTGTTGTAGCAGGGAACTCGATGTCATCCACAGTCCCCTATGTTTCACCAGCTTACCTTAGCTACAGACTTGCTCAAAATTTTGGGACATGGCTTACTCATTGGTTCAAAGGCGGAGGTGAAGAAAAATTTTGAGCATATATATATTTCGGGAAAATAATAAGGTCTCTGGAAAACTAGAATCAACCTCTATTGCATGTCAAATAACTTGGGATCCCTCATCCGCCCAGGCTTAAAAAAACCATACGAATAAGTGCAAAGTAGCACATCTGAATAAGTGCTAATGAGCACATTAATTAACTAATAAGTGAAAAAGGACTGAGAAAGGCTTCTTCCACAGAAAGGTGACACAACAACTCCATCGAGTTACTATCCATGCTCGGTGGAAGCAAAGAAATGTTTGTTGTTTCTAGGTAGTGACTTTGTTGGGGTACTATTTAGGCTTGCTGCCAGCGGAGCAACACCAGAGTTCTATAACTACTATACCAAAAATCCTTAAATCTCATCTCATTATTTCGAATCATCCACGTCAAACCAATGGATTTGGTATTATCTTGTGTGTTAAAAGGCCGAGTCTTAGAAACTTGGGATGGCTGATCAATATCAAGGAGAGACTTGGAGGCATCAGCGGGACTCACAAATCTATGCGATAACACTCTTCAAGTTTCGCCTTATCGAAGGCCACGGGAATCTTGAGATCTTGGTGTCCTACTAGTGAATCGCCAATTGTTGTAGATGTTGCAACATCCTCCCCAAAATTTCTAACCCTCCAAAATTTTAGAGCCCCTTTACCATTTCAGTAGATGTTGCCCATCTTCAAAGTCTTTACGGAAGCCTGGAAACCCCAAAAAATTTTCTAAAGCCTGACTCTCTCCCTCATAAGTCGAAATTACAACCCTACGACCTAACCAAAGTTCATGTTCAAGTCTAGTCAACAGGTTGAAGTAAATTATTGCAACTTATTTTCCCCTTATGCAACCTCACTAAGTCACTAAGTCACAAAATTCACAAGGAAAAATCCAATATATTGTGTGACTACGCGACCCAACAGGTCATTGGGTCATAAGGTCACAAAGGTCTCACCACCACGAAAGTGTGACCTAGTGACATATACAACCTAACAACCCCACGAGGTCACTAGGTCGCAAAGGTCGCAAAGGTGTTAAAGGCCCACAATTACGAACCCGCGACCTATGCAACTTAGCAACCCCTTGAGGTCGCTAGGTCGCAAGGGTCATAAAGGTTGTACACACCCCTAACTCTAGTAGTGCGACCCCTCGAACCCCCCACAAGTGCAACCAAACTTATAAATATCAGCCTTAACCAACCATTTTCACAACTCATCTTGGTCGCACGAAGAACGGGGAAGATTACTATTTTGGGAAATTTTAGTGCTTCTTAAATAGTTCCTAATGCCTAGACCTAATAGCTGATCGAGAACAACAACTGAAGTAATTTATTGTTTTCACTTTAGTTAAAAAATAAAAGAGGGAGGAGAGGAGGTACTAACCCTTGTCTTGCACTCGATCCCTCTTCCCTTTGATCGCTTTCGCCACTCCCTTTCGTACTTAACATGCTTGAAAGGTACTTGCAACCAAGCAACAATAGAAAACCATCAAAGCATAGATGTTGATTTGCTAAATAAGCATATAATATAATCAGAAACACAATATACAATCGTATGAACAAATGAATGGGAAAAGCAAGGAACTCTTTATTGATTGAAAAAGAAGATTACAACCATATAGCATGTCTGATTCGTTGTCAACCTCCCATCTTCAATTCATTCTCTCCTCATGGAAGCACGATTCCAACATGATAATTTTACTCTCACAACTTAGTCTCAAACCAGCAACAGTTCCTTAACTTAATAGCTTTCAACCTTTGTAACTAGACCAACCTTTGAGAGCTTGGTCCTTTTATAGCTGAAAAGACGAGGTTAGGCCATTAATGGCCCTCATGAATGCTTTGCCATATTGGGAAGTGGTTCCATAGAGGAAGGGATAATGGATTAAGGTTCATTCATCTCCTTCCTCATCCAAAAGCGAGCCCAATCCCTCTATAAACATCTAGAAGCATCCATTGGATGAGGAATCCAGTGGATTCATTTGAAAAATTCATTAGATCTCGCCCATCGCAAGTGATACAAAGTCCAGGTTCTATGCATAGAACCCTGACAGTGTGGTGCCTGCCATTCATTACCAGCAAGATAGAAGGCTACCTGCGATGGTACCTTTCGGGACATTTTTTGGATGAATGGTGTCATGAAACTCTTGGGAAGCAAGCATGATGTAGGTTAATCTTCATTAGGGAATGAAAACAACTGAATTAGGGGTTTATGGACCCTAATATCACTGATCCAAAAGTTGGAGTTGATGTGCCCAAATTTTCCTATAACAGATGCCCCCTAAAGCATGAAGTTGAAAATAACCATGTCAAGTGAGGTGCTTTACCACTTTGGAGAGAAGGTTTCAAACCGGAAGGTGACCTGCATCAGTTACAATACAAATATCATGATACTTTTATTTTTTCTCATAATTAGCTGAGGGATGGCATACCCATGGTTAGTTTTATAAAATTTCATTACATATACAAATATAGTTGTCTGCAGATGTAGACCCATGAATGGATGACCATGAATGTAAGGCCATTGTACATTTGATATAGTACTCCTAAATATATCACAGCTCGGATGGATGAAACTAGATTTGGGGTCTTCAATCTCATCCAATGTTTCACTCAAATACAAGTCTAACCATGTGAATAAATGATTCGAAGTCGAATATGGAGAGACATCATCTGATTACTAGCGAATGATGTAAGCTGTTAATAGATGTGAGAGGAATCACCAATAATGATAATGACCCTCAAGGTACTGTAGTGCATTTCACAAGGTGTGAATAAATGATTTGATGTCGAACACTAAACGAAGTCTTTTGGTCGATGGCCATTCATGTCAACCTATTGCCGGAAGCGAGAAACCTGTCATTGATGTATGCAAGCGTCGAGGTACCGAATGGGTGTTTCTAAGTCAACTTCTTGGATGATGTGCTAATATCGACAAGAAGCGACTCATCGCAAGAGGGCCTTGATGTATCCCACATCAACGATAGGAAATGAGGTAAATGATTTTGGAGATGAAACATCGATTGATGACACAAGGTAGGAATGGCGGGCATGAAAATGAAGGTTTACTATATTGCAAACGATGAGTCCTTGAACTGAATGACTTCTCTTGAACATATCGACGACACTGAGGTGAATTGGTAGCATTGACCCAAAAAAAAGTGATGGATGGTATGATAGACCAACGGTGTGATAACCATCAAGCTGAATGACCCAACCCACATAGTCATGGTGATGAGGTGAAAGTGTCATGTTCAAGAGCAACCTACTACCATAAAGTGTTCCCAGCCTTTTCCATTTTCCCTAGTAATTTCTGACCAGTACCTCTTTATTTTTATCAAGCTTGAGGAGGATAACATAAGCTTGTTGTATAATTTCAGCCTTCAGGTGAATCCATCGCTATTTGATGTTTTAACGAGTCTAGCGAAGGTGAAACACGGTCTTGTCTAGATGGACAAGTTTGTCTATATTTGATGCTTTTAACGAGTTTAACGACAAAGATAACTCAGTCCTTTTCATGTTTAGAGAGTCTGAAAAGGGACTAAAAGAAAACTCCAAAATTTCTTTTTCGTACATTTGTCTCTCAAGCCCGAAAAAGAATAAAACAATAAGAGAGAACCTATTGATCATGTTCGATCAATGAGTACCTTTTTCATAGTTAATCTATCTCAGCACGAAGAAGGGGTAAAACTATACTGAGTAGATATCGATTCTAAACCATTAACAAGCTAGAATGACAAGTGATAGGCAATCTTTTCATGTTTAGAGAGTCTGAAAAGAGCTTAAAGAGGACTCCATTTTGAGGAATGAGTGGTGTCTAGGGTAGCAACTGGTTTTGATGATGTTGGACTTCTCAAAACATGTTGATTCATGTGAAGAGGTTGGCTAATAGGACCACTCATTGCAATTGTTCCTCAAAGAGGGTGAAACAACCAAGTGAAAGCGTATGATCGGCCAAAGGGATGGTGGCAATGGGATGAAAGAAAACAAGGCTCATCTGATGAAAGACGTTGATAGAATGGCAATCACGAGGGTTAAACTAGAAATGGGTTCATTTTAACACAAACTTGAACCATAGGGAACTATGCTTCGATTCAGTTTCATGTTTACACAAGCTTGAAATGAAAAACTATGCTTGGATTCATTTTACATGCCCCTAGCATGATAAAAGGGAGAGTCTACTGTAACCAAATGGAAGTCGCTACAGTGAAGTAGGATGGTTATCCAACAACTTTTTGGCTTCGTTCAAATAGACAAAGGTGAATGGGGTGATTCCCTTCACATAACCTATAGGGAAACTTAACTTTACCATTAGGTGCATGCCCCCCAACCTTCATTACATTCACTTAAGTGGACTACTCATGGCTATCAAGTGGATGGAATGAAGGTTCACTTACAAGATCAAGTGAAAGACTTGACTGGGATTTTACGAGATCTACTCAAAGACTCGACTTGGAACTTTTCTCTAGGGGACCTTGTTTCATTTTTAAAAGAGCTTGACACAAGACAAGGAACTCTTCTCTGATTCCTTGTTTCATGTTTTAACGAGCTTGACACAAGACAAGGAACTATGCTCATGGAGCTATTTCATTTTTTTAACGAGGTTGACAAAGTAAAAGAACTATCTTCATATCCTTGGTTTCATTTTTTAACAAGGTTGACACAAGACCACAAATTATCCTCGGACACCCTCATTTCATTTTTTAACAAGGTTGACACAAGACAACGAACTATCCTCAGATTCCTTGTTTCATTTTTTAACGAGGTTGACACAAGACCAAGAACTCTCCTGATATCCCTTGTTTCTTTTTTAACGAGGTTGACACAAGACAAAAAACTATCCTCGGGAACCTATTTCATTTTTTAGTGAGGTTGACATAATAAAAGAACTATCCTTGAAGACCCTTCAATCACAACTCATAAGTGGTCATGAAGGACAGATCTGGTTCCAATTCCCCCAGTACATGATGTACAACATCATTGAATTGATCGTCAGTTGATGTAGGTATCGAATAGGTTGCTACATAATTAACCTATGGTGGGGATGATACCATTGGTACAAAAGGACCAATTAGGGAGGATGGTTTACCAGGAGCCATATTTGGACTGGGAAATGAAAGTTGGTCAACGGTGACAATCCTGCCTTCATGCGAGAAACAAATCACTCGAAAGAGTGTTGAAACAATAGCTCCCACGCCATAAACAAAGTTGCGCCCAAGAAGTAAATTATAATCTAAAGGTCCTGGTACTACCATCGCGTTCAGATAAACGGTTTTTCCTCCCAAAGTAATAGGTAACTGAGGAAGGATCCCTAATGGTTGACTAGTTCCTGTGTTAAAACCCAACAGATTTTGTGTAACAAGCACAAGAGGTGGCGAACCAAGCACTTGTCAAGTAGTTGAGCAAAGAATACTCACTGATGCACCTTCATCTATAATAGTGCTCGATATAGTCATATTACAAACTTGTAATATGATCTGGAAAGGCACATAAGAAGGAAGGAAAAATGCTGCTAGTTAATTCTAATCAAAGGAAGTGATTAGACTACTTGGAGGGGGTACCATAGAAATGGGAGGATTAACCCCTTGAGTGACGAGAACTGGAGGATTTTCCTCTTGTCTTGATGGAACAGGAGGACTGCCCCCAAGCTCATTTGAATCTGATGAAACAAAAAGAACTTGAGTGGTATCATTTTTACTCTCTTCGGGAAGGGTACGATTTACTGAAGGTGAAATCGGGTCGACTGCTACCTCGACCTATTGATTCGGGTCGGGTATAGACTTAGAGGATTCACTTTCAAAGAGAGTGGGTTTGATTGACAGTTGATTTTGGTTAGTCAAATCATCAACTAGTGAAGGATTTAGGGAGAGTATCATGTAACCAGATGGAAATCATTACAGTGAAGCAGGACGGTTATCCAACACTCTTTTGGCTTCATCCAGATAGGGACAAAGGTGAATCGAGTGATTCCCTTTAGATAACCTACATGGAAACTTAACTTTTCACTTTTGTCCATGAACTTTACTATCACTAGTTGATGGTATGTCACCAACATGATCTCCAGAGGTTGATGGCACTGGATGATGTGAACGAGAAGACCATTCTTCCAAGATCTGAGAAATATCAGGACAATTTTGAAGAACATGGTCTCCCGCACAAGGTTTTCATGGATATCGAACTTTGTGAGGCTTAATGGACAGTTTCTCATCAGATTTTGCATTCAAAGCAATGGTTGCTTGGTTGCACCTCTACTAAATTTGCTTCTTCTTCTTCTTCTTTCCTTTCTTCTTCTTCTTAGCCACCTAGTTACTAGTACCAATACTTTCACCAGGTGAAGAGGAAGAAGTGGAGGAAGAAACAAATGAGTAAGAAGGCAAAGGGTCAACTTTAGGATCAACTGGAGGTTGATTTTTTCCAGTTGGAGGAGTACTTGATTGTGGATAAATCAGAACATTTTGACCCAAGGAGGCTGAAAACAACCATACTGGCAAGCCAATGGTAAATCCTAGAAGGGACAATGTAGCCATATATGGAGCACCAATATTTCTAAACAGAGGAAAAGGACTAGGATTCCCATCGAAAGGAATTCGTTGATTGGTGGACTCAGGATTTGTCACCATATGTTTCAACCTAAGATCAACTAAGAAAAGAATGTGGAGGATGTTGTCAGCCATCAATTAACTTTTATGACACTAGAACTTAACTTTGCTTTCTCATTTTTTAAGAGTCGAGAAAAAGAAAAAGATGACTCTAGTCACTTTCGTTGTTTAATGAGCTCGAAAGGACAAGCACTCAGATGAACCTTTTATTTTGAGTCAGAAAGGAGCAAAAGTGATTTCTCTGGAGATACTAAGCAAGAGGATTTACCAAACTAATCACAAAACTACAATATACACCATGGTGGTAAAATAAAGAGAAATTACCAAGGATTTACCCTATGGCAGTCAGTTTTCCCGAATGCTATGTTTGATGCATTTTGATCGGTAAGGCAGTGGAATCCGCTTCCTAGGGATAAATGATTTAAACCTATTGGGGTCTACCATTATATATGCGATGGTACAGGGAGCACAAGTCCGTACTAGTACTTACCGGTTTAGAGAGGAGGTATCACCCAACCTCAATGAAACGACAGCCACTAGGTTTTAAGACGCCGGAACACGTCTCTAGCCTAGACACCTCTAGATTTTTGCGTTAAATTCCAATGCGTTATTAGGTTAATTGAGGTTAATTTTAGGTTGATGTTGCTTAAAATTTGCCTTAAGGTTTCACCACGAGATGTTTTCCAAGATTCCTAAGAATGCAACTAGAATGAGAAGCACTCTTTCATTTTGCTTTCAACAATGAAAATCCTAGCTACAAGGGGTAAAGAAAAAAAGTACCTTTTGGATTAAACAACAAAGAGCACTCACTAATGCACTTCCCTAACCATTCCTTTCAAGCACACACATTCAATCTCAAAGATGAAATTACATGTATTTCTTTTTCTTTTCCGTTTTTCTTTTCCGTTGTCCTTAATGTGAATTATGCACTAAGAAAAAAAAAATGAACAAATGATTCGAAAACTCTTTTCACACAAATGTTGATTTATGACAATTTCACTTAAAGATAAAGGAATACTAAACGGCACTTTTAACTTTAAGGAAATGAAGATTTTTGACACTCAAACGAAAATATGAATCAGATGCACAAAATAGAACATTTGATTGTTCAATAAAGGAAGATTTTACGACACTTTAAAAAAATTGACTGAAACTACTTACGACTAAGGATTGCAAATGATAAACAAATACATAAACAAAAATTTAACAATCCAGTCTAAAATGGGTCAAAAGAAGGAAACAAGACTTCTTTTAGAGACCAAATTTCTTCAAAATCAAGAAGACAATTCAAACAACTGAAAATTGACTTAAGGATTTAGCTCCTAGATGGGAAAACTGCTCCGAAAGGGACCATCGCATGCCATAGTGAGGGAAAGGGTGATGCGCAAAACTGTCTCAGTGCAAAGGGTTCTATGCATAGCACCCTGCCAGTTACAAAGGTGCTATGATTCGAGAATGACAATTTTATGCTCAAAATTGACTCAATTTCAGTGAATTGGACTTAAATTCGATGAAAAATAGAGGGTAAATTATGTCAAAGTGTTCTAAGAGGAAAAATGGCTACTAATGAAGGGCACTCTTAACACTTTTTGCACAAAATAAAATGCTCAAAATATAAACTAAACCAGAGATTGACTAAAGTAGCATTTACCTACTATGCAATTGTATAACAAAAGGGGTTCGAAGGCTTCCTGGCTTGCTTCAGACTCTGTATATAGTTTATATAACCCATCATAGATCATAAAATAGAAAAAAACCATCATCGCTCCCCAGTGGAGTCACCAATTTGTTTTGGGAAATTTTAGTGCTTCTTAAATAGCGCCTAACCCCTAGACCTAGTAGCTGATCTAGAACAATAGCTAAAGTAATTCATTGTTTTTCCTCTAGTTAACAAACAAAAGAAGGAGGAGAGGAGGTACTAACCTTTGTCTTGCGCTTGATCCCTCTTCCCTTTGATCAATTTCACCAATCCCTTTCGTACTTAACACGCTTGAAAGGTACCTGCAACCAAGAAACAACAGAAAACCATCAAAGCATAGATATTGATTTGCTAACTAAACATATAATATAATCAGAAATACAATATACAATCATATGAACAAATGAATGGGAAAAACAGGGAACTCTTTATTGATTAACAAAGAAGATTACAACCATATATCATGTCTAATTCATTGTCAACCTCCCATCTTCAATTCCTTCTCTCCTCATGGAAGCACCAATCCAACATGATAACTTTACTCTCACAACTTAGTCTCAAACCAGCAACATTTCATTAACTTAATAGCTTTCAACCTTTCTAACTAGACCAGCCTTTGAGATCTTGGTCCTTTTATAGCTGAAAAGACGAGGTTAGGCCATTAATGGCCCTCATGAATGCTTTGCCATATTGGGAAGTGGTTCCATGGAGGAAGGGATAATGGATTAAGGTTCATTCATGTCTTCCTCATCCAAAAGCGAGTCCAATCCCTCTAGAAACATCTAGAAGCATCCATTGGATGACGAATCCAATGGATTCATTTGAAAAATTCATTGGATCTCACCCACCGCAAGTGATACAAAGGCCAGGTGCTATGCATAGCACCCTAACAGTGTAGTGCCTACCATTCATTACCAGCCAGATAGAAGGCTACCTGCGATGGTCTCTTTAGGGACATTTTTTGGATGAATGGTGTCATGAAACTCTTAGGAAGCAAGCATAATGTAGGTTAATCTTCACTATGGAATGACAACAACTAAATTAGGGGTTGATGGACCCTAATATCACTGATCCGAAAGTTAGGGTTGATGTGCCCAAATTTTCCTATGACACTTACTGATTGGATAAGGTGTGCGACCTTGATAGGTAGGTGACCTTTCCCCTTCCTGGTAATCACTTATTTTCTCCATTTGTCTTCTTCTTCTACCCTGACACTGCAAATTCGTGACTAGGAGGGTTTTTATCCACAGTTCGGCCTCATTTCAACTACAAACCCTTGTTTAGTTATTGTTTGAATTCATGAGCCTCCCTAAGTATTTTCCACGCCCATTATTGTCCTCGGCTAACCTTCTATCCCTAAAAAACTAGCCATATAGCCCTTGAAATCTCAAAGGACCTCTCCTAAGCCGAGTTCCACCCCTAAAAATCACTTGAAAACACAGGTTGCATGAGCTAAACTCATGATAAGAATAGTGGTGTGAGCTCATGACATTCATGACCCCGCAACCTAACCGATCATGTTACCTCACAACCTGACCAACCCTATCATTGCTAGCTTGCCAAGTCATTAGGTCACACCCTAAGCCACACGACCCACACGACCTCCTCAACCCTATGACCTCGCGACCTACCAAAAGGCCTTCTTCTGGTCTCTTAAAACTATAGTTTGTATTTGTCACTAAGGTTTATTTTCATGTCCCCTCTCTCATTGTGGGACTATTTTTTCTATATGCCAGGTGACATGGATCTTGATTGCATCTCAATCTCCTCCTTCGAAGATGAGATGGCACCTCAGGTAGCAAAATCTGCTCGTAAGAGCTCTTGAAGCAATTCATAGGAAGTCCACTAGGACGAAGAACCCCCCATCTATAGGGATACAATTTGCAATATCAACGAAAGAGCCAAGATCTCCTAGTATAATACTTATGATAAGTTTTCTAAACCAGATATTCAAGAGAACCATGAGGATTTCTGAGTGTACATAAATGTTGAGAGGTGAAAGCTTCACAAGGTGGAATCACATACTCAAGTCTTCCTATATGTCGAGACAATTGATAATTTGGATCACATAGAGTACAAACATATATTCATGGATTTAGAGGGATCACACTGCCGCACTACTCGCAACTATAACCTCAATATATATTGTTGCATACTAGAAATTTCCTGAGAAGGAGGAAACCTTGAACACCCATTGACTCTCTAGTTTTCTGATTCCTACCAAGGATATTCTTAGAGAATGGTTGAAAGACACATCCAAGTTCTGGGTTTGCACCGACCAGATGTACACAATGGATGGATTAAGAAGGGTTTATCAGTTTATTTCTGCCATGATGAGTCATTTGTATAGGAGAGAAAATTGTGATGTATTCCATGGGACATGGGTCCCCATCATGTACACTATCACTACTCGAGTACAGTGTTCAAGTGCACCATCATTCTTGTTTCAACCCTGAGAACGAATCTAGTTATAGCTATGCATCTAGACCCACACTATCCATTAGAGTTATATATGGCCTCATACCTACTAGAGAAAGTCTGTGGAAGGTGCCAATTTGACAATTGGAGCTACAAATGGAAAAAGTATGTAGTTAGTTCGTTACAACACCATTAAAAGATCTTTTGGGACACTGTCTATAAGGGTATGATTGATATTATTTCTGAGTTATTTATTTCTCCACTATATCAGTGGTTGTTTGGGGAAGAACCACCTTATATGTCAAACAGGGCCATGGAAACCATTGTCAAGGTGGCACATTGGTTCCCAATCGAGGAGAGGAAATTTATTAGAGTTTTTGGTTCATATAAGGCCCCACCTGCACTTCCTCGGTTCTCAACAGATAAGGTTCTCTTGCGGGAAGTATGTTACCAAATGACATAGGGCTTCTCAAAAACGCTGAGAAAAGGGGAGAAGAAACCATGGACAACTTTCCCAGTTGTCATTGGGGCCTATGTGGTAGACAATTTGAAGGAAGTGGTGGTAGAGGCCGAGGCATTAAAAGGGCATCGTTTCTTAACCTTGAATAGTCATACATATGATCTTGAGAAGGCCATAATTTCTCATTGCAAGAGAGCTAATTTTAATTGGTCATACACACATTCCAGGCAGGATCATGAAGATGGAGTTAGGAACTGGTACAATGCCACCAGGGAGCTCAACCCTAGTGAGAAGTAAGAAATAGATGATGAGCACGTTGAACACTCCCAAGATAATGTGAGCCTACAGGAGAGGTAATCCACTCTGAAGAGGAAGCAAGAGAACTAGAAGGCTACTTGGAAACTCAAGAAACAAAAGGAGAAAGAGATAGAATATTCCCTGAGTGACCAAGAAGTAGGAGAGGATAATGAAACACTAGAACAAAGGAATGCAACATTGGAAAAAAAAAGGAGCAAGAGCTCAAGAGGAAACAATAGGAAGAGCTCAAACATTCTCAAGATTCAGGAGACTAGGAACAACATGAGAAGAGGAAGGAGGAAGAAAAGAAAGAAAGAAAGAAGAAACTAGAAGAAAAGGAGTTAAAAGAATAGGAAGAGCAGAGGGCCAAGGAAGAAGAAGAGAGGAAGAAATGAGAGCAAGAGTTGAAGGAACAAGAAGAAAGGCTTAGGCAAGTTGGGCAAGTTAATATGAAGCAAGAGAAAGAAGAGAAAGAGACGAAACAACTATAGGAAGAGCAAAGGATAAAGAAGAGGAGGAAAGAAGAAAGAAGAAGCAGGGAGAAACTATTAAGTTGAAAAAAACCAAGAGAAAGTTGAGTTGTCTCTATTGGATGTTCCCCCATCTACTCCACTCACTGGAGGAAATCTCCCTCTCCAAGAGTTGGGCATTCTCGAAGAAGAAGAAGAGGAAGTGTTGGATATCACCAAGATCACCTTTGGTCATGTTAGCTTCAAGATCATGTAGGAGAGGAGAGAAGGCTATGCCAGAAACTTTGCAGAACCCCTGTTGGTGACCACAGTGAAAGAAATTATTCCCAACACTACAATTAGCCCTGAGATGATCGCCTCGATAAGGACTACATTTGTGACTTCAACTGAACACAATGTTTCTAGGATGAGCAAACAAATCCCATAACTCCAAAACATGCGTTATGCATCAGAGCAGAAGGCTGCTAAAGCATAATAGTATAGAAAGAAGGAAAAAGAAGAAAATAAATCTCTCCTCTTAGTGCACTACAGTACAAAAGAACTATATGTTGCAATCAAGGATGAGGCCAAAACCCTAAGTGATTCCATGGAGATGGTCTATGAATAAATGTCAAATCTACATTACACAGTAGCTCCAATCTTGGCCATACAAACCCATACAAAAGAGATGTATTCTATGCTGAAGGAAGTTGTTGCAGCACTAGATAGCATACATGATTGGTCCACCAAGTATCCAGGAGCACCGGGGGTAGTCCAAAAAAAGGATTGGATCACCATGCAAAATGCCAAATTCCATCTACGCATCAAGATCCTATGAAGATACAAATTGGCCAAAGATGTGGATAGAGTGTTGGCTTCATATAGCAACCTTTTTAGTGGTTTGGAATAAATGATTGGGAACAATGGTGTACCGTCCATCGTGTAAATTAGGTAGGTAAGGAAGAAAGAAGACATCTCACAGGAAGTTCGGGCATTTGTTGGCACATACATGCAGGTCGCCTACTCAAACAACCTACCGGTTACAAAGGAGAATATGACATGGTACATGGTTGAACCAGAGAAAATATATACAAAGCTGGTGAGCTTAGGGAATCAGGTGAACGCCAAAAGGATCACCCTCATACCGGACGCCCTTGAGTGCCTGCACGTACATGATAAGGAACAACATAGATCGCCCCTATAGCAACTGGGTACAAGCTTTGGTGCACTTACCTAGTGGAACAAATCCACCTAGACATTCCAGAACTTTCTATTATCAAGTTGATAGGATAGAATTTTCTCACTTTGTGCAAATAAAGAATTAGGATAGAATAGGATAGTTATAGAATGTGAAGATTCATGAGGAAGTCTAAAGGCCAAGAGGTAGTTTAAAGGTCATGATGAAGTCCAAGAGTCAAGGGTAGTCCAAAGGTCACCCTCATCCTATAAATAAACCGATATGGCACATTGTAAAGGACTGTTACCTTGGGGACTTATTTTTGGGACATATTGTTTTGAGAAGACTTGTGATATTCTAATAAATATAAGGAGTAATAGTTATTTTCCACTATTGAATTGGACGAATATTTTATGTTGTGATGCCATGGATATTAGTTGCTCGATGGACAGAATGTTCATGAGAGTTCTTTGATGTGTGGTCTCCTCATGTGTCTTCCTGTGCTATCAATATTTTTTTGCAACACATGGATGGTATATGATATCCTAACTCTATGCTTGTATTGATGAACTGTTTCCTTAATATTGGCATGATCTTATCGTTGACTATGAATTTTATTACACTTATAGATTCTTAATCACTATGAACTACTTCATAGTTGTTAAGCGCATTGTTTACATAGGAATGATCTTATTTGATGTTTTTCTAACAATTACTTTATCTGAGATTCATGTTGTTAATTTCTGATCTTTATTATTTATGGTATTCATGTTATGAACATTCGCCAATTATTCCCTTCTGTTTGTTGAAGTCTATACATTTAATTGAGTCGGTATCCCACCCTTATCCGAAGTAAACTCAAATCACCTGAGTGGCAGTGAGGCCTACATACCAAACGAGATCTTTAAATCAAACAATGCAAAATCTAGTAGGGATTCTACATCACGGAGATCCCCTTGCAGTTGGCGGAGAATTCTGGCCCGTAAACCTGGTATCGATCATTGACTGTAGCATCAATTCAAACTTGGGAATAATTCTGGAAGACATTCCTTGATAAATTTTTAGAGGACGAGGCACCTTCCATGATCCTAACCGAGCTTAGTACATTGAAGTGTCATAAGAAGGAAAAGGTTAAAGATTTCAATCAGTGATTCACCACCATCTTGAATAAATTTTTGGCAGATGTGGCTCTTGACAATTCCATCAATGTCAACTATTACACTAGAGCCCTCTCTCGAGGCATCACTCTGTTCATCAAACGTGAAGCTAAAACCACCTTGGTGGAGAATTTTGTAACAAATCTTGCAGTAGAGAATGATTTGCTATCTATAGGCTCCCTAGAGCATGACGCTCAAGAGGAAACCCAAACACCCGACAAGAAAACTCAAGCCTTGACTAGTAAGTCTACTGATAAGGAAAAATATTCCTTTGATTTCGAGGGGTTAGCAAAATCCTTAAAGAAATTAACGAATCAAGTTTCTTAGTTGAAAATGAGGACTAGTGAATCCTCCTCCGGAGGGAATTCCCCCCAACCTTTCTTTTGAAAGAACATTGAATTTGTCGCAAGGGTCTAATACAAATTTCAATGTGGAAGAGCTAGGAAAAGACAATTTCTGCACTTTCCAGTAGGCCTCTCATTCCAAGAAGACCTTCCCGCAATGGCACAACAACATGACTGTGGTGGTGACCCAACTCTTGGAAAGTCAAGCCATAGGGGGGGTGAAGAAGAGTTCAATCACTCAGAAGAGAAATCCATACCTCCTGATGACGACACTCCTTCCGTCGTTCTAACATTCGAAGTCATCTGCGGGAAGAGGTGCAATCCTTTCAAGAAGCCATTGTAGGAAACACTCCCCCCCTAAGCCTCCAAAAACTTACAACCTTAGGAGCAAAGAGTTTTTGATGAAGGACCCTAGTTTTTGGGCCACTTCGGGATTTTCGTTCAATAATGGTTTCTGGAAGTCAACCATTTATCCATGACATATTTTCACACTCTAGTTTGGTTAGGACTTCCTAATATTCCCATTCATTTGTTAACTGTTGATGTATTAGCTTTTGTAGGAAACTATGTAGATCATTTTATTGTGATATATACAAACAAGATTTACGGGGGTATTGTTACCTTTGCACAAATATGAGTTGAAATAGATATTAATAAAGGTTTGCATGATAAAATCCTTCCTAATTGGAATGATACAACCTTTTCACAATCAATGGATTATGAAAACATTGCTTTCTGTTATAGGTCTTCTCAACAACTAGGTCATCTCCAAAATGTTTTCCATTCTTCTTGAGGGAATTTCAATCCACTTGATGCTGAGAAAAATAACCGAGGATGCAAGGGCCCAAAAGAATATAAGAATTCCTTAAATCACAAGTACGATTACATGCAACAACAAAAAATAATGGTATCCAAATATAGTCCTTCAACATTACTTTAGCCCGCGTAATGCCAACTCATCCCACAGACTCTATGATTCCTTGTCCTCCTTTTCCATCAACCCACTCTTATCCAAATCCCTTAGATGAAGAAGAGAGAGATACAACCACGATCCTAGCTTGTCCACGAACAAATGTAAATTTCATCACAAACTAAATCACTCGGATAGTGATTAAGAAGTATCCACTGTTGCAGATTCTCCATGAATAAAAATTCCCAACAAAATGCAACCATTGTCTCCATTTCATATTATCTTAATATTTTTTATGCTCGATTGACATTTGCAAAAAAACATTAAGAAAATTATTCTGAACAACTCAATGATCAATTTTTGTTTCTTATTTCTGGTCCCCCCTAAATGGACTTGAACTAGGGAAAAATTTAAGGATGAAAATTTGTCTTAAAGTTTAGAATTCTTGGCAAATCTTACTAGTCCTAATATGCAAATTGTAAAAAAAATAACATGTTTTTGTAAAAAATATTTAGATTTGTAATTATTTTATATTAGTTTATATAAAATTTGTTAATTTTTAAGGTTAAATAATTTTACACTACAAAATTTGGGCGAATGATTTATTGGAAAAATGGAAATTGGGGAATCTTTTTTTGGAAAAAAACATGGAAAATTATCCCACCTACAAATATTAGCCCTTAAATTTTCCTTGTATCGAACAAATCATTTTGATCTTTGTTTTTCATGAACTCATTTTGCAAATTCTTGACCCTCTACTTTATGGTTTTGATCTAGTTTCCAAAATAGTAAACTGAAAACAATAAGTTCACTAAACTAATGTAAATTTTTTTTACAATACAAAAATAGCTAAAAAATAAAATTATATATATATATATATATATATATATATATATATATATCTGAGTTGTCTTTAGTGCGACTTTTTGGACATTCCAGTGCCGAAATCCAGCAGAAAAGGATCTTGATTTGTGTTATTTAAACTACTTTTTTTCACTGTATGTATGGATTCATCACCCCAAAAGACCCCTAGGGCACTTCGATTGTGCATGGGTTACCCATCATGCTTGTGATTTCAATAAATTCCTGCCAGATTCTATAGAAATTAGACCAGAAAAATCCACAAGAAAAACATCCAAAAAATCTCACTAAAAACATAGATTATAATATTTTATTTTTATCATATTTATAAAAAAATTAAAAATCTAAAAAAGAAGATCAATAGGTCAGGTAAAATATTCATTCCAAAGTGTTCATATTCCTTACAAACACCATATCGGTCTGCTCATTCCAACGCATTTTCTTATCAAAATAAACGGATCTTTAGTCATTCATACTCTAAGAGATCATACGGATTTTTATGTTCTTCCATAGATAAACAATAAATTCCTACTTTGGGAGTGTGGATACACGAATTGTATCTATGCTCTTAATCATTCTTTGATGGTAAGAAATTTGAGTTGACGCAGTGGATGTGAGTGGTCCTACATTTGATAAGATAATGGACGAATTGTATCTATGTTGTTAATCATCCTTTGATGGTAAGAAAATTGAGTTGACACAATGGATGTAAGTGGTCCGACATTTGATAAGATAATGGCCCTCATTTCAACCACGTTGGAAGAATAAAATGCAAATAACGTGGTTTGAGACTTTAAAGATGTTAGAATATCAACATGATGGTTACATGTTAGGTATGGATTTAGTTTTTAGTAGATAACTACATTTTTTTAATAAACCTTAACTACTATTATTATTATAATTATAATAATAATTATAATTATGGTATGGATTTTGTTAATAATAGTATAGGATAGGTTTATATAAAATTATTATTTTTTGATATTTTTTAACAAAGATATTTATGGTTAAAGTAGCTAATTTGGACTCAACTCAACATTATGTAGAGAAATTGCATTCCTTTTTAGAGGAATTGAATTTTTCTGTAAAGGAATTTCACTTTGTGATCGATCCGGAAACTTATTTGGCATGGAAGCATCTCAAGAGAAGGATATCGTTGTCGCATTTTCCCCTGAGATTGGATAGATATACGTAAGAAAAAAGGAAAGAAGTATAAACCCATACTCAATAATAGGATATAAAAATGGGAAGGTTGTAAATGTATCATTGTCTATTGTGTTCAAGGAAAGAAGGACATAATTTAATTTTTTGGAAGTAATACAAATTTATTTTAAAAAGAAGAGGAAAAAAACTATATGAATGTAAATACAATTTTATCTTTGGGTGGTTGTTCATGTGATTAGATAGGTGGATGGTGTACTAGGATATGAAATTCACTATAACATAGACCCTCCCATATTTATAGGATTTTAACAGTTCTCTGGGGTAAACATGAGTTGAGTGTCACTATGATATGACTCGACATCCAAGTTTCAATTATGGAAGTGGGGTCAATTGACCTACAAGTTATAACCATCCCTTAGGTACTATAGACCACAAAGGAGCCTACAAACCACCCCTTTTTATCAATACCTGAGCTAGAATTCATTTTCACTGACTTACCCCATTTGATCAATCCCTGAGCTAGAATTCATTCTCACTGACTTAACACCCCAAACACACCCTTGACACACTATGCATGCAGTTACAAGGCTCCAACCGCCTCGGACTGACAAGGCTTCCTGGGAGCGGCAGTGGCAAAAAACCATTGTTTTGTCCATGCCCTCGCGAGATCTATGCCACTTTTTCCAGAAAGCCTCCAGACCACTACTGTAAACATATGAAAAAACATAAAATGGATTTATATCATGAACCTGTATACAATTTCCTGAAAATCTTACAAAATCAGCTAACAGAACTGCTGGGGTACCTACCTGTGCCCTGCGGTTGAAAATGCCTCCAGCTGCGCTGCTATAGTTACCAAAAGACCGAATCCATCGAGCCAAACTGAGCAGAACCTGGCTGCTCAATCCAGTAAGCTTCTTAGCAGAAGCTGATTGTTCCACCGTGCCCAGAACCTTAGAACAACTCAAGCTCTTCCTGTGGATGATTCCCGTAAATGATGTTCCTCCTCCTTCATATATTCTTCCTTTCGATTTTCCTCCCCCTTCCCAAATCATTATCCTGTGGTTTTATCCTGTTGTTTGACGGTGGCCGCTCTTCCTTCTGCAGCCCACCGCACAGCCTGCTGATGACACGCTTCTCACTTACCCATTCCTCCCTTATCTCTTTTAAGGTCGTGAATACATATGTTTTATGTTTTTAAAATCATATTATATTTTTATTAAAATATTCTTTTAATATAAACACTATATCGTATATATCACATTATGATTTAATATATCGCATTTAAAGATTATAAACATTATGATTTAATATATCACATTAAACATTATAATTTAATATATCACATTGTTTTATTATATATTTTTTTAATATAACATCATAACTTTATACTTAGAGCCCCTTTGAATTAATTTCTTATATATATTTTAAAAATTTATTTTATTAATTTATTAATATAATTTTTATCAATAATCTGGAATATATAATTTATATAGTTCTCTTTTAAGATTTACCCATACATTAAGCAATATTGATGAATGAGCAGAACCTCTATTTAAAGAAGTGTCATGGTATTTAGCACTTAGTTAATTTAGTATATAGTACTAGTGCGGTTTATGCGACACATGCATATGTAGCTATCATATGTATGTACCGTATGCCTGCTATTATTCTTGCATTCTTTATATTTATAGATGGATCGTTACAACTACCCATAATTGTCTGTAACTTTCTAGAATCATAAATAAGTTGACGACAATTCAAAACTTGGACAAGATCTTCACCAAAACATGCTTAGTACATGATAGACATTTCGTGAAACATATGGTAAATGTATAAGATACATGTCATTAATACATATTTGATCATAAACCTTTGAACCTTATCTCAGAATCAACAAAAAAGCTCAATTCCCTCTCAACCTACCTGCAACAACACTTATTAGCCCATCCATTCATCAACCATTTGATAAATCATCAAATCATGAACAAAAACCATAGCGAGAGCAGATGATAAAACCATGCTTATAGCCAACATAAAACTAGAATAGAAACCATAACAAAACAACCATAAATCTGCATAATAACCAAAAATTAATAAATAATTCAAATTAATATATAAAATTAAATTTTATTTTTATTATAAAACCATATAAAATTTGCCTATTTAAATATGTAAAATCTTTCTAAATTTTAAATTATAAATTTAATTTAATACATTACATATCCTCTTTTAAAGAAACCAGAAAACATAAATTCTATTTTTCTAATATAAATGATTTGAAAAACCTAAATGATTTTTGTAGTATATAAAACTAAAATTTATTTTTCTTATAAATTAAAGTTGCAATATACTATTTTATAAAATCATATAAAAACTGTCGATATTTTTAGGCCGATAGGCCTTTCCTATGCATCAACTTTTCGTCAACACTTTTACTCTGATCCGTTAGATCAGATGAAACACTTTCAACCGTTGATCTGAACCAGAAAACAAAACAATGGAAAATCAAGAAAGCACGGAAAGTCAAGAAAGCACAAAAGCTCAAAAAAGATTCTATGCAAAAAAAATCAAGAAAGCACGAAAAAATCATAAAAATCAAAGATCGAAAGAAAAAAGCTCAGAAAAGCAAAGATTTTTGAGGATTTTTATTTTTATTTTTATTTTTTAAATGCAATGTATTATTAATTTATTTTTATAATTTAATTGAAATATAAATTTTAAATTTTAAATTTAAAAATTAGTTTAGATTTATTTTTAGTTGTAAGTTTATTATGTGTTAATAGGGACTTTTTTTTTGAGGTATTGATTTTTTAAGTGTGAAAAGAGATTTGATTTTTTTGGCATTTGGTAGATGTAGAGTTAAAATTAATTTAGATTAGTTTAAATATTAACCTTTAAATAACTCACATTAGAGAAAAATACCATGGGAAAAAACCATAGATTAAAAATATAATAAGGAAAAACCATGGGTTGGAAAATTTTATATTTTATATTTTAATTTTAATTTGACTAAGTCAAAATGTTAAACATTGTAACATCTCTCTAAAATAACTAAATTCAATTTAAGTCCATGCTAGCTCCCATCATTTTCCTGCTCAAAAGATAGGCGTTCTCAACACCTTAGCTACTTCGGCGGGCGTTGCAAGTTTATGACGAAAATCACCTTGAAGATGAGAAAACTGACCTCCTGGAAGTTTTTAATAAGAATGGTTATAGTAGGTCTCAAGGTTTTAAGGCTTTTCAAAATGCTGAAAAGGGTCCTAAGAGTAAGATTGACCCCAAGGATTGGTCTTCCAGTGTTCATCTTCCCTTTATTCTAGGGACCACGGATAAAATCGCTAGGATCTTGAGGAAGCATAAGATTCATTCTTCTTTTAGACCTCTTAACACTATATGAAGTTCTCTTCATTTTGTTAAGGACCCGATTAACCCCAAGGATTAGAAGGGTGTTTATATCATTCCCTATTCTTGTCGAGCTCCTTATATTGGTGAGACCGGTCGATCCATTAACCAAAGGATTTGTGAACATGCTGCGACATCAGGCATGGAAGGTCTCGCTCCTCCACTTTGGTAGAGCATGCAGAAAAAACCAATCATCACATCTCCATTGAAGAGGCTAAGGTCATTGCGAGGATTCACCATTTTCATTATCGTAAATTTAGAGAGGCCTTAGAAATTGAAAAAAAGACTTGTTAATTTAAATAGAGATAACAGCTGGAGTATCAACAGATGCTAGATTCCTGCACTTTCTTCCTAAAAAATTATTTTTATTTATTTATAGATTAATTAATTATTTTTTTTTGTTAATCCCCATATTGCTTAGTTTATGACTCTCTTAAATTATTCTTGGTAATATGAATAGGATTAAACCTTAATATTAATATAATATTATATATAATAATATTCATTAATAAGATTATATAGAGTTATGGATCCTTTCTCACCTGAGGGGGGATGTGAAAAAGAGAGCGAGGAGGGTTCTGTCGGCAGGAGGACTCGAACCAGGGCAGCCTAGGCCATCGGCCTAGGGTGCTGGAGACTAGACCTCATTTTGGATGACGAAGACTAGGAGGTACGGGGTGGGTCAACAAGTTTTCTGTGGAGATGGTCCATACAATGGCCATGTAGGCTGTGGGTTGGATCCAAGGTGCTCAATCTACAAGGATCCCAAGGAATATGTTTACTGGGACAAATTTCATCCAACTGAGAGGGTACAGTGGATGATTGCAGAGGAGGTTTTGGGCAGGGATTCTTCCTTCGTTTCTCCCATGAATCTCAGAGGCTTGATCCAGTACACAAACCCCACCCCTTCCCCCTTTGATCCTTTGTTTACGTAATATATTATACCCTAAATTATTCATTAATCGAGCATGTCCAAAGGTATGAATCAACAATCCAACTGTATATATTTGTGATGCTTACTGGTGCAAATTTTCATTTTTCCACAAATGCATAATAGCGAATAGATTTACCTTAAATTATTCAACGTCCAAAGATATCAATCAACAATCGAGCTGTATAGGTATATGTGTGACGTTTACTGGTGCAAATTTTAATTTTTCACAAAAGCAGAATCGCTGTCAGGGTTTATCGAGAAGAGTTGTGGCAGTGTAGGCAACTAGGCTGATTGAACCAATATCTCTTCTAAAAAAATTCAACAATTCCAATTTAATAATCCTATCGGCCTCTCTTTGTACCTTTTGGGACAATTGCTAGTTATATGTACAATCATCCTCTATTTTAAGTTATTAATTTAATGGAGAGCATTACATATCCGCTCCATGTCATCTTGAATTAACTTTAATTTAGAGCATTATTAATATTTTTATCATTTTTGAATTTAACAAAACCAAAATGAAAATTAGAAAAACAAATTCGCTCCGGGTTCCATTCTCCAGTCTATCTGTCACAGGATTTAGAAAACACGAAACCCTGTGATCAGCAGAAGCAGAATTCGCTCACAGCGAGGAGAATTCCGATTAATTTTATCAGGAAATTTACTAAGATAAAATATTTCAGTGATTGAGGAGATTGGGTAAAGGAATCATCGACTTGGATAGTGAAAAGTCAATGATTGAGAGTCTCGGAGACGGTCAAGGGAAGATTGGGAGTCGAGAGAGAAAGGAGACAGGAAAAGAAACCTTAATTTCCACGCAAATGTCTTTTCACGGTGTACCCCAAAATTTGAAACCAAATTTGGCAAGTGTATACTGTCATTCTAAAAACCACATTTAGGAAACTCGAGTTTCTCGCGACACAGCACCGCTGTATCCCTGCCGATTTTCTTCCGGGAAATTATCATTACTAAGGTTAATGTCTGGAAATATTCGTTGGGATGCTGGAGCCCTTACGGTGGAGCTTTATTCTCCGTTGGAATGGAATATGCTTGATAGAGAGTATATTTTAGCTCTATTATTACAAAATGTTTAATTTTTCTGGTTGGTAGCTCTATTATTAGAAAATGTTTAATTACATTTTAATTACAAATTTAAGTTTTCATATATATATACACCGAAAAATGTATTTATGGTATATATAGGTCTAAAATGCATTTATTTTTTTTACATGGTAAAACAAGTCATCTAATATAATTAGACACATTAGTTTATAATCACATACATATGATGTTTTGTCAATAACAATCCATATTTGACTACTATGTCTAGTAACTTTTTAGGAGAAACACATGCTCTTAACCATTAGGCCCACTAAAGCTATATATATAGAGATGTGAAAAGTTATATTAATATAAATAATATTATTAAGAATAAGCATAGTTTTTTCTTAGTTCTTGATCTACCATATTCTAAAATAAACCAAATCTCTCACCATGAAACTTTTTCTCATATTTTACTCTCAAAATAAAGTTTGTCTCTTGAAAGATTATCTATACTAAGTTATATTAAGCAACATAATTCATAATACATGTACAGATATTAAGAAATTAGTGAGTAGACTTCCTCTTTATAAAATAATATATCATGTATTTCCAAAAGGTTGTATTCTATACCATGGATAAAATAAACAAAAATGGTTGCTTCTTTGAAACGAAGAAAAGGAAAATTATTTAACAAAAAATATTATTTTACTTCTTCCTAATAACTTGGTCTAGCCTCTAATTTCCAAAGCAATGTCTTTACTTCAAAATGATTTCATCATGCTTTACACATATATATTTGAAATGCATAGTGTAATTCTTAACAAATTGATTTTTATATACTAGCTTAGATTGAGCTAACAATAGATCTTATTATGGGTTGAGAGGGATCAAACCTCGTGCAAACCTTCTTTTTAGTGTGTAAAACTTGAGGAAAGGTTTGCACCTCGAGGGATTTGAACCCTCACGGCTCATTATAGATCCAGTCTTCGATAGATCTAAGATGGTTCCACTTCAGGGAAACCATCATTATTATGTATATGTTTTAGATAAAATTCAAAATTCACATTATATTTTCTTTGTTGGCATGACCATATTATTCTATTCTTTTATTTTGGTCTGTTTTGCTTTCCTTGAATGGTTTGTACATCTATGTTTGGAAGCTTTGAGTGGTTTGTGTGTTTATGTGTTTAGATTTGGATGGTAATGTTTGTGATTGTTACAGTTGTTGTGTTATATTTTTATGTGTATGTAATTGTTTATTAGTAATTAGTTGGTGATGAAGAAATACACCAGAAGACTGATTTTTCACACCTGTTTCATTTAATTTTAGGTATCACAACTGTGGACAACTAATTAATTCTAAATAGTGTTCCTCCAAATATTACAAAATATATCTTGAAGAGTAGTTTTAATAATTTATTGCATCAAGATTACTCTTGAAATAATTTGTTTATTTGTTTATATTTGAAATAATTTATTTACTTCAAGAATATATTGATTTTATTTTTTTTATCTATAGTCTATTTTGCAAAGTCAAGAATAATGTATTCTTGAATTTTTTTAATGAATGACCAGATTTGTAAAATATTTACATTATTTGTTTCTCCAAACAATTATCACATCTCGTTCAAGAACATTTTGATTTGTTTTAATGTTTATAAATATTCATTTTCCTCGTATAACTATTTTGAATACATTGTTGTATGTGATTACTGTATTAGTAATTTGAATATATGTAATTGTTTATGAGTAATTAGTTGGTGCTGAATAAAGGAAAAGATCTTGTCAATGATTAATTTGCACTTTGCAAGAACATGTCTTTCATTTTAATTCTAGGTATAACAACTTTTGACAACTAATTATTTCCTAATAGTGTCCCTCTACGTATTACTAAATATATATTGAAAAATATTTTTTTAATAATCTACAGCCTAAAGATTAACAACATCTAATACATATAATGCAAACAAACAAAGAGGATTAGAAAACAACATCTACACGGAAATCAATGCATCTATTGCAAGCAATCAAATGCGATTAGAAATCAACATCTACATTGAAATCAATGTCGCTAGTGCAATAAAACAAATCTAGTGCAAACAATCAATAGGATTAAAAATCCACATCTGCACTGAAATCCATGCATCTAGTTCAAGCTATCAAATATGAGTAGAAATCTACATCTACACTGAAATCAATGCATCTATTGAATGCAATCAAATATAAATAGAAATAAACATCTACACTAAAATCAGTGCATCTAGTGTAGACAATCAAATAGGATTAAAAATCATCATCTACATTAAAACCAATACATCTATCATAAAAAATCTTCTTCCCTCTCCCCCCATCCATCTAATCTTATTTTTTTTAATTACTTATAGTATTAATATTAACAACATCTAATCATCTACATTAAAACCAATACATCTATCATAAAAAATCTTCTTCCCTCTCCCCCCATCCATCTAATCTTATTTTTTTTAATTACTTATAGTATTAATATTAACAACATCTAATCGATCCAATGAAAGTAATCAAATAGGATTAGAAAACAACATCTACACTAAAATCAATGCATATAATGCAAGAAATCATCATTTACATTGAAATCAATGCATCTAGTGCAAGAAATATTCTTCCTTCTCTGCCCCCTCCATATATATATATATATATACACACACATACCCCCCTCCATCTATCCTTATTTGTCTCTCTATCTCACACCCTCCGAAAACACACACACTCTCTCTCCATATCTATATATATATCCCTCCTTATCTCTATCTCTCTCTTCTTCCCCCACTTCACCTACCATATATATCTCTATCTCCCTCTGCCTCTCCTTTGTATCTCTATATCACCCCCAAAACATACACACTCTTTCTCCATATCTATATATCTCTCCCTCCTTCCTCTCCCTCTACCTTCCCCTTCACTCTTTCTCTCTCCACCTTTCTTTCTCTATGTATTTATTCTTAACTCCCTCTCTCTTACCCTCCAACTCCATCTCTCTCTCCCTTCCTCTCTGCTTCTCTCTCTCACATTTTCTCTCTCTTCCTTCCTCTCTCTCCCTTTCTATGTCACCTTCATATGTCTCTCTCTCCCCCTATCTCTCTCTTTTCACCCTCTAACTCATTCACTATATCCCTCCCTCTCTCCTTCTCTCTCCTTCTCTTCCCCCTTCCTTCTATCTCTCCTTCTTTGTCTTTTTGTCTCACCCCAAAACATACAAACTCTCTCTCCCTTGTCACTCCCTCTCCCTCTATCTCTCCACCTTTCTATCTCTATTTCTTTCTTCTTCACTCCCTCTCTCTCCCTCCAACTCCATCTCTTTGTCCCTACCTTTCTGTCTTTACCTCTCTCCCCCTCTCTCAAGTCCTCTCTCTAATCCTTCCCAGCTCTTGTTTTCCCTCCTACCTCCCTCTCTTCCCCCTTTTCTCTCTCGCTCTCTCTCTTCTCTCCAACCATGCCCCTCTTTTCCCCTCCATCTTTGCATCTCCCTCTCTATCTCTTACCATTCTCTCTCTAGTCCTCTCCCCTCTCCTTCATTTTATCTCCATCCCTCCCTTGTCATTCCCTCCATCTCTCCACCTCTATCACTTTATATCTTTGTTCTTCCCTTCATATATATCTAGAGTTAATATATATCATGATATGCTAATATATATTATAATATAACAAACTGAATATCTTATTAAATTTAATATTGAATTAATCCAAAGTTATTAAATTAATATTAGATTTAATAATGTTTTTTATGGCATGATAACAAAATTAATAATAAAACTACATCAAATTAATATTTTCAAATATTAGAAATTTGATATGGAGCTATTTACGCCTTTAAAGACTTTAATATCCACAAGATATGGCCTTTCGCATTAAAATTCATTTTACAAATATTTAATTTAATATTTTACTGATTTGGAATTTTATTGTGGTAAAATTATTTGTTAAAGGTAAATTTACAATCCATTCAAATTCACGTATATGATAAAGGAACTATTAAACACATGAATTAATTCTAACGATATAGAATAGTATATAATTAATTTTTAGTATATAATTTTTTAGTCTATTAATAAGATTAAAAAGTTATATATAATGTAAACATTCAAGTTATATATAATTTAAGATTCAAGCTAATGTTTTGGTCATTACCTAAAATTATTTTTATTATTTTCTGAAAAAATAACATACTTACACATCGGAGTTATAAATATACATTAGAGTTATACTAAATTATAAGTTATAGAATGCACAATAATATTTTTAATATTATAATTTGTAACTATTTAAAATATGTCCTTTAAATAATAAATAATTTCAATATTCCTAATATATAATAATATACCCTACACATTTCAAATTTATAATTCTAACAACCTATCTCTAAATTTTACAAAATAAAAAAAAAACAAAAACATTTTTTTTTCAAAGTAAAAATCAGCATATTTATATATTGAGGAAATATAAAGCATATACAATATGAGCCAATACAGCAGACTAAAGCTGTCAGTCCAATAACATTCCAGAGGAATTAACTTACAAAAATGTATATTTAAGTCCTATAACCCTTTCCCTAAACATCCAAAGCACTTACAAAAATGTGCATTCAACTCGTGTAACCCTTTCCTTAAACATCCAAAGCACTTACAAAATTGTGCATTTAACTCGTACAACCCTTTCCTTAAGCATCCAAAGCACTGAAATACATTCCAAAGTACTGAGATAAATACATTCCTGTGAAAATAAAATAAGTCCGTGATGGGGGAGATTAGGTAAAGGAATCGTGGAGTAAGAGAGTCAAGAGTCAAAAAGATTGAGAGTCTCGGGAATGCTGAAAGGGACATTGGTAATGGAGAGAGAAAAGGAGAGTACGAGAGTCAAAAAGATCGAGAGTCTCGGGAATGCTGAAAGCGCCATTGGTAATGGAGAGAGAAAAGGAGAGACAAAAAGAAGATCCCAATTTTCACGCAAATGCCGGCAGTTCCACAGTGTAACCCTAAATTTCAAAACAAATTTCGTAAATGGGTACCGTCATTCTAAAAACCAGATTTAGTAAACCCGACTTTTTTGCGCGACAGAACCGCCTTATCGCTCCTAATTTTTCTTCCTTGTAGCTATTTTTACGCAGGTTAATGTCTGGAAATATTTGACGGGATACTGGAGCCGCCATCACTGACGAGCTTTACCCTCCGTTGGGATCGATTATGCTCGCGATTGGACTGGGTTTGCTAGGTTTTTGCTGGTCAGATTGAGATTTGCTCGACCAAAAAACGTTGCTCTAACAGAACTGAACTTTTCTGGAAATAAAAATGTGTAATGTTTTGAACCGGGATGTTTGGAAGCGAGACATCATAAGTAGAGTCTCAACCGACAGTATAGAAAAATGACGGTGTAAATCTAAATGTGCTCTTACGGCTGCACCAACTCACACGGTCTAATGTGGAAAATGAACTTCAAACGTGTTAGGAACTCGTTGTGTTCAGTTAATGATGACAGTCACAAAGTTACAGTCTGTTGGGATAATTATAGTCACATTCAATGTGTTCACGAAACAGAACTGAACTTTTATGGAAATAAAAATGTGTAATGTTTTGAACCGGGATGTTGGGAAGCGAGACATCATAAGTAGAGTCTCAACCGACAGTATAGAAAAATGACGGTGTAAAGCTAAATGTGCTGTTACTGCTGCACCAACTCACACGGTTTAATGTGGAAAGTGAATTTCAAACGTGTTAGGAACTCGTTGTGTTCAGTTAATGATGACAGTCACAAAGTTACAGTCTGTTGGGATTATTATAGTTACATTCAATGTGTTCATGAAAGATGTTGGGTATTTAATAACTTAAAAGAGCTTTTAATAATAAATGTGTTTATCATTTTTAAAAAATTTTAAGGCACTTTTTTTTTTTAATCACATGGTAAATTGGTAACTGCCAGTCTTAATTTATGGGAGACCAGGATCAATCTTCGTAGCTGCCTCTATAACACCAGGAGTACATCCAACCACCTGTAAGTAGGGTATACTAAGATTCTATGATTTTAGCAAGCGCAGACTCACGTGCCGCCAAGATGCGATTGGGGAATCCACCCCTTTAGCTTCCACCACAGCAAGTCAATGTACTCAATGAGATTTGAACTTCGTAATTTCAAGGTCACAGCCAATAAACACACCACATTGGTATATGAGACTCTATTGTTTGTGGGACAAGGGTATATATTCTATCCCTCTATAGTTTTTAACGTATGACTTTGTAAGAGGAAACACATGCTTTTAACCATTAAGCCCACTCAAACTGTACTATAACTTTCATATTTTATGAAAAACATATAAGAACTTAATAAATTTAAATAATATATGTATAATTAAAAATAAAAATATTTTTAAATATAGAAATATGAAATATATATAAAATATAAATAGTAGCTATAAATTAAGATATATTTAAACATATAAATTGAAACTAGAAGGCACTGTAGTGCCCGCCATATAAATTTGATTAATATATGTATAATTAAAAATAAAAGCATTTCTAAATATAGAAATGTGAAATATATACAAAATAAAAATAGTAGTTATAAATTAAGATCTATTTGACAATATAAATTGAAACTAAAATACAATCTAGTGTCTGCCAATGTTAAAAATTGTTGAAATGTGGAAACATGAATATTTCAATTTTAATTTGTTCTTGAATTAAAATTCGAATTTAGTCTCACCAACTTCTTGAAAAATAATTAATTAAATCATCTCGAGTTAATTAATTCGAGAAATTCAAATTAGAAGTCTTTCTCAAGTCATGAAAGAGATATCCCTTAAATTAAGGAGATTATCCCTTAATTAAGGAGATAAGATTGAGTTATAATTAGTTAGCTCATTTTACTAAGTTAAGTTCAGTTAAATTAGTTCCAAACTGTTTGAGGAACTAATTGTGAGTTATCAGTTAGTTGATGCATGCATGCATGCACTCAACTAGTGTACTCCAGATAACTGAAGATTATCTCATCAGTAACTCATGCATGTCTATTTTGAGAAAGACCCAGTTGAGATTAAAGACAGGGACAATGTACTATCAGTTGCATGTTTTCTCCTATAAAGGAAACTCATGCATCCAAAAGGAAGAAAGTTCCTTGAGGATTGCGTAGTTTTACACGGTGTGAGATCAGCATGAGAGATCATTGTTACACTTGGTAATAGGAGGATCACCTAGGAGAAATTGCACAAGGAAATAGGAGACTTGGAGGGCAGAGGAGAAGGTTTGTGAGAAGCCTTATTTGCTTGTGAGCATCCAAGAGGATTGTATTGAGAGCTGGGTAGTTGTGAGAGCTAAGGCTTTGTGTAATTCTGATGTATTTCCACCTTGTATGATAGTACAGATAGTGGGGTTTTTAGCTGAGGCTTTCCCCTGAGTATTTTCTGTGTTTCATGTTCATTATTCTTCTTCTTCTGGTTATATGTGTTCAGCACCGACTCAACTCGATCTTTAAACTTCTGCAATTCTGATAATAGAAGTAGATTATATTATTTTACTTTGGTATATTGCATTATCGAGTTAATCTACGGTCATATTTTCTACATAGATCTTAGAGGTGGATTTGTAGAGAATTTGTAGGAAATTCTACATGGTATCAGAGCCTAGTTTATCAGAGCTGTGAACAGTATACGGAGAAGAGAATTTGAAGTTTGTGGTTGCAGGTGCATATCGAATTCATATCATACTTCAAATTGAGATGGGACATTATGTGATTAATTTCCCATTGGAGAAGTCCAAGAAGGGATCCTCAGTAGGATCAGAAGGTGAGGCATTAGCCTCTCACTTCGAAATGGACTTTACCCTCATCGCATGCATGGTGTCATCGATGATGGGTTGTGTGTGGTATATTGACAGTGCAGCCTCATTCTACATGACCGACGATAAAAGTTTATTCAGTGCCTTGGAGGAGAAGGACCTCAAGATGCGCGTAGATATGGGTGACGACGGGAAGTATAATGTTTCAGGAGTGGGCACGGTTGCTTTTAAGAGGGAGGATGGAGCTCCTCTCATTTTGACAAATGTGATGTATGTGTTTGGACTAAAGAAGAACTTGGTATCGGTTGCGATGTTGGAGGACAAAGGCTACGATGCTGTATTCAGTAAAGGAAAGGTGTTCCTAAGACACATAGATACGGATCAGACCAAGAGGATAGGGATTCAGGTGAAGAATCTGTATAAACTAGAGGTAGATGATTGTGCAACATTGAGTACGAAAGTAGAATTGGTGGAAAGCCAAGACATTGGCGAGTTGTGGCACAGGCAGTTGGACCATTTTCATCATGGGTCTTTGAAGATAATGTAGCAGAAATCTATGGGACTTCCCAAAGGTAAACTTGAGCAAGTTGACACATGCAAAGGTTGTACCTTGGGAACGTACACCAAGTCTTCCTTTCATTATCGAGACAGTCAAGCAAAGGCTATCTTAGAGCGAGTTCATACTGATGTGTGTGGACCATTCTCAATGGCATCCACAACGAAGCAAAGGTATTATGTGATTTTCATTGATATTTTTCTCGTAAATGCTAGATTTATTTCATGCAGAAGAAGGACCAAACCTTCTCAAAGTTTTGTGAGTTCAAAGCTTTGGTCGAGAAAGAGTCGGGGAAGAATATCAAGGCCTTGAGAAGCAACAAGGGTGGAGAATATGTCTCTCGAGAGTTTAAAGACTTCTGTGCAGTGAAAGGAATTAAATGAGAGTTGATGGCACCTCATAACCCACAACAAAATGGGGTGGCCAAGAGGAAGAACAGAACTATTGTAGGGGCAGCACGGGTAATGCTGCATGACCAAGACCTACCACTTCACTTTTGGGCTGAGGCATGCAACACAACAGTCTATTTGCAGAATAGAAGCCCACATCACATACTTGGGATGAAGACACCAGAAGAAGCTTTCTCCAGTAAGAGAAAAAATGTGGGTTAGTTGAGGATCTTTGGCTCATTGGTATATTGCCATGTGACAAAGGATGCACGGAAGAAGCTTGAGCCGAAAATAGAGTTGGGGATACTTGTGGAGTACACTGATACACCTCACAACTATCCGATGTACTTACCTATCAGTCGGAGGATAGTGGTTTGAAGAGATCTCAAGTTTGATGAGAAGAAGGCCATGCAAGTTTCCCTTGAGAGGGAGCTTCAACTACAAGCTGTGAAGGAACTAGTGGTTCCTAAGGAGGAGGAGCCTTAGACTGATGTAGAGCAGCCGCATGCAGAGGATCCAGGAGTCGAGACATTCACTCAAGCAAAGTCTTCCAGAGATGGATGGAAGCGCACAAAAGAAGCTGATAGATTGTTGTAGGATGCGAGAGAGAATGTGGGAGCACCATATTGTCAATGCAGATAGAGGAGGTCACCTGAGAGGTACACTGGATACATGGCCCTTGTTGGGGAATGTGTTGACACCGAGCCATCTACCTTTGAGGAAGCAGTGCAACAACCAATTTTGGTTGATGCTATGGTGGAGAAGTATGACTCCATAGTTCGCAACAGTGTTTGGGACGTGGTTCCAAGACCAGAGAAGAAGTTAGTTGTGAGTTCCCATTGGCTTTACAAGGTAAAGCAAGCCATTAATGGTAGTGTGGAGAAGCATAAGGCAAGATTTGTTACCCGTGGCTTTTCACAAGTCGAGGAAATTGATTATATGAGACTTTTGCACTTGTCACAATGTACTCATCTATCAGATCTATGTTGGCAGTATTAGCACAGATGGGTTGGGAGATCCATTAGATGGATGTGAAGACTGCATTCCTCATTGGCGAGATTGAGGAAGAGGTGTACACAGAGTAGCCGTAAGGTTTTGAGACCTTTGATCATGAGTCACATGTGTGCCGACTCAAGAGAGTGTTGTATGAGCTAAAGCAAGCACCTCCTTCTTGGTACACCAGGATAGAAAGCTACTTCACCGGGTTGGGCTTCACAAAGAGTGAAGCGGATTCCAACCTTTAGAACATCATGGTGGAAGGTAAGTTGTTAATCATTGTTCTTTATGTTGATGATCTCGTATTGACTAGTGATGATCAATTGATTGTGTCTTACAAACAGGACCTTGCAAGAGAATTCGAGATGAAGGACATGGATCTCATGCGTTATTTCCTTCGCATGGAAGTGTGGCAAAAGGATGGGGAGTTGTTGGTGTCTCAAGGCAAGTATGCCAATGAGATACTCAGGAGATTCCACATGGAGAAGTGCAAGCCCATGCAGAATCCTCTAGAAGGTAACTGGAGGCAGGAGGATGCTACTTCAAGAGTAGTATAGGCTACTGTGTACAGGCAACTTGTGGGCTCACTAGTGTACTTAGTGAACACATGACCATATTTGTGCTATGTAATGAACCAGCTGAGTCAAGCGATGGTTCAGCCTACCAAGATGTTTTGGAAGGTGGAAAGGCATGTATTGAGATACCTCAGATGTGCGCTTCTCAGTATGGATTATGGTACAGATGGACAGAGGGAGTGAAGCTATAGGGCTTCAATGATGCAGATTGGGTACGGATTCCATCAGATCGGAAGAGCACATTAGGAGAGATTTTCAACCTTGGGTCAGCGGTAGTTTCTTGGTACAGTAGGAAATAGAGGTCAGATGCATTCAGCTTGGCAGAGGCTGAATACATGGCTGCAAGTCAGGTAGCATGTGAGGCCATCTGGATGCGGAAAATCCTAGTTGGTTTGTTTGAATAGAGGATGGATCCGACTGTGATCTATTGTGATAATCATAGTTGTATCAAACTCTCTGAGAATCCAGTATTTCATGGTAGTTTCAAGCACATCAACATCTGGTATCATCATCTTAGAGACTGTGTGGCGAGGAGGATCATGTTGCTGCAGTGTATTTTGACAGAGGAGCAAGGTGCTGACATTTTGACAAAAGCAATGTCAAAATGTAAATTCGAGTTCCATAGAGACAAGATCGAGGTGGTAGATAATCCCTTTCTTGTTGAGAGGGAGTGATAAAATGTCGCAACAACAATATTCCAATTTTAATTTGTCCTTGAATTAAAATTCGAATTTAGTCTCACCAGCTTGAAAAATAATTAATTAATTAATCTTGAGTTAATTAGTTGGAGAAATTCAAGTTAAAATTCTTTCTGAAGTCATGCAAGAGTTATCCCTTAAATTAAGGAGATTATCCCTTAATTAAAGACTTAAGATTGCGTTATATTTTGTAATTAGTTAGCTCAGTTTACTGAGTTAAGTCCAGTTAAATTAGTTCCAAACTGTTTGAGGAACTAATTGTGAGTTATCAGTTAGTTGATGCATGCATGCGCTCAACTAGTGTACTCTAGATAGCCGAATATTCTCTCATCAATAACTCATGCATGTATATTTTGAGAAAGATCCTTTTGAGATTAAAGACAGTGACAATGTACTATCAGTTGCATGTTTTCTCCTATAAAGGAAAGTAATGCATGTAGAAGGAAGAAGGTTCCTTGAGGATTGCTCAGTTTTACAGAGTGTAAGATCAATGTGAGAGATTATTGTTACACTTGGTAACATGAGGATCACCCAAGAGAAACTGCGCAAGGAAATAGGAGGCTTGGAGGGTAGAGGAGAAGGTTTGTGAGAAGCCTTGTTTGCCTATGAGCATCCAGGAGGATTGTACTGAGATCTGGCTAGCTATGAGAGCTAATGCTTTGTGTAATTCTAATGTATTTCCACATTGTATGATAATACAGATAGTGGGGTTTTTAGCTGAGACTTTCCCCTGAGTATTTTTCTATGTTTCATGTGCATTGATTCTTCTTCTTCTGGTTATATGTGTTCAGCTCTGATTCAACTTGATCTTTAAGCTTCCGCAAGTTTAATAGTAGAAGTAGGTTATAGTATTTTGCTTTAGTATATTGCATTATCGAGTTAATATACAATCAGATTTTCTACATAGATCTCAGAGGTAGATTTATAGAGAATTTGCAGGAAATTCTACAAAAATTATACTTTATTGATCAAAGTTTGAAATTATGCTCTCAAAAAAATTGCATATTTATTTTTCGAAGATAAATATTATAATTTGCATTGGTCAATGTTAAATTAATGGTCCTCAACGAGAAAATCCATTGCTATAGTCATGCCTTAGTAGGGATTAATAAATCGATATCTGAAGTGGAGAAATTAATTGCATATTCATGTACAAAATTTTGTTCCTACTTATTAAAGTGTGGAAGAAACATAAATAATGGTGGGTAGAAACTCATTGTACATTTATTTATTTACTTCCTATTCCTATGCATTTTGAAGAAAAGACATGTATAACTTATGATCAACAGTAATTAATGGTAAAATTTACTTAAATATGATCTATTTTCAAGTATTTATATTATAGGTGTTTTCCTGCAAAACATTATAGTAAAAAACCATTGCGAAAAACATCTAAAAATCATATAAAAGTATTACAATTATATCTAGAAATTATGGCACAATATTGTGTAAAAGTTCAATAATATATTCAAGTTATTTTCGAATGAAATGCTTTAAAAATGATTTTTTAAATAATATTCAAAAATATAAATTTAATTTTTAGAGTTAAACATTATAGATTGCATTTATCAATACTAAACTAATAGTGGTGAACATGCAAATTTGTTATTATTATCTTGGCAAGAACTGTGTCACGACCCCGATTTGACACCAAGGCCAACATGCGCCCATGACAGGCCATGCTCATTTGGAGTGGCAAAAAAGTGAAGTTGAGACCGAGTTGAGGAGATCACATGATGGACATGTCCGCTTGAAGGTAGGGTGCCTACCTATTCGATAAGGGCTACTTGGTGATGGCTCGACGAAGAACGCATGTTGGAGTGTGAGCTAAGGGGCACGCGAACATTATAGTGGAGGGTGCCCACACAACTCAGGGGGAGAGTGCCCTCCCATATGACATTGCAACATAGCAGAGGGAATCATAGAGCGAGAGCCCACCATAATGGAGAGTGCGTAAATGCAACATGCATCATAACATGAGGGTATGTATGGCGTAGTGGATCTGTGGCCATAGACGAGCCTGCACCATGGGGTGCTTGGACAAACCAATGTCGTAGCAGAAAGGAATATGAAGGGCAAAGTAAAATGATTGAGGGCCTGGTGCAGTGTGCAACGCGACGTGAAACATAAGGTAGCAACCAAGAGGAAGCAACGTGGATAGTGTGGCATGGTAAAGCGCTTAGGCAGGGGTGCACCCACTTAGTAACGACGCCCATCTGCGCATAAGTAGGTCAGCTTAGGAGCACACCTACCCATGAAGGGGCTTCGCCTGACCATAGGTAGGTCAGTCCATGGGCGTTCAACACAACTTGTGTGTCAGCTCAAAGATAGAAAGGGGCGTCGACCACATAAAACAAAATGGCAAGGAACATATAAATACAAGTGAGAATCTCAGCCAAGAGGCATCAAAGCAAGTCAACTAGGAGGGGATATGTCACAGAGGCAGGTCACACTTAAGTGAACCTATCGTATTGCAGGAAAACCAAATGTTTCCAGAAAGGTAGAAATGATGAAGCAAGAGAGCGAGGGGCAAGGTGACGCTTGCCCAGAGAGCCTGTATGACCAAGCTGGAGTTGGTCTTTGTTATGGAAAGAATTTTTGTGGTTCCTTGAGAGGTTGCACAATGTAGGCAAAACTACATGACTTGGACAAAACATACATAAAAGCTGCATGACTTGGAGAGAATGTGCAGGGAGGGTTACATGACTTGGACATAATGTGTAGGCAGGGTTGCATGACTTGGAAAAAACATGTAGGAAGGACTGCACGACTTGAGAATATTGTGTAGGGTAGACTACATGACTTGGGAAGATTAGGTGGAAGTGTTTTTTGGCCTAGGCCACGCAACTACCATGCCATTTCCATGTTGTAAAATGTTGTTGTAAATATTATTTTAACAGTTAGATAAAATATTGGGGTGAACTACTTTGGGGAGTTTCCCTCTCCCATTGTAAACTTGTGTTATTGTCATAATTGCGATATCACACTATTACACTTTTGTATTGATATTTTGGTTATCACATTGTTAAAAGAGTGTAAAATTAAATGAAGTAAATGAATGAAGATTGATTCCACTTCATAATGGAAGTAAAAAATAATTGAACAAAAAATTTGCTAAGCGTTGGAAGTTAGGTATAGTCCGAGTTAGATTAATTTTAAAAGCTGAAATCCCACTGGTGTTACACAATGCCCACAGTGGTCCTAAGTCGCTAGAGTGTGGGGGCATGACAGTTGGTATCAGAGCTGATTTTGAAGAAGTGGGCATTGACCTGAGCAAATGGTATTCGAGGTTACCTTTCGAAGGTGGGCACTTGGAGAAGTTTGGAAGAATTGCAATCAAAATTGTGAACAGGTTAAGTGTCAGGTAGTACAATGCCAGGTTGGAAAGAAGGTCATGATAGAGTTATGCACCTCATGAACAATTTGGGCCACATGAAGGAAGAGAGACCATGATTGCGAGATGAACTTGAAGTTTTGGGATATAATGTTAGAAGGGAGCTTCTTCGACTTGGTTGGGTAGTTAGGCAGGTTGGAGTTGTTGATTACGATGAGGAAAAAAAAGTTGTGATGTGTGAAGAAGAAAGTGTTGCAGAAGTGCTGATTAAAAAGGAGGAATTTAGTGCACTAGAACTTTCCCAAGTTGAATCAAATTCATTCACAATGAGGCCATTAAAGGAAGGAGCCACTCACTTGGAGAGACCTCATGAAGATGTAAGTATTGCAGTCACTTATGTTTCTTTGAGAATTTTGGAATATGGATCATATGTAGAAATGATTGAAGGAAGCATGTGTTTGTTGATGCGATGGGAAAAATTTCCTTGGAAGGCTAGGATTAGTTCTTGTGCAACTCGGCAATGAGGAATGTTGGTTTTTGCAAGATTTGTTTAGGTTGTATGCAACCTTATAACAAATGGTGTGCATTCTCATGACAAGTGTAGAATGTGATGAACCTATGGGATGGGAGATTCATGCTTAGATAAGTGGAGATTTGGCTAAGTTCTCGACATGACTCATGGAAAAGTGAAGTCAGGGCACAATGAAGTGAAGGCAATATGATACACACATACTTGGGTGGATTTTTTCGTTGAAGTTTTATTGGGGCCAAGGGGAAGTCTTGGTGAACCTTTAATGGGGATACAATGATGAAGGAAGGGACATACGATGGCAATATGAGGGTAGGGTGACCAAGGGCGCTAACGTGACTGAGGAGAAGAATACGATGGTTGAAGTTTTATTTGTTCTACTAGAGTGGAAAAGTTTGGTACATGAAGTCATATGAATTGAGTTGAAGATATGGATGCATGGTAGACTTCGTGTAGAGCCATCAAGGATGGGTGCCTAAAGAGGATGTTGCATATGGACATCAAGAAAAGTTCCAAGTGAGGATGTTGTTCAGGATGTTCTTGTTGATGCCACATGTGGATGTTTTGCAAGTGGGCCAATGGAGATGTGGGACACATTCGAATAGCAAGGCCATCGTCATTTTTGGAGGAAGATGTGGGCAACTTATGGAGACACTTATGTGATAAAGAGGGTAGGTGGAACATGCGATGGGACTTGCAACTGAGGCAAGTGTGCTTTCCTAAAGTGTTGAATGAGGATGGTTCAAAGGAGCTTTTGACGACTTGAAGAGAAGTTGTAGCCAATGAAGGCTTCATGTAATGGTGGTCTTGGAGTATTTAGTTCTTCGAGGAGTTGAGGGTAGCTTTAGACTTTCCTTTGATGCATGCTTTGGACACAATATGGGATTTGTTTGTGAGGAGTGACTTAATGAATGCGATAAAGATGAGACACCTTGGAGTTGGATGGTGGATGCAGTGATGGAGGTCCTTGGTGGGATAACTTAGGTATTGGTTGAGAATAATGAGGCTTAACCATTTCAATGGACATGGAGGTTGTTGGTCTATGGCCATGTGGAATACATGGATGAGATGATGATGCAAGTGGAGACTTCCATCTTTGACAATGTTGATGAGCATCATATCGCAGATGAGATGTATTTTTTCTTCATGGACCTTGATATGAAACGATGATTGAGCACTGGTTGAAGATAGATGGGAGGAGTTCTTGATTGAGTTGAAGATGTCACAAAGTGTTGAAGAAATGACCGATGAAGGCATGAGGAGGTGCATTCTCATGTGTTTGGATGTGATGGTTGGACTAATCACCCAACTAGTTCGAGACATGGGGGACATCAATGTGCTGAGATGTGTTTGATTTGAGTTGGAGTATGGAAACAATAACTCAGATGATGATGATATGTGATGGATTGGCATGATATGAGTTGTGACCAAAACACGAAACCAAGTTGGAGGGAGGAGCCTTCCATGAGTTGATGCAATGTGGAGGATTGCGACGACTTGTGGCTAATGACTATGATATTTAGGAATCTTACCCACATTGAGTCATGAGTATTGATGAATGTTCATCTGATGAAGGCATGGAGTTGATGTATCAAGGACGACTATCATGGGAGATGATGGCACTTTGCGACAATTGGTCTTGGAGATAGAGTTTGTTGAAGTGGTTTTGTCGAGGGCAACAACATCTTTGAAGTGGGGGACGATCCCAGGGCCTTGAGTTGGCACTAAGACCAACATGCACCCCTAATGGGCCATGCTCACATGGAGTCACAAAAAATCGAAATTGGGACTGATTTTAGGAGATCATAGGATGGGCACGTTCGCATGAAGGTAGAGCATCTACCTCTCCGATGATGGTGACTTGGTGATGAATCGATTAATAATGCATGTTAGAGAGCAAGTTGAAGGGCATGGAAACTTTATAGTGGAGGGCACCCACACAACTCGAGCGGAGAGCGCTTGCCCACATGACATTACAACATAGTAGAGGGTATCATAGAGAGAGTACCCACCATAATGGTAAGTGTGTAGAGGTAGCCCACCTCATGACACATAGGTGTGCATGACATATGATACCCGTGCAAGGAAAATTTTAAGGATGGAATTTTTTTTTGAAGTTTAGAAACATTGGCGAATCTCACTAATCCCTAATATGCAAACTATAAAATGTGTATTGATATATTTGTAGAATTATTCAAATCTATAATGATTTTATATATAGTCTCTATATAATGTTGGCGATTTTTGAGGTAAAATAATTTTATATTCTAAAATTTGGGCGAATCGTCTTTTATAAAAATTGGTAATTGGCGAATCTTTTTTTGGAAAAATCAAGGAAAATTAGCCCACTGGGCGAACATTAGCCCCTAAAATTTTCCATGTACCCGTGCCCACGGGCACACCTGCACCATGGGGCACTCAGGAAAAGGAACAATGTAGTAGGTAAGGAATGTGACAGGTGAAGAAAAACTAGCAAGGGTGCAGGGTAGCGTGTGGTGTGACGTGCAACACAAGGTAGCTATCGACATGTTGTAGTGTGGGAAACATAGCATGGTGAAGCACCTGGAAAATGGTGTGCCCGCGTAGTAGGCATGACTACCTTCCCATAGGAAGGTCAACCCAAGGATGTTGCCCATAGATATGTTAGCTGAGGGGTGTTTAACACAGCTTGTGTTTCGGGTCAAAGATACAAAGGGGTGTTGACCACATGAAACAACATGGCAAGGAGCATATAAATACAAGTGAGGAGCTCAACCAAGAGGTATCAAGGCAAGTCAACCAAGAAGAGATATATTGCAGACAAAGGTCGCACTTGAGCGAATTTGTGATACCACAAGAAAACTGAAAGCTCACACAGGGGAGGAAAGAATGTAGTAAGAGAGTGAGGGGCAAGGTAAGGCTCACTCAATGAGCCTTCATGACCGAGTTAAAGTTGCTCTTTGTTCTGGGTAGATTTTTTGGGTTTTCTTGATAGACTACATAGTGCAGGGAGAATTGCACAAGTTCGACAGAACATGTAGGTAGTTTGCACGAATTTGATAGAACGTGCAGGAAAGATTGCATGACTTAGGCATAATGTGGATGAAGGACTACACGAATTGAGCAGAACGTGAAAGGTAGACTACAACACTTGGGTAGAATGGGTGGATAAGTTTGCTGGCAAAAGTGAGGCAACTTCGATGCTATTTCCATGTTGTAAAATGTTTTTGTAAATATTACTTGAACAATTATATAAAATATTAGGGTGAACTACTTCGGTGAGTCGCCCCCTCCCATCGTAAACTTGTGTTACTGTCATAATTTTGATATCATACTATTGTATTGTTGTATTGCTACATTGGTTATCACATTGTTGAAATACTGTATAATTGAATGAAGATTAATTTTGCTGCATAATTGAATTAGAGAATAATTGTATGAAAAATTGGCTAAGTGTTGGAATTTAGGCATAGTCTGGGTGATAGTAATTTCAAAAGTGAAATCTTGCCAGTATCGCACAGTGCCCATAGTGGTCGCAAGCCGACACAGCGTGGGGTCATGACATACTATCCCTAGTAATGATTCATATTCATAACAATTATATTTGAAAAAATCATACTTAAATGTAATTAACAAGCATATAAAAATTCAATATTTACAAGAAACTTTTATTCTAAGTGATGTATTGATCAATCTACTTTATATATCATCAATGCTCTACACATAATATTAAAAAATAAATTATAAAAATTATAAAATATGGAAAAAGAAAATTCTTAGTCCCTCCCCACACAAATACATATATATAACGAATGTTTTAATAAAATAAAAAATAAGAATATTTTAATATAGAGAAATGTGAAACTTATATAACTATAAATAATGTTATTAACAATCAAAATGGTTTTATTTTAAATGTGGACTTTCCAAGTTATGAGAGGAATCAAATCTCTTAAAAGACAAACATTTTCTCAAATTTTACTTTGAAAAGAAATATTTGTAACTTATTTGATTCCTCTTAACTTTTGGTAATTTCAAAGTTAAAATAAATCTATATATAAAATAAATTATATTAAAAATAGAATCATTGCATTATATTATTAATATTTTTTAAATGAACAATAAAAACAAAAATAATGGAATTCGATAACAAAATTTTGTTTTCTAAATTTAAAATTAAATTAAATTTAAATAATTTCAAATTTATTTTATTATTTATTTAGATCTGTTAAAATGCTTTTCTAATACAAAATCAATATATGACTTTTTAGTAGAAATGTTTTCCGAGGAAGAAGATGTATACTTTGTTCCATGTTTGGCATAAACAAGATATTTAAAAAAATCCTAAGAAATAGTCATTTTATGAGAATTTTTTCTTTTGAATTTTATGAAAAATTTGGTGTATTTTTTTTAAGAATTATAGACTTAAGTTATTTAATCCAAAGATTTTAATGCAATATGGATATTTTAGGGTGTTGAATATATTTTTAGATTTAAAATTTCATTTTGAATAACAATAATTCACAATATTTTTCCCAATTGTATTATTGGATTTTGGTCCAAAAGTCATTTCGTCTGTAAATTAAACTACTAAAAATTTGTTAATAACAAAGATTTTATTTTAGTTTTAACTATAAATAAAATATTTCAATATTCATTTTATATAAAATATATTTAAATAATATTTGTGAGTGTGGGCATTTGTTTTTACATTTAACTACAAAAGAAATCTTTTAGTGTTTAACATGGAATTGATATATAGCAATTTAAAAATTTATTAATAAAAAAATGACCTATAATTTAAATATTTCAATTTTCACCTTAAGTAAAATATTTCATTATTAGTTATGTAGATATAGATCATTAACCCTAATTATAAACATTACCATGCACAAAATAAGCAAGAAAAAAGAAAATTCCTATAATCGAAGACACCTACATTTTGGACTAAAACAAAGATGATATATTTTTAAAAAAATTTAAATAATAAAATAAATATATTATATTTCATTATTAGTTTTGTACATATAGATCATTAACACTAATTCTAAATATTACTATGCACAAAATACCTGTTCAACCAAGCAAAAAGAAAATTCCTATAATCAAAGACACCTACTTTTTGGACAGAAATAAAGATGATATATTTTGCAAACAATTTAAATAACGAAATAAATATCTTAAATTATATGAACAACATCACATACCTCCACCAAAATGTTACTACATTTCTAGCTAAAGACATGTTCTCTTTTAAGGTGTCATGTAAAAAGATTAGTAATATAACTAGTCATTGATATTGTAGTGAATACAAGGTAGCTAGGAAAGCCTATAAAGATGATTCTAATGACTCCTTAAAAATGAATAAGATATCTATGCATGAAGCCTTATTTAAAAAAAAAAAATGTACTATAGTAGAGCATTTTTTGTTTCTATCAATTAGCACCAGGTTTGTACCTTCTCAAATAACCTAAATGTTTTAATGATCTGTTTGTAACTTCTTTTAGAAGCAGTAAATGGTTATGTATTGGTCTATGTGATTTTTTTTGGAAGGGTGAAACATGCTCAGCAACATTTCAAAAGGGTCCATTGGAGTTATACCTAAGTTTTTCCTATATTTTTGTAGTTGTCAGAGCCTATCGAATGCAAATAGGTAGCGGTGCGAAATATTTTCGTAGCGCCTATAGTTGGTGGTACGAAAATATTTTGCAGTGTGCTACGAAATATGTTCATAGCACTTACAAGAAAGATTGAAAATAAAAATTTCTAAAATTATGTTTCCATCATTTCAAATGGCTAAGAGGTTGTTGGAGGAAATATAACCTATGTTAAACATGGTGTGACATTTGAAGAGGTTTCAAAGCTATTAGAAGAGGGGTTTAAAATAAACCTAAGTCAATCATTTGCAATGTTTCCAGTAACCATTTTTGTGGTGCATAGAACAAGTTCTCCTAGTTTTTGCAGTGCATTACCATAGGTTGCTAATAGTTGCAATTGAGAAAAAACTGAAGAATGGGAAAATTTGGCCATGTACAATGGTATGAGCCCGATGTTGTATGGTTTGAAGTTTGTGATGAAGTGTTACCGTTGTTTAAAAACACAGGATGTGAATCAATTTTCCATTTGTTTAATGTGTATAAACTAATTTGGTGTCACAATTTTATTCATTCCTTCGATGGAAGAAAAGAACAAATAAGGTATATGGATTTTGCAGTCACTATGGATCAAATCGCTGAAGCCATGGGGTTTCATACTGAAGGTGATAAGTGGTTCAAGAAAAAAATAGTGCAAAATGTAGATCTAAATTTTGTCTTGAACGGGTATTGTTAGACCCCTAACTAGAGTGTGGTGGCCCATCAGAAAATGTTGAATCCCGAGTGCTCTATTGCCTTAAATACTATTAAATTATTCTTCATATGTGAAGGTAGAATAGTTGAGATAGAGAACTATGATGAACCCTGCACCAAGAAGACAAAGAAAGGTTAGGTCCAAAACCTATGATGAAACCCTAGTCCTATAAGTAGAGGTCAGATCTAGTCATCTAACCCTTGTAGAAGAACATGCAGAAGACCATATGACTGAAAGAAAAAATATGGTTTATAAAAGAAGAACCATAGGACAACAACATCAAATATAAAGAGATGAAGAGTTGTGGCATATATCAATAGATGTTAGAAAGGGAAAACAATGAACTAAGGAGGAAGAGGATAGCAACAAAGAAACAAAATATAGGTTTCATTACTTGAGAAAATCTCACACTAGAGTTACAAATACACCGAGGCTAGGATTCAAAGCTAAATTCAACACTAGACTAAAAGATCCTATAGTCATTGATGAAGAGGGATATGTAGAATTTTCCAAAGGTAAGAAGAAAGCTGCAAGAAGGAGGAGAATAGAATATGCAAAAATAAAGAACAAGGAAACCCTAACAATCAATGAATATAGTCAAGAAAGTGATAAAAGGGTTACAAGATCAAGGAAAAATCAAGAAAAATTGAGCATGCTTGCTCAAGCTACTAAATCCATGGAAGAATAAGAGAAATCTGCATTTTTGGTGAAGCAATACCTTGATCCAAGAACAGGGGAATTAATTTTGTTGTAAAAACCCTAATTTTGACTAATATGTTTCATGATACTTTGCTGAAGCTTTTTGACAGTCTAGTGAGCATAGTCCAGGGCTGAATGTTAATATTACAAAAACCTTTGTGGATTTTAAGCATTCAAATGAATTTCCTATGGTTTTTCTCACATGTTCAACGAAAAGGAGATGCCTTAGGATAAGGAGATAGGTGTAAATTCAGCTGCATGGTTTAAGAAGATTTTTTACAAGTTCAATATGTCTCATAGATATCTATGGGAAGGATCTACACATGGAATTGTTGGTTAATAATCCTACAAATCATTGGACAGTTCCAAATATGAGATTCTAGCATGTAACACATCATCCTTTCCAGGAAAAAAATAGTGAACTTGTACAACATATTCATAGATGATTTAGTCAATGTTCACATATCAAATGGAAGTCCTAATAGCTAGAATAATAATATTTAGATTACATTTTTGTAAATCATCTTATGATATTTTGTACTATTTGATAGTTATATTTTCAGACTTTGTGGATCTTGAAACTTTATATAATTGTCCTATATAATATATGAGAAAGAAGGAAAAAAGGTTGGAATCTGAAACAATGTGGTTTTTTATTTTTATTTTGTGTGATCAAATTATTTAATTTTTTACAAGTGACAAGATGACTAGAATATTATGATCAATGATATAGAGATTGTTTTGATGGTGTACTTAGTCCATTCTCTTCAGTGATAGTTTCCTTTCTATGTGATGCCAGTTTATGTTTTATATTCGGATGTTTAAATGGTATTATGTGACAAAATTCATTAGTTAACGCTATGTTCTTATGGTTTAGACATCTGCACTCTTTCTTCTAAAGCCTTCGAGATTCATATTGCATGCCCTGCTATAATGGCTTATTATCTCCTTCTACTACCATTCAAATCATGGAAAATTTTAGGGGCTAATGTTCGCCCAGTGGGCTAATTTTCCATGATTTTTCCACAAAAAAGATTCGCCAATTTCCAATTTTATAAAAGACGATTCGCCCAAATTTTAGAATATAAAATTATTTTACCTTAAAAATCGCCAACATTATATAGAGACTATATATAAAATAATTATAAATTTGAATAATTTTACAAATATATCAATAAACATTTATAATTTGCATATTAGGGATTAGTGAGATTCACCAATGTTTTAAACTTCAAGAAAATTTTCCATCCTTAAAATTTTCCTTGATTCAAATGATGTATGATATGTCTATAATTTTCCATCTACCCTCCCTCTATTGATATTGATTGACATGGTCAATATCTTTGTAATTTCATCTAAAAACTTGATTTGTTGACCCCATTACCCAATGGATTAATTGGTTCATCCCAACCAAACCCTATTTCAAAAAAACCCTAATAAATATATAGCCATTTTTTGAAGACATAACCAATTTCTAAGCTTAGTGATTAGGTTTTCATAGATATCCCTATATGGATTGAAGGGATAGCCTTCATTCTACAATCTTGGTTTGAAAAGGTTACCTTAGTTCCTCTTTCACAACCAAGAGAAAATTTCTGAGTGATAAAACTATCTATGATTGATCTTCACAAGTGTTAGAGGAAAAAACTAATTTGTAAGGATAGCTAAAGTCATTTGATTCCATTAAAGGAATCTAATTCATTCCATAAAAATATTTAAAAATCCGCTAATGACATGGAGACCATTTCAAACATTCTCGTAGAGGTTGAAGTTTTTCGATGGATGACATAGAATTTCAGGTTAAGTAGCTTCGAAGTGGGAAAACTACAGATGTTTCACGATATAAAGATAAAAATTTTAATGTTGGAGATCCAATCCTCATCCCTCACATACAAAAGAAATTCAATTTAGTAGTCAATATGGGTTGCCCTAAACCCTATATGCAAACCTCTATTTACCTAATTTGAAAGTAGGTATAAATGTCTTTCCTCTAATTGTTGGTCCATTATGACGAATATCATTTCATCCAAATTATATGGAATTAGTTCGGAAGGGAGGATTATCCGATGCCTAGAAAACCAAGGAAAAAGACTTAAAGGCTAAGAGAGTTTTAAGATGTATCATTCAAAAAAATTCCACCTTCTTATGCTTATGATAATTGGGGACAATTGTCACAATAATAGAATTAACCTATTATGTTGTTTCATTGAGTTTAGAAAATATTTTTACATTATACCTATATCAAACATTTAGCACAGTATGGAAGAGATTAAAGTCCCTCTCCAATTGAGATTTTCATGAAAATAATATAACAAAATGTTAATGCCTTGTATGGGAAATCTAGGGGTTTTTAGAAGAAATTAACTATGATATTAATGTCAAGTAAGGATACCCCTTTTCTGCTACCCATTTTGGCATATATATTGATAAATTAGAAGGTTGCTTGGAAGAAGAAAGTTACATTGACCCTACACTTATTGTTATATTCACCTTTCTTCTTATTTATTTTAGTGACATTTTTTTAATAGCGGGGAGCCCCTATGATCTTTGTAGGCAATTAAGAATACCCAATTATTTCTACTCAAAAACAGGTATGACTATTGACACTGAATAATGAAAGTCACGAAAATTAAATCCAATAAGATCACATGTTATACTTTCATTTATGACAACAAAAAATTTGAGGAATTGTCTTCGTACAAATATCTCATAGTTAACAGTCATCATAGTATCAACTAGAATTATAGCATAAATAAAAACAATAAATTGGTGGTGGAAAACTCATTATGGGATTGAAAGCAATTGTAAATTGGAGGAAAATTAGATATTGCACAAGAAAATTGTCCTCCTTCACGCTCCCACTATATCTATTATTTTTATATAGATGCAAAACTTGGAGATGTAGTGTCTCTAGATAGTCATAGAGAAATATAGAGAGAATTAAAGATAATTTTGTAAACTATAATTTCAAAATTTAAGCAAATACAACTAATTCTATCATCCTCATATTAGAAATCATTTCCCCCACTTAGAACATAGCTATGATTATGTAAATAATATGCTATTAAAATTTAAACATGGAAAGAAAGAGGATATAAATTTTATTTAATATCTATCCCAAACATAGTTCAACTTATACAAGGACGGATTATAAATGATTAGTTTTTGCAAAAACAAATGGGGAATAAAGGAACTTATCATTTTTTTAAAGGAAAGACATTATTAAAAATATTATTAAATAAAAATTTGAGAAAATGTGGTGCAATAAACCAGTAGATTGAAAAATAACTGCTAGGGTAGGAGTAACTCCGAATAAAATTGTTATATTTTCATTAATATGGAACATAGATATATACAAGGAGAGGGAGATTATTGGGTTTCATATCCCAATGTCTCTTCACCTTCCATCTTTCTTTATTTTTATATTTACAATATTTACATAGGATTTCATAATCCCAATGATTAGGTGTCAACACCCCAAACCACCCCCCCCCACCCCCCCGCCCCCCACCAATCTGAAGGGATGTTGGTGAGTCCAAGCATCATTCTGAATCTTTCAAAATTTTCCCTTCCAAGTGCTTTGATGAAGATATCTGAAAATGCTCATTTGGGGAACAATGTCGTAGGTGGATTGTTTTTCCCTCAACATGATGTCAAGTTAAATGGTATGTTGTATTAATATTCTTCATTCTATCATGGAAATTTGGGTTCCTAGCCAACTTTATTGTAGAAGTGTTTTCAATAAAAAGAGGAGTTGAATGTACTTTTTTCTCTTGCAAATATTCCACAATTTTCCTAAGCCACACTATTTCCTTTGTTGCTCCAGCTACTACCACATATTTTGTTTGAGTTGTGGAATATGTTGGAACTAATTGTTTGTGTTACCTACAGAGACAACTCCTTATACAAGACTTATAACATAACCCGAGGTAGATACCCTAGTTTCTTTATCTCCATCGAAATATAAAACGAAGCATTCCATCAAGTTGAATTCACCCACGTATGTATATTTCAATCCAAAGTCTTGAGTTCCCTTCAAGTACTTTATAAGTATTTTTGAAGTAGACCAATGACCCTCACAAGGATTTTGTAGAAAACTGGAGAGGATTCCAACAAAAAATGAAATTTCATATCTGGTAGTAGTCAGGTACTTGAGACTTCCTATGAGTTGTCTATACTTCATTGCATGCTAAAATTATTTTCCTTCAATGGATGAGAGATTTAAGTTCTATTCCATTGGAGTGGTCAAAGTATTGCACTCATCCATGCCAAACATGTTCAACAAATCTTAAATGTACTTCTTCTGAGAAAGAGACATAAAATTTGGATGTTGAGTTACTTCAATACCAAGATAGTAGTGAACATAGACCAAATTTTTCATTTCAAAACCTTTCCTCAGTTCCTTACTTTATGGATGTATTTTATTTCTCATTGTTCCCTCTCATCAAAATATCATCTACATACACCACAAGATACACAACGGTTTTGCCAACATTCTTGACAAGCAAAGTTGGATCATCAAGATCATAATGTTCGAAATTCACCCCAGTGCTTGCTTGAGGGCATACAAGGATTTTACAAGATTGCATACTTTGTGTTCATGACCTTTCATAGAAAATCCTTTTGATTGGGACATAAAAGTAGTCTCTTTCATATCTCGATTCAAGAAAGTAGTTTTTACATCCATTTGATGGACTTTGCAACTGTTCTGAGTTCCCAAGGAAAAGAGTGTCCAGATGGTAGTCCATTTTGATTTTGGGGAAAAAGTATCCTTAAGTCAACCCCTTCCTTTTGTGTAAAAATGTTTTCCATAAGCCTTACTTTGTGCTTGTCAAGTGAGCCATCTACTTTATAGTTTTTCTTGGAGACCCACTTGCAACCTATTTGTTTGGTTCACAATGGTGGATCAACCAAATTCCTGGTGTAATTATTTATCAAAGTATCATATTATTTTTGCATCTCTTTTTTCCATTCATCATGAGAATCAAATTATTTGAAGGAAGTTGGTTCAAAATATCTAGACAAATTTAGTTCACAATCATAAGAAACATCCATATTAAGAGTTGAATTAGGTTCATCTACATCACCTCCATTATGTCTAGTTGAGCTTCTTATTCTTGTCTTTCCAACCTCATCAAGAAGAAAAATTTCAAGTGTGTTTATCAACCATTTTGGAGGACCTTTCTTAGATGGCCCACACTGCTCAGCTGAATGAGATGGGACTGAATCAAGATTTAGTCTCGCAATTTTGTCAATCACATCACTTAAAGTGTCATTAGTGGCTGGAGCTTCACGCGAGGGAGAGAGTGCTTCAGAAGAAGATTCCATAGATTGATTCAGTATAGGGATACCCACTTCAAGATGTGGAATCTCATTATCAAACTCTTGAAAAGGCTTTGCACGTATCAATCTATCTAAGAATCAAGATGTCGCTCAACAAAATTGTCAGTTTTGGAAGATTTAATAATGATTACATGTCTAGATATTATAAAATTCTTATTTACTTCATCAGAGACAGTATCCTTTGGAGGTATTTGAGTACCCCAAGAAGATACATTTGTGACTCCTTGCATCGAGTTTGTTTCTCTGTTCCTTATATATCAATAACAGGTGGAACCAAAAACTGTGAGATGCGTCACCAAAGGAATGTAGTCATACCACATTTCATAGGAAGTCTTGCTTTTGATAACATGAGATGTAAACCTATTATTTATACATACAACACATATAACTGCATCATCCCAAAACATCAACTTAACATTTTTGGAAAACATCATCGAACGTAGCATATTTAAGATTGTCCTATTCACTCTTTCAACTAATCCATTCTTTTGGGGATTATAATGCACGTTTCTTTGATGTTTCATCCCATGCTAGCAAAGATAATTTTAAAATTCATTTGAAGTATATTATTTTCCATTATCAATAAAAATAGAGCTAATATGAGATTGTGCATCATTTTAAATCCATGTATATGTGGCATGTGGTGTTGTAGTAGTATTCCTTGAGGTGAAGCCACTTCACCCAGGCACGCTACTACCCCATGACATAGTTCATCAAGTATCCCTCTAGCCAATTGTTCACTATCTTTGTTTGGTCATCGGTCTATAGATGATAACTAGTGTTGGGTGTAAGCTCATTCGCCCCCCCCCCCCCCACAAACAAAAAATCTCCTATGAAAAGGCTTCCATAAATGTTTTTATCCCTGTCACTGATGATGATCTTCGGGAGACCATGCAATGTGAAAAATTCTTGGAAAAATAGCTTTTCCACCTCTCAAGCTAAATATTTGATCAAAATAGTGAATAAGTGGGAAAATTTGGTTAATCTATCCAACACCATGTAAATGCAACCACACCCTTGTATTTTTGTTATCCTAGTAATGAAATCCATAGAAATGCTCTCCCTTTCTTCTCCAGAATGGGGAGTGGTTATAGCAAGATGGCTAGATGTCTCTGCTCAACCTTGCTCCTTTGATAAGTATTGCACTCTTATGTATGCCTCAATACATCATCCTTAAGCCCCCTCCAAGTAAAGTGCTCCCTAAAGGTCATGTATGTCTTAAGGAACCCCCGAATGGTCTGCCATAGGTGATTTGTGGGATACATGCATGATTTTCTCCCTTAGTTATCAACTTGGCACCAAGTATATCCTCTTTTTTTAATAGTTAACCTCATCCATCACCCTATATCTATCATCCCCAAAGGTATCATCCAAGATCTAACATTCCTACTGATTCTTGGAGTGCTCCACTAACACCTGCACCCTCCAATCTTAAGTGATTTCCATCAATGAGAGTATTGCGAGCCTCCTATATAATGAATTTGCCACCAAATTATGCTTCCACTTGAAATACTCAATCTCAAAATTGTAAGCCTGGATCTTAATGACCCACTTCTACTGTCTCCAATTTATCTCTTTCTGTTCAAGGAAAAATTAAAGACTATTGTAATATGTCTTCACCCAGAATCTGTTTCCCACCGAATACTACTGGAACTTGGCCAAGGCATGCATGATTGCCAACATCTCCTTGTCATATATAGAATATGACTACTTATAATCCCAAGGATTTTGACTGCCAAAGGCGATAGGGTGTCCTCCCTACATCAAAATTTCCATAATGCCTCTAGGGTTGCATCATAATATGTAGTAAATGGTTGCGTAAAATCAAGTTGTAACACTAGGAAGCTACTCATCGCTCTCTTGAGTCTCTCAAAAACCTCTAGTGCAACATCTGTCAACTCAAAGGCCCACTCCTTTGTCAGATTTGTGAGGGGTGCTTCTAGATGAAAAAACCCCTTCACGAAACTCTTGTAATATGTGCATCATGAAAAATTTTAGGTGCTAATATTCGCAAGTGGGATAATTTTTCATGATTAAAAAAAAATGATTTGCCAATTTCCATTTTTTATAAAAATGGTTTGCCCAAATTTTACAATATAAATTTATTTTACCTGAAAAATCATCAACATTATATAGAGAATAAATATAAAATCATTATAAATTTGAATAATTTTACAAATACATCAATAAACATTTTATAGTTTTCATATTACAGACTAATGAGTTTCGTCAATGTTTTTAAACTTCAAGATAACGTTCCATCATTAAAATTTTATCCAATGTGCATATGCCAAATAAATCCCACATCTCAGTCGTCTTCTTGGGTGTAGGCCAATCAAGAATGGCCTTGATCTTCTCCCGGTGAAAACATACTCCACACTCTCCAATCACATGGCCAATATATATCATCTATGTCAATCCAAACTCATAGTTGGACATCTTGGCATATATTTGTTTCTTGTGAAGAATGCACAATACCTCCTCCAAATGTCAAAGATGCTCCTCCCACGTCCTATTGTTTATCGAAATATCATCAAAGAACACTAGAACACATCTACACAGTTTCTTGTGGAACAAATGGTTCATGAAATACTGGAAGGTAGCTAGAGTGTTGGTTAGCTCAAAGGCCATAACAAAAAACTCAGTGTGTCTGTAGTGACATCTGAATTTAGTCTTCGGGAAGTCTTTCTCCCTCACCCAAATTTGATGATACCACACATGTATATCTTAGAGAAGTATTTCGCTACTCTGATCTCATACATCAACCCATCAATGTGGGGATTGGGTATCTATTTTTCAACCTTTTCTTGTTATGGGACATGTAATCAATGCACATGCAAATGGTCCCATTCTTATTTTTCACCAACACTACCGAACAGGCGAAGGGATTGGAATTTAGCCTGATGTGGCCAAAAGCTAATAGATCCTATAAATCACTTTGAATTTCATCTAGGTTGGCCTTATGATGTCTATAGGGAGTAGTAATAACTACATGTATCCCCTTCTCCAACTTTATGGAGTGCTCAAAACTGTTATTTGGTGGATGGCTAGGTGTAATGTCTCCAAATATGGCCTGGTGCCTCTCTAATAGTCTTAAAATCTCTAGATTTGTCTACCATCTCTAGCCCCATTCTCTCGAAAATCTGCTACTCTACTTCCCAGATTATGTCTCCTTGTCTCAAATCAACTTCCATTCAGTTAGTTGATATTATATGCGGCAGGTATGAATGCATGCCTATCATTACTACCATATTCCCATCTAGCCCCATGAATTACATCTCCAGTTTCTTCCAATTAGTGGTAACTTGCCCCAAGGAGTATACCCATTAGATACCCATCACCACATTGGTGTACGACATATCAACCACAAAGAATTGGTTTATTGTACAGTAGTTCCCCATGGCCAATGTCATCTTGGGGACATATCTAGTACATTGCATGGTATAATCTTCTAACCCCAACACTGCAAACTTCTCAAAGGGCTCTATATGTATACCTCTCTGCTCCACCATCTATGCATTAATAAAATTGTGGGTATCCCCAATTTAGACTAACACTGGTACACATTGTCCCTACTCTATGCCCCTGATTCATAATGTCAAATCCTTTGGAACTCCATGAAGTGAGGCAATGACACCTCTCATAGGAAGAGGAGGGTATCCTCTTGATCCATGTAGCTCACTTCCTCCTCCAACTATTTCCTTATAGCCTCCTCCTCCTCAGTTTCACTATCTGAGCACACCTATATATGGAGGGATTTTCCCTTGGTACACTAATGTGCTGGTGCCCATGGCTTCTAGCATGGGAAGCCCAATTTCCTCCTTTGGAGTTCTATTGTAATCTTGTCATCTAGTTGTCCCTATCCATCATTCTCCTTCTCAGGGGGTCTAACATCCTTACCTTTCATAGGAAAGGTAGGTCTAGGAGGCACCGATGCTTTAGTCTTAGGAGGTATGTCAAGCATGTCCCTGGTCCAGTTGATGGCATCCTATAATGATAACGGCCTATATTACCTCACTTAACCATGTATAGGCTTTGTTAACCTCTCAATGAATAACATGATAAACCTCACCTTTGAAATGGTAGAGACCATCATAGCTAGTGTCTGAAACACTGCCATATATGCCTCAATGCTACCTGTTTAGATTAGAAAATTCTTCGAAGTGTAATTAAGGGTCCTTCTAATCAAATCTCTCCAACAATATCCTCATGAACTCGGTAGAGGATTTAATATAGGCATGTCCCAACGTGACCAACCCATGGTACCACAACTCCTCTGCATCTTTGTCCATGTGTAGAGTTGAAAATATGATCGAAATTGTCTCTCGAATGGGATTCAAATAAAGATATGTGTCTGACTTCTGAATCCATGCCATAATCGAGCTCCTGGATGATTGATCAAAACTGGGGAGTGTAACCTTCCCTACCAATATTTGTGTATTTAGATTCTGATATTGTTGAACTCTTATGAAAGGCATCCCTGTTACTAATTTCTACTTCTCCTTTACGTGACAAAAACCACCAAACAATAAGACCCTCCAGACCATGGGATCCAATAATTCATACTCATTAACCCCATCCATGAATGATTTCATCAAATTAGAAAAAGCCTCTAGCTCCCTCTCCCTCTCTATTTCCTCCAAGAAATGAGGTGTCCTGGGTCTATTATTTTGGCAAGAGGTGTGGGTGCTTGGCTATTGGTTCATGCATGCATGCACATGGCTCCTTTCTCCTATCCGAGACCCACATTCTCCATCATTGGCTAACCCCTATATGTCTTACATTTGCAGGCCCATCATTAGCTACATCATATTTAGAACTTGCTCATTTTGCCTCATCATTTGTTGGTTCATCCTCATTAACTCCTCCAACTACTTATTTTTCCCATTCTATCTATGTTGTTTGTTTCCCTCCTAGTTCTCCATGTGCTCTCTAGTGTTATCAAACTTTGTTTTTGAAAATTTTTGAGTTTTTCTCCTCTATCACATCCTCTTCCCCTACCTCTCCTTTGTCTCTATCGAACACTACTCCTTGGTATCTAGGTGCCCTCACCTGTTATTTTTTCCCACAACTAGCTAAGAACATGATCTGATACCACTCTAATATTCTTGACGGAAATTCTCAGTAAGTAACAAAGAGACACACTAAGCTACAACTAAAAATTAAAACATGCAAGTACAATTATTAAACCACAAAATCTAAGCAATAAATCTTAGCCTTTTTATAAATGGTATTTGAATATGGATATAAGAGAGTGAGAACAATAAAACCCAGGTTTTCTACTTCAAACATGTGAAGCCTATGTGCAATGATGTAGACCCAAATGCTATAAAATGGCCCAAACAAATAACTTGCACTGCCTAGAAATGTTGTTGTTGCTATTGAAGACAAATTGGTAATTCTACCCTCAAAACTTCTCCAAAAATTCCGCAAAATTAATGTCAAGCTCTTTACACCAAATCCACCAAAAGCTAGAAAGATCTTGGGTTATTTCTAAGTAACTTGGAGAGCCCCAAAGAGTGTGAATTTCCCACTCGGGCTTTTCCTGCATACTACTCGAGATACTCTACTCAAATATCCTCCAAATCATTGTCAAAAGGTCACCAAGACTCCACTAAAATTCTGATATGAAATTTGTCTTTCTCTTCAACCTAACCTCATGCCAAAACAATTCCTCCTAACTCCTATGCAGGCCTCTACAAGGGAGAAAAATTGAAATAAATTCAGCCCCAACTATGGCCTCAATCTCAACCCTGCAAATCACCACAAAACTCTGATCTCAAATGGGAAGAATACCTATACAAAAGCTTGAAAACAGAAACCACCTATAGCTGCTCCAAATGAGAAGTGAAAATTTTCTTCTGCGCCCTAGCCACATGCAAAACTGGGTGGAAATATCTGTAATTAGATATGTGGAATCCTTGAAGTAGACTCCCCAATTTCCTCATTTGGGATACACATGAAGTTCTCTGAAATGAGGGTGAGTTTCACTTTAAACTTTTGTCTTAACCAACATTGCTCCCTTTTTGCTGAACAATCTCCAAGAGAGAGTTGGATCTCAAGAAATAAATGGACAAAGATGCAAAAATGAAGCTTCCTTGTGATATTTATAGATGTTTGTCTCTTCCACCTTGGTGGGTCTCTCATTCCACTAATTCCAATCTCCTTTCTTCTTCCCTCTTTCCTCTAGTGCAAATTCCTCATAGGGGTCCAATTTCCCCTTTTTTGTGGTCCCCAAATTCCACAAACAAAATAATTATTCATTTTCCTCTAATGTTTATAGCCTCTTTTTCTCCAAAAGTTAAGTGAGGTTGTTTTCAACCCATTTTTCATAAGGTGTACACCAAAATATTTTCGTATGGTCAAAATTACAAAAACCAGAATTTACTTAACAAAAATATTTAGTGGGAATAACACATTAAAATATATAATTTTTTGCTAAAATTATTTTTTAGTTACTAAAAATATGTTTTTAAATGTATAAATGATATCAATATCTTAGAAAGCTTATTTATAAACTATCTACAATTCAAATTTATAATTCCGATAAATAATTTTAAATAATTAAAAAAAAACCTAAAATAACAATAAACCATAATATTAAGATCCTAAACTAAGCATTTTCTTAAACAATTGAAAATAATCAAATAAGTACGTTGTAACTTGTGATTGAAAATCAAGTTTGTGAAAAGAAAGCAAGTCATTAATCGCGGAAAGAAAATGCGATGGAAATAAAGTTTATTAAAGAAAAAAAGGTGAGTAAGCGAGTAATGCGGCAATTGGGTAAAGCAGTCATGTCGTGTCAAAATGATTGGGAGTACCGCAGATCCTGAAAGGAACATTGCGAAATCGAGAGGGGAACAGCAGAGACGGAAAGAAGACCGCAATTTCGAAAACCATCATTCTAAAAACCACATTTCGGAAATCCGGTTTTCTCGCGCCACAGCACCGCCGTATCGCTGCCGATTTTCTTCTTACCCGTTGTCTTTACTCATGTTAATTTTTGGAAATATTCCACAGCACACTGTTGAGTTATCTACAATCGAAGTGACAAACTGTTGAATTAATATGTGCAATTAAAAACTAATTTTAAATAACAAACATAAAGATTTCACCTAAAAAAAATTAGCTGGATTTCAACCATACACTCCAAACTTATAATATTTAAACAAAACTATTAATAAATATTAATTATTAAAATTTATATTTTATAAACTATATCATATAAAATAATGTGATATGCACGCCACGTGCATGATATGACGGCTGGGGTGGATGGCTTTCGCTCCTCTCAGCGGGGATCGATTCCTGCGGCGGTGTTTCGTTGTGGACCCCGCGCTTTGGTCTTCTGCTGGCTTCGGCCTTATGAACGATTTGTAACGGCTATGCCGTAAAAATTCTGAAATTTCGCTGGCTTCAGCCATATGTTGTAAAAAATCTGCTGGCTTCGGCCATATGTTGTAAAAATCTGCTGGCCTCGGCCATATGTTGATTTTCCCTCTGAAAAAAATAAAATAATGTGATATTATAATCTAATTTTGAAAAAACTATACCAAAATTAAAAATAATACATTATTTATTTAAATAATCAATAATAATAAGAATTATAAAATTTGAACAGTTATATTATATTTTTTAAAATATAAAATAAAGATAATTAAATACTTTCAATGTTATTTTATTAGTTATGTATGATTATGAAAGTATTTTATCACTGAGAATTAATATATAATTTTTTCTATAAAAGTGTTTTCATAATCTATTAAACAGGATATATGATTTGTTTTTTTTTTAATATAAAATGATATATAATATTAAAAAAAATATTAATAATAAAAAATATTTTAATTTTAATTATAAATTATCAAATAATTTGGAAATTTATATATATATATATATATATATATTTTGAAAATAGTTTTTCTTTTAATATTTATGGACAATATCTGATTCCTTTGGTGTTTAAAGTGTAATAGAAAAATATGGACCATAAATAAGATATTTCAATATCCACCTTAAATAAAATATTTCATTGTTCACTTTAAATAAAATATTTCATTGTCCACCTTAAGTAAAATAGTTTATTATTAGTTATTTAGATGTAAACTATTAACTTTAAGTATAGCATTTCCATCCACAAGGCCCTATTAACACATGCTAATTTTTAAGCAAATGCCTATAAGTAAAGATAACTACTTTTCTATGATGAAGCTAAAGATGATATAATTTTTAAAATATTTAAATAATGAAATAAATCTCTTAAATTATATGTACAACATCAAAGACCTCTATCAAAATCTTACTACCAACATTTCTACCTCAACAAAAAAACTCTTTCAAAGCGTCATTTAAAATGATAACTAGGAAGTCCCTCATATTGTAATGAATGTAAAATAATTAGGAAAGTGGTTAGAGATGCTTCCAATGACTCCCTAAAACTTAATAAGATAAGTAAAGCCTTATTTAAAAGGAAGAGAATATATTATACTAATAAAGAGCGAGATCATTTTTTGAGTCTACCGGTGCTAGAAGTGAAGAAGTAGTGCAATAAAAATTAATCTATAAATATAAAGAAAATAATATGATTCCCTTAAAGGATTGAAATCCATACCTTCAAAATATTTACAAATCCTCTAACGCTATGGACCTCATTCTAAGAAGTCCTATAGAAGTTGAAGCTTTTTTATCTAGGACCTAGAATTTGGTGTTAAGTACTTTGCAAATGTCAAAGCTAAGGACATTGAAAGAGACAAAGCTAAAAAAATTAATTTTGTAGAGCCTCTCCTCATCCCTCACATACATATGCTCTTCAATTAGCAGACAAGTTGGGTTTCACTAAACTGTGAATGCAAAGCCTTATTGTACCCAATTTGAAAGTATTGATAAATACATCCCTCTAATCATTGGACCATTATGATGAGCCTCATTTTAGTATATGAAATTATTTTGGAAAGGAGTATTAATTTGTAGCTACAAAGCCATAGAAAAGGACTTAAACGCTAAGCCAATTTTAGGTTATATTAATCAACTGTGGAGCACCTTGTTATGTTTATGATCATTATGGAGAAATGTCACACTAATAGAAGTAATCTCATGTTCTGTTTCACTAAATTTATAGAATATTTTGACATTATACCTTAGTGAAACCATTTAGAGTAAGATGGAAAAGAGTAAATTTCCCTCTACTTGAGATTTGTTATGGAAAGAGTACAATCGAATCGTAATTCTACAATTATGTAAACTAGGGCTTCAGTAAAAGAAAGTATCTATAATGTTGAAATCAAGCAAGGATATCCCTTGAATCTTACCTTTTTTGGCATATACATTTACAAGTTAGAAGATTATGAGCATGTAGGTTTCCATGGTTCATAATCATAGTATTTCTATTTTCGGATGTCTTTACTATGTATGTATCCTCATATTGTACACATCGTAAAGACCTCCAGAAAGTTAGAAACTTATTTGGAAGAAGCAAGTTAGATCCGCCCTACTCCTCTTGTTATAGTCATGTTTCTTCTACATCATTCTAATGACATTGTTTTGATGACAAGGACTTGCAATGATCTTTGTAACAAACTAAGGAAACCCAAGGATTTCTACTCAAATACAGGTATGATTTAATCATTGACAAAATGAAATTAATGATAATTAAAACTAACAAGATCACCTTTCATATGTTCATTTATGACAACAACAACTTCTAAGATGCATCTTCATAGAAATATGTCATCACTAATATTCATCACAAGATCAATTGGAATTATAGCATAAAAAAAATAATAAATGGATTGTGAAATGCTTATTATTGCCTTGAAAGAAATTATAAATTTGTGAAATTTAGATTTTGGGTAAGAGAAATCTCCTCCTTGGGACTCTCACTATGGACATTATTTTATATAGATGCAAATTTTGGGGATGAAGTATCTCGACATAGTCATGGATAAATTTAGAGAAAATATAAAAGAATTCTATAACCTATAATCTAAAAATTAAAGGGAAACTTATCATTAGAGAATATTTTGGGTTAAAAGTGGGTTTCCTAAGGAATATTATAAAATAATAGTGGAAATAATAAAATAATATTAGATTATATCATCAAATTTTAGAGGGAAAAAATAAAAAACTACTTTTTCAACTCGTACGTTCATCTTATCTACTACTATTTTACTCAAATTTCAAGTGAGAGCACCTATTGCATGTGAAAATTTAATTCCTCATCCAAGGAGTACCCATGTTTCATACTTTAGATCCTCCTTGGTACACGAAAAATCAGAAGTATATGAAAACACGTGATCTCAATCATGCTTTTATTTCTACATTTTTCATTTTTTGTGTAGTAGGGTCCATCGATAGTATGCAACATGGGTACTCAGAAAATGAATTAAATTATGTATTCTCTTACTTAAAATTTGAGTAAAACCATAGGGAGATAAGTCGAAAATATGAGTTGAAAATGTAGTCTTTTTATTTTTATTTTTTTAATATTTTTACTTTTGTACTCAAAAATGGGGAATCATACCCCATGGTTGACATCATCATCTTGAACCATATTGGTTTGTATAAATTTGATTTTGGTTGCATATTTTTGTTTTCAGACCCATTTTAGACCTCAAAATTTCTCTAATGCCTATCCTCCCCATAGTACTAAGCATACCCCCCATTTACACCATAGTTATCACCATGTCCATAATACGTAAGAGAAATTTAACCAACATGGATAACAAGAGGATCCTTAAATTGCTTTAATCTCTAGCAACAATCGTGTTCAACATATGTAGGGATGAGATAGGGATCCCTAGTGTTTGCTAAATGACTGACGATTCAAGGAAGTGATGACTTGAAAAATAATTATTCTAATAACAATATTATTAAATAAAAATTTAAGGAGAAAATGTTTTATAATAAAGAGTGATATGGAAAAAGGAAAATTAAGATATTATAAGGAAAAATCGCCCCTACTTTATAAGATAAAAAATATATCTGTATTCTCATGAATATAAAGAATTTTGAATTCTCATGTGCTCCATAGTGAAAGTAGGAATTGATTAATTCTTGAAACATTTTAGAGAGTGTTTGTCGCCTTTGTGACATGAGAGGATTGAAAAAAAAACACTTCCTTTGATAATGCCCTGCGTAAAATAGGATTAGATCTTAGTTTCAAATTATTTGTGACATTGTCAATGTTCCTAACTGTTTAACTCAACAAAACTATGACAATATATGAATTCTTCTCTTAATGCTTTTGAAGCACAAAAATAAAAAATCCAAAGAAATTCCAAGTTATCTCTTATGTTCATAGGGTCCAATATACCAATTTGGTCACATTAAGCATTAGCGATAGTCATCATTATCATATGTGCGTATGGGAGAGAGAGAGAGAGAGAGAGAGAGAGAGAGAGAGAGAGAGAGAGAGAGAGAGAGGATTTTATTTCATTGAAAGGTTGCTTTTCTCCTTTTAAAAGGCCACTAAGGCTTTGTTATGCGTATTTGTCATGTTCATCACTCCAATATCATGGAAAAATTTACAAGGTAGATTTCACAAATTGAATAATTTTCCATGGATTTTCCCCAAAAACTAGTTGTTAATTTTCATTTTCTGTCTTCCATAGCTTTCCCCCAAAAAAAATTGTCAACATTTTTTTTTTTAAATTTGTTTCCTAAATATTATAGTATAAGTTATTTCAACTTATAAATTGCCACGATTTTAGATATATTATGTAAAATCATTAGAATATTAAAATATTTTTAGAAAAAATTTCTAAATATTTTATAGTTTACATTTCACAAAGTAGTAAGATTTGACGATGTTTCCACACTTTAAGATGATTTTTCATCCTTAAAATATGCTTATCCAAGATTAAAGAACCTAAATTTCTCTCTAATCAAAGAATCACAAAATTTCTTCAAGAGAGAATGTTATATAAGTATTTCTTCAAGATTCTCTTCAGGTGAAAATTAGAGACAAAAACTTAATATATATTGCCAATATTAGCAAGAGTAGCATATACTAATTGGTCGCCCTTCTTATCCATATTGGATTCCTCAAGAAAAAGGTATGAGTGTTTTTCACTTAGATATATAGTATTTAATAAAAGGGAAATTAGTAGGATTTAAATAAATCAATTAAATTTCAAGTTGGTGGGGTCATATCTCATTGTGTTTACTAGTTACAGTTTGTATCTTTATCCAAGAATTATCTGATTTATGAGTTCGTTGAATTTGAAACTATAGATCACTACAGATGGAAAATTTTCATAGTCAACATTCCCCATTTTTAACATTCCATGTGGCTTTCGTTGAGGAAGCAACAAGGACAATTCTTTTCCAAATATAATATGATAAAGTCCTTTATTTCATAGTATATCTTTTGTATGAAATTTCCATGAGAAGTTATTTGACATGGTAAAAAAAATATCACTTAGACTAGTCATATTAGAACATATAAATAATATGGCTTCAAAAGTGGACATTGAGCTTATGGATGAGAGGCTCCTGAAAACATACCTAGTTTGAAAAAAATAGCATTGGAAAATTAAGATATTATAAGGAAAAATCGCCCCTACTTTATAAGATAAAAAATATATCTGTATTCTCATGAATATAAAGAATTTTGAATTCTCATGTGCTCCATAGTGAAAGTAGGAATTGATTAATTCTTGAAACATTTTAGAGAGTGTTTGTCGCCTTTGTGACATGAGAGGATTGAAAAAAAAACACTTCCTTTGATAATGCCCTGCGTAAAATAGGATTAGATCTTAGTTTCAAATTATTTGTGACATTGTCAATGTTCCTAACTGTTTAACTCAACAAAACTATGACAATATATGAATTCTTCTCTTAATGCTTTTGAAGCACAAAAATAAAAAATCCAAAGAAATTCCAAGTTATCTCTTATGTTCATAGGGTCCAATATACCAATTTGGTCACATTAAGCATTAGCGATAGTCATCATTATCATATGTGCGTATGGGAGAGAGAGAGAGAGAGAGAGAGAGAGAGAGAGAGAGAGAGAGGATTTTATTTCATTGAAAGGTTGCTTTTCTCCTTTTAAAAGGCCACTAAGGCTTTGTTATGCGTATTTGTCATGTTCATCACTCCAATATCATGGAAAAATTTACAAGGTAGATTTCACAAATTGAATAATTTTCCATGGATTTTCCCCAAAAACTAGTTGTTAATTTTCATTTTCTGTTTTCCATAGCTTTCCCCCAAAAAAAATTGTCAACATTTTTTTTTTTAAATTTGTTTCCTAAATATTATAGTATAAGTTATTTCAACTTATAAATTGCCATGATTTTAGATATATTATGTAAAATCATTAGAATATTAAAATATTTTTAGAAGAAATTTCTAAATATTTTATAGTTTACATTTCACAAAGTAGTGAGATTTGACGATGTTTCCACACTTTAAGATGATTTTTCATCCTTAAAATATGCTTATCCAAGATTAAAGAACCTAAATTTCTCTCTAATCAAAGAATCACAAAATTTCTTCAAGAGAGAATGTTATATAAGTATTTCTTCAAGATTCTCTTCAGGTGAAAATTAGAGACAAAAACTTAATATATATTGCCAATATTAGCAAGAGTAGCATATACTAATTGGTCGCCCTTCTTATCCATATTGGATTCCTCAAGAAAAAGGTATGAGTGTTTTTCACTTAGATATATAGTATTTAATAAAAGGGAAATTAGTAGGATTTAAATAAATCAATTAAATTTCAAGTTGGTGGGGTCATATCTCATTGTGTTTACTAGTTACAGTTTGTATCTTTCTCCAAGAATTATCTGATTTATGAGTTCGTTGAATTTGAAATTATAGATCACTACAGATGGAAAATTTTCATAGTCAACATTCCCCATTTTTAACATTCCATGTGGCTTTCGTTGAGGAATCAACAAGGACAATTCTTTTCCAAATATAATATGATAAAGTCCTTTATTTCATAGTATATCTTTTGTATGAAATTTCCATGAGAAGTTATTTGACATGGTAAAAAAAATATCACTTAGACTAGTCATATTAGAACATATAAATAATATGGCTTCAAAAGTGGACATTGAGCTTATGGATGAGAGGCTCCTGAAAACATACCTAGTTTGAAAAAAATAGCATTGGAAATGGACTTTAGATATCAATATGGTGATCGATGCATAATCATGTTATTGAGAGAGATATATTTCTCTACCTCCTCTAACTTTCCGTATATGGTTAGCTTTATAAATAAGTTAATTTTATATGAAGTTTCTCACTTTTATAAGTCAAGTTATAATAATTGTCTATATAGTCTTTGATATATGATGAATAGGTGCATTGTTAAGACATTCCTAAATGTTGAGTCACAGAAACAATTCTCTGCCGTATTTAAGTGTTATTCTTCTACATAACCATATTGTACAATGCCAAATTTACAAAGAAATATATATATATATATATATAGATATATAATCAAATTACATTATAAATTAAAACTACATACAAAATGTAATTAAAAAAAATAAAAAAATATATTAAAGCTAATTTATACTTATTCTATGGAAAAAAATACACTTTACAATGCAATTATTTAGTTAAAAAAAAACTATAAAACCAAGACATTTCATTTTGTAGAGTAACTTTTAACGAAGTTATATAATTAAAAAAATTAAACCAAAACTTCATATTTAATATGGTAACTTTTAATGATGTTATCTAATTAAAAATTTGTCAGTAATCATGTGAAGGAGAAGATAGTTCCTCTTTTTTTAACTCATTTCCTTGAAGTTAGTGCTTACAGGGGAAAACATGGTTTTATTCCCGCGTAAAGGTTCAACATATTCCCTTGTTATAGATAAGAATCCTTTTTAGAAAAATGAAGTTTGAAACTTTAGAAGATTCGGATTATCTCTTCCTTAGTCAGGCTTCAAAACAAAAATTTTCTATCTATTTATATCTTACTAAGATCAAATAAATCATAGAGCGAAGAGAAGATATAGTAAAGAAGATATTTTCTACTTTGTTTTGGCTTTATTTAAATCACATAAGGCACAAGATAAAGAGCATACATGGAACAAAATGTGGGAAATTATGGCTTTATTTAAATCACAGAAGGCACAAGATAAAGAGCATACATGGAACAAAAATTGGGAAATTAGGAATATAAAATGATGAATTGAAATATTAGTATAGTGAATAAAAAATATTTAAAAATCACAATAGAAATTTATGTATATTTATTTACTAAAAAATGTCATATTTTAGATAAATGGAAACTTTTTGGGTTGAAATATAGTGTTTCAAACAAAAATTAATACTTTTCATGTAATATTCACAAAGTAAATGTGTTGAAATGTGTAACTATGTTTGGTTTTCATAATGATATATAATTGTAATTTTATGTAAGAGATGTAAAGAAGAAAAATGAAGTTATTGTAATTCTTGTATCATGGGTTTCATGAGAAAGATATTTTATTTTAGAATAGGCTCACATTGAGAGCCCTTAGAGATATTGTCATCTTTTCATAAAAGTAAAAAAAGTCATTGTCATGTAATGAAGGTATGTTACACATTGTAAATATTCATATTTGTCTTTGTAAGGAACCCTCCAAGACCTTGTCACTAGTGCTCACGCATCTCGGCCTACAATGAAGAGATTATTCTGTAAGATGAAATCGACCTACTCTAGAGATCATGGCGACCTAACTGCCATGGAAAAATTGCTATATATACTAGTCCTCGTCCTCATTTGGAGACATGAAATTTGGTGAAGCAAGACTCTAATAAGAAGTGCAGAATACATCTTAGAATAATTATCTAGGCCAATGACAAACAAAGGAAGTCTAGCAAAGAAAAGAGACATCATTAAGGATTGTTTTTGGGCAAAGTATATTCCTAGACTTTTGTAGGTTGCAGGTCTGAAGTTGGGAAGGGAGGAAGGAAGGTTGCAGTCACCTAGAAGTATTATTGTTTGGGTAGAAATCTTCGGCAAAGCAAACTGAGTAAGATAGAGTAAGAGTCTCCCTCTTGAAGAGACTATTCAAGGAACATATCTAATCTATGGTTTCTCCTGTCACATAAAGGACTTGTAGAATAAGAAGGAGATGTTGAGATTCTGAAGGAAGTCGAGAAGGAGAATAGGAAGAGAAGCGTTGGAGAGGAGGATAGTGACTTATTCTTGGGAGTAATCTAATGTCAAGGGTTTTTGTCATGGTATTTGTGTTTGTCAATTGAAGATATATAAGAATAATTTTGTTTAGGTTTTTTCCTTGCAAAAAGTGAGAGGTTTTGGCTCTGGTTAGCAAGCCTATATATTGTGTCTCTTGTCTCTTTATTGTTCATGATATGGTAACTATATTGATAAAAATAACACAATAAGAACTTCAAGAATGAGAAGATCATAATAAAAAAGAAAAAGTCTATCACAATAAATTATCATAAGTAGATAAATCACCTAACTAGTGATGCCCTATATTTCTCAACATGGAATCAAAGCTAAGGTGCTAATGTTAAGGAGAAACATCTAATCAAGGAGACACACAAGGAACGAGTTTGAAGAAAGCGATCAAAGAAAGAAAATAAGTACCAAGCAAGAAATAAAGATGTTCATCATACCGAAACCCTAGATCGAAGAAACATTCTTTAACAAGAGTCTTCGAATCATCACCTAAGGAGTGGAAGATTTCCAAAGACTAAGAAAGGTGCTGTCATAAAAAGGGAAATATTGTCTTTATTGAAGCGAGGATTTCATTTGGAAGAATGTCATTTAAAAGGAGTAAGTCTTCCCCTCGTGAAGAAAGGACCTCCTTACCCTTAGAAAGAACAATCCGAGAAGCATCAAGTCATCTCCATTGATCATCATCAACAAAGAAATCAAGTTGAAAATTTCATATTCACTTAACAAGTAAGTACCTTTTTCTATACTCCAATCTTGTAAAAATGACTTCATGTTTCAAGGAGAACTATAAGCTATTTGGGACATCAAACTTCCTTGCATGCAAAAGAATGATAAACATATTCCTCGAAGTAAATGAAGTCATTGATCAAAATGTCTCCAAGCCATCTGGCGATCAAGCACTATATGAATACATGGAAATGGATATAAGGGCTCAAAATATTCTTAAATAATGTATTAAAGATCCCCTCCTTCCTTATAGATCTGAAATGAAGACATAAAAAGAGATATATGATGAGCAGGTAGAACTATCCTCTAAAAGTGCAATAAGAAAGATCATATCACTTAGATATGATCTATATAAACTAAATCTATCAAAGGATGAAGGGATATATTCATGTCTCTCAAAATAATCTCAAATAAAAACTCAATTCCAAGATATAGGAGAGATGATACGTAATAAGGATATTATTTGGATTATTCTAAATGCGTTTACTAATGAACAAGGTAACCACGTGTCTAATAAGGAAGAGGAAGCTATCCCATTCAACAAATTGTGGTCTCTATGCAAGAAAAAATAAAACAGGTTGAAGGGAAAATGTGATGAAGGACCAAGTAAAAAGCGTCAAACAGTTCTAAAAGAAAATGAAAGTTTGGTAAATTTGGTTCTCAAAAGAGAGGAGAAAATGGCTAAGGTGTAGTTTTATAGATGTCACAAATATGGACACTATAGAAGAGATTGTCCTAAAAGGGACAATAACAAGAGAAACAAGGAAGAAGCCTGTATTACTTAAGAAGTGGAAGAGCTTGAGACAAAGAAGCCTAAGAAGAAGGAAGTGAGAGATCTTTGCTATGACTGAGATAATCTCCTTCACTAAAAGGTACTCTTCTGTTGTGTAAAATATAGATAGGAACCTTTGTAAATAAGATAGGATGCATCATATTATAAAATGGCATCATGATAGAAGCATTAAAAATAATAGCTTGTGACATAGGTAACATGAAGGATGTCTGGGACAAAATATATAGCTATGTAGGGTATAGCTCTTGGAAACCTCATTGGAATATCAAAAGATGCTTATGGAAAAAAGAAGAAGTCATCTAGGACAAGGCTCATGATACATTAGTCAATAAGATAACACATGGAATATGGGATATGCAAGATCCTCTAGATTCTCTGATGTAATATTTATGCTAAGGTTCATTGATCATGAGGAGGAGAAAGTGTTTCATCAAGGATTCCAAACTTTTTTAATTCATGGGATGATGATATGATGATATAACAAAGAAACAACTCAAAGGAATTACTTCATTAAAAGGAAGCTACTACAAGAAGTCCGGATGACCCAAAGGAAAAATGATGTATGTATGCTTACATTCGATATTTCGGGAGTCATGCCATATGGTTTCCGACAATATGGATCAATGTTCTCTCTTGATTAGCATGATAAAAGAAAGGATCTCCTCCCTTTAAGTATGTAGGAATACATGGGTCACATATTTACTAGATGAAATCAACATAATTTGTCCTCATAAGGAGTATGAGGTTACCGACTATAATTAAGGAACTATAATCGGAAGTTCCTGGGAATGAAATATGTGAAGAAAGGACAAAACAGATTGTGTAATAAGAAACAATGGTAAAGGAAGTCAACATCCGAAAGACAAGAATATTTGACTATGATATCGCCCAGAAAGATATCAAGCCTTTGATGGAAGTCTCGAAAAGATAGATACCGTTGAAAATACATATCCTTAGAAGATGTGTCAACATATATGTTTGATGTTGATGCCCATAGGAAGATGCCATGATGAAATACTATCACAATGGTAATTATGGTTTTAAGTGTTCATTTCTTATTTGTGAACTAGTATCTGGATGGGCTTATGAAAGGCTTCCAAAGGGAATAACTGTGGATGTCTTACAAGAGGACCATGTATAAGAATGTAAAATCCTTACGAAAAATAAATCATGATGAAGGTGGAATATCATGAAGCAATGCCAGATGTAGACTATTGGATCATTTTCTAATCAAAAGAATGATGACATGACTGACTGATGGATAAAAGTGATGGATGGTTTGTGCCTTTTGAAGAATTCTCAAAAGATGAAGACTTTGCAACAAAGAAATTCCTGACATTGAAGGAAGGATTTATTCAAGAAGTTGTTTGTCCCATCATCTCCACTTGAGGAGCTTCTATAGGTTCCTAATTAAGAGGGAGCTCGGAAAGACATTTCTTACTTGGAAGAAACTTTGTAATTCCTAAACCAAGAGGGAGGTTAGGTACATTCCTTATGTAGGAATAAGTACATTCCTTTATTGGAATAGATATGTCCTCCCTAATTAAGAGGGAGGGATAGACACATCATTTTGGTCTTCACTTCAGAAGACAAAATGGAGGATTGGTTAATTATTTGTCATTTGATGCTCTTTGAGGATGAGATAGGCCATATAATCTAAGAGTAGTCGTAGAGGACCGATACAATATGACGACTGGAGAGTCCAAGATAAGAATAGTCTTGATGGAACACACCCTGAGAGCCCAGGTGGGGTATGTTCTAGGAGAGACAATGATGTGAGTATCTATAAAGCATTGGTCTCGCCAGCATTGAGCTCAAATATTGTGGACAGATAGAGTTGTTATTCAAGGCCTTACTATATAACAATGCTAGTTAATATGATGCTAAATAAATGGGTTACCAATATGATTCTTCTGATGATAAATTATTTAGATTGAGAATGACCAAGTACCATTATGAATACCTCCCTACTTAAGAAGGAATGTTGGAAAATGTAACTAGGTTCGGTCTTCATAATGACATGTAATTGTGATTTTATGTAATAGATGTAAAGAAGAAAAACAAAATTATTGTAATGCTTGCATCATGGGTTTCATGAGCAAGATATTTTATTTTAGTATGGGCTCCCATTGACAGCTCTTAGGGATATTGTCATAAGTCATAAAAGTCAAAAGAGTCATTGTCATGTAATGGAGACATGTTGCACATTGTAAATAATCATATTTGTCTTTGTAAGGAACCCTCCAAGACCTTGTCACTAGCCCTCACACAAGCTGGAGTACATCAAAGAGATTATTCTGTAAGATGAAGTCATCCTACTCTAGAGATCATGTCAGCCTATTGCCATGGAAAAATGACTATATATACCAATTCTTGTCCTCATTTGGAGACAAGAAATTTGGTGAAGAAATTATCTAATAATAAGTGTGAAATACATATTAGAAGAAGCCTCTAAGCTAGCAAGAAATGAAGGAAGTCTAGTGAAGAAAAGAGACATCATTAAGGAATGTTTTTGGACGTAGCATATCCCCACACATGCATAGGTTAAGTCCGAATTCGGTAAGGGAGGAAAGAAGATTTCAGTCACCTAGAAGCATTCTTGTTTGGGTATAATTCTTCACTGAAGCAAGCCAAGTAAGATAGAGTAAGAGTCTCCCTCTTGAAGAGAATATTCAAGGAACACACATCATCTAGGGTTTCTAATGTGAAGTAAAGGAATTGTAGAACAATAAGGACATGTTGAAATTATGAAGGAAGCCAGGAAGGAGAAGAGGAAGAGCATTTTTGGAGAGGAGGCTAGTGATTCAGTCTTGGGAGGAATCTAATGTCTAGGGTCTTTGTCATGGTCTTGGTTTTCGTCAATTGAAGATCTATAAGAATAATTTTGTTTGGGTTTTCCTCTCAAAGAGTTAGAGGTTTTGACCCCGCTGAAAACCCTATATACTGCGTCTCTTGTCTCTTTACTGTTCATGATATGGTAATTGTCTTGATGAAAAGAACACAATAATAACTACAAGAAATAGAAGATCATAATCAAGAAGCAAACATCTATCACAATAAATGATCATAAGTAGATAAATCACCTAACTATTGATGCCCTACATTTCTCAACAAGATGAAGATATTAGACATTAATAATGTGATATTTGCTAGTTGATGGGAATCTAATAGTGAAGGATATCACACTCCACTTGGACAACTCTCAATACACGCCAAAAAGTGGAAACCACCACCATATCTAGGCCATTAAGGTAGTTCATTGCAATGATTGTGGTTGTAAGGTTGTAATGTATCACTTCAAGAGTAGGTTAGAGGAATGAGGCATTTGGATAACTGATTGAATAATGGAGATGGTTGGGTTCATTTGATGGAAATATAGTCTACGGGAAAAGGGGTACTAACAAGCATATGATTCGTTTTGGAATCATGCAACCAAAATCCATATTTCATGGCTGGGTTAACTTTCAACATTGATTTCCATGTCACTCTTGTTGTTATTTTTTTTTATGGTAGCCATGTTTTGGTTATTACCTGCTAGGAGTCCAAAATTTCTTCCATGCATCTAGCTCAGAGTTTTTGAGTTCCTTTAATTTGTTTAGCAAGTTGCATCATAAGAAATTATTGGGATCTTAGGTTCTTATTAGTTTTTTCAAAAGGCTAGACAACTCTAACCCTTGTATATAAGATCCAACTCAAGATCATCTAATCTCCAACACTTACTACTCTGACTTGTTGTGAATATTGTTTTGGATGGATTATTGGACAATTACTCTCTCCTATGCGTATCCTCTACCCCCCATTTTGCTCTTTCATCCCCTTTCTAAAGTTATAATTGACTATCATTAACATTTTATCACTATCTATCCTTTTCATGAGGATAAAACTCATTCTCTCTTCTTTGTTTCTTACTAAAACCATGTTGCACTCAAGAGGAATTACAAGCATTTTTCTTTCAATAGCTTTCAAATAAGGATGCTACTATTTTCATTTTGTTTGATACTTGGTATATGTTTTCCTTTTTTTGCTTTATCCTTTTTGGTGATTGCTTTGGTGACTCTATGGGGTAGTTCCACTAGTATATTCTTGGAAGAGTAGTGTGTAGCTTGTAAAACATATATTCACTTATGGGGTGGAGATCTAATCTATACACAATCTCTTAGTAATTTTATCCATCACCCTTCCTTGGTTCGAATTACTAGTTCACCTTAAAAAATACCATTTTTTTCATTAAAAATTGTCAAGATACTATCATGTCTCATGGTAGAGGAGGGAAAAATAAGAGAGGTTATTGAAACAATGTTAGACAATCTACATCAAGAGTATAAATTGTAATAGAGAACTTGGGTCTATTTAAAAGGAACTCCATCATCAATACAATAGGAAATTTAGCATGAAAAAAGAGAGGCTAAGAAAGAATGAAGATTCATATCAACTAAAGTATTGGAGCGACTCATCTATTTCGAGATATAGGCAATATAATCATATATATATATATATATATATATATATATATATATATATATATATATAAGAATACTATTGATATCTATTAGCATAAAAAAAAATAAAGGGAAAATTGTTAGTGGAAAGGGGATGGGGATAATAGAAAATATTTATTTGTTTGGATGAAACTTAGAAGAAAATGGAGAAGTTGGACATTAAGATGAAAAACATGTACATAAGTACCTAAAATACTAAGTTTATAGACTCTGAAGAGAATTCCAATCCACCAATAATGATGTAGGTGGACACCCCTACTAAATATTCTTCCCTATGGTAACTTTTGTTATGTTAAAACTAATTTTTTGATATCATACACAATAGCATAGGAATTTGAATTGGTAAATTAGAACATAGTAGGCTTGTTACGCAATATCTCATATATTTTTATATCAGTTCCAAACATTTTTAATGGTCCTAAATAGTAATTCTATGTTACTAGTCTAGTTTTCTTTACGAAATACTAGTAAACACATGAGATTTATTTCATGTTGAACTAATTTTCTCCATGCTATAATATAAAATTTCTTCCTAGATTACATAGAAAAAAGGAACTCCCTATGTAATGAAATATCTTGTTTAAATAATAAATGTATAGAAAAATCTGAAGATATAAATCATTTTATGGTTGTGGTGACATAGGCTGAGGATCTTGATTAAGAATGAGAAATTTTCCTCGTACAAGCTCTAATACCATTTTCAAAAATAAGGAATTTCCACACAAGTTGATCTCCTTCAAATACTGGTCACAAAAATAGATAAAATATTTGGTAACCAATGTATTAGACGGTTAAAAACCTTAATGAGCAAAATAATTCATGATGCTAGAAAACACGGCCACTTGAACCAACATATTTTCATTAAATAAAATGATTCTAAATATGATTTTGTCTCAATAAATCACTGGAAAATGACCTCCATGCTTTAAATAGGGATCATGAATGAATTTAGTACTACACCATGGATTAATATAGCCTTTAGTATTTGAAGAGAATATGAATCATCGAATCATTTTATTTCTAGAGAATATTGTTACTATTTGATTAGATAACTACAATTACATATTAATACACACTGAGAAAACAAACTTTACCGAAAATTTCATTCTACCAAGTTGATCTTCACTAATTTCTAAATATCCAAATATCCTAACATATTCTAAATATATTGAAATCTTTATGTTGTACATTATCGTGATGAATATTCCAGGAAAAAACTATTTTCCTCCTATATTTTTTCATCTTGTCGATACTAGCACTACAATAAATCCTTATGATTAGTTTCCTCTTTACCTTCCTTTTTTACATCCACTGACTTTTTTAGTGCAGTTTTCTCCACCATTTTGAAAAAAAACTGCTATTTATCAGAATGGCACTATTTTTGGCACTTTTTTGTTGATCTCATCCAGTTGGCACTAATGTCAACATTAAATATTGTCAACGTTAGCGCTAATATAAATGCCCAATTTAACCTCTTCTTTAGCTCCTGATGTAGCTTCATGTCTAACTTCATGTCCTATTTTTCTCCTATCTATGGAATTGTATTTATAATCCACTTTAACTTCCATTTTAACTTCTTTTTTATGTCTTGTTTTATATTCCTTTTTAACATCCTACTTTCCTCCTCATTATGGCATTATTTTTAGCATCCACTTTATCTTCCTTTTTATTTTTCGTTTTAGCTTCGAGTTTACTGTCATATTTTTCTTCCTAAATTTTTGTAAAATATTTCCTTGGAACCATGTCATTTGGATCATATGATTGCTATATATAGAGGTTAATTTTATCTCCTTGTGATGTAATTCAAACACACATAGATTACCTATATGCGCTTCTATGTGAAGTGGTATGAGATTTCTAAGATATGCTTATTACATTTATGATTTGAAATTAGTGACTAGATATCTACTCAATATACTTTTGATATGAAGTTAGAGGTTCAAGATCTACTAATAATACTTATTATCTAAAGTCTGATATTTGTGGCATATATATTGGTTCAATATCTTATCTCTTTTTCTAAGATTTGTGGCATATATATTGGTTCGAGATCTAATCTATTTCTCTAAGACTTGTGGCATATATATTTTGGTTTGAGAACTGATATATTTCTATGAGATATGTGAGATATATATTGGTTTTATATCTGATATATTATTTGATATAGTGACAGGATTAGCCTTGTGTTTGTGATCTTGTTGGAAGACTATATGAAGAGAATCCTAGCACTTGTGGAATCCATCTTGTGGTCTTCATGTATTATTGAAGTATCTCCCTAAGGAAATGAAGATAGTTATTTTGTAGAACTTGGGACCACCATTCAAAGGGTTGTGTTAATAGTCTCTAAACCATGTTTTCCCCTAAATAAAATTTCATGCAAACATGGTCCTTTAAACCTAGACCCCCTTCCTCTTCTGATCTTTTAGTCATGCTCCAAATAATTAAGTTGAATTTATTTATAGTATTTTATCCACCTTTCCACAAAAAAATTCTTATAGACCTACTAATCTCATAAAAAAATTCTTTAGGGAAAAAGAGAATTGATCCATAGAATATACATAAAAAAGATATGTGTATTTTTTCAATACCACTCTACCAACAAAATTTAGCCAACTAGCACCCAAGGAAACCATTTTCTTCTGAATTTTTGAAACTATTTTATGCTAGTATTTAGTAGTGGTCCGTATAATAGATATTTGAATACCAAGGTATTTAATAGTCTTCTAGTCCTTTTCATAGCTAAAACCTAATATATGAGAGACTTGTTTGAGCTTTTGAGGACTGCAATACCATCCATAAATTCTGCATAGTTATACAATACATAACCTTAGGATATAACCTTGCATTATATCTGAAAAAGAATAATGAAAGTTGAAGAAAAACATGGAATGTTGTATGCAATTTGAACCATATTTATTTGATGACCAAAGAAAACATATAATAATTCAAAAGTGTGTAAAATAATTATATAGAGAGTGTACAATTTGAATCAATCAAATTGGCCAATATATGAAGCCTTAGTGTGCATTTTAGTGAAGCAAGGTGATTTTGGCATACTTCACAAAACTTAACACCCAACCATTATTACAAGGCCAAATTGGATGATTCATATTGGAGAGAAAATATTTGTTCATAGTTCACAATAATTTTTCACATTGAAATTTTTTTGTGCAAGAATATGCTAGATTGGATTGATTTTGGATGATTAAAGTCAAGGTTTGTGTGCCTCAAATAAATTCACACAAGGAACTATACTTAATTCGCTATCTGATAATGATCATTCCAACATAAATATAAAACCATTTTATGCAATATATCAAAGTCATTTTCATAAAGGAAACATTATACACTGAAAACCAAGTTTGACGGAATAACAATTGATCATATCTACCAATGGTCATAGTCGAAAAAAATATGCACTCCTAGGCCAAACCAATTTGACTCCTCATAATGAAATTTAAATTGAACATCATTGGACAATTCCTACTCTTAGGATATAACCTTGTATCATGTCTGCAAATATCCTACATAACTATTTTTCCGTCTTGTACACAACTATCACATAAAGCAAGTCGAAGAAAAAGATAGAATGTTGCGTGGAATATGAAGTAAAAATATTTAAGATAAAATTAAATATATAACAATGTTAAAATGTGAAAAAATAATTATATAAACAATATGCAATTTCCATAAATCATATTGGAAAATAAATGAATCTTAAGCATGCATTTTAATGAAGCAAATAAATTTTGGCTTGCTTCACAAATATTCACACCCAATCTTCATTTCAAGGGGAAATTGAATTATTCAAATTGGAGAGTATTTTTTTACTCATAGGTAACATAAAAACAATTTGTTTTTATAATTTATTCATATGAGGGTGAAAGTTAATGTAAATGAAAGTGTTGCAACAATCTTATTTCACAGTTCCATTCTAAAAGTGTCAATGGTTTATGAACAACAAAAAATTACTGGAAGAAAATTTGTGTATACAATTAGTAATTAAATAGTATACAATTTGAATCAAGCACATTGTCAAACAAATGAAGCATAGTTATGTGTTTTAGTGAAGTAAGGTAATTTTTCGTAGTTTCACAAAAATGCATACCCAACCTTCATTTCAAGGCCAAATTGAATGGTTCAACTTGTAGAGTATTTGTTTACTCATCTGTAACATTAATACAATTAAATATTTTTAATTTTTCACATGTATATTTATTTTGTTCAAGAATACCCCAAAATGCATTGATTTCAGAGGGTAAAAGGTAGGGTTTGTGCGCCTCAGATAAATGCAGACTAGGGAATGTTTGGGAACAGGGGATGGACTAAGAAAAATTAAATTTGAATTTTAATTCTTGAGACTTCTATTTTCTTGGTTAGAATCCTAAAATTAAGGTTGGATGACCTTATTTTAGTATTAATTAGGCTTCAATATTTCCAAGGGATAAATAAAGAGATAGCATCTAGGGTTTGCAGGCTCTATTTTAGGGTTTTTCTATATTGTACATATTTTTTATGGTTTTAATTTTAATATTAGGTCAAGTTACCTAGTTATGAAATTTACTATAAAAAGGTTTGGGTGCCATTTTAATGAGAAAAGGGCTATTACTATAATTTATCAATAAGAAATTGCATGATGGAAGTTTGGTCAATTCTATTGATCCAGGGAATTTTTTTGAATGCTTTCAAACAAAATTCCCATTATATAGGACATTCTACTAACTCTTACATTTTCTTGTGAAATAATGAGAAATGCATATTTTAGACAACTTCAAAAAACCATGAACATGAAACAAGAAGAAATAATCATCAACAACCATAAACACGTGATATGATAAGGGAGTTCACCCAGTGTGGGCTATGTCTCCTAGCCCAATTTTAAGAGTGGGAGGGACACTTCATTAGTTGTTTTAGGATGATGATGAGTACATGATGTAATCTTTGTCAATATAAGGATGAACCCCCTTAACTAGAGTGGCACGTCTCTCCATGAGACGTTCTCCTATAAGAACTATCACTCATAAAAGTTCTCTTCCAACATGAAAAGGGAACAATCTCTCACATAAAGTGGCATACAATGATCCTCTCATAAACTGGCATAGATGGATCTCAAATGAAAATCATTTTCTCACAAAAATCAAATGAAGACATTTCAATAATGCATATTATACCTTCAAGTCTAGGGAAGTCCTTAAAATTAGCTACTCTCATGAAGGAACTACCTTCACCATTGTGTTCCTTGTGAAAAACTATGAAATATGACCACAAACTTGACCCCTTTATAACTTGGTCAAATTTGGTCTCCTTAGGAATCTCAAAAATTCCTTAAATATTCTCTTTTGTGGGTTGACAAAAATTTGGCTACTTAGATAAAGAAAATGAACATTCCATCATGTTCCTTGTGAGAAACTGGTTCAAATGAGTATAAAATTGACATATTTCTTACTCCAAAATTCTACCCCCAAGGAATCTTAAAGATTCCTCATAGAGAATATTTTTTTAAATATTCCCTACATATACTCTAACAATATTCCTAGAATCTTCTTGATATGCATGTCTTCATTGGCCTACTTGTGCCCTCAGCTCTCATGTATTCTCCCTGGTCCCCTTTGAACCGTTTGAATGACATTTTATAACAAAGTGTGAGGGTGAATACGACAATGTGTGTGGTTGGTACACTGGTTGGCATAGTCATATTAAGTTACTTGTTGTTGGGGAGATTTGGATTGAAATCTCATGCACTCCAAATTTTTCTTTAATATGGTTTTAAAGACCAATTTTGGAATGTAGTTTTCAAACCATATAATATATGGTATATGTATGTCCATATTGTAACGACTCCCCAAACCATGAGAATAAGACAAAAAGGAAGGTTGCATCATGCCAAGAAAACTTGGGAATAATTTGAGGTGCTATGTGGCACCATGCAATTGGGCCATGTGGCAAGCTCTTAACGGTCCATATCATATGCCACTTCTGTTACCTAATTTCCATGTGTCGACTTGTGGTACTACCACATCACCTTCTTGTGGGTCCATATGGTTTGCTGACTGGGATGCAACATTACCTCTATGGGTCCCACTAGACTTGCGGACTTTTCTACTATGTGTCATTTCTATAGCTTGCCATGTGGTAGAATGTTACTTTGACTTTGATTTTTTCCTAGTTTGACCAAAACTTTGATTGGCCATAAATTTTTCATATGAACTCAAATTGAGGTGTCGTTTGCACCATTCGAAATATTGTGACGATATCTACAATTTGATTCTAGTTTAATTGAAATCCAAGGAATTTGTTTTTCTACCTTTTCTAGAGACACCTAGATCATTCCTCCGCAATGAGGAGCTTTCGGTTCTCCCCAATGAGGAGCTTTTGGTCCTCCAAAAGTATGAATACAATTTTCAATCTTTTGTACTCCCCCATCTACAAAATAAGTGACCTAATAGGCCACACTTCCTTCTCCTTCACCTTTGTAATTTTAATCCATAAGTGATGGACCGACAACTATACCCAATGCAAATCTGTAGTACAATCTTTGCAAAAAACATGTTCTTCTACAAGGCCGAACATGAACCAATCAAACCCCATACTTTCCAAGAGTTTATAACACACCCTTTGGTGAAGTTTGCATCAAAATAATAATAATAACTAACACCCCAACTATCAACAAAAGGACAAAAATATTGCCATGTTGCTTTCATAAGTGATGGAAAACACTTCATCACTTTTACGATCATTTCACAACATACAATTTACAAAATGTGGCGATGATAAACTAAATAAAAATTATACACATATCTTACTAAACGAGGTTGATGGGCTCTCTTATTTTAGTTGGCTTTCTCATTGATTTTCTTCACTGACAAGTTCTCGTTCAGATTATTTATGGTTGTTTGGTCACTACTCTAGGTGGAGTTCCCAACATGTGGCTCTCTAATGTCCATGCTTGTTACAATGGCTACAAAAATTATTCTTCATCAAGACCTATTTAAACCTGTTCATTCCTTGATGTGGAAAAGACATTTCATGTATTGTCCTCTTTCTTTCTATCATTATTTTCCAATAATCAGCCAAAACATGGTTATACAAGCCACATAAACTACATGGTTTTCTACTGCATGCGTTTTTTCACAATTACCAATTTTCTTGTAATCAAAATGAACTTTAGAATACTAAGACATTTTATAACTTTCTTGGTTTTCTCTTGTTTGAATCTAATGAGAATAACTTACCTTATCTCTTTCTCTACAATGCTCATAATCACAGGAAGATTGTGATGTGTTTTCAACATCCTCCTTCCTTGATGTTTTCAGCAATGCCTTGAATTCTTTGTGTAAAGAAACCTTTACTTTTGTTGCCTTCGATCATTCTTCTTCAATGTACCCCAACCCTGCAAATCAAGGTATTTGGATAACCTCTAATGTTTGAGTCACTCCTTTGCCATTAACACCTATTCCTCCTCCTTTATACCGCATCTTGGTAAGGTGTCTCATGTTGGTTCCTCAAACGGGTACTTCAAGGCTTCCAATAGAAATATAATCATGTGAAAATTAAATTGAATAATTGGCAACATGGTTTACATAAATTTTTTATTCTAAAGGAGGTGATGATGGCTTCACTAAGCCTTGTTTACACTTCAAATTTTCCAAGGCCTCTTCCATGGCTCGTAATTGAAGTTGTAATCTTTGCTTCTCCTCTTCTCCTTGTACAAGTCTCCATAATTCAACATTATCCACTTGAAGGCTCTCATTAATCTCTTGATTTGAATGATGAGAAGAACACGAAGAAGAAGAATATTCCCTCGAAGATGGAAATGGAGCATCATCCTCTTCTGTCTCTTTCTCTTTTTCTTATTTGACCATTTTCTCCTCATAATCTTCAAACATTATTTCTACCATGTTTTCCATATTGTATAAGGCCTCAGAGATATTTTTTATTCTCCATTTCCCTTCTTGTTGCATGATTAATTCACAATATCTACCAAAAATGTCAGACTGATCTGATACCACGTGATTCAGGAATTTTTCGTGAATTTTTTTAGACAAAAATCCCCATTCTATAGGTCATTTTGCTGACACTTACATTTTGTTGTGAAACCATGAGCAATGCATATTATAAACAACTTCAACAAACCAACAACACCAAACAAGAAGCAATAATCACGAACAACCATAAACACATGATATGACAATGGAGTTCATCCAATGTGGGCTACGTCTTTGGGCCCGATATCAAGAGCAGGGAGGTTGCTTCATTAGATGTTGCATGATTATGATGAGTGCATAATGTAATATCTATCAATACCATAGAAAAGTTGAGGGGAAAATGTTCGCCCTTTGGCAAAATTAAGGGGTTTTAAATTTTTAGTGGGCAAATATTTTGTATCATAGCACATTTTTACAAATCACCTCAAATAGCCCACCTTATTTCAAGGGAGAGGGTAAAAAGGTAAATTTAGCCCTTGAAACTAGGAGTTACAACCTTCCATTCGCCCATTTTCAAGAATAGGTTTTATTTAAGTGAATCCTATGGGCCAAATAACATATTTATAAAAGAGGTATGGTAAATAATAAAAATATAAATAAATGAGAGGTATGGTAAATAAATAAAAAAAGTTTTATATTTACTCCATAAGTCACCTTATATACATGCAAGGGTGTAAAGAAATAAAAATATAAGTAAAGTGGAGGTATGGTAAATAAATAAAATGTCTTTTTATACTTACTGAAAAGGTAAGGTAAATAAATAAAAATGTAAATAAACTAGACGTATGGTAAATAAATAAAACCTCTTTTTATATTTAGTCCATAACCCTCGTTCTATTTATGAAGGCTCAAGAAAGAGGTTTTATTTAAGTGAATCCTATGGGCCAAATACCATATTTGTAAAAGAGGTATGATAAATTAATAAAAATATAAATAAACGAGAGGTATGGTAAACAAATAAAACATTTTTTATATTTACTCCATAAGTCACCTTATATTTATGAACACTCAAAAAATGCGTTATATTTAGGTGAAACCTATGGGCAAAATACTATGGGACAAATACCATGGAATAGATTGTTATTAATACCATGCAAAAAAGCATTCTTAACCCTAATATTACTGTTAATAAAAATAAAAATGGCACATGGTATTGACCCATGGTATTCACCTGGAATGTAGCCTATTTAAATGGGGGAATTAAACCAGCATAGATCCATCTTTACTTTGGATATACTAACCCCCGAGAGGTATCAAATATCGTGATATGCAAACTAGCATAGAGTGAAAAAATATTTGATCCCTCGCGGGGCTTAGTGGATCAAGAGTAAAAATGGATGTTGTAATTTAATGTATGTTAAACATTTTAGCTTGTTTAAAATAAAAAATAAAATAAAATTCAACTATTAAATTTAATGATTTTTATAAATTACTAATAGTAATTTTTAAGCTCCAGGTTTATGATAACCCATGGTATTGACCCATGGTAATACCATGGTATTCAAGTGAGCACAGACCATTTAAAGGGGAAATTTTGTCATCTTAGATCCATCTTAATTCTGGGTCTACCAAGTGCTCAGAGGGATAAATAGATTTCATCCCCCTAAGAGTGGTAGATGTGGAGTTAAGATGGATATAGGTTGGTTTTTATGATAATGAAGATATTAAATAGACTTAGGAAATTATATTGTAAAAACATCTTAAGGTGAATGGTTAAAGCATAGACATTGGACAAGTATATTTGTATACTTTTGTTTTAAATTGAAACAAATCCAGAGCTAAAAGGAATGGATTGATTGCACTAGTCATCCTTCTATAACTTTCCAACATATGCTGGAGTAAACAGATTGTAATTTGGGTAATTTTTCTAACTGCAAACAGGAACATACTTGTGTATTGGCAGGGTGGTTACGAGGCCCCTAGAAGTGATGAATTTGAATTTTTCTTGGTTTTATATATAGTATTAGGTTTTTTCTCATGCTTTATGTGAATGACATCCTACACCCACTAGGTTATTGATATGTAATTTCAGTAATTTTGATTTCAAAAGATATTTTAAATAAATGTAATGATTTCATTTGTGTATTCAATAAAAACAATATTCTAATGGAATTCTGCATTTGTGGTTTACCTATATAGATTCCATGGAGAAGTGTTAGTGGTGTGCTTTAGTTTTACTCCTTTTGGAAGCAAATACTTTCTTCCAACATTTTTGAGTTCCATGAAAAAATTGAAAGTCCTAATAGCATTTAATTATGGGTTCAAGAGAGACATAGTATTCAATTATGGGTTAAGGATATCCACACTGAATGATCTATCAGCCTTATCTTCACTTAGTTTAAGACTATTCACTCGGAGAGCCTACATGTGCCCCCACTTCAAGAGCATAGTAAAGTCATGTAGAACTTAGAGAAGCTATCTTTAATCTTTTAGTGAAGAATGGAAAAATGTTTTGGTTCAATAACAACCAGTCGAGCATTAAGCTTCCAATAATGCTAGATTTTAACCTGGAGCACTTTTTTGATTTGGAGGAGATGCCCCCTCATATTTATGACACATCTTCAGTTGTGAATTGGACTATTACTAACTGTCATTTCCTTCGAAAGTTACCTGATGACTTGGGGAACCTCAACTCTTTAAGAATGTTAAGGAAGGAAAGAAAGTACATTATGCTAATTTCTCTTATGGTTTTCAAGTTTTTCTTGGACATCTACAACGTTTTAGGTAGGAAAATACATTCTATTAATGAAATTTTGTCTTGATAGAAAGGCCCAATTTCAAATTCTAATGCTTTCAAAAAACATTGTATAATTGTAATGTTTCTAAAAGGAAAGCATATTTTTTCAATTTAAGTATCATGATCCCATATTCCAACTTATTTTTCAGTAACCCATTAGGCTTTGTAGGTTTCAATAAATCCATGTCTTTTGATAAGATCCTCTTCCAAATTAGAATGCAGTTTCCTTTTGGCAATAACCACATACAATGTCTTGATTTTGTTATTGAGAAAATAGAGGTTGTGAAACAAGCTTGTGCCATACAAGGACTTGATTCATTGATTATGTATCAATTATGGCTCTTGATGTAACAATGTCTTGATTTTGTTGCTTGAAAATAGAGGTTACGCTTTACTATTTCACAGAATTTCTTACAATCTTTCCATAAGTATTGATTTGTAATCTCAGTCACTAAGGGATGACAGTAATGACAAAGGTAATATTCCATGGTTTGAAGTTACCCTATTACTAAAATATATCACCACATTTTAACTGTTAGTTAAAGGAATTGTATTTGATTTGTAAACAATTCATTGCTTGATTTATAGATTTTGATTTTTTCCCTTTTTTATTTTTTTCTCAGATTTGGTATGAGATATCTTCCAATATTTGGGTTCCCTAGTTTCCCCACCATAGCTATGAGGTTCAGATGCTATCATTAAATATTCTCAGATCGTTACAACTTTTCTAGTAAGTGTACTTTGAAACATTGTTGTTGCTTTTCCATGGTGTTAATGCAAATAAGCACTACAACTAGTGCCATTATTTAGATTAAGTGCCGAAATCTAGGTGGTCTTGTAATGATGGAGTGATTGTTTTCTAGCTACTATGGCCATATGCATTTTCATCTCTTATGTTGACCTGAGATATTCATATTCAGAATAAGAATTGAGGTCTCGTTTCCACTGTAGATTGAAGTCAGTTTCTTGAACATAATATATAGTAGATTATATTTACTAATCAACTGTGGATGTGATCCCTCGCAGGAAAGGAAATTCAAAGTGACTTTGATTTCACATTGATTTGTCAAAACATCCACACAGGAAAGGAGATTCAAAGTGACATTGATTTCACACTGATTTGTCAAAATGAAGGCAAGAGAAAAGGAAACTTTGTATTAAACAATGCTCTTAATTTCATATGTACATGCACAAACATATTAGTAGAAAATATTGAAGGGTTGCCTAGGTAATATTTTCCATTCCACTACATTCTTTATAGCTTGTAAATAAATAACTTGGAACTATTCATTACACTACTTGTTATTCTTTATTAATCAGTGGTTAAGATTTTGATATTGAACTGGCTAAGATTTTTCTTCCTTCTATGAAATTGTGTGTTCTATAATGCTTCCTTTCCATTCACTATGTATAGCGTATAAAGTGTGTCTAATGGAGTAGGAAGATTGGAAAGTCTTGTTATCCTTGAACTATGTTACAAGGCAGAAACCCAACAGGGCAAGGTAGGTGCATCCCTACAAAGGGGTCACAAATACCAAAGTTGGTATTGGCTAGTGCCTTGAGCTAGAAAATTTCCTTTACCCTTGTATTAACAGTGAATCAGGAGAGGATTCTAATATTATCTTTATAAGATTTATATTAGTTAATATTGATGAATAAAATTCATGAGACATGAGCTAGGATGTCCTTGCAAGGTGGTTGTTGATTATTGGAAGCTATGATGGCCATTATGTCAGGCTAGGTGGTTGCACTCCCTTGATCTTGAGAACGATTGTGATCAAGATGGAAGACTTCATAGTCTAGATTGATTGTTTAGGAGTGATAATTAGTGGGCTCATTCACAAAAGCTTCTATTTCACTAATCCTTTTTATAGAGTTGTCAGATTCAATTTCCAAAGGTTTTAATTACACTATAGAGTTGAGTTCTGAGAGAGTTGTGATTCACAGTGTTAAGTGTAGCAGCTATGACACTTGAATGAAGACAAGCATAGTAGATGTATCAGACTCTGTTATAAGCTTACCTGCATATTATAAGGGACTTGGTTGGTTTTTTATAATTTTATAAACAAGTTCCATTTCATGGAAATGTGAAAAAACCAGTGACATTGCCACCATGTGGCTCTTGTCATATATGGTTTCAAACTTTTTCAAAAAATTCTCTAAGAGTTCACAATGCTAAGATTCCTAGGACCTTGCAAAGTTTTATTATTTAGTGAAAGACTCACCAAGATCTTATAAGATTCTATAATTGAGTAAAATATTCGCCATGCTTGGTGAGAGATTCGCCAAAAAATTATATATACATATTATATTATTGATAAAATCGCCTTCCATTTTTCCTATATACCATGGAGATTCTCCCATTTATTATACATATAAATTTAGGGGGGGTTCTTAAAATTTTCCGTGATCAATACAAGTATGAACCCCCTTAACTAGAGTGACATGTCTCTCCATGAGACGTTCTCCTATACAAAATTTCACTCATAAAATCTCTCGTCTAACTTGACAAAGGTACAATATCTCACATAAAGTGACATAAAATAATACTATCCAAACGTGGCATGCATGGATCTCAAATGAAAATCGTCATCTCATAAAAAATAAAATGAATACATGGAAACAATGCATCTTATACCTGCAAGTTTGGGGACAACATTAAAATGAAGTACTCAAATGGAGTTGTCTTCATCATCGCATTCCTTGTGAAAAACCATGAAATATGACTGTAAACGCAACCCCTTTTTAACTCAGTCAAATATGGTCTCCCCATGAATCTCAAATATTATCTTCTACGAGTTCATTGAAATTTTGCTACTCCGATGAATAAAATGATCATGCCATCATGTTCCTTGTGAAAAACGCACTTAAATGAGTTTAAACTCGACATATTTATGACACCTTCAAAATTCTACCCCCAGGGAATCTTAAATATTCTTCAAAGTTTTCGTTAAAGAGTATTTTTTCAAATATTCTCTAAGATATCCTCTAAAAATACTCCTAGAATCTTCTTGAGATTCATGTCTTCATTGGCCTGTTTATGGCCTGATCACTCATGTATTCTCCATGGTCCCCTTTCAACCACTTGAATGGAATTTTATAACAAATTGTAATGGTGAATAAGACAAAGTATGTGGTTGGCACAATGGTTGTCATTGTCATATTAAGTTACATGTTGTTGGGGAGTTATTGTGCTCAAAACCCATGGACTCCCAGTTTTCTTTAATATGGTTTTAAAGCCCAATTTTAGTTTTAATATATTTTTCAAACAATATAATATATGGTATACTTATGTCCATATTGTAATGACTCCCCAAACCATGAGAATAATAAAAAAATGAAGGTTGCACCATGCCAAGGCCACTTGGGCCTAATTTTAGGTTCCATGTGGCACCATGTGATTGGGCCATGTAGCAAACTCTAATTGGTCCACATCATATGCCACTTTTGTCTACTACTTGCAATGTGTCAACTTGTGGTGTTGCCACATCACCTGCTTGTGGGTCAACCTAGTTTGCTAAATGTGTTGTCAAATTAGCTCTATGGGTCACACTAGGCTTGCTGAATTTGTTGCCATGTTTCATCTGTAAGGCTAACCAAGTGTAGAATGTTGACTTTGACTTTGACTTTTACATAGTTTTACCAAAAAATTGGCAGACCTGAACTTTTGCATACGAACTCGGATTGAGGTGTCATTTGCAACTTTAGAAAGCTTGTGATGAGATATTTTATTTGATTCTAGTTTTATTGAAATCCAAAGACATTGATTTTTGAGCTTTTCTGGAGCCACATGGATCATCCACCTATGAGAAAGAAGCGATAGCCATCTCACATGCCATACAAATATTGCAAGACTATTTTTAGAAGTGTTATTTTTAATAAACTATATATTATATCTAGATATTGAATTTGAATTTTTAATTCTATGTTTGAGAAAAAATATGAGTGAATGAGCAAAGTTAGAGCATCCTTAAAAAAATTAGAAAGGTAAGAATCCCCAAGGATTTCTACTCAAATATACATATGGCTATATCATAGACAAAATGAAAGTCATGATAATTAAATTTAAAAATATCACCTATGATATGTTCATCTATGACAACAATAACTTCAAGGATGCATTTGTTGGCATTCTTAATTATGTGTTGTCCTTAATGACAACCTTACTGATGAATGGAAACCTACTTGATGAGTTTTCTCTTGATGGAAACTTACTTGTTGAAGATGTAAATAGGATGTGACTGAAGGTTTTATTGATGTGATAGAGTGTTTTGGCAAAGTCATAGCAGTTCAGAGGTAGAGGTATGATAAAGTTAAAAGTTCAAGAAGTATACATGGGTTCTGCTAACAAAATCCATGTACACATGTGAGTATGAAGAAGTAAAGGAGTGTACAGTTTTTGTACCATGGTATTATAAATACCAAGAGTCCTTATCATAGTATTTCCCAGTGGTATTGAGCCTAGTAATGGATGTTTTGATCTTGTCTAAGAAAATAATCGGCTAGAGTATGGTTTTGACTTGTGGTATTGAAAAAGGCTAAGCTATATAACGTGATGAAGATCAAAGTGGTAAAATTTGGACAAAGTGTTGAAGTGATGGAAATCTTATGAATATTTAGATCTGAAGCATGTATGCATGTTATGAGCTATTGATTATTTTCTTCATCTAAACTAAATATGCACCCGAGAGTTTGATGAGGGATCATATCCAATAGATATGATATGATAATCATGACTATGGGATGATTTTATTTTTTGTGTTGATGACATCTTAGTGCATTATTTGTCTGTGTATGTCAAGATATGGGTATGTGTGAAATTTTGTATTGCAATGAAGATTTGACTCTGAATTTGCATATCTATATGTAGGTTTTATAGCCTGCAAGGCATGTTTACATGCGGTTGTGTTTCTGGTAAGTTGCTTACACATGGATTTGGTTTTTTAAAAGTGCATACACACGTGGATATGATTTGAAGAAAGTGCATAAAAAATAGGGGTTTGATGAAAAGGATGTTTGATTAGTTTAATCATTGTTGGTGTGTTTCTGATGTCTGTCAATGAGGTATTCTTGATGATCTATGCTTAAGTAGTGATGTTTTGATTATGGATTTATTGATTGAAGAATGTTGAAGTTACTTGATCATTGTGATTGGAGATTAGGGAAAGTTCCATGATTGGTTCAAAATGACGCAGTAGATCTAAGTATGATTAAGTGTTTGTTTTAGAATGACAGTTGTTAAGTTTTTAGTTTTCATAGGTTTAAGATATGTATGGGGGTATGATTCATGAAAGGCATGTACACAAGCAGGTTTTCTACTGGAAAGTCATGTACCTATTATAACAGATGGTTTATTATGGTTTGTAGTAATAGAATCTAGTTTCTGTGATGCAATTTAAGTTGTTTTATATTTTGGTTACAGTGATATGAATGTTCCAGTTGGTTGGTTGAGTTACAATTGATTGGGTTTCAGTGATTGGTTGATTCAGTTACAGTTTGATGATTGATATTGAGCTTAAATGTAGGTAGTGGGTCCATTCTAAAAAAATGATGAAGCATGGCATACAAGTTATGATGTGTTTTATCTAGTATCAAAATTTATGAAATGTGGTCCCCAAAGCTGAGGAAGTTGGAGCTTCCTTCGAGTAGTAGCTGGTAACTCAGATGAGGGGGTTGGAGCTCCCTTCTAGTAGCAACTAGAGAATGAGTGAAGGTTGTAGCCTTTTGCAGGTTGGTGCCTACGTACTAGTATAAGGTTATGCCAGTACACGATTCAGGAGGTTGGAGCTCCCTTCCAGTAGGAGCTGGGGAATGAGCAAAGGTTGAAGCATTCTGCAGGCGGGTGCCTGCATATTGGTATGATTTTGTGCCAGTACAAGATTGTCAAATATTTTCTTTATATTTAAAAGAAGAGAGATAGGATAGGAATAAGTGGTTTTTTCTCGAATTGGGTTTCCACACTAAATCTTACTATTCTTGTGTGTTTCTTATGTGTGATGGTTTATTTTGTTCTTACTGCACATGGTTAATGTTTATCTAATGTTTAATAAAGTACTGATGCACTCACTCAAGATAAATATATGAGGAATTGACTAAAACATTATTTTACTCGATATACCCTATTTTTTGTAACAACAGTCATGTACACACATGAGTTCCCTTCAAAAAAATCACGTACAAAAATCATAATATGAAATGAAAAGTTAATGATTTTAAAATATTAATTCACACCCCCCGCCACACAAGTATTTTTCCAAAAAAATTGAATCAGAGCAGCTCCTTTGGCAGAAGCTTGATCACTTGAAGGAGATCCATCAAGACAATGGGAAATAAGCAAAAGAAGAAATAAACTCCAAAGATAGTAAATGGAAGAAAATATTCATAAGCATTATCAGATACGGACTTTTGTTATAAATGTGATCTATTTCCTTGTCTATGCAAAAATGATATTGATGAAGAAGATGACGTTGATCAACACTTTCAATTACTTATGGCATTTGAAGATGATTTTGATGATAATTTCATGGATTCCCTAGAAGAAAATATATTTTTATTGAAGAAATATCTCACCTTAATATTTGTTTATAAGAAGATAAATTAGCATAACAAACTTTGAAGAAACAAATCATAGAAAAAGAACATCAATATGAGAAGCTAGAATACGAAATAGTTAGTCTAAGGAAAGAACTTGAGTAAGGAAAAATTCTTAATATTACATTTTCTAAAGGATCTGAAACCTTGGATGAAATCGTGAAGGTTCAATGCTCACCTCTTTTAAAGATAAGCCTTGGATACTGTAAATAAGCATAAAAACTGTAAAATCTTGTACAAATACATGAAGCTATCTCAATGCAGTAAAAGAAAGTAATGAACATCACTTCGTCCTATAGAAAAGGAATAAAAGACCAAGTACAAAAACTGGAAGCTATCTCAATGTAGTAAAAGGAAGTAGTCAACATCTCTGTATCTTAGAGAAAAGGAATAAAGGACCAAATACCTCCCAGGTAAAATCTTCTCGGTTGAATCAAAATAACAAAACTACAAGGTAATATACTCCCAGACGTTTCTGCTTTAATGGACAAATATTTTTCTTGTCACAATTTTGGTTGTAAGGTTGCTCAATGTGTTACCTACAAAACTATCATGATTAGGGAAGCCAGAAAACAAAAGAAAGATAAATTTTATCACAATGTTTTCTCTCCTCTTCAATACGAAATTGAATGCTCCATTTGAAATAACTTTGGGCATAAGGAATCTGATTATAGAAAAAAAGGATGATCAATATATTAGGATAAGAAAATGGAAACAACATCTAAGGTATGGAAGAAGAAAACCATTAAATCTGAGAATTATGATCTAGATTTATATACAGGGGATTAAGAAAATTTGTGGTACATTGATAGTGGATGCTCAAAACACATGACAAGTGATAAAGATAAGTTTATGTCTTTTAATGTAATAAATAAACCAAAAAACGTAACCTTTGGAAATAATACACTTGGTACTTGATGGGTCTCTAAATTAGACATAAATTAAGGCCCATGCCTCTACTTTAACACATAAATTAAAGCCTATGACCATCCTTAAACACATTAAACCTTTGTTTTTGCATTAGGTAATTTATTTTTATCTTCAATATATTCACCAGGAATGTTTATGAATAATTGAATATTTGTGCCTAATATTATTTATTTTTTGTGGAATATTATGAGAATATTGGGCATATTATGAAGAGTTGGAGGAGGAGATAATTTAGGGACTTGTTCCCTACTAATGGAGGATCAATAAAAACTAATAAGTCAACAAGATATCATGGAATTATGGCACAAATTGTGGAACTCCAATGATTGAGAAAATCTAGAAATGTGTTCCACCAATCAAGGGAGCAGATCCAACAATCAAGGGAAGAGATCCACTAATCAAGGGATTTTGGTGGGGAAATCTTCCTCCATCCATGGGGAATAATTCTTAATAATTTTTTATAAGTACCAAGTCGAATTTGCCTCTAGCAAATGATTGGAAAAATCTAGGAATGCGTTCCCTGCCATTTAATGCAAATTCTTAGTATTTGGGACTAGATCCACTAATCAAGGGATTTTGGTGCGGAAAGCTTCCTCCATTCATGTGGAATGATTCCTAATCATTTTGTATAAGTACCAAGTATATTTTTCCTCTAGGGAGGAGATTTTGATTAGTGTTATTGTGGAGAGAGCTTGTATTCTTGTAGCTCCATTGTATTTTCTTGCAGGGATGTAATTTTATTGATGAAAATAATGAAGATTGGTGTCATGTTCAGTTTTAAATCTTGTTCTCCTCCATAGCTCTCTGAGTTTCGTTGGGTTTGGCAATTCCAAGAACCTCATAGTCCTTTTGTATCATTTTATTTCCCTCTTTTCATTGCTTATTCACATGCATCTCTTGTTTTTATTTCTTTTTATTTTTGCATTTAGAATTAATGATTTCTTGTTGTGGGATTGAGATAAATGGTTGATTTAAGTTCTTTTGAAGGATGAAAAGCATTATTTCATCATTTGAAAAGCTTTGGAAGCTCATAGTAATCATTGAGATACTTGTATTAGTCTTCTTATTCCCAAATCTAGATTGTTAGACCTCCTTTTTAGCAAGGAACAGTAAATTTCTGCTATTTGTTAGAGCATCCTAATGAGCTTCAATAGAATTGATTCCACTTGCATTATATCAAGAAGACATTATCGTTGATAACAAAAACTACCCCATTGAATTTTCACTTGATTTGGTTAGACATTTCTTATATTTACTAGCTCACTAGTTCTCAAATTTCTAGATTTTCGACTATTAATGTTTTTTATTTTTTATTTTTGCATGGGTTAACATAGGTGTTTTTGGTGATTCCACTTGGAATAAGGACCTAAGACATCCTATTTAATAACAAAATTTTTCTCATACAATTTGGATTTGATTTTTTTGGTCATTAAACCCCCACCAATTTCATCATTTCACAAGGAAACTTCTCCAAGATTTTTGAGTTAATCCATCCATCTCCCGGCTTTGGTTTTGAGTTCTGAGTGATCCTAGGAATTTTACCACTCCATTCCACCCATAACACACCTTTCCTATGCCTCCCATCGCCTCCAACACCTCACATTTTTCTCTCGGCTGTATCCTATAGGTTCACTGTAATTCCTATAGGATCATCCTGTAGGTTTCTAGTACATCCTGTAGGTTTTCCTGAAATGGCCTGTTTTGAGGACGAATTAATGGAAAACCTCTAGGAAGTCACCAAAGGCCCCACAAGGGTCTCCCACGTCATCCAACCATCTCCTAACCCTTCCATCCATCCTCCAAAATCCTTAATTCACCTGCCATATCACCAAAAGAAATTAATTTGCATACTTGATTTTGCATGAAAAGACAAAAAGACAAAAACAAATTTATTTCAGTTCCTTGACTTGCACATTAGTGATGTTTGTTGCTTCTTAATTCCATAATTATATAGTGGCATTTGGTTCATGATAATTTAGCATTATTGCAAAGCATAATTTATTGGTAGTTAATTAGGAAATGGTGTGATTTAGCATTGAATTTCCGTCTCTTTCCTTGTACTTTCTTTCCTGCAATAGGTTAAGGTTCCATTTCGAACATTTCATTTTTTGCAATTAGTTTAGGGTTTGACTTCAGTACATGCACTCCATTACATCATGACAGCAAAGGAAGGACACATTATATGCCACACATATAGTGCCAACACCTCTTAAGTTTGTACGAACCCTGGGTTGACAATTAAAGTCGGTAGCCTTGGGAGTTGTAACATTCTTGTTGCAATACCGAGGCGCATCACTTTTTGGTGCCGTTGTTGGGGAGGTGTAAAAGTATGCATTGTTTTCTTCCCTATATGATTCATTTCTTTTCACTTTTTGCAAAAAAAAAAAAAAATTGCATTAGGCATATTTAATTTCAAATGTAAGAAATTGCATTGCATTATAGTTTTCATTCAATCATAAAAACAAAAAAAAGAATTATCCAATACCAACCCAACTCCCCATTTAATCACATGGTGCAGTAAGAGCCATATCACCACTCACATTTGTAGGTAGAAGAAGAAGATGACAAAAAATGTAGAAGAAATGGATGGAGATGATGACAATCAGGAAGATCCTCTTGGATTTCCCATTCAAGATATTTATGGTAGTGTGCACATGAAGAACATCCCTCCCTCTTTTCTTCCAAAATTTCATGGTCTACGGTCAAAGGATCCAGAAATCTCTCTTTGAATTTCAGATTATTTGTAGATCTTATGGTTACTTATTAAAAGCTCAAAAGTTGAGATTGTTTCTGGCAACATTGAGGGATAGAGCTCTTAAATGGTTCATGACTTGAGGGACTAATTCAATAAGATCATGAAATGGTATGAAAAACATAATCCTATAAAAAGATAAAGATCATGATCTTAAAGAAGAAATGTTTAGAATGAATCAAAGAGAAGATGAGAGTCTAGAGGATCTAATAGAGAGGTTCATGTATAATGTTAAGAGCAAAAAACTACATCATTTAAGATCTGACACATTAAAAACCCTCTTACTTAGAAAAATTAGGGATGAGTGGATTGATATCCTTAATCTCATGAGTAGAGGTGATGTATATCAATTATCATTTGAGGAAATTTGTGAAACATGCAAACACATATGAAGAGGAAAAGCAAGAGTAGGTAAAAAAACATCAAGATCGGTAAGTCAAGCTAAACTTGGAAATTTGTTTGACGACTTTAAAACATAAATTCTTAGCAATCTAACCAAACGAGTAGAAATGTTAAGAATACAAAATGATAAAAATGAAGATTTTTGTGTTGTCCATGCAGAATCAAATGATGTTAAATGTTGCTCCTCCTTAGCAAGATTGAATGAAGTTCAACAGGAGGAAAATGGAGCAAGTCAATTACCAATGCAGAAATGTTATATAGCTCCAAGAGGACCATGGTAGCCTATTTATCCTGATATGATGTAATAACTGAATTCACAATTTCAAGCTTATGCACATCCACCTCAAAGTAATTGGAACACACATTTTCCTCGGCAACATTTTCCATCTCAACCCCAAAACCAATCTTGGTAACCAGGTTGGCAAGGCACTTATGGGAGCCATCCACAATATCCTCAATATATTCCTAAATATCCTCCATACCAAACTCGATGAATTATCCTTACCATTCACCTCCACCAAAACCAAAACCCCATCCACATCCATCTCAAATATATATTCCCACTCAACTAGCTGTACCACAATTCCCACACCCACACATTGAAGTAGCTCAGCCCACTTACAATGCTGAGGTAAAACACTTCCAAACATCTCCTCTTCAGATTAATGGTATTCACCATAGCTCAGGAAGAGTATTGAAAAAAAGAGATAATATTGATATCAATGAAGCACCACATCCAAAAGAAGAAGATTCAAATAAGAAGACCACAGAACCATGGCTGGTGAAGAGCATATATCAAAATTAGATATTGAGAGAACTCCATCATGGTCACCATCAAATCCTCCATGTATTCAAGAGGACAATCAACAAAAAGAGGAATATTTGAAGGTCATGGTAGAAGAAGAGATGAAGAATGATCCAAATCAGCAAGTGGACCAGGGGCATCATAACTATATTTAAATATGGTTCGAGACAACCATTAAGTTGCAGCAATACCGTCTTCTTCAATTTTGCTTGATATCATCAAAGTCAAATCATTTGATCTCTCAAATTTCAGTAAATGTCAAAGCATACATCTCAAGCCTACACATCAATTTTTCTATCATATTGATGTGCACATGGCTCCATTGGAAGTATTCTTATACTTGAAAGTGGTTTTGTTTTTCAAGTAGGGTAGGGTAGAAAAAAAACAAAAAAAAATATGAAAAATAAGAGAAAAAAAAATCTCAAGTGAAAACCTTCTTTGAGGCACCTCAGGTTGGCTCATTGATTGAAAACCTCCATGAGGCGATCAATGGGTTGGGAAAAAAAGGAAAAGAGAAAAAAATATCCTAGGTGAAAACCTGCTTTGAGGCGCCTAGGTAGACCTACTATTTGAAAACCTCATTGAGGTGGCTAGTAGGCCTAGAAGAAAAAAGAGAAAAGAAAATAAAAGAAATCCTTGCTTCATGCATCTCTTTGATAAATGCATGTACTCCAAGCAACAAGAACAAGTTGGTACTGAAAGGAAAATTCATCAAACCTAGTGAAAAGATGTCAAATGTTTACTTTCTCCTACTTTGCTCCAATGCTCCGACAAGTCCAAGGCCATGCCAATCAATCAACCTCATCTATTTTTAGCATCCACCCATTATTCTCAAGCTTCTACCACCCATTTTCCCTGTTGTTCTAAAACCTACATGATGTTCTATTTTACTACAGGATACAAAAATACATAGAGAAGAAATTTGTTTTTGCCATAACTTGAAAACCATGCATCCATTTTCCAGGATGTTTTAGGAGGAGATGCATATGGATGATGGTAACATGCTTAAGAAATTTCAGCAAATTCCAGTGCACGGTTTCCAAGAGATTGGCCTCCATCACCTTCAGCCATTTTTATATTTTCTCAATATCTGTGGATCTATTTAAAAATATGTTTCATGGGGAGATGTATATGGATGATGGTAACATGCCCAAGCAATGTCAGCGGATTCCAGTGCATGGTTTCCAAGAAACCGACCTCCATCACTTTTAGCCATTTTTAGTTTTTCTCGATATCTGCGCATTCATTGACCAAAATGTTTCTATGGGGAGGTGCATAATGATGATGGCAACATGCTCAAAAGGTTTAAGCTCACTCCAATCTACCATTTGGGAGATATGGAAACCACAAATCGTTGTCCTATAAACCTAGAGGATACAAAATATCACCTATAGGATTGATAGTGAGCAGTTTTAAAGGAGATCCAGAAGTCAAAGAAGCTCCTCCAGAGCTTAGAAACAGCGTCAAGATCATCAACATCTCCATCCAACACCTATACATCAACATCAACTCAGCAACAACATGCATGTCTCTCCAACAACCATCAGGTAGGTACATGTATGCAATATTATTAACCTCTTCTCTTGAGAATATTATAGTTAGAAATTTGTTGTCAATGCATAAAAGATGAGATTTTATAAGCTAAGTATGGGTCAGCGGTCTCAGCCGCCTTCAACTAGTTGATTGCAGCTCACTCTTTCACTCATGAAATGTTGAAAAGTCAAATTATGAAGGGTGATGATTTCAAGGAATGAGGATAGCAGTTAAAAGAAGAATTTTTTGCAAAGGCAAAGGTCACCACAACACTCCAAGCCCTCCATCCACTTCATATTCACTATCTATTCATCACTCATCCATCCCAATTCATTCTTGAAAAAAAAAAACAAAGAGAGCATCCTCTCCATTTTCATGAAATTTCCATTTGCAGGTCAGCAAGAAGGACCATCAAATAGCAAAAGAGGATCACAAAGAAACCCATGTCACTCACATTTTTATTTTAACACTCATTACCATTCATTCCTCCAGCATTTTTGTCATTTTTTCCACTACTTTACCTTAGTTTACAAAGGGACTGTGTTTTCTGCAAGATGATCCTGTAGGAATTACAGTGACCCAGAAATCCTACAAGAGGTAGTCCTAAGGCAAATAAATGGTGGAACAAGGTAGCAGAAGTTTGATAAGGATACAAAAGACCTTACTAAACAATTTTTTTTTCAATAACTCATCTTGAATAAGGGCAAGAAGGCAAACTATTGGTCTCAAGAAACAATGCTTTTTCTTTGAACAAATATGTTTTTGGGCTTGTCCTTGCAGAGCTTACAAACAATATTCTTAATGCACAAGAGAGAGGCCACTAGGGCCACGGATGAAGCACAATGAGGTCACTAAGTTGCTCATACGATGAGCAACACTTTCAGTAGGGGGGTACAACGGGCCTCTAAATTAGACATAAATTAAGGCCTATGACCATCCTTCAACACATCAAACCTCTCTTTTTGCATTAGATAATTTATTTTTAACTTTAATATGTTCATTAGGAAGTTTAATGAATAATTGAATATTTGTGCCTAATATTATTTATTTTTTGTGGAATATTATGAGAATATTAGACAGATTGTGAAGAGTTGGAGGAGGAGATAATTTAGGGACTTGTTCCCTACTAATGGAGGATCAATAATAAATAAAAAGTCAATAAGATATTATGTAATTATGGCACAAATTGTGGAACTCCAATGATTGAGAAAATCTAGGAATGTGTCCCACTAATCAAGGGACTAGATCCACCAATCAAGGTAGCAGATCCACTAATTAAGGGATTTTGGTGGGCAAAGCTTCCTCCATCCATGGGGAACAATTCTTAATCATTGCGTATAAGTACCAGGTCAAATTTGTATCTAGGTAATGATTGAGAAAATATAGGAATTTGTTCCCTGCGATTTAATGCAAATTCTTAGTATTGGGGACTAAATCCAATAATCAAGGGATTTTGGTGGGTAAAGCTTCCTCCATTCATGGGGAATGATTCCTAATCATTTTGTATAAGTAGAAAGTTGAATTTTCGTCTAGGGAGGAGATTTTAATTAGTGTTATTGTGGACAGATTTTGTATTCTTGCAACTCCATTGTATTTTCTTGCAGGGATGTAATTCTATTGATCAAAATAATGAGGATTGGTGTCATGTTCAGCTTCTAAATCTTGTTCTCCTCCATAGGTCTCTAATTTTCCTTGGGCTTGTCCATCCAAGGAACCTTAGAGCCCTTGTGTATCATTTTCTTTCCTTCTTTTCATTGCTTATTCACATGCATCTCTTGTTTTTATTTCTTTCTAATTCCGCAATTAGAATTAATGATTTCTTCTTGTAGGATTGAGTTAAATGGATGATGTAATTTATTTTGTAGGATCACAAGCATTATTTAATCCTTGGAAAATCTTTGGAAGTGCATAGTAATCATTGAGCTATTTGGATTAGTTGTCTTATTCCCAAATCTAGATTGTTGGACCTCCTTTTTAGCAAAGAACAGTAAATTTATTCTCTTTTTTAGAGCATCCTAATGAGCTTCAATTGAATTTATTTCACTTGTATTAGCTCAAAAATACATTCTAGTTCATAACAGAAATCACCCCATTGCATTTTCGCTTGATTTGGTTAGGCATTTCTTAGATTTACTAGCTCACTAGTTCTCAAATTTCTAGATTTTCGACTAGTAATGTTTTTTTATTTTTATTTTTATTTTGCATGGGTTAACATAGGTATTTTTTAGTGACTCCACTTGGAATAGGGACATAAGACATCCTAGTTAATAACAAAATTTGTCCCATCCAATTTGGATTTCATTTGATTAGTCATTATACCCTAACCAATTTCATCATTTCACAAGAAAACTTCTCCAAGATTTTTGAGCGAATCCATGCATCTCCCGACTTTGGTTTTGAGTTCTGAGTGATCCTAGGAATTTTCCCACTCCATTCCACCCATCAAACACCTTTCCTAGGCCTCCCATCACCTCCAACACCTCACATTTTTCTCTCAGCTATATCCTGTAGGTTCACTATAATTTCTACAGGATCATCCTGTACGTTTCTTGTACATCATGTAGGTTTTCCTTAAATGGTCTGTTTTGAGGCCGAATTGATGGAAAACCTCTAGGAAGTCACCAAAAGCCCCACAAGGGTCTCCCACACCATCCAACCATCTCCTAACCCTTCCATCCATCCTCCAACATCCTTAATTCACCTGCCACATCACCAAAAGAAATTAGTTTGCATACTTGATTTTGCATGAAAAGACAAAAAGATGAAAACATATTTATTTCAGTCCCTTGACTTGCACATTAGAGATTTATGATTCTTTTTACTTCCATGATTAGGTAGTAGAATTTGGTTCATGATAATTTATCATTATTGTAAAGCATAGTTTCTTGGCAGTTAATTAGGAAATGGTGTGATTTAGCATTGAATTTCTGTCTCTTTCCTTGTACTTTCTTTCTTGTAATAGGTGAAGGTTCCATTTCTAACATTTCATTTTTTGCAATTAGTTTATGGTTTGACTTCATTACATGAACTCCATTTCATCATTACAACAAAGGTAGGACACATTGTATGCCGCACATATAGTGCCGATGCCTCTTAAGTTTGTACGAACCCTAGGTTGATAATTAAAGTCGGTAGCCTTGGGAGTTGCAACATTCTTGTTGCAATATTGAGGTGCATCACTATTATCAAAGGAAAAGGAACTGTTATGTTAAAAGAAAAGCTTAAAGCTAGAAATGTATTATGTGTTGATGGATGGAAGCATAACTTGTTAAGTGTTAGCCAAATGTGTGATCAAGGGAATGAAGTTGTTTTCAGATCAAATAATTGTGGAATTCGAAGTATTGATATAGGGAGTACCATAATAAAATGAACAAGAACTCTAGGTAATGTCTATGTCTTGGAAGGGGGTCTTGAACATTGTTACTTAAGAAAAGCAGAAGAAGGTTTCCTATGGCACACAAAACTGGGACATCTACGCTTCAGTCAATTACATAATTCAATCATGTTAGGAGCAGTTCATGGTTTTCCAAACATCTCTCTGCCAGAAAATACAATATGAAAACCATGTAAATTTGGTAAACAAATCCAAGTATAATTCAATGCCAAAGAAGGTTATTCAAGTACGCCTCTTGAACTTATTCATACTGATGTATGTGGACTAGTAAAGAAAAATTGACTTAGAGGGGAACAATATTTCATCTTATTTATTGATGATTTTACTAGAATGTGCTAGATTGGTTTATTTAAGTATAAAGATGAATCATTTGATAAATTTAAAGTCTTCAAAACTTTAGTAGAGAATGAGCTATACTTTAAAATAAAATGTCTTAGATCAGACAGTGGAGGATAATACATATCAAACAAATTTTTTGACTTTTATGAACAACATGGCATCAAGAGGTTGTTCTATATAGCTAGGACTCCTCAACAAAATAGTGTAGTAGAAATAATGAATAAAACAATTCAAGAAATGTCATCCTCCAGGCTTCATGAGTATGGAAAATCTCATATCTTCTGGGATGAAGCAACACATACAATGGTAAATACTCTTAACAAAGCTCATATCCATGTGAATAGTGATAAAATGCCTTATGAACTTTGCTATGGAAAATGCCCAAATGTTAAGCATTACAGAGTTCTTGGAAGTAAGTTTTACATAAAGAATAATAACAATAAACTTGGAAAGTTTGAAGCTCGAGCTAATGAAGGAATTCCTATTGGGCACTCCACTAGAAGCAAAGGATATAAATGCTACAATAAAAGACATAAAAAAATGTTCAATGCATTTATGTTGTGATTGATGAAGCATCCACAAATATCAAAAGGGAAGCACCAATAGATGACGAAAATCCTCTTACATCTAGCCAAAATAATGAGGAGGAAAGAATCAATGAAGCATCAGATGAAGGAAGTGACAATGTAGAAGAACCAGAAAAGACTCCATCAAGATATGTTCAGAAAAGCCATCCAGAATCTCAAATTCTAGGTTGTAAGGAATCTGGAATAGAAAGTAGAAGAACTCTTATTGGAACTGCAAGTCATCTAGCCTTACTATCCACAATTGAACCATAAAATGTAAATGAAGCTAGAAAATATGAATTTTCGGTTAATGCTATGCATTAAGAACATGACCAGATGGAAAAAAATCACACTTGGGAATGAGTTCATAGACCTCATGATAAGAATGTAATTAGGACATAATTTTTTAAAAAAAATAAACTATACAAGAATTGAGAAGTAATTAGAAATAAAACAAGACTCGTTTGCAAAGGCTATGCTCAAAAAGAAGGAATATAATTTCAAGACACATTTCTAATGTAGCTAGACATAAAATGATAAGAATGTTTCTTTCCTTTTCAAGCTTCTGTAATTTCAAAGTGTATTTCAAAGTCTATCAAATGGATGTTAAATCTACATTTCTTAATGGGGACCTAGAAGAAGAAGTCTATATTGAACAACCTGAAGGTTTTATTCTAGGTAATGATGAAAAAATTGTTTGGAAAATCAAGAATGCATTATATGGGCTAAAAGATGCCCCTCATGCTTGGTATTATTTCCTTGACAAGTATCTTCAACAACAAGGCATGACTAAGGGGTCTTCAGATAGCAACCTATATATAAAGGTCGATGATGGTAAAATTTTAATTCTTATTGTTTATGTGGATTTCATCATCTTTGGTAGTAGTGAAGAATCCATGAGTCAAAGGTTTTCTTCTGTCATGCAACAAGGATTTGAAATGTCTTTACTTGTTGAACTAACATACTTTCTTGGTTTACAAGGTCAACAAGCAAGGAATGACATCTTCCCCTCACAAAAGAAGTACCTTAAGAAAATTATAAAGAAATATGGAATGGAATATTGTAAACTGGTCTGCACACCCATGGTGACTGGATGTAGTCTTAGTTCACATGATAATTCTCCTGCAGTTAACCAACTAGAATACAGATCCATGATCGAAAGTCTACTTTATCTTGTAGGAACAAGACCATATATCATGCATGCAGTTGGGATTGTTGGACGATTTTAGGCCAATCCAAAGGAAACTCATCTTCATGCAGTCAAAAGAATCTTCAAATATATAGAAAGAAATAAAGATGTTTTCTTATGGTATCCCAAATATATTGATCTTACTCTTCATGCTTATACAGATGCAGATTGGGCAGGAAATGTGGATGATAGAAAAACCACTAGTGGAAGAGCATTCTCTATGCCCCCCAGCTTGGTATCATGGTTTAGAAAGACACAAAGTTCAATTGCTTTATCTACTGCGGAAGATGAATATGTAGTTGATGCATCATGTTGCACACAACTTCTCTAGATGATGAAAACATTGCAAGATATTCAAAAAAATTGTTATTTAGCCATTTCCATTCTATGTCATGATACAAGTGAAATTAGTATTTCAAAAAAATTAGTTATGCACTCGAAGACTAAGCATATTCCAATTAAATATCATTTTGTAAGAGAACAGTTGCTTGAACAAAAGGTTAAACTAGAATTTTCTCCCTCCAAAGAACAAGTTGCTAATATTTTTACAAAACCTCTTCCACATGAGGCATTTGAATATCTCAGACAGAAATTGGGAATGGTCTCTGCTTCATCACTCAATTGATTCTTCACGTTCAAGGGGATTAATACATATGTGACTTGATGATGATTCCCATGGTTATTTTTTATTTTCATGCTACTTATACTACTAATAGTGTCTATGGTGTAGTCATAATACACAGGTACAGAGAGAACAAACTCAGAGGGAGATGAAGTTGTGAAACTTCAATATTTCTCTTTATGTACACAGATCCTATAAAGAAAAGTTGCATGTATATGTGATTTCCAAATTGAAGAGTCATGTATATATTGGTATGATGAAGAAGTAAGATAAAATTTGTCTTTTTGGTTCTGGAATTGGTCTAGAAAGATGGCAGAAGTTCAGGGGGACCATTTGCTTCAAATAATGCATTGTTGGCATCATGGTGGCTTATTCATATTTGTCAATAAGTTTTTATTCTTGATGGTATTGTCATATGCTCATGGTACAAATCATATATGGTGTATGATAGTGGTTGATGACTATCATGGTCTTTCTGAGGTCTTTGGTATTGGTTATAAATGTCTTATCTATCATTTGATGTAAAGGTCATGTAGACACCTATGATGTAGCCATTGTAAAATTCAATCATGTATGGACAATTCTGGTCAAGTCCTTTTGGACATGTGATGTAATTTGTAATCCCACTGTGTTTTGGAATTTGATGTAATAATCATGTCAAATATGTAAACCCAGTATGATTGGGTGATTGATGTAAGTTAGAGTCCTTAGTGATAGAAAAATTCATATGTCATAGAGTCATGTACTCCATTATACATCAGTTGGAAACTTCAACATGTGCTTATGGGGAGCATGCTCGCTGTTCATACTTAGTAATTCATATACAAAAGTCTTCATTCAATAATTGGTTAGCCCTTTTCCCTTTATGTCAAAGGGAGAGAGTAGCTTGGTTTGGTTCTTGGGTTGATTTGTTTTATAGGTATTTACAGGTTATGGTGACCAAACACCATAGTGGTTACCATGAAGTCCAAAGGGGGAGATTGTTGGAATTATGAATTATGTGTTGTCCTTGAAGGCAACCTACCTGATGAATGACCACCTACTTGATGACTTGTCTCTTGATGGCAACCTACTTGTTGAGTATGTAAACAAGATGTGCCAAAGTGTTTTACAGATGTGATAGAGTGTTTTGGAAAAGGCATAGTAGTTCAGGGGAAGAGGTATGATAAAGTTGAAATTTCAAAAAGTATACGTGAGTTCTATTAAGAAAATCCACGTACAAGTGAGTTTGAAGAAGAATAGATGCGTACAATTTCCGCACCATGGTATTCTAAATAGTAAGAGTCCTTACTATGGTGTTTTCTTGTGGTATGGAGCCCAGTAACAAATGTTTTGATCCCATTTAAGAAAACCATCATATGTAGTATGGTTTTTACCTGTGGTATTCATAAAGGAGAATCTATATAAGGTGATGAAGATCAAAGTGGTGAAGTGTGTGTAAAGTGTGAAAGTGATGGAAATGTTATGAATACTTAGATTTGAAGAAAGTATGGATGTTATGAGTTATTGATGTTTTTCCTTTTATAAAATAAGTATGCACCTAGGAGTTTGATGATGGATCAGATCCAATAGATATGAGATGATTATAATGATTACGGGATGATTTGATTTGTGTTTATGGAGTCTTAACACATGATTTGTCTATGTATGTTGAGATCTGGGTATGTTTGATGTTCTACGTTGTAGTGAATATTTGACTTCGAATTTGTAGATATGTATGCGAGTTTTATAGCCTGTAAGGTACGCACACACGCAAAGGTGTTTATAGTAAGTCATGTAGATGTGGGTTTGGTTTCTGAAAAGTCCGTACACATGCAGATATGCTTTGAAGAAAGCACATACATAAAGTATGGTTTTGATGAAAGGGATGTCTGATCAGTTTAATCAGTCTTGATGTGTTTTTGTTGTCTGTGAATGAAGTCTTATTAATGATTTGTGCTTCAACAATGATGCTTTGATTATGGATTGATTGATTAAATAATGTTTAAGTTACTTGATGACTGTGATTTGAGATCAAGGAAAGTTCGTGATTGGTTCTAAATGATGCAGTGGATCTGAGTATGATTAAGTGTTTGTTTCATAATGGTATTTTTTAATTTGAATTTTTCACAGCTTTAATAATTATACTTGGGTATGATTCATGAAAGGCACGTACACACACAAGTTTTCTACTGCAAAGTAGCATACATATTTTGGTAGATGGTTGATCAGGGTTTGCAATAATAAAATTTGGTTTCTGTGATGTACTGTAAGTTGTTTAGTGTTATGGTTACAATGATCTAACTGTTCCAGTTGGTTGGTTGAGTTTTTGACTGACTTTCAGTTAATTGGGTTTCAGTGATTGGTTGATTTAGTTAAAGTGATGATTTACGGTTTGATGATTGATATTGAGCTTGAATGTTGGTAGTGGGTCCAATCTGAAAATTTGATGAAACGTGGCCTACAAGTTATGATGTGTTGTAGTAGGTGGATCCAGTATGAAAATTTATGAAACGTGTTCCCTAGAGCTGAGGGAGTTGACACTTCCTTCCAGTGGTAGTTGGTAACTCAGATCAGGGGGTTGGAGCTCCCTTCTAGTAGCAGTTGGAGAATGAGTGAATGTTGTATCTTTCTGCAGGTTGGTGCCTCTATATTGGTATATGTTTACACCAATACAAGATTCACAGTATTGAAGCTCCCTTCTAGTAGGAGGCAATAATGAGCAAAGGTTGTATCATTCTACAGGTGGGTGCCTACGTACTGGTATGAGTCTATGACAGTACAATATTGTAAGAGATTTTCTTTATATTTAAAAGAAGACAGAGGCAACAAAAACAGGTGGTTTTTTCCTGCATTGGGTTTCCATCGTAAATCCTAGTGTTCTTGTGTGTTTCTTATGTGTGATGGTCTATTTTTTTATTATTGCACATGGTTATTGTTTATCAAATGTTTAATAAAGTACTAATTCACCAACTCAAGATAAATAGATGAGGAATTAACTGAAACATAATTTTGCTGCATATATCCTAGTTGTTGTAAGAACAGTCGCGTACACACACGGGATCCATTCAAAAAAAGTCGTTTACAGAAATCAAAATATGAAATGAAAAGTTAATGATTTGAAAACATTTATTCACCCCCCCTTCTCATTACTTTTCCCATGGACTCCCAATTTCCTTTAATATGGTTTTAAAGCCCAATTTTGGTTTTAATATAGCTTTCAAACCATATAATATATAGTATACGTATGTCCATATTGTAACGACTCCCCAAACCATGAGAATAAGACAAAAATTAAGTTGTCACCATTTCAAGGCCACTTGCGCCTAATTTGAGGTTCCATGTGGCACCATGTGATTGCACCATGTGGAAAACTGTCATTGGTCCACATCATTTGCCACTTTTATCACCTACTTTCCATGTGTCAACTTGTGATGCTGCCACATCAACTAGTTGCGTGTCTGTCTAGTTTTCTAAATGCTTTGCAACATTATCTCTATGGGTTACACTAGGCATGCAGAATTTGCTTCCATGTGTCATATGTACCACCTACCAAGTGCAGAACGTTGACTTTGACTTTGACTTTTGGCTAGTTTAACCAAAACTTTGACCGGCCTTAAATTTTGCATATGAACTCAGATTGAGGCGTCCTTTTCGCCTTTAGAAAGATTACGGCAAGATATTTGATTTGATTATGGTCTAATTGCAATAAAAAGACTTTGATTTTTGAGCTTGTCTGGAGCCACCTAGATCATCTACTTATGAGAAAGAAGTGATGGCCATCTTACATGCCATCCAAATATTGCAACCCTATTTTTAAAAGTGTTATTTTTAATAAATGGTATCTTATATCTAAAATTAAATTTGAATTTTTAATTGTGTTTGTGAAAAAGTATGAGTAAAGGAGCAAAGGTAAAGCATCTTAAAAACAATTAAGAACATAAGAATCCCCATGGATTTCTACTCAAATATATGTATGACAATATCACTGACAAAATGAAAGTCATGATAATTTAATCGAAAAATATCACCTATGATATGCTCATTTATGAGAAAAACAACTTTGAGGATGCATCTTCATACAAATATCTCATCATCAATATTCATCCCATGATCAACTAGAATTATAGCATAAAAAGGTATGGATGGTCGAAATATTGCATGAAAGAAATTGTAAATTTGTGAAATTTATATTTTGGGTAAGATAAATCTCCTCCTTGATAGTGCCATTATAGTTATTATCTCATATAGATGCAAAGTTTAGAGATGAAGTGTCTCTAGACAATCATGGGTAGATTTAGAGAAAATCTAAAAGAATTTTATAACCCATAATATCAAAATCAAAGGGAATAAAAGTTATCCTATCTTCCTTGTAGTACTAAGAATAACCCACATTTACACCATAGTTATGACCAAGTTCATAATATGTAAGGGGGATTTAACCAACATAGAAGGCAAGAGGATCCTAGTAATTTTATTATTAATATTACTAAATGTGTTTTAATAAAGAGTTATATGGAAAAATAAAATTAATATATTATAAGGAAGTTATCCACCCTACTCTAGAAGATAAAAAATATATCTCTATTCTCATTAATGTAAAGAAGAAAATAAATGTTGAACTCTCATGTGCTCCATAGTGAAAGTGGGAATCAATTAATTCTTAAAACATCTTGGAGTGAAAATGTTTATTAGGGATGACGGGGGAAAGGATCTGCAACTTGATCCAAAATTGGCGTTAGGGTTTGAAGTTGGGTACCATGGTAGGAGGCGTAGGGGGAAGTGTTTCTCCCTCCTACAGTCAAGCATTCATGGATAGAAGAAAGGACGTTGGAAAGAAGCATTTCAAGAAACCTTTGGAGAAGACAACAGAGGCAAGTAACACAGAAATATTGGGAAGAAATAGACCTCATGAATAGGAAGGGGATTAGAAGGAAGCTAGTAAGGAGAAGGAGAAAGTGGGTAGCAGTCAAAAAATCACTTCTATAAGGACAACTAGGGTATGCAAATCTAGGTCGAACATCATTCCCCAGGTTATCTTAAGCGACCCAGTGCTACAAGCACACAGGGAACATATGGTGGAATATGCGGTTATATTAAAATTCATGGGGTTATAGCTGACGGAGAGAGCATTGCATGTATGGATAAGGAGCCATTAGAAACAAAGGGAGAAATAAACCTTCATCTGGGATCTAAGGGCTTCTTCATAGTAGTTTTCACAAGCCTAGAGGATAAAGATAGAGTGTTTGAAGGAGGACCATACTTCTACGCAGCTAGAGGCCTCTACATGTGACCATGGATGATGAACTTTTTCCTAGAATGCGAAACATTCACATCAGTATCGGTATGTATTAGACTATACTCCCTTCCTCTGGATTATTGGCTATCGAAATCTCTGAAAATAATAGGCAACAAACTGGGGCATTTCCTAAAGATCTCAGATGTGACTCTAAAAGGAAAATACACCTCCTTCGCCAGGATATGTGTAGAAATGGACTTATCTGGAGAACTTCCAGAGGAGATAATTCTAGGAGTATATGATGAAGAATGGGTGTAGGTGGTGGACTATGAGGACATCCCATTTAGGTGTCACAAATGCCATGAACAAGGGCATCTAAACAGAGACTGCCCAACCAACAATATGGAGAGAAATGTGAAGGCATTGGCGGATAAAATCCCAAGGGTTTCACGAGGGTTGGGGGAAAAGGGAAAAGCGGGAAGCGGCCGCAAAAAAAGATCAATGAGGAAATACAGTCGAGCCACAATAGCTTTAAGATCCTAGAAGAAGAAGATGGAGATAAAGAAATAAACCAGGAAACAGAGAACATTATCACTGAGAAGGAAAGGGATGATAGCATGGAAGATATCATAGAAAAAAACCAGCAAAAGGAGGATCTGCCAAGCATTATGGAGATAAGTAGGGACCATGAGATGACTCCAAGTGAGGTGAGAATGGAGGACCATGAATTGTAGGAGATTATAGAAAGGGAAAAACTAGATCTAGAGAAATTTTTGGAACACGAGAGGACCAAAGGAGTGGACTCCCTGTCAAAAGAGGAATATGATAGGGTTCAATAGCTCTTCCTATGGAGATCACAACTTAATGGCTCTAGAGTCAAAAGAAATAATGAAATCCAGGAGCATAGAGGGGTCAAAATGATGGAGGAGATATAGGCACAATCTCCAAAGAACCCAGGTAGGAAAAGAGGAAGAAAAAGACAGAAGGAGTTGCTAAATGAATGTGGGAAACTATTGATCAACTCAGGTAAGATGAAAGATCTCATCAGTTATTCCTTTACAAACCTTTCTTAATGAAGCTCACAACCTGGAATATTAGAGGTATAGGAAATAGAAGGAAACAAAGAAATCTCAGTAATAGACTAAAAGAAGGAAAACCAGATATGGATTTTATTCAGCAGACAAAATGTTCAATGGATAAGATTAAATAAATTCATAATAAATGGCTAATCAAGTATGAGTATTTAGACGTTAAAGCAAATAACTCGGCAGGGGGGTTCTTATGCTCTAGGATCCAGGAACTATTTTTCTTTGGTATGTTAACCTTTAGGTAATCAGAAGATATACATGATCACAAATGTCTATGGACCTCAAAATCTAGAAGATAAAATCAAGCTTCTCACCTCCCTTGAGGAACTAAGAGCAAGACACCCTAGTATGCCCTGGATCATTGCAAGAGATTTCAATATGATAAGATCTCTTACAGAGAAAAAAGGTTGTATCAGAAAACTAGGTAGAGACTCCATGGCCTTCCAGAACTTCATAAGGAACATGGGGTTAGTGGACATTGAAACATTCAATGGGACCTTCACCTGGAACAACAAGAGCGGAGGGGCTTCACAAGTCACCTCTAAAATTGATAGATTTATTATTTCAGAGGATCTCTTTCTTTTAGGCCCTGCCATGTCAAATTCTATTCTTCCCTTCGGAGGTTCAGACCATTGGCCTATAAAACTGGAAGCCACCTTTATGGGTACACCAAGAAACAGACCCTTTAGATTTGAAAATGCCTAGCTCTCTCACCCTGAATTCACTAGTAATATTGACAAATGGTGGGGAGAGGATTTAAACATTCAAGGCACTAGAATGTTCTTGCTCCAATAGAAACTTAAACATATCAAATCCAGGCTTAAAGATTGGAACAAAAAGGAATTTGGCAATATATTGCAAGCCAAAAGAGAAGATGAGCAGACACTTCAAGAGATCAATCAGATCAGCATCACAGATGGCTTTACCAAGGAGTGGAAAAAGCTAGCTGACTATCTGCAGGAAGAATGGGAAGATCGATGCAGGCAAGAGGAGATTTTCTGGAGATAGGAATCGAGGGTGCAGTGGATTAGAGGGGGGAAAGAAACATGAATTTCTTTCATAAATCCACAATGGATCATAGGGCACACAATAGAATTACAAAGCTCAAAGCTTCTCAGGGGATAGAACTCGTCTCTCACAAATATATGGAATCTATCCTTGTTCAACACTTCCTCAGTATAGAATAGTTGCCTCTAGTGGAGAGATCTAGGTTCATCAACAATTTCACATAGTACATCCCTCAGTTGGTTACCAGAGAGGACAATCACAATCTTAAAAGGCTAGTGTCGGAAGAGGAGGTCATTGAAGTCATTAATGAAATGCAAAATGGAAAAGCTCCAGGCCTGAGTGGTTTCAATGTATACTTCTTCAAAGCTTACTGGAAAATAGTCAAACAAGATATCCTTGAAGTGGTGGAAGACTCAAGAGGATCCAAAAAGGTTCTGAAAGCTCTTAACGCTTCCTTTATAGCTTTAATCCCAAAACAGGAAAAAGCAATGACTCCGGATGGCTTCAGACACATAGATTTATGTAATGTGGTGTACAAAATTATTTCCATGGTGATTGCCAATAGACTCAAGCCCCTCTTACCAGCTCTCATCTCAAAGGAGCAAACAGGCTATGTGGAAGGAAGACAAATCCTAAATAACATCATTCAAGCTCATGAGCTGGTACACTCTCTCAAAAGCAACAAACAAGCTGGTATGGTCATTCATCTGGACCTAGAGATAGCCCACGACAAGCTAAGTTGGTCTTATGTAAGGGCAGTTCTTAAAGCATATGGCTTCGACCAGAACTGGATAAGATGGGTTATGACACTAGTTACCATGACTAGTTTTTCCATCCTGCTCAATGGTGGTCCTTCGAGAACTTTCACACCCTCCAGAGTATTCAGACAAGGGGATCTGCTCTCACCCTTCCTCTTTGTTCTCATGATGGAAGGGCTAGGAAAAGCAATTAAAATGGAAAATGCTAAAGGAAGAATCTGGGGTATCAAACTCACCTTGGATGAAGAGGCAAATACTCATCAACAATTTGTGAATGACACAATCCTGTAGTGCATACCCACAGTCAGGGATTCTAGAGTGATCAAACAAATTTTAAATGACTTTGCTATGGCAGCTGGCACAGAGGTAAGTCTCAACAAATCAAAATTTTTCTTCTTTAACATTGACATTTCTATTCAGAGAAACATCACCAGAATTCTTGGGTTTCAAAGGGACAGGTTACCTTCCAAGTATTTGGGCATAACTCTCACAGATAAGCCTCTAAGCAAGGGAGTATGGGAGCCAATAATAAATAAACTTCATAACAAGATCAGAAAATGGACATGCAGGTCTTTAAATTTGGTGGGGTGCCTTGTGCTCACATAGGCTATCTTGCAGGAAATTCCCATTTTCATGTTCTCAGCTCTTCCTATTCCTAAAGCAGTTCAGCAACAGATCAGGAGCATACAAAGGGATTTTATATGGGGCAGAGGAGAAGAGAAAAGGAAATGGGCTCCAGTGGCTTGGTACAAGATCTGAAAACCCAAGATCCATGGTCATTTAGGACTTCATGACCCTGAAACCCTTGGCAGAGTTTCAGGAGCTAAACTCTGGTGGAGGTGGATCAAGGAATCAGAAACCCCCTGGGCTAAGCTTTGGAAACAAAAATATGCCAAGAATTGGTAGGAGAAGGATCACATTCCAATGTCAGGGAGTATTAAGTGCTCCCATATTGGGAACCTTGCAAGGGAAAATAAAGGTATTGTTCAACAACATAGTTTCTAGGAGATTCGAGATGGGAACCTGGCTCGGTTTTGGGAGGATAACTGGCAATAGGAACCCAATGTGTACAAGGATGAACTAGTAGCTCTCAAGCATGATACAATAATTATAGCCGAAACCATGTTGCTACGGGTCTGTTGAAGCCTCGAAAATCGTTGCAACAACATGGGGGATGACCACCTGGTTTGGACCTTAAAGCAACTCCTTTTCCGTTTGGAATGGTGGTTTCGACTGGTTCAACTAGGTCCAGTTACCTTATCTCAATCTCCAATGGCTTTAAAACATGAATTTCATTCACCAATGGAAGAGAGACATCAGATCATCCTTCTTGCTAATCAGGCAAGAAAGTGATCCTTAAGCTGATTTACGACTCAACCAATCCAATTCTAAAGCTTGGCTCTTTTGGGGAGAGGACTTAAAAGAATGTAGAACTTAATCTAAATGCAAACTTGTTCTAAGATGCAAGCAAAAGAAGCTATTTTAATCCTATCTCAATTAGGTAGATATAGATCTAACCTAACCAAGAGCAGGTATTTGAAATATTGAGATTTAAATGTTTCATTTATAATGAATATCAAGTTAATGAAATAGTTCAATTAACTGGCATTATGGATACCAAACACATCCTATTAAGACCTTTTAACTGAAATAATCAATCAAGAACACTTAGGAAGTAGTTCACAGAATGATCTTGATCATTTAATCAGTAACTTGAATTGTTAAACATGCGGAAGAAGTTCACAACATATCACTATGCATTAATCCAATATTAAAAGACAGATTTATGAGTAAATAGTTACCTAGAAATTAGAATTCAACCCATAAGAGCAGAGATAAATAGCAGCATAAAATAGAAGAAAACTACCCATACCGAAAAAATTCACAAATATGTAAGTAAATTGACACCATTCATGTTATCATAAAATGAAACGAGCATTTAAAATAATAGTATTCGAAATACAAATTTATTGAATCCATTTCTCTAGCTCCGGCCTCTAATAGTCCTTTACAATGCTTGAGCTTCTGCTTTCAAAACCAGAGCTACAATAGTGCAAACACTGTTCGTTATACATAACTCAGAATGTAGAAGAAAAACCTCAATAATCTCCAAATCTGAGATTCCACTCCTCCCACCTACAACTCTAAATCCCTATTACAAAAGTGCTTTTATAATTCCATAATTTGCAGAGGAGAGAAGTCCCTTATTACACTCTGCAATTTGCTATTTATAATATTTGCAACAGAATTCTTGAGAGGAAAGTTTGTTGAAGAGAAATCTGTCCAATCCAATTTTATTTGCTCAAAATTTCAATCTTTAATTGTTGTAGCATTCTCATTGATTGAGATCTTTTTCTCCAAATCTCTTCTACTGTTTTCCTGCAAGAAGAAATCAAAATAAATTAAAATGCAATCAATAAGAATAAAATATCATTTATGGCATTTAAAACAAATCCAATCAAATTCTGTTTAAATAAATAATTGAAAATAAAATACAAGCTCTCTATTGATGCCTGGGATGGTTTAATTGACCGAGGATATTAGTGACGAATGGATCTGCAATTAGAAGAGGCTTGGACAAGTGAAAATGCAGAAAATAACTTAGAAAGTTGATTTTATTTTTAGAAATTCGGAGCTTGATCTTCTGCATGATTTTTGACCCAATTAATGACCAAATCTATTAGTGAAGCCTCCTCAGAAATATTCTCCTTGATTTTATCTTTCCAATGAGCCATCCTGGGCCTCATTTGGCCAAGTATAACTCAATCTATGAGCTTCCAAAGTTGATGAGTCAAATCTGGCATAATGTCGTTGGGCTAAAAATCAGAGTTTTTAATTAGAAATTTAATCCTAAATTATATCCTAATTGTCTAATGATTAATTCTAAATTAATTATTAACTAACTAATATATACAATTAATTCTAATTAATTATCATCTAATTTAGAAATTAATTAAGTTACAAAATTAAATTAATATACAAATGATTTGAAAAAGTTAATTTAAATATAATTAATATTATAATTCAAATTATATTAAAATTATAATAAACATTATAATTATAATATAATTATTATAATTAAAAAAATATAAAAAAATAATTCACAAACCATTGGAATCAACCCAACAAAATCGATAAAACAAACCATTAGAATCAATCCAACCTCATTAAATCATTCACATGAGTTTATGGATGGGTATGGTGAGTGGAGTGTGAGGTGAGTGTGACATGAGGGTGAGTGAGGTGGAGGTACGGGAGGCATAAGGGGTGAAGAACTTTGTATTAAAATCCTTTAACACATCGCATTTTCCAATCGCAGATCCTCTAATGTTTAAGTTGAGGAGCTTGTTAAAATTGCGATACGCGATATGCGATGTCGCAATATCGCATCCCATGAAAACATTACATCGTACATTCTTTTAGAAGGGTCATTGTAATCTTGCGATATCGGTGGACTTGATAAATTAATAAGATAACGATAATACTCATATCGGATCTAGAATAAATGCGAGAATGACATTAAAGTGAAATTCATGGTTTAACTTTGATCGTATGGCATGAAGGGATTCCGTCAAGGTTCTGAAAACTTGATTCGTTATGAATTTTTCCAAGTGCAATTTACGTCTAAATTAGAATTTTAATTATCTAATAATTAATTCTAATTTAATTATTAATTATGAAATAAATCAATTATTTAATAACTATTTATTAATTAATGTTAACCTAACTAATTAACATAATTAACTATTTACAAACTATTTAATATTAATCTAAATAATATTTAAGTTTTAATTTAATTTAATTGATTAAATTTTATATTTAAATTAATTAATATAGAATTAATTAATAAATAAACTAATAAAAAAAGACATAAACTAACTTATGTACACTATCCTATCTCTTTATTCATTCCTATTCCACTCACGTATGTTTTGAGTTTTGAAACTTAAAACATAAATCAAAGCTTATAAAAACCTTGGTTAATGCCTTAAGCTTTTTAGCCATCGCATATCGCAAGAACGTTGGGTCGGGGTTTTTTAGATACGCATGTTATAAAACTTGCGATGTATCCGATATTGCGATTATGCGATGTGAATTTTATTTTATTTTTTTGTTTATTATATATATATCTATATCTATATATAATATTAAGTTTTAATTTTAATTAAATTAATTATATTTTATTATAATAATTAATTTAATTAATCTTAAAATTTAATGTTAAATATTAGTTTTTTATTTTGGTTTTATTTAAATGATGTTTAGTTTAGCTATGAAATTTTCTAAACTACAGCCATTCCGAAAATAAATAAAAAGAATAAAAATAACATTTTTAATCTAGATTAGATAAATGGTGAGACTTCAAAGGAGTACCATTTTCAAACCAGTTGACCAAATAAGGCAAAACAAGCGTCAATGGGAAGCTTATAAAAGATTGATTCTAACAAAGCAATCAAAACAAGAATCCAAAGAAAATGAAAAATTAACAAAAGCATAGGATAATCGATTAAAAAATCCTAAAAAGGTGCTTAGCCAAAATTTTATAGAGAAAGGGTCCCCATTATTTGAAGTAAACAAGTAAAAAATGGGGGGGTTGTGTTTTACCACAACAGTGGCGACACACGGGAGGAGAATCAGTTATCTCTTTTTGATATGAATGAGATTAAAATAAAAATAATTAAAGAAGAGAAAATTATTTTTTTGGAATGCTTGACTGGGTTCATTAATCTGAATAAAAACAAGAATCATCTAACTGTAATTTTTCTTAAAACTTTTCATAAATTAAAATATCTCAAAACTCTATATCAGTCTTTAATTAATTGTAGAGATAAAGCAGGGGTCATTTTACAGCTTAGCTTTTAAAATATACTCATTTGTCATGGGTAGAGCCACTGCTACTAGCAAACATTTATAGTCTCGATAGGGTTACTATTTAATCATCAATGATTCAGAATTCCATCTCTTTAAGAATTATTGACCTAGAGATAAATCCATTTATATATGTTTATTTATTTTTATTTTTTATTTTTTATTTTTTTTAATTCTTACAAGCCATTGTCCTCGTTTGATAGCCATATAGTTGACAATGCCATTCACTGCTTATAATTGGACTGAACAAGCTGGCTCGTGATGAGACCCCTTGTCTTATAATTGTTTGCAATCATAAGCCATTACCTTGGTTTGTTTAGCAGTGTTGGTAATGTCAGCCTATTTTTCCACTATGATTATGGTAAGCAGGCTCATAATGAGACCTCTTATCTTTTAAGTTTAAATATATTTCTGGATCACACTCTAGAAAAATAAGATTTCTTGGGACCAGGAGAATCATTGACTCCTTAAAAGTTAAAAATGAAAATTTCAGAGTTAAAGGTGCTTTGTTGTAAAGTGTCTTTACTTGGTTAAAAATAACTTTTCTTGATTGATAATAGAACTTTGAAAGATCTTAATAAAATATTGAAATTTCAAAATGATTAAAATTTTGATGAAAGGTAAATTTCTCCAGATTTTATGATACTTTGCCAACTTCTCTTGATTGGTAATCTCTTCCTTAAGTATGTCTACCTTTATAATAGGAAAATAAAACCTTAATAAGAGATTCAAGAAAAAGCTAATAGGTGACTATTAACAATTTTCCTCCATGTATGCTAACCATTATTAGGTAACAAGTAGGCCTTCCATATAAATCATAACAAAGTCACCGAAATCAAAACTAAAAACCAAAGAAAAATAATTCTTAAGCCAAAATGAAAAATAAATCAGAAAACAAAAAAATAAAAATGAAGAAATTTTAAACGTGGAAAGGAAAATCCAAATTTCGAAAGATAAACTCAAACAAGAATGTTTATACCAATGGCCCAACAATATGAAGAAATAGAAAATAATCATGTATCATTTCTTTTTTATGTCAAGATTTAGAAAAACATACCTTGCAGGGTTGTAAGTGTTTTAGGACTTTTGGATAGCAATGATGATAAACTTCAGCTTCAATGAAAACTTTCTATCTGATATCAATCTTCTTGTTTCAAAGCTTCAACTTAATCATTTTCTACGGAAGGGAATGCTTAAAGAAACAAAATAAAGGTTCAGAAACTTCCTGGTGTAGCTGTTTTGATTAAGATTATCGCTACTTCTTGAAATAAAGCCAGGAGAAGAGTATTGACTTCGAAAATATGATCTGGTGGAGAATTGGAAGCTTTTATGAAGAGCTGCAAAACATATTTATATATCAAAAAAAAAAAATGAAACTTAAAGTAAGGAAATGGAAATTAATGAAAGTGGGTTCATGAATCTTACCAGAAAGGTATCAGTTTCTCCAAACTAGCTGACTTCTTAACATTAAAAACATGAAGAAGTCAAACTAACCAAAATCCTATGACCCAAAATCATTATTTATTTTATTTACACTAAAGCAAGTAGTAAAATGAAAAAAATGGAATGCTTAGTGCTCAAGGGAATTGAAATTAAAACCATTGCATCAGAAATGAGAATGAGAATTTGCAGTAATGACCTTTACTCACAATATTATAAGTTTCATATAAACTCCATGATTTTGTAAATTGTCCAGAATCAAGACCAAATCCAAGATGATAAAATTTAAATATGAAGATAGAGAGGTCTTGAATTCCTTATTTAATTATGGAATTATATATTTAAAACTGAAATATATGAGAAATAAAAATGATTTAAATATGCTGCAAATTGGTCATTAACTGCTTTATTATCATAGTGGTTACCCAAGCTTGATTTAAATTAACACGTCGCCATATTGGATGATTCACATCATATGTTTCTTTACCATGCTTCAAGTTTAATTAGCAAGACTTCACCTTTATTGCTATGCCATATATCAATTAAACGTTAATGGATTAGAGGCATGTATTGGAAACTATCGCATCGGAGGTTGCAATGGCAAGTTACCGATAAGAAAAGGCGATGAGAACATGTGCAATGAAGTGAAGCGATCACATAATTAAAGATATATTGTATTGGGGATCGGGGAATATTTAAATTGCACTTCCGAGATCGTACATCACACATCACAGAGTTAAAAATGTGATGTGAGCATAAATATAAATGTGATGAAGCGATTGCAATAATCGGCGATGTGATGGATGACATGTCTAATCGGTGATCAACAATCTAAAGCACATGAAGTAACAATTCTCGATGCGCTGATATGCGATGAAGAGTGGACCCGATAATTTTATGATGAAAATTTAATAACATATTAGATCCAATACATTGGCCCTTTAAAATTAAGTCCCTACTTTTATTGTGATTGGATGGACGCAATATTTTATAAACTTGATTTGAATTTCATATCAGATCCGGAATTATGTGGTCATCGCAATATCGATAAAGGAAATTCACAATAATGGAAGTATACTTCAACTGCAAACCTCCGATATGTGAAATGCGCTATGGATGATGTGATCGACGAAGATGAGCGGGCTGAGAATATTGAAAACATTTTCACTGAAGTATCAGCAATATGAAAATCAAGTTGAATCCTATGATATTGCTTGACATTTCAATTGGGTTTTCTGATGGTTGAAAGCAAAGTTAAAAATGTTCAAATTCTAATGAATCAAAAATAAAATTTCCATGAACTTGTTGCAAATTTAAAATGGATTTGTTGCTTACTTCAAGCTTTTTGAAAACAAATGAAAATCTGTAAATAAAACAGAACAAGAATAAAAAATCAACTAAGGAAAAGAGAAACTTAATAAGAGATGAGAACGAGAGTGTAAATGCATACTTGGAAGGAAAGTGTCTGTAGATCTTACCTCACAAATCTTCAAATCTTTCCTTCGATTTATCAAAATTCTGACTTTGTTCAACATCATCTTATTATTTATTCTAAATGGGAGTGAGCAATCAACCCAAATAAAATTTGCTTATTCATGTTCAGGAAATCTGAAATCCATAAAATTCACCAGAAATAAATCTAAAACTATGCTTCCCTTTTGAATTGCAACAACAATTTATTACCTCTACTTATTCCGAATTAATTTGAGAAAAATCTGTATTGTTATAGTGACTCTTCAATAATGCCTTTAGTAAATAAATATGATGCATGTTGCAGCATTAAATAATAAACTAAAGACCAAAATGAGATAAAGCCACTAATTGTGGAAAAATGTAAAAATAGATTTGAATGTGTGCATATAGCAAAATAGCCATCCTTAAGGCCAGCTTAGAAAATTTCGAGGGAGATAATATGGACTTCATGTGATTAAAGCAAAAAGTAAGACTGACTAATAACGATTGAATAAGAATTAAGCTTATAATAGACAGTCATATTTTCCATAGGATAATGATGTCATGAAGCTTTATGTCATCGAAAAACTTCAATATATAGATTTCAAAAGAAAATCTTAGAAGGAAACCTCGAAATGAAGAAAAGTGGCTTTAAGGCGATCGGTGCTAAGTGCAAACTTAATTGAATTTAATCAAGACATTATTCAAAATAGGCATAGTAGAGATATTGCTGCAAATAGATTTTGATTTAAAAATGGGAAGGAAGAATTAGAAAATTTCTAATGAGAGGTAAATATTTCCTTGAACATGTATATGATATGAAAAGGGCTAATTGCTTCCTTTATTTTTAATCTGCAGAACTATTAAAAATAAATTATTTATATAAAACAATCTAACTAAATTAATTATACTCCTATTCTAACATTTTACATGAAAATGACTAGTTATAGTCATATTTCCAGTGTAACCATTCTCTCATTTTTATTCCTGCATATATGTGCAATTCAAATGTTAGTAATCAAAATACAAATCTAATCGAACTAAGAAAATTAAATCTGAAATCAGAATGTACAACTATTGTTAGAAGTTTATTTAAAATCTCCTTCTCATGAAAGTTTCTTTCGAATTGAGTACCAATTAGATCATAGAAATCTGGATGGATTTCTATTAATAATTGGGAAATGTTCAAAGGAAGAGATGGCAGGCCAAATTGTGGATATGAGATTTTGGATTCAAAGGCCTGAAAGAAACTGTTAGTGTTATGTGTAAATGTTAGGCTATTGACAATCTTCCATGAAGGAAAAGTTTCCAAATGTTTTTCAGACGAATTAATGAAAAATGGATGGAAATCTTTCAAATGAAATGGAAAATTATTAATTAAATTGGATTGTTGGAAAATTCCTAAAAATACATTCTCTTGTTGATATTGCTTTTGAGAAGATAGAAGCTTTTGATAAAACATTATCATCGATTGAAATTGAAATTGAAATAGCTTTTGATGCTCTTGATTATAATATAAAAATTCAATTTTCCAATAGGGCAATGTATCAATTGAATGTTTAATAGTAAAGTGTTCAATATGCCAGTGTAATGTATCAGAAATCTGAAAAATAAAATCTGAAAATAAATCTGATTTTATATAAAATAAGTAAGGAAACAAAAATAAAACGAAATCGCTATTGTTATAACTAATGTTACAAGACAATTGGGATCATTTTGAAATAATTTCTTTTTCACAAGGATTGGCCAGAATTATGGAATTTAAGTAATTTCAAATTCCAACTTGTGAATTAGAAAGGGAATTATGATTATGAACAGGAATGAAAGCTTGATCACGATATGAATCATAAATTGGTATATTTTCTCGAATAGTGAAATCATGAAGATAATTTGCTACTTTAGAATGAGGATTAGTTGGAATAATTTCTGAATTAAAATGTCCCTCATTCTCAGGTGTTATTTGAATTTTCTCACGGGGACTCTCTTTAGAAGAATAGAAATCAACATCCTCAATGTCAGAGTAATTATCATAAATGACTTCACAAGATTCTATAGAATTCCCTTCAAACTCATCCAATATATCCAAACAAGGAGGAACAAGAATTTCATGTTCATTAATGGAAAAAGAGTGATCAATAATTGTTTCTCTATCTTGATAAAAACTTATTGGTAATTCATTTAGACCATCCTCTTTATTTTTTGAAATATCGTTAATACCAAGAGGGGATAAATTACCATCATTAAAAATATTAGGATAAAGGGAAAAATGTGAACCTGAAACAATGCACTTAAAATTGTCTCTGTTCGAGAATTCTTGCATTATGCTCATTGTAAATTTAAGATTCCAGACCATTCCTTTGTGTGCTCATGCTTTTTTGAAGAAGTTTGTTTTGCTGCTCTGATTTCAGCATTTGCTTATCATGGAAAGATTCAAAAATTTGTACAGCTGTTTGCATTTTATTATTTACTTTGACTGCTGCTTTTATTTGCTGATTTCCAATCTGATTTTCTGAATTTACCTCAAAGTAGCTTTCAGATTTCAAGGCAGTTATTTCTCCAAAATTGTTGCTATTGTCTTCTTGTATTTGATCAAAAATATTTTCTAAGCTTTGTGAAACCTCTTCATCACAATTTATTTGTACATCCGAATTGGATTTCTCATCTATATTGGAAGGGGATGGAATAAAGCTTGAACTAATTTCATATGGATTGGGGATAGGAGGAAGATAATAATTATGTTCAAACCAATCTAGTGATTCTTCTTTCATAGGTTCATCTTCGACATTAAATTTTAAACAATTCAAATGAAATCGAATATTAAAATCTCTAACAGACTCATTTTCATTTCGTAGATATTCAATTTCATCACATACCTGATCATAATCATAGCGGTCAAATTTACAAATGAAAATTGTAACAAATTGATCCCAGCTATGAATTGAGGCAACTGGAAGAGTTCTACACTAGTTTCTGGCTTTTGCCGCAAATGTGAGAGTAAAAATTCTACATAAGATGCCTTCATCAATTCCTTGAAAATCATAATTTGAAACATTTTGAATGAATTAAAAGACATGATTAAAAGCAGAAGAATTTCTATCACCATTAAACTTTACCTGAGACAAGAGTCTTACCACTTCGGGTGGAGTATTGGAAGATGCACATCCATGGATACAACTCCAAATTGGAAGTTTATGAGGAGCCATTATGATTAGATAAAATATTAAGATTGAAAAGACTCCAACAAACAACAAGTTTCAGGCCCTCCTTCTAGCGCCAAAATGTTGAAGCCTCGAAAATAGCTGCAACAACATGGGGGATGACCACCCGGTCCAGACCTTAAAGCAGCTCCTTTTCCATTTGGAATGGTGGTTTCGACTGGTTCAACTAGGTCTAGTTACGTTCTCTCAATCTCCAATGGATTTAAAACATGACTTTCATTCACCAATGGAAAAGAGATATCAGATCATCCTTCTTGCTGATCAAGCAAGAAAGTGATCCTTAAGCTGATTTAGGGCTCAACCAATCCACTTCTAAATATTGCCTCTTTTGGGGAGATGAATTAAAAGAATGTAGAACTTAATCTAAATGAAAACTTGTTCTAATATGCAAGAAAAAGAAGCTATCTTAATCCTATCTCAATTAGGCAGATATAGATCTAACCTAACCAAGAGCGGGTATTTGAAATATTGAGATTTAAATGTTTCATTTATAATGAATATCAAGTTAATGAAATAGTTCAATTAACTGACATTATGGATACCAAACACATCCTATTAAGACGTTTTAACTGAAATAATCAATAAACAACACTCAGGAAGTAGTTCACAGAATGATCTTGATCATTTAATCAGTAACTTGAATTATTAAACAATAATATGCGAAGAAGTTCACAACATATCACTATGCATTAATCCAATATTAAAAGGAAGATTTATGAATAAATAGTTACTCAGAAATCAGAATTCGACCCATAAGAGCAGAGATAAATAACAACATAAAATAGAAGCAAATTACCCATACCGACAAAAGTGCACAAATATTTAAGTAAATTGACACCATTCCTGTTACCATAAAATGAAACCAGCATTTAAAATAATAGTATTTGAAATACCAATTTATTAAATTCATTTCTCCAGCTCCGGTCTCTAATAGTCCTTTACAATGCTTGAGCTTTTGCTTTCAAAACCAGAGCTACAATAGTGCAAACTCTGTTCATTATACATAACTCAGAATGTAGAAGAAAAACCTCAATAATCTCCAGATTTGAGATTCCACTCCTCCCACCTACAACTCTAAATCCCTATTACAAAAATGTTTTTAGAATTCCAGCATTGCAGAGGAGAACAGCCCCTTATTACATTCTGCAATCTGCTATTTATAATATTTTCAACAGAATTCTTGAGAGGAAAGTTTGTTGAAGAGAAGTCTGTCTAATCCAATTTTATTCGCTCAAAATTCCAATCTTTAGTTGCTGGAGCATTTTCATTGATTGAGATACTTTTCTCCAAACCTCTTCTACTGTTTTCCTGCAAGAAGAAATCAAAATAAATTAAAATGCAATCAGTAAAAATAAAATATCATTTCTGGCATTTAAAACAAATCCATTCAAATTCTATTTAAATAAATAATTGAAAATAAAATATAAGCTCTCTATTTATGCCTGGGATGGTTTAATTGGCCAAGGATATTATTGACGAATGGATCTGCAATTAAAAGAGGTTTGGACAAATGAAAACGCAGAAAATAACTCTGAAAATTGATTTTGCTTTTAGAAATTCAGAGCTTGATCTTCTGCATGATTTTTGACCCAATTAGTGACAAAATCTATTAGTGAAACCTCCTCAGAAATATTCTCCTTGATTTTATCTTTCCAATGAGCTATCCTGGACCTCATTTGGCCAAGTATAACTCAATCTATGAGCTTCCAAAGTTGATGAGTCAAATCTGGCATAATTCTCAGAATTCTGTTGCTGGACTAAAAATCAAAGTTTTTAATTAGAAATTTAATCCTAAATTATATCCTAATTGTCTAATGACTAATTCTAAATTAGTTATTAACTAACTAATATATACAATTACTTCTAATTAATTATTATCTAATTTAGAAATTAATTAAGTTACAAAATTAAACTAATATACAAATGATTTGAAAAAGTTAATTTAAATATAATTAATATTATAATTCAAATTATATTAAAATTATAATAAACATTATAATTATAATATAATTATTATAATGAAAAAAAATATAAAAAATTAATTCAAAAACCGTTGGAATCAACCCAACAAAATCCATAAAACAAACCATTAGAATCAATCCAACCTCATTAATATAAACAAAACACACCATTAGAATCAATCCAACCTCATTAATTCATTCACGTGAGTTTATGGAGGGGTATGGTGAGTGTAGTGTGACGTGAGGGTGAGTGAGGTGGAGGTACGGGAGGCATAAGGGGTGAAGAACTCTGTATTAAAATCCTTTAACACATCGCATTTTCCAATCGCAGATCCTTTAATGTTTAAGTTGAAGAGCTTGTTAAAATTGCGATGCGCGATATGCGATGTCGCAATATAGCATCGCATGAAAACATTACATTGTACATTCTTTTATAAGGGTCATTGTAATCTTGCAATATCGGTGGACTTGATAAATTAATAAGATAAGGATAATACTCATATTGGATCCGGAATAAATGCGAGAATGACTTTAAAATGAAATTCATGGTTTAACATTGATCGCATCGCACGAAAGGATTCCATCGAGGTTCTGAAAAATTGATTCATTATGAATTTTGCCAAGTGTAATTTGCGTCTCAATTAGAATTCTAATTATCTAATAGTTAATTCTAATTTAATTATTAATTATGAACTAAACTAATTATTTAATAACTATTTATTAATTAATGTTAACCTAACTAATTAACATAATTAACTATTTAATATTAATCTAAATAATTTATGTTTTAATTTAATTTAATTTTATATTTAAATTAATTAATATAAAATTAATTATTTAAATTAATTAATAATAAAACTAATAAAAAAAACATAAACTAACCTACTTACACTATCCTACCTCTTTATTCATTCCTATTCCACTCACGTATGTTTTGAGTTTTGAAACTTAAAACATAAATCAAAGCTTATAAAAACCTTGGTTAATGCCTTAATCTTTTCAACCATCGCATATTGCAAGAATGTTGGGTCAGGGTTTTTAGATATGCATGTTATAAAACTTGCGATGTATCCGATATTGCGATTATGCGATGTGAATTTTATTTTATTTTATTTTTTATTTTTTATATATATTTTTTTAATATTAAGTTTTAATTTTAATTAAATTAATTATATTTTATTATAATAATTAATTTAATGAATCTTAAAATCTAATGTTAAATATTGGTTTTTTATTTTGGTTTTATTTAAATGATGTTTAGTTTAGCTATGAAATTTTCTAAACCACAGTCATTCCAAAAATAAATAAATAAAATAAAAATAACATTTTTAACCCATATTAGATAAATGATGGGACTTCAAAGGAGTACCATTTTCAAACCAGTTGACCAAATAAGGTGAAACAAGCGTCAATGGGAAGCTTATAAAAGATTGATTCTAACAAAGCAATCAAAACAAGAATCCAAAGAAAATGAAAAATTAACAAAAGCGTAGGATAATCGATTACAAAATCCTAAAAAGGTGCTTAGCCAAAAAATTTTAGAGAAAGGGTCCCCATTATTTGAAGTAAACAAGTAAAAAATGGGGGGGGTTTGTTTTACCACAATAGGGTCCAATATTTGCTGCTGTTCCAGCATTCTTAGGGTCTGCGGATCAAATATTTGCTGCTGTTCCAGCATTCTTAGGGTCTGCGGATCAAATATTTGCTGTTGTTCCAGCATTCTTAGGTCTTCACCATACGGTATTTCCAACGGAACGTGTGGAGGACGCAGATCTCTCGTAGATTTCTTCCATTTTCTCGATCTCTTCTGGTTTCTCGTAGATCTCTTCCGATTTTTCAACATTCCAAATCTCTTCTGCAGATCCCGTGGATGTAAGGTGGATTTATTTTCTGCCTTATTTTTCTGCGGTTGGGTTCTAATCTAATTTTCTGCGGCTAGATCTAGATCTAACTCTGCGGTAGGGTTCTAGATCTAATCTTCTTTGGGTAGATCTAGATCTAATATTCTGCCTTATCTGCGGCTAGGGCTCTACGGAAGTAAAATATGGCTCCCTGCTTCGTGAAAATAGTTTCTGGCTAAGTTCCGTCTGCTCCTGGAGGGCAAGATGCTGCCCATATCATCAGTGAAGCCCCAACTCCCACTATCCAAGTGGTCCAGGCCTCACTCGATGAGGCTTTGAAGTTTTCTGAAAGTGCCCTAATCTGCCAGTTCAATGGTTTTCGGCTGCGGCTGACAGCGCTCCACAATTGGATCTCAGAGGTATGGAAGTCTGTCATTTCTGATGAAATTAATATCTACCCCTGTGCTAGGGGTTTCCTTATAGTAGATTTTGAAAATCCTGAAAGCAGACAATGTATTCTAGATTCTGGCCCTTGGTTTTGGGAAAACTTGGCTTATTCATGAAGCCATGGAACCCATCATTTGATCCCTCAATAGCAGTCATAACTTCAGCACTAGTTTATGTGAGATTTCCAAGCCTACCCTTGCATCTCTGAAATCTCTCCTTGCCAAAAGCCATTGGAAATGCAATTTGGAAATTTTACTGCAGGTGCCCAGAAACAGAGGAGTATGATAGAACCATCTATGCACACATTTGTGTGGAAATGGATTTCAGTGCCGGATTCCCAATGGAAATAAACCTAACAAGTAAAGACTATGTGTGGAACCAGAAACTCGATTATGAAAGTGTCCTCTTCCGATATCGATCCTGCTTTGAGACAGGTCGTCTAGCCAAAAATTGCCCAAAAGACTCTCAGAAAAATTCTACTAGAAAAAATCACCACAGATCTACATGGTGGGAAGGAGAAAAAAAAGAACACTACATTGTCATCAAAGAAGAATAATCTAGAGAAAAATCTGAATCACAAGAAATCGGGCAAGAAAGAAACAACTCTCAAGACAAGCAGGGAGAAAGCCCTGCCCAACAACAAAAAAGTGAACTTGACAACCCCTCAAGCATCAACAGTTATAAGGATTCGAATACCACACAAAATAAATCTTCATTTAACAACAAAGTAGATTTCCTAGACCAAACTTCTTCTCCGACTCTCTTCAAAAGGACGAACACAATAGATCGTGAAGCTAAGACACCAATGTCCCAAGAACCAGAAGAGATGAAGGAGATGCAAGATAAAGGAAGTTGGTGGATGGTAGAGAGAAAAAAGAAAGCTATAGCATCAATCTTGCCAAGAAAGACGAGAAGCCAGACAATTAAAAACTAAGAAAATTATAGGTCCGATAGACCAATTTGGTCTCAGTGGATGGTAACCACTATCATCATCAACAACAACAATGGTCTAGTCATGCTAAATGACTTCTGGGACCAGGTAAGGAACAATGGAAAATGGAGAATTTAGAAGGATCTAGGCCACAGTGAAGAGAGCCCTCTGAAGGACCAAGCAGACTCTCTTACTCAGGGGTAGAACATAGGATGATTTTGGTATCCTCCTTGCCTGACCAACTAAGATGGGGAAGGAACACCGAAGGAAGGAGAGATTAATAAGGAAAGGGACAGTCGGCGCATTTGGGAGATGATACCCCCAAGTAAACTATTAGAGGATTGCCTTTGTCAGGCTTCCAAAGAGAGGGATTGTTGGATCGACAGGTTGGATCGATGAGGCTTAGGAGACAGGAGGGAGTACATGGATGCTTAAATTGTTTGCTTGTTGATTGACAACAATCCAATGATTATATCGGCATCAGTATTCAAATGGATTTGAGCAGATGGTCAAGATCAACGGAGAAAGACCAAGGATGCAGTGGCATGGAGATTGATTTCGGATTGATAGAGCTCAGTGGCATCAGATCTGTGGTGTTTTGGTGAGGGAGTTACACGACAGTTAACGAGAAGAAGTGGGTTGTAGAAACCCGCAAGTGGATTTTGGGTGAAGGAAAGGCTGTAAGCGGTAATTCCCCGTTGGCTCCAATTCCATTCACATAGTGACGCATAGCAGTGAGATGAGAGAGGGAAATCGCTTTTTGGGTAGATTTGGAGTGTGCAAGTTAATCGGCCGAAATAGGTGTGAGCCATTAGATCTGGTGGAGTGAGATCGATGGTTGACAAACGAGGAGCTTGTTTTGAAGTCGGGAAATGTTGTGACCATTGGATTTTGTATAGATAAACAATGTAGAAGTGCCGATGATTCTTGTGAAGGGTGGATTTCAAACTTTTATAAATCTTGGTTTGAGTTACTGTCGGGTCCAGAGTAGTAGAAACGGGTTCAGAAACCCACAAGTGGATTTCGGGTGGAGAAAAAGCCGTAAATGGTATCTCCCATCTAGCTCCGATTCCACTCACTCAAGGACATGTTTTAGTGAGGTAAGAGAAGGAAACCGGTTTTCGAGTGGATTTGAAGTGCGCAAGTTAACTGGTTGAAATACGTGTGAGCCGTTAGATCTGATGGAGCGAGATTAATGATTGACAAACGAGGAGCATGTTTCGAAGTTGGGAAGTGTTGTGACCATTGGATCTCAGATAGTTCAACGATGTAGAAGTGTCATCGGTTCTTTTGAGGGGTGGATTTCAAAGTTTTTAAACTGTTGTTTGGGGTACCATCGGGTCTAGAGTAGTGGAAGTTTAGCAGAAATCTACGACTCTTGGAGGGGTTTGTCTGCTTAGTGGAAGCTCTAAAGTGGTTAGTGGATGACATATAGTCCTTGGGAGTTTAACGCTCCTTACTGTTTTCAAGTTCTTGTAAATCTGTGAGAATTGGTTTGTTCTTGGCTTTGTTCTTCCTGTTCATGGCATTACCACAATAGGTTGGTTCTTGTTTGCATCTTTGCACTTGCAAAGAAGTGTAAAATATGTAATGTACTTGTACGATTAATAGAAGGTTCCAATCTCACTTGACCAAAAAAGGAAAATTTTTATCACCTCTCTGATACTAAGGGGATTAAAAAAAAAAACACTTCCTTTATTCTTGGCATAAACTATGATTAGATCTTAGTTTCAAATTATTTGTCACACTATCAATGTTTCTAAAATTTTAACTGAACAGAACTATGACAATATTTGAAATTTTATTTTAATTCTTTTTAAGAAAAAAAAAAAAAAAATTCTAAGAAATTCCAAGTGATCTCTTATGTTCATAACGTGCAATAAACCAATTTGGTCACATTAAACATTAGTGATAATCATCATTATCATGTGTGTGTGTGTGTGTGTGTGTGTGTGTGTGTTTGTGTGTGCGTGCATGTGCGTGTGAGAGAGGGAGATAGAGAGTTGTTTTTCTTATTGATCTCAGGATTTTATCCCATTGAAAGGTTTGTTTTATGCTTTTAAGAGGAAACTAAGGCTTTGTTGTGCATACTTGTCATGTTGGTCACTCCAATATCAAGAAAAACTTTCAGAGGTAGATTTCACAAATTGACTAATTTTCCATGGATTTCCCCCAGAAACTAGTTGCTAATTTTCATTTTTTATTTTCCACGACTTTTCCCAAAAAGAAATTATGAATTTTCAATTTTTTTAAACAATTTTCCTAATTATTATAGTATAAGTTATTTTAGCATTGAAATTGCCAAGGTTCTTTAAAAACTATGTAAAATCATTAGAAATTCAAATATTTTTAGAAAATTATTGCTAAATTTTTTAAAGTTTGCAGTTCACTTAGTAGAAAGATTTGGCAATGTGTCTAAACTTGAAGATGAATTTTCATCCTTAAAATTTTCCATGTCCATGATGCAAGAACTTATCTTGCTCAAGCTTCTTATCCATATTGTAGTCTTCAAGAAAACGGTATGAGTGTTTTCACTTAGATATATAGTATTTAATATAAGTGAAATTGGTTGGATTTAAATAAATCAATTAGATTTCAAGTTGGTGGGGTCGTATCTCATTATGTTTACTAGTTATAGTTTTTATTTTTCTCCAAGCATTGTTTGATTCGTCAACTCCTTGAATGTGAAAACATAGATCACTTTTATCATTCGATGTGGCTTTCATTGAGGAATCAACAAGGACACTGTTTTTCCCAATGTAAAATGATAAAGTACTTTACTTCATAGTAAATCCTTCATATGAAATTTTCATGAGAGGTTATTGGAATTGGTAAGGAAAATGTCATAGAGACTAGACATTTATAATACATAAATAATATGGATTCAAAAGTGGACATTATGTTTATGGATGTGAGACTCTTGAAAATATACATACTTAAAAAAAATAGAAAATAGAATTGGATATGGAATTTAGATATAAATATGGTCATAGATGCATAATTAGGTTATTGAGAAAGAAATGTTTCTCTACTTCATCTAACTTTTTTCGTATGATTAGTTTTATAAATAAGTTAATTTTATGTGAAGTGGCCTACCTTTTATAAAAAAAGTTTAGAATAATTGTCCACGTGGTCATGGATAGATGGTGAGCAAGTGTGTTGTTAAGGCACTCATAGATGTTAAGTCATTACTTCAATTATTTTCCATATTCAGGTTTTATTCATGGACCTGACCATGATGTAACCTCGCAATTGAAAAACTTACAAAAAAACAACTAAGAATGATTTTATAATCAAGTTATCTTATAAATTGTCTTATAAATTAAATTTGCATACAAAAATTATTTTTAAAAGGAAGATTAAAGATAATTTATAATTATTCTATTTTATAATTTAAGAGAAATGCACTTTGCAATAAAATTATTTAACATTTTGGAAAATAACATTGAAATAAAATATAAAACCAAGACCTTTTATTTAATAGAGTAAATTTCACAAAATTATCTAATTAAAATCATTAAACCAGCACTTCTTATTTATTATAGTAACTTTTAACAAAGTTAATGAATTAAAAATTTAAGTAATGATGTGAAGGTGAAGATAGTTCCTTTTTTTTCTCAACTCATTTCCATAAATTCCATGCTTACCATGGAAAACCTTCTTTTCTTCCTAGATAAAGCTTCAACATAGTCACTTTCTTGGGACCCAGAAAATTTCTGAATTTTTTTGGCATAGTCAGACCACATAACAAGAATGAGGAGCACAAAGGGGACATGGTGGAGTGCAACATAGGGCTAGCATAGTAAGAAAGAGTGCAACATAGGGTTGGCGTAGTGGTTGGGGTGCAAAAATCATGGAAATTTCACAGGGTAGGAGGACAATAGAAAGTGGAAGAGGAAGAAGCATGTAAATAATATCGATAGTTATGATCTTACAGGGGAAGGATCTGATCAGGGAGGTTGTCATTAACAAGAAGTTGGAGATATTTTTGAAATGGTAGAGATGAGGTGGAGTGGAGACAAAGACGGTAGGATATATTTTGGAAAGCTATGGGACAAATCAGGGGAATCAAGGGAAATATCTAAACGATTTTATGACAATTGGACTATTGGTGGGAAGAGATGAGGGTTCAAGAAGAAATCTCACCAGTCATAAAATGGTCGATCAAAGACCATTAAGCAGTGGTTGGTTGATTTATCAACATGTTTTACAACATGAACTCTAGAATCGGTCTTTGTACCAACATTGTTTTGATGTAATGTGGGAGCTATTGTTGATTTTGTCACATATTGGCAACAACATTGTAATGCGTTTATTTATTTAGTATACCATTTTGTTACAGGATGTCTATGGTTAGGATTTTCGTGCTACCTAATGTTGTCATACATGGCTAGAGTGCTTGGTAGTTGGGATATGTAACTCTAGATATTTTTTCTTTCCTGCTAATATATGTGAATAATTGATGGAGAAACTATTGTTATATTTTGTGACCATAAAATGTTGTTTGGGGAAACATTTGTTCTCTTTTTGATGCATAGTTTTAGGAATTTTTGGATGAAACTTACAACTATGTGAATGTTATACATATTAAATGATGGGTTCACTTGTTTTATGATGCTATTTTATATAGTTGATAATGGTTTATCGATTTGCTAATTAATCCTAATGTTCATACTATTGATATGTTCCGCAGTGGTGGTTTATGGTGACGATACGGTTTGGTATGGTATTGTAGTCTTATGTTTATTAAACCTATCTAAATGAGCACACATGTTGCTCCACTCGTAATGTATGGAGTTTCAATTAGTCTCATGTGTCAATTGTGGTTTTGTAATAGTTGCAGATCTATTAGTTTCTAGGGTTGAATGGATTCCATGTCAAAATAATCACACAATAAATGATCATTACAGGCTTACGTATGGGATGGAATACCAACCATATGATATTATCCATAGTGCACAAAATAGTAGAACCTTGTAGTATGTGTTAGTTAGGAACAACACATCCCAACCACAAGAAAATCCTGTTAGACTATGAAACCTGGTTCTAACAATCACCCATTATCCTTATGGGTGAGACTTCACTCATTATGTGTGTGTTTCCAAAATGGATAACGCTAAGCGGGTCTTTGTTGTCCACTTTATCACAAATCCTGGGTCTGTCAATATCTCGCACACCGGCAAAAGGTTCCATTGATGGGACTGGAATAGATGTGTGATGGGATTGTCTCTTAGGGATGTGGAATCCATGGAATCCTACCAAGAAGGAGATCACCCACTGGCTTATCTGAAAGGAACATGAATTTTTTGCAAATGAAAAAAGAAACAAGGGTAAGAGCATGGAGAAATGGTTGTAGAAATGTTATAGCACCATTTACCACTCTTGGTAGATTTGATGCTCTGATTATGGCCTAGGAAAACCCTTCCTTCCAGACTTGGTACAAAATCTAAAAAAATAGTGTTTTATTTCCTATACGCTACTTTTCCCTGTGATAAAAGCATGTACATGTGGGTCAACATATACCCAACCTGCGTACATATGTTAAAACACTTAAAAAAATAAATTTCCTTAATTTCGGGTGGAGTTCATGGGTTTTACTTGTTACTCACCTCCTATTGCCCGTGGCCCAATTGTTTCCCAACTGAAAAAAATAATTTGGAGAAGTATAAATAAACCTCGATGGGAAGGCCTTAAGGGAGAAGATATGAGATATTAGTAGTATAGTAAGATTATCCCTCATCGAGTTTGATGAAATCCCTATGCCTCGCGCGCTCCCCAAAGCTTCAGGAAACCCTTGTTTCCTTGTTGGAGATATCCTTCATCGTTATTGAGATATCCCTATATTCGTGATGGAGGAAGATTGCTAAGGCTGGGAAAGGATGGATACAGAGGACGGTTTCGCTTGGTGCCGGAGAAGGACCCACATCCTATTTCTCCACTTTACTTGTAGCTAAATTCATTAAAGGAATGTTGTTCTGTTTCTGATATTAAATGTGTTTATGCATTGATTTATATTGTAATTCATTTATGAATCTTACATTGATGAATTATTGTTCATTCATTTATATGATTTAAAGTTAATATCATGAACATGATTTATGTTTCTAATATTGTATATGTTTAATTTGAATAATTTTCAGGTTTCAAAGACATCAGGGGAAGCTGAGGGTTTGCACCTTGTGGGATCTACCTAAACGTAGGACATCTAGGTAAGGACACTCCTGCACATTTCAATAGAATAACATTTAGGTTGTTTGCGTGAGCATTTCTTATTGTGGTTTTCCCTCCACTCTGTTGGGATTCTCAACCTAAGACCCTAGGGTGGCCTCACTCATATCAGAATTGGTGACTCCACTGGGGATAACATTCTTGTTATTCCTAGTTTTGGTTGTTTGTTCTCAATCAGGGATTAGTTTCATGATTGCTTTCTTTTATAGTTTTGTTTTATCCATTAGTGTCCTAGGCATCAAGTCTGATCTTCTTGATTAGACTTTGATTTTTGGTTTTTGCTAATTGAGCTTTCTATATGTTGTTTTCTTGGGTTACAGTCACATATACATGCATGTTTCTTCAATCAGACTCACATATACGTGAGTTTATTGTATTAGAAATGTCTGTGCACATTTTTGTGTCTTTACATAGTGGCGTATGCAATTTTTTGAATTGTTTTTCTTCAAATATTTTTTCCCATTTAGGTCTACTACCTAGTGATTTATGTTGTTGTATGTCACCTACTGTCTAGAGAACTTAGTTTTCCTGCAAGATTTATTTTTCAAAATCTCCTTCTCACTGAAAAGTCTTGATTGGCCTAGGATTGCTCCTTAAGAAAGTTTGTAGTTTGTGTCTTGGGTTCAAGGCTTCGTTTTGAAGTTCTTGGATGTTCTAGTTTTCTAGAACAAGAAATTGATTTTGATTTCTTTTTTAGCCCAGATTTCAAGTTCCCTTGCTTTACTTTTCCTTGTTTCGTGGCCTTGTTGCTTTTCATGCTTTCTTGAGAGTATTTTTGTCAAATTTGAAAGTATTTCTTTCCTGACATTTTGTCGAAATCTTTTGCTGTTGTTCGGATTAGTTTGTGCAAGTTTGTAGTCTTTCTTGTTTGAAGTTTCATTTATTAATGAGTTTTATAACTTGCAAGATTGAAAGAATCCTTGTGCTTATTTCTTGAACTTTCAAACATTAGAAGTACTTTTGTGACCTCAAAAAGTTTCTTTTATTTCCTTAAAAGAAAAAACACAAAAGCATCGCGTTTTTTTTTCTTTTTCCAAACTTTTGGTTTATGGTTTCTTTTGTTTAATGGTTGAGAAGCAAATTGTGATCCTTTCCTATTTGTTCTGCATGCTTTGGAGAGAGATTTGTTTTTAATTTTTGCCCTCTTCATTTTCAAGTTGTCTTATTCTATCTATAAAGAACCGCATTTTCTTATGAGTGTTGTTAGGATCTTGCATCATCCTTTTCAATTGCATTAGGTTAGTTTTCATCTTAAGAATTCTTATTCTTTTTAGATTTTGGGTGTGTGTGCATTGTTTCACAAAAGAAAAGAAAAATATTTTTCTTATATATAGGTTTTCATAGAACCAAAGTATAAATCACTCTTCATCGAAGAAAATGACTGCATGCATATAGTTATTTTTCTATTGGTTTCTTTTGTGTCATAAAACATCATCAGTTTCACTCTCGTAATTCCCCCTGACTTAAAGAACAACTATATAAAATCAAGCAATTTAATAAAATGGAATAGAACTTTTATTGTTGTCAGTAACAAACACGAACAAGTTTAGGTTTAGTAGGGCCTTGGAATAGGTGAGTGGAGAGTTAACTCTCTAAGGCCACTTAAATTACAAAAATGTAGAAGTTGAATAAAGAGCGAAATCCAATATCGTTAGAAAGGCCAAGAAAGCTCCATGACTGCGAGTTAAGCACGAGGGAGAGTAAAGAAAAGGAAGAGAGATACCCCCTCTCCTACTTGTTGGATCCCGCCTCACGACTGTTCCGCCCGGCTTTTGATATGAGTTGGTATCCATAGTTTCCTTTGTTAAGGATCACATAAGTGGTTGCGGAGGGGAATCTTGTGGCACCTGAGGCTGACGTTGCATCATGTTCAACAATATTTCTGGAGTGTACCCTTGCAAAGCTTAGGTGCTTGCGCGGACAAAGGTTGTTGTCTGGAGGTCACCATAACTGCTTCTGATACCTTTGCTAGTAGGCCTGGGGTGTAATTACCCTAGACTATTTTCGAAAGGTAATTGATTTTGACTTTCTTGTATTTTGGTGTCTGCTCCTAATCACCCAAAGTGTAAATACTTGAAATTTTTTTGATTTATTTTATCCTAAGGACTTTTATAGAGTGTATTTTTCCCCTAGTTGACCTAGCTTTACAATTTTTTGAGTCTGTAAGTATATCTCTTTAAATAATTTAAAGTGGTTGTTCGACTTGCTCGTTGGTCTAGGAGACTTCATGGGATATCAACTATGAGTCCTTAGCCTTCAACGTGAAAGTGTAGGAGCAATCCTACTAGTGGTTTTCAATCGGTGGTAGTAGGTGCAACGAAGATTGATCCTCTAGTTGGAGTTATTGATTCACAAGACAGACCTGGTATAAGTAGAGAGTTAGAGAGGAACACTCTAGTTATTTCTCGAGTCCTCTTCCAGTCGGAAGATAATATTGAGGTTGAAGAACTTCCTCAGTCTATTGCAACTCCTAATTCTCCTCTTCCTCCCGATCAGCCAGAAATTTTATTATACATCGTGACTCCAACCAACAGGCCTTCGAGCCCAAGTTTATATCGATATTTTCCTTCGATGACCACTGCTAGAATGTTGTCGGGAAAAGTATCCAATTCGGAATGCCCCTATCCCACTCTAAGAGGTGATAGTGCCTTAGCAACAAACAGGTAAACTTATTTGAGTATTCTTCTTTATGAAATGTAAGTGAGGAAGAAGGATTTAACTAACCTGTATCTTCCGCTAGTTTGTCGATCCGAATCACTCCTCTCTTCAGTAGATCCCAGCTTCTTGCTCCTTCACTGGCCCAGCTTCACCGAATTCCTGCAAGATCACAAGAGAGAGAAACTACAAAAAGATACAGATATACATTCATAAAAAGCTCAAGATCAGATTAAGCTAAACATCTAAGCATAACAAAACATCATTGGTACACAACATGTAGGAGAAAGTCAAATAGTTTATTGATAGAGTAATAAAGTCCAAGAGGAGATAAAACCAAGTGAGGCCCGATCCAACATCTACCTCCCAGCAAAGGAATCCCTTCCTCTCCTCCAACAAAGCATAAATCACCCAATGTACTAATCTCAATCTCAAACAACAACAATTCTCCGCAAAGTACAAAATTCCAGCCTCCTGAACCTCTGGGTGAGAGATCCATATATAGATGTAAGTAGAGAGGATGAGTCAGCTTATGTTTTGACTTATGGCTTCTCTCTGTCAGTTCTTGTTTCCACTTGGAGGTTGAGAACCTCTTACTCATTACTAGTCGAATTCATTGAGGCAAGTGTCATTGGAGAAGATTCTAGAAGCTTCCAGGGTCTTTCCACCTCGTTGAATGAGCTTGCCATTTGTCGTTTCCCGCTCAGCGCACCCTGGTAGTGCTTCCACCTACGTTGCAGTGCACCTAGCCAATGCAGACTTTGCATTTCAACGCAGGCAGCTAGTGGAGCCTCTGAATTGACCCTGAATTGACTATTTCTGAGTGGTTTTTGGTGGAGAACTTCTGGGAGAAGCTGTCATTGGTTGACCTTGTTCCTTTAGGAGCTGTAACAACATCTTTAGGGACTTTGGATCCCTTGGATTATGGACATTTCATACTTATAGCTGTAAGGCACAAAAATTTCTATAACAGTTGCCCCCTAAAGTATGAGGCCGTTTATCGGGTGAAATGCTTTATTAGGAGGATTCGAAGTTCATTCAATGCTGGGAGGAGACCTGTAATAAGATACAATACAATACATTATTTTTCATACTGTTTTCATGATCTAGCTGAGGCAGGCATTCCCATGCTCAGCTTTATAAATTCATTTTTATGTATATAGGACAGACAATTGTCTGATGATAGACTGATGATCTTGCTGAAATCATCATCCTTTGGTAGGATGATTGTCTGTGCTGCAATGCTGTACATGTCAATGTCTTTATTTTTCTTGAATATATATCGCAGACCGAATGGATGAAACTAGATCCGGGGTCTTCAAACTCGTCCGATCTTCACTCTAAGTACAAGTCGATCCATGTGAGAAATGATCTGAAGTCGAACATGGAAAGACATCGCTTGATTACCGGTCAATGAGATAAACCGTTAACAAGCGCGAGAGGAATCACCGATAATAATAATGGCCGTCAAGGTACTGCAGTACAATTCACGTGGTGTGAATAAAGGGCTTGGCGTCGAACACCACGCAAAATCTTTCGGTCGAAGGTCATTGATGTATACCTGTTGCCGGAAGTGAGAAACTTGCCATTGAGGCATGCAAGCTTCAAAGTACTGAAGGGGTTGTTCCTAGATCAACTTCTTGGATAATGAGCTGATGTCGACAAGAAGCGATCTGTCAAAGGAGGGCCTTAATGTATCCCACATCAGTGACATGGAACGGAGAAAATGATTTCGATGGAGGTGAAAACGATCTGATGATATATGGTTCAGGGTGGCGGTCATGAAAGAATGAAGGATAATGTATGGTAGTGGATGGGACACGGTTGACTTCTCTTGAACATATCGGCGACACTTGTGTGATGGATTGGTAGCATTTACCCCAAAGGTGGATGGTATGGCGAGACCATGGCGATGTGACCGGTGAATGAAACAACCCAACCCGACTCAGGCACGGAGTGGAAGTGTCATGTTCAAGAGCGACTTGCTACCAATAAAGTTCTTTGAGTTTCTTCCCAATTTTTCCCCAGTCATTGCTGACCAGTACCTCTTTATTTTTGTCAAGCTTGAGGAGGATAACATATGCTTGTTCTATAATTTTCCCTTCGGGCAAACCCATCGCTATGTTTTAACGAGCCTAGTGATAGTGAAACTCGTTCTCGTCTAAAGATAAGTTTGTCACTATTCAATGTTTTTAACGAGTCTAACGACAAAGATAACTCAGTCCTTTTCATTTTTAGAGAGTCTAAAAAGGTACATAAAGTCAACTCCGAAAGTCCTTTTTCGTCATCTAATCCCTTAAGTCCAAAAAAGTATAAAACAATACAGAAGGGATGAATTTTCGATAGTTTTAACGAGCCGAACAAAACAAGCGCTCGATATTTTTGTGCAATAATCCCTCAGGTCCAAAAAGATTAAAATGTAGAGGAGGGATAGCTCTTCCAGTCGCTTTAACGAGCTGGAAGGCCAAAACTCGGCAATCTTTTCATATTTTACGAGTCAGATGAAAAGAGCTTAAAGAAGACTTGTCTTTCGAGGAACGAGTGATAAAACAGGTTAGCAGCTGATTCTAGGTAAAGGTTTGAATTTTCCAAGCATGGCAGTGTCACAAGGACGGCTAGTGAAATCACTCTTCGCAGCTGTTCCTCAAAATGGGTAAACAATCATATGGAGGTGAACGATCGGCCAATGGAAAAGTGGAGGTGACGGTGCAAACACGGCCAAGGCTTTAATGGCTGATAATGTTACATTCACGGTGGTTATTTACCAGAGGGTAGTTCATTTTTTAACGAGCTTAAACGCGGAAAAACACTGCTCAGTCTTATGTTTATTTTTTAACGAGCATGAACTATGTGCTAAAACTGCTCGATAACATGGCCTAGTTTTGATTTTTCACCATAAATAGCTTTGCCTTTTCAAAGATAGTACTGTACCCTCAATTGCTGCATCAAACTAGTTAGAAATGAATAACATTTGCTTGAAAATGAGATTAAAACACTAATAATTCACTTTGAACTACGTAAAAAGATATTAAAAAGTGTTTTTACCTCTCATTTTACCATTTCATTTGAACTTGGTTTGTTGGAGCTTTGGAGGTGCCTCTTCCCCCTTGATTTTCACCAGCTGATTTTGGGAGATTCTGTGGACGATTCTCGGCACCGTCTGGACCAGGTAGGAGCTAAACCTGAGCTCTTTCATTTCATGGTTTCCTTTCTGCATTCTGTGCTTGTTTTCCTATTTTTCTGAGTCCCTGGGGTTTGATGGGGTCGCTCTGCAATCAGCGCACCTTGTGCACTCGAAACCTGCATTGAATGTCAAGCAGTATGAAGGCAGTTTGACCTTCAACGCGGGTGGAACACTGTGCAGGGTGCGTTGGGCGCAGAAAAGGATTTTATTGCACAGTTTTTGATGAAATATTTTTCCTGTTTCTCATCAAAACCAGGATCTAACTCATCTCATGTTTGTTTTTCAGAGATATTGGAGAAAAATGACCCTTACATGGCGAGAACGGGAACGCGAAGAAGAGGACATGATTGCCCTACATGATCCGGTTATGGTGAACGCGCTGCGGAACTGTGGTCTGCTTAAGTTCTTCCGCATCTCTAGCATGAGACAGCAGATCAACCTATTGCAGTATTTGCTCGATGCCTGGGATCTTGTCAACCAAGTTTTCCAGATTAGGGGCAAATCTATCCCCTTGACCGCAGTAGACATTTACTTCTTAACTGGCTTGTCAAGGCGGGGTGCCCCCATTTCTTTGTCAGGTTCGGCCCGAGGGAGTGACTTTGTCAGAGACTATGTCCGTCAACATTGCAGGGAAGGATCTCAGCCGAGTAAAGATGGCAAGATCGTTATCCGTGAGGTTGCTGACAGGTCCCTTAGGTCTATCCTGTACACTATTGGTAGGATGGCCGGTAGTGCGTCTCTTCATGTGGCCAACAGATCCTATGTGCAGCATGCCTTGGAGTGCCTCCAACCGAAAGTATTCAACTGGTGTGATGCAGTACTTCTTCAGATGAAAAGTCAGTTGACCAAGGTAAAGGACAGTAAGTTGAAGAACTTTGGGTTTGGTTCTATTTTGACCGCCTTCGCCTTGGAGAAGATACCACTGATGCAGCCACAGTACATTGCACTCGACTTGCCTTCTCCTACTGAGCCATGCATGCAGAGGTGGGTTGATCACATGTCTAGGCATGCTGTTCAATCTCAGATTTCTTTCTTTGATACCTTCTTCAGGTGGTTCGAGCGTCAGGAGATGGTCTATTCCGAGTATCCATATGTTGGCATGGACTTCCGGGGTGATCCGGATTTGGTACTGCCGGACGGCGAGCAGTGGGGCGCTATTAGTAAAATCTTCGACCATATCACTATTTACTGTTTTTATTCATAATGTCCTTGTGCTTTATTCTATCAAGACTTTAATCAAACTCATGTGTGCATGCAGATGTTGGTCCTGTTCGTCTAGCAGTTCGCCCGAGAGCGCTAGCCGCTGCCCCAGTAGGAGAGGCTGCCGGGAGGGTTATCCTTCGTGACCTTGATGTGGCCGAGACCCTTATAGCTGTGCAGGAGCAGGTTGAGAGCCTTACTCTCGGTATTCCAGATGTGAGGATCGACGAGTTACCTTTACAGTTGCAGCGGCATACTACTGGTGTGCCTAGACGATGGACTCATCTCTTACGCATGATTGCACAGGCTGTGACGTGCTATCACGAGCATCACTAGACTAGGGTGCCCCCTAGAATTTTTGAGTTTTTGGGTCATGTGACCGATTTCGTCTTGGTTACAGAACATTATATGTAAACCATAAACAGCTTATATATATATTTTGATTTTCGGGGTTTTATTCTGGTTGAGTTATGTGATCCACATGTACAACATTGATGATGTGTTTCTTTTATAAATGTCGCAAATGTCTATCTAACACATAGTTTGCTAATGAGTCGGTTAATGTGTTTAAGTTTCTGGAAATATGCTGGTATTGAATTAAATCAAACTGTCTTTCCAAAATCTTAACCCTTAGAAACATGCGATAAATGGCTGGATTTCGGACGGAATATATACCATTGAGTTGTAGTATTACGAGTTGTGAGTCTAGCCTGACGATTAGTCGGTGTATACCATGGGTGATGGCATCAGAGAGCAGTTCTATCAACGCGCTATACTCAGCGATGTTATTCGTTGATTGCTCAATACATACACCTCTGAAACTTACTAACTCGTCGCTTGGATCAAAAATGGCCGAGGCTGCAGAGGACAGGTTCCGCGAACTACGACTCGCTCCGTCGGCATATCCAACACATGTCTCCAAAAGGTTTGACATCTGCAATAAATGTAAAAAGGTGGATTACTCGACCAAAAAAAACACTTTAGCGAAAACAAAATACAACAAACGCATACTGGTTACTATTTAAGCATAGTAACGCTTGAGGTACAACCCGTTACGGGGTTGCGCCAGTGGAATTCCGTCATAATCCATTAACTCGTAGGCTCCTTTTGCTAACACTCATTTAACAATATAGGGGCCCATCCATAAAGAATTAAATTTACCTGCTCCCAATTTATCGGATTCTTGGTCGTAAAGCAAGACCAAGTCACCTTCTGAGAAGACACGGGGTTTGACATTTTGTCGAACTGTGCCTTGACTCGTTTCTTATGGGCTTCGTTAGCCAACGCGGCATCATGACGGATTTCATCCAATTGGATTAATTCCAAGAAACGGGCCTCTTCTTCTGAAGTTTCGGGGAGGAGATCAATTGCGAGTTTAAGAGACGAGATTTCACACTGGACTCATAAGACTGCTTCCAGGCCATATACCAGTTAGGAAGGTGTGAACCCGGTCGCATTCCTTACCGATGTTCGGTAGGCCCACAAGGCTGAGTACAGGATTAGGTGCCACCTTCTTTTGTGGACTCCGATCATCCTTTGCAACATACGCTTCAGGACTTTGTTGATTGCTTCAACTTGTCTGTTGGCTTGCGGATAATACGGGGTAGAGCTGTCGTGAGATAGCCCTAGCTTGGCAGCTAATTCAAGCATCATGTGATTGTGAAAATGCGATCCATGATTTGTAACTATAGCCTGTGGTATGCCGAATCTGGCGACTACATGATTGAAAAAGAAAAGGTCAGCTGTTTCACCAGTGTTATCTAATGTAGGCATCGCCTCGGCCCATTTGGTAAAATAGTCAACGGCAACTATAATATACCCATGCCCCCCGGTCGAGGTGGGGTTACATGTCATGAAATCGATGCCCCATTTGGCGAAAGGCCCAACAACAACTATTGGCTGTAAAGGTGTGGGTGGTCTTCTGGTTTTGCTATCAAAAATTTGATAAGCATGGCAACTTCTGACTGCGGTTATGCAATCTTTGAACATGGTTGACCAGAAGTATCCTGCTCGTAAGATTTTTTGTGCTGTAGCATATCCAGATTGATTTCCCCCACACGCGCCTAAATGACACTCATTCAGGGCTTTTTCTGCCTCCTCATGGGTGAGGCACCTTCTCAAAACTGTATCGATACCACGACAGTAAAGCGTATCACCGACGATCATGTAGTCTTTTGCGTGGTATCGTATACCTTTATGTTCTGAGTGAGAGGTGTTAGGCCTAAACTTTTGGGTTTGGATATAAATTATTATATCTGCATACCACTTATTGCTTGTAGATATCAGAAACAAATTCTCGTCCACGATTGATTCTTCGGATGTTTCATCGTTGGATGACGATGGGAGATCACACAGTAATTCTGCGAAAACTAGAGCTTTCTTTGATTTGGATTTTACAAATTCCAGATCAAACTCTTGAAGGATTGCTATCCATTTTGAATATTTGCCCCCCAGTAACTGTCGTGACAATATATAAGTCATGGGGTTGCAATCAGACAAAATGGTAGTCTTCCGAAAGAGGACATAGTATCGAAACCTTTGTATCGCTTGAACAGCTACAAGCGCTAGTTTTTCAACATAAGAATATTTACTTTCTGTATCATTTAAGTTTCTACTTAAATAATATATAGGGTTTTCAATTCCATCGACTTCTTGAACTAAAACCATTGCGATGGTCGTATCTGCTGCAGCTAGATACAGGTTAAAGTCTCTTTGATAATCGGGTGCGTACATTAATGATGCTTTTATTAAGGAATCCTTTAAAGCATCAAAGGAAGCTTGCGCAACCTGATCCCAGACGAAGGGTACCTCCTTTTTCAAAAGACATGTATAACCTTTAACAAGTTCGGCGTAATTTGGAATGAACCTCCTCAGAAAGTTTGCTTTCCCTTGGAGTTTCTGAATCTGAAGCAAATTTGAAGGTGGAGGCAAATTGATGATTGCCTAGACCTTGCAAGGGTCGAGACGAATCCCATCCTTTGAGACTACAAAGCCAAGTAAATGACCAGAACTGACGCAAAATACACATTTGTGCGGATTGAGTCGTATCTTGTAGTGTCGGCAACGTAGAAAAATTGCTCTTAAATGCTGCGGATGATCAGTCCGCTTTTGCGAATGAGCTGGAAGGTCGTCGAGGTATGGTTGAATGATGTTCTTGATGTCATGGAAGGCATAATTCATTGCCCTCTGAAATGTCGCCCCTGCGTTCTTTAAACCGAAGGGTAATTTTCGATATGCGAATGTGCCCCACGGACAAATGAATGCAGTCTTTGACTGGTCCTGTGGGCGGATATTTATTTGATTATACCCAGAAAATCCATCCATGAATGAAAAGATTTCACACCCGGCGCATTCATCAATTATCTGGTCGATGAAGGGTGTAGGGTAGTTGTCTTTTGGACAAGCTTGATTTACATCCCTATAATCGACACACACTCTAATTGTCCCTTGTTTCTTCATAACAGGGACAATATTCGATACCCAATCGGTTAGAGGAACCGGGTAGATAAAACCAGCATGGAGAAGTTTTTCAACTTCTGCCTTAATGGCAGCGGCTTTCTTGGGGTGCAACTGCCTAAGCCGTTGTCGTACCGGTTTGACATCTGGATACATCTTAATTTCATGTTCAACGATACTCGAGTCAATGCCTGGCATTTCGTCATATGACCAAGCAAAGACATCTCTGAACTCACGAAAAATAGCGTTATATATTTCCAGTTCTAAAGGAGAACAACCTTTGCCGACATAAATATTCTCTACAACATTTGTTTTAGTCGAGATATTTATGGCTATAGTCTCTTCAATATTGGATAAGTTTCGCTCGGAATCCACCGTATTTACAGTATTTGATAGGAATTCAAAAACTGTAGGGTGATAAAGGTCATCTTGAGTATCTTCTTCATAATCTGGAAGAAGGGAACGATGGTGGCAATCATTCCATGGTGCCCCCTCAATCAACATTGATTGTAGAATTCCTTCGTCGGTTCCATGCACTCGCGACCAAGGATCTAAAGGGGTACCATATTCTCTAGACCTATCTACCCAAACGCTTGATGAGCGTTGATTTGGGTTTGCCTCCCATGCCAGAAACATTGATTGCTACAATATTTCTATTGGGCTTGGGGGTAAAACCATTGCATGATCCATGTCGATATCGTCTTCTGAGATCTTCGTGGAAGATATCATATTGCAGGTACCTATCGATGCTACTTCCGCCAAGTCGATCGGAGGTGGAAGAGCGAAAGTTCCCATTAGTATAGGATCTTTTAGTAGGCCTACTCCGATATTCTGAAGCGAATGGGGGCTTCCATGGATCATGGGAATGCTTCCTGTAACTTGTGAACCATTAGGGAGAACGTTTTGTTGGTCGACAATCGTAATCCCCCCTTGAAAATGGAATGCAATCTCTCTAAAATAGGTCGACACAACAGCTACCATGGCATAGATCCATGGTCTTCCTAGTAGGATGTTGTAATAAAGATTCCCATCGATGACTTCAACATCTATTTCTACTATTTTTCCCCCTAGTTCAACTTTCAAGTTATTTAGGATACCATACGGGGTATATGTCCTTCCGTCGAATGCTTTCAATGTTGTCGAGGATCGCGACAAGGTTGGAGATCCTAAAGTTTTCCAGCAACTCATCGACATAATACATGTAGATGCCCCCTCATCAATAATTGTTCGGTGAACAGTTTTGTTGAGGGCTTTCACTTGGATAAGGAAAGCTAGTTGAGCTGGTAACTGAGGATCGTATCCTTTGTGGTCAAAGGATACAAGATTGGAATCCTTAGGATCAACCCCACCAATGGCTGATAACAAAGCCTGCCTTTGGGATGGGCAATTTTGTAGTACTTCAAGAGTCGACATAGCAGATGGCGATTGGGCCAAATCTTCCACTATGTCATAATGCTGCGCTGCTCTGGCGCGAGGATTAAATGTCGACTTGTGTACTACTCCCTTTGGCGGTTTTATTGTTAATTCAGGAATGATGGGTGGTACAACTTCTGTCGAAGTTGTTGTCGAACTGCTTGGTTGATCTTTTTCCTTGCCGTTCGACAGCGGTGGATTCCCGTAATCTTTGTTCCTTGTTGAAATCAAAGCATCATTTTGTTGCTTCGAAATCGACAACATAAGAACTTGCGACGGGGAAGCATTTCCACTATCAACCAGATTTTGTCGTGGATTTGGAAATGGATCAGTTAACACAGCTGAGGTTTGCGAGCTCTTGAAGAACCTTTTAAGCTCAGCTTTGTATGGACATTCTTTCGTCCAATGATCCTCATCACATATCTGACACCCTGAGGGGGGGGGCGGTTTCCTATTTCCAGGAGGGTTTGAAGAAGTTTTTACAGGAGATGACTCACCCTGTTTCTTCTTCTTCCCTTTGTTTTGTTTCTTCTTGCTTCCTAGTTGTTTGGTTTCTTTGCCCTTATCTGCTGATACGGCATTTACTTCCGAAGCAAGAATTTCGTCTTTTGCATTTTGTTCTGAAGTCTTACGGGCCTTCTTGGAGTTGGCCTTTGTCAACTTCGTGTTTGTCGTGCCAATCACGCCATCACCGGCATGAGAGTCATTGTTTGATTTAGGAGGAGGAGGAATTGAGAATTTCGGTCTAGGGGCGTCAGGTATTTTGTCGTAGAGCATGCCAAACTGAGTATAGACCAAGTCTAGATATTGCGCATGAGCAATAACCTGCTCCTCCGTTACGACTCCCCCCTTTGCCACATCTTCCGTTATAGCCGGAAGTAACGACTTGATAAACCATTCAGCTAATAGCTGATCGGGAACGTACGTTTTTACCATCCTACGACGACGTCGCCACTCATGTATATGATTAGATATGTGAGTGGCTATTGTCTGTTTGAAGTTGGTTAAGATTTCCATTCCCGTTTCATACCTTATTGGTAATTGAAAATGGGTTAAGAAAGTCGTGGCTAAGGTGCTGAAATTGTCGAATGAAGCTCTAGGCAATTCAATATACCATTTTGCCGCTGGACCCGTTAACGTCCTCTGAAAAAGGCGAAGCCTTATCGATTCATCGTTTAGGGTGTTTGATGAAAACCATAGATGAAATGTCATCACGTGATTCGATGGGTCCTCACCTGGATTTCCATTAAATTTAGGAATATCTGAAGGAAGTTTTTGAGGAATCGCTGGCCACCAAGGGGCATAAGCAATTGGATCGTTTGTTAACCAGTGTAAATCGGGTAACTCTAAAGTTGCCACGAATGGTAACTGTTGATTCAGGTTAGGTGAAGCATACCCAGGATACGGTGGAATTATCTCAGCAGTTGGCCTTTGCATACCAGCATAATGTAATTGATGCTGGTATGACTGATACGGTTGGTGGACATGACCACCGTAAAGTGGTTGATTTTGACCGTTTTGAATGTACGGTTGTCCACTGTTCACAAATATCTGCTGCTCAGAACCTTCGTATACTTGTTGGAATTGTGGTTGTTGATATTGCACCAGCCACGGTTGCGAAGCCATGTTCTGTTGCGCTGTACTAACCGTTGGACCAAGGTGTGGGGTAATTTTACCCGTTTGGACTTGTGTCGCCCCACCAGTAGGCGATTGTGGTTGAGTCACAGGGTCAAGGGGTTGTTGCATTACAACCTGGGAAATCTGAGGTTGACACACAACAGGCAACGTTTGAACTTGCGACACGGTCACAATAGCTGGTGTAGTCGGGATGTTCGACATAGGTACACATTGTTGCATAGAATACACAACCCTTGGTTGTTGGGGTAGTATAGGTACCCAACCACTTGATGTAACTCCAGTATAACTTGAATACTGTTGTGAACTCCCGTATGGATATCCTCCTGGAGGGGGTAGTGAAAGGGCATACTGTCCCCCATACGGTGGCAATCCGGAACTCAAGGGCATTGTTTGCCCTTGGGGACTGGATTGCCCAAATTGACCTCCAAATAGATCAATTTGGCGAGTCTCAACATAAGAGTTGCCAGATATTATTCCTGAGGAAGAAACAGGAACGGACCATACTGTCGAAATAGTCCCTGGATGGACTCCTTCTAGCGGTTGTGAGCTAGTCGGGACAGATGGTATGCCGGCAAACATTGTGGGAGTGACGACAGGGAGTTCTGTTGTCGCTGTGTCATTCGACACAGTCCTAGATGTTGACGGTTGTTCAGACATTTTGAGTCTATCCAAAAGATTACCTAGCGATTCTACAGGAACTTCCATTGGTGGTAGACTAACTTCTGATGTTGAAGGAAATGGAGTGACCCCGACTCCAAAATGTGTTGGAGTACTTGATTGCGGATCTTCTACAATTTCCTCTATCGCAATCAAACCAGGTGGAAGGGGAAGACCGTCAGGTCCGTAAAATATTTCTGGTGCCGAAGAAGGGGTTGAATCAACAACGACAGATGTTTGAGGAACAAGACTCTTTGAACCGGTTACAGATGGAACTGGTTCAGTAACACAAGTGTTTGGTCTCAGACTAGGATCAGTATCACTGTCCCTCTGTGGCTGTTGAACTTCTTCTGTAGAGGCAGGGTTTCCAGAAATGTTTGGATTAACCGGAATCTCAGATGTAGTTGGAACACTTGTTCTAACTTTGATAGGAGATTTCAAACCGGTTAAACGAGTTCGCTTTGTCCGTACTATTTTCGATTCCAGAGACAAAGACGGTTGACTCGTAAGCCTCCGCGAACGACGAGGTTTAAATTGACTTTCTTCCACGATTGCGGATTACTCGATCAACCAAAATACAAAAAGGGGAAAGTGTGTTTCCGAATTAAATAAATTTTTAGACGCTTTAGACACAACTTGATTTTTCAATTTTAAAGAGTCGAGAAAAAGCTAAAGATGACTCTAGTATCCTTCGATGTTTTAACGAGCCCGAAGTGAAAAATGCTCGGATGGACTTTTTCCGTTATAGAGTCTGAAAAAGGCCAAAAGGAATTACTCTGGAGTTCTAGGTAGAGGGTGTGCCAAACTTTTCGCAAAACCGCAGAATACTTTTTAAGGTACGGGCGGTCAATCTTCCCAAATGCTGTGTTCAGTGCATTGCGATCAGTAGGGCGGCTGACACGGCTTCCTAAGGATAAAGGTTTTATGCCTATAGGGGTCTCCCAATATATACTCGACGGTACATGGGAGCACAATCCGTACTGGCGCTATCGTCCCTCAGGAGGAATCACCCAACCATCAGCAAGATCGACAGTCACCAGGTTTTACGACGTCGGAACACGTCTCTAGCCTAGACCTCTATGTTGTGCGTTAAGTTACAAAGCGTTGTTATGTTCATTCAATTTATTTTAGGTTGATCTTTCTTAGAATTTTTCCTTTTTGGATCACCATGAGATGTATGATACAATTCCTAAATGCAGTCTAAAGATGATAAGCAAGCTTTTATATCTTTTCAACAATGAAAATTCTAGCTACAAGGGGAAAAGGAAGATACAAACTTTTCTCAAAGAGCATAGAGCACACTGTAATGCACTTTTCCCTAAATCAAAGCATGCAAACTATCAAAATGCAAATGCACAAATGCATGTATTTGTTTTCGCTTTCTTAATATTGATACCTAAAAAGAAAGCTGTTGTACAAATTTGAATTCGATTTCAAGTGAAAACATAAACAAGTTCCTTTTTCAAAATCAAAAATACGATTACGACACTTTATGATTTACTTGTTTCGACACTAGAAATGCATAAATTCAAACCAAACGACAAAAGTAAAAGCTAAATCAACTGTGAACAACAAACAAACTCACTCCTAAGATCAAAACGAAACTTACTACAGGTCTAGATCTAAGGGCGACAGTATCACTAGTTTACTTTTGTAATGGAAAACTGCAAATGATGTAACAAATACACAAAGAACAAATACAGTTTCTTTATACAACTGAGGTGGAATTGAGGCAAAGAAAAGGGGTTTCAGATAGGTACACTGACTGATAACAGGCTGCAAAAAACAGAGATGAAACTGAGCAAAAGGAAGCAGGGAACCACAGCTGCACAAGGCAAAGACTGATCAGCGCACCCTCAGCACAGAGAAAATGAACTTCAGTGTAGGTAGCCTTCACGGGACCTGCGTTGAAATGCAGAACCTCTTCACATACTCTGTGCTGAAGCAGAAACGAGAGTTGTTTCTGGGTTCTGGGTTACGGTTTGCAGTTAAATCTACAGTTTTTGGCCGGATTAAAGCTATCAATTAGGTACAATTAGGAGGATGATTTAAAGGAGGAATAAGATATATCACAAAGGGTTGTTAGAGCACTTGTGGATTAGTTTGTTCATATCATAAAAATAGGCCCAGTGAGTGGGCTAGAGTGGCAGATCTCTACTTTGCATTTGAAAATGGAAAATGCATTTCGATTCGGCACTCCTGAGTTTATGAGAAGAACAACAATAGAAACACAAATTAACTAACAATATACTCTCCCCGGTGGAGTCACCAATTTGTTGTTGGGAAAAGTATCCAATTCGGAATGCCCCTATCCCACTCTAAGAGGTGATAGTGCCTTAGCAACAAACAGGTAAACTTATTTGAGTATTCTTCTTTATGAAATGTAAGTGAGGAAGAAGGATTTAACTAACCTGTATCTTCCGCTAGTTTGTCGATCCGAATCACTCCTCTCTTCAGTAGATCCCAGCTTCTTGCTCCCTCACCGGCCCAGCTTCACCGAATTCCTACAAGATCACAAGAGAGAGAAACTACACAAAGATACAGATATACATTCATAAAAAGCTCAAGATCAGATTAAGCTAAACATGTAAGCATAACAAAACATCATTGGTACACAACATGTAGGAGAAACTCAAATAGTTTATTGATAGAGTAATAAATTCCAAGAGGAGATACAACCAAGTGAGGCCAGATCTAGCATCTACCTCCCAGCAAAGGAATCCCTTCCTCTCCTCCAACAAAGCATAAATCACCCAATGTACTAATCTCAATCTCAAACCAACAACAATTCTCTGCAAAGTACAAAATTCCAGCCTCCTGAACCTCTGGGTGAGAGATCCATATATAGATGTAAGTAGAGAGGATGAGTCAGCTTATGTTTTGACTTGTGGCTTCTCTCTGTCAGTTCTTGTTTCCACTTGGAGGTTGAGAACCTCTTACTCATCACTAGTCGAATTCATTGAGGCAAGTGTCATTGGAGAAGATTCTGGAAGCTTCCAGGGTCTTTCCACCTCGTTGAATGAGCTTGCCATTTGTCGTTTCCCACTCAGCGCACCCTGGTAGTGCTTCCACCTGCATTGCAGTGCACCTAGCCAGTGCAAACTTTGCATTTCAACACAGGCAGCTAGTGGAGCCTCTGAATTGATCCTGAATTGACTATTTCTGAGTGGTTTTTGGTGGAGAACTTCTGGGAGAAGCTGTCATTGGTTGACCTTGTTCCTTTAGGAGCTGTAACAACATCTTTAGGGACTTTGGATCCATTGGATTATGGACATTTCATGCTTATAGCTGTAAGGCACAAAAATGTCTATAACATAAAGCATGGCATCCATGACAAGTTCTACGAGTATGAAAAATCCAATATCCATACAAGGAGGAAGAACCATTTCTATACCTTCCATTACTCCTAGCACTGTTATATTTGGTTCTATTTCCATTCCATCTTCGAGTGGAAGTTATCAAGTTGTTGCCTTTGGCATTGGATTTTTCCCTTTTGGAATGCGAGCCAATGCAATTCCTTTGGTTCTGTTAAGTATTCCATCAGATGCCTCCACATCCAAGGCAAGTGGATCAACTTCTTTTAAGGGTTTCCCCATTTAGGGCTGGTCATATACCACATTCCAATCCAAATTTTGGATCAATGCCTTTTTCCTCTATAGATCAAAGTTATAATTTGTTTCAAGGTTGGACAAACCCTACAGTTAGTGGGTTAGGAGCCGGGAATAAATCTTATTTTGACCAACAAGGGAGTATGTCGTATTCTTCTATCAGTTCTTTCTATAACTCTTTTCCCTATGCTAATGCATGGAACCCTTACCAAGGGATCTCTTCTCCTTTTAACACTTCTCTAGGGGGGAACTTTACTAGTTACAAAGGTTTTCTGGCAGGAGTTGGTCAAACTATAGTTTTTTCTAGACCACAAGGATCTCCTTATGGTCCAGTTGGGTCTACGAGTTACTTTAGGCAACCTTCTGCCTTTATAAATCTAGGCCATTCTTTTCAGAACATTGGTAGTTCCGCCCACACCGGGTGGAATCCTCAGGGTCCTATGCAACTACCTTTTCTCGAAACGTTAAACTTGCCAGATCTCTCTAAATTGACTAATAATCTAATTAGGTATAACCTAGTTTGGCCTCCGGTCCCAACCAAACTTCCCTCAGATATAACAAAATTCAAGGGAAAGACTAGTGAAGATCTGGGTTACCAAATAACCACTTTCCACTTATGGTGTTCATCCAACTCCCTAATAGACGATTCAATCAAGTTGAGATTATTTCAATGTACCCCAATTGGAAATGCAGATAAGTGTTAAATAGAACTCCCGGGGGGAACCTTCACTTCTTTCAGTGATTTGGCTACCATATTTTTAAACCATTTCCAATTGCCTATCTGCTATGATGCTGGAACTTAGCTTTTGGCTAATTTTAAATAGGATGACACAACCCACATTTCAGATCATATCTAGGAATGTAGGGGAAGGAAGAGCCTCATTAAAGATGAAATTCCATAAGAGTTCCTTCTCGAATGGTTTCTTAAATTGCTACAGCCTAAGATCTCTAAGGATGTGTCACTCTTCGGTGTGTTCACCAAAGAGTATGCTATTTTTAGGGCCCAACAGTTCGAACTCATATATTTTTAATCTGGGGTTCTTCAAAAAATTACACCTAATGCTCCCAGGTCCAAGGTTGATGTCACCAAGCCAAAGCTAGGTCCCCATGGTTACGAGCTAGTCAGATCGATTGATGCTAACACAGTTAAGTTGTTGAATCAATTGCAGTACTTGTCTTTACAAATTGCTTCCTCTATGAAGGCACTCCCATCTATATCTATACCTTCTCAACCTACATCTATAAACATCATCCAAACTTCTAACCCCAAAGAAACCCAACAATCCAATGGGAAGAAGAAAGGACGAGGTAGGAAAAAGAACCAGGATGGGAAGGGCAATGCAAACAAACCCGACAATGATGCCGGAGGGGGTAGGAAAGAGTCCAAGAAGAAAGTAAAATTTCCATGCAAGTTATGCAATGGAGATCATTTGACTGATCTCTGCCCTAAGATCCAAGATGCCCAGTGCTTATTATTGCAACACAGGTACTCTAGCTCCTAGGCTTTCCTCACTAACCCTTTTCCCCAAGGGCGGCAATTACTTGCTTGCACAAACTTTAGTACTGATACCCCTACTCAGGGAAACGAGGAAGGGGATAATTCATCAAATGTCTACATGATGAGCTCACATATTGATGCCTCTATGCGATTTCATGATTACAGTTAATTGGAATCATCTAAGGCTAAGTCTGCTTACGATGCCTCATAGTCACTCCATATTGAGAGGCCCTCTATTGAGTCTATGGCTCGAATGCCAAAAATCTCTGCAAAGCACTGGATCATTAACCCTAATGCTAGGGCAACCTAGAGCTACTCGATTGTAGAAGATCTAGCTCGGTGTCCTTGTGATATGTCAATGTTAGAGGTACTCAAGTCGTGCCCTGCTCAGAGGAGTGCATTACTCTTGGCAGTGGGAGCAGTAGATCAAAAGACTTCTCATGAGCTTAATTTTGATATGTCAAACGTCAAAAAGAGACTCCCCCATCCTATGGATTTTCAGATAAATTCTACATATCGAAAGACCAACACCTTTCGAACCATTATCGATGAGGGAGTTTCCACATGTGTGATGTCTATGTCATGTTGGAAGGCCATTAGATTGCCTCAAGTTATTCCTTCACTGACTCTATTGGCGGCATTTGATGGAAATTCTCATAGGCCACACATGATTATTCCAACCTTTCCCATCTGTGTTGGGGGAAAGGTGGTAAATATTGAGGTAGAAATAGTCGATGTGAATCTAGATTACAACCTCCTCTTAGGCAGGAATTGGATTTATGAGATGGATGCCATACTTTCATCGTTAATTCACATCCTTTGTTTTCCTCATGAGGGGAGGATCATAAAATTTTATGAGATGGACTATTCTCTGGGTGACTCCCACGCATCTTCGGATTCTACTGTTCCATTAGTGGACAATCCCGGGCAACCGATAAATAATTTAGGAGTTGGGATGTACTCTTGTTTAATGGGTATTTTTGATCTTCCTGCTCCTATAGCTAGAATCAATGCCATTTCATCTTCCAAGGGACCTTCTCAAAGAGAGTTCTTTCGAACTCATTATTTTTCGAACCCTTGGCCCTTACCCTCATCTACAACCACACTAGATGGAGGGCGGGTAGGTGGAATAGCATGTCTTATGTCTAGAGAAAAAATTGCTTATCAATCTATTGTTAACTGTACAGACTCCCATCCTACTCCTTTCTCACCAAAGGAGTTAGATGGACATGTGGCTTCGACCTAGACCCTCGATTCAACTTTGTCTTAGGATTTCTTAGATACAATATTATCATATGAGGAAGCAATTCTAAAAGTAATGATGGGTGATGATAGACCATGGGATGATCTACTTCATCGTTCATATTTCCTCCCTCATTTGCAAGAAATTGAGTCATGTTTGTCCATTCCTTTTACTAGTGATGTTCATATAGTTTTAAACCCTTTGGCCCTAGCACAGTTTTACGCTAAAGGTAACATGTTTTTTATCTCAAAAATTGTACCGGTGAACATCTCTAGGATTCCTAATAATCGAACATGTCTTCATTGGAGCTGACTGTTCCCCTAAATAAATTCAAACTTATATTGATCTATTCAAAGAGTTTCATGATGTGCTCGATTGGTATTATGAGGAAATTCCTGGAATAGATCCATCTATAGTCTAGAATGAGATCAAGACATACAAAATTGCTAAACCTATTCGTCAAAAAATTCGATCAGTTAATCCTAGAAAAGCAGCAACTATCAAAGCTAAAGTTGACATGCTTTTAAAGGTGGGTTTCATATACCCCATTCCTATATCTGAGTGGGTATCTAATCCAGTCCCCATAGAAGAAAACCAAGGAACGATTTGAGTATGCATTGGATTTAGGGACCTAAATAAGGCTTGTGTGAAAGACAATTACTCCACGCCCTTTATTGATCAAATTATTGATGAATGTGTGGGTAATGGAATTTTTTCATTCATGGATGGATTCACTGGCTACAATCAAATTACTATCCATCCAGAAGATTAGCACAAGACAACCTTTATTTCTCTTTGGGGTATATTTGCATACAAAAAGATGTCTTTTGGCCTCAAAAATGTTGAAGCCACTTTTCAGCTGGCCATGTCTTATGCTTTTCACATCATCAAGCACGTTATTGAACCATATCTGGATGATTTAGCTTCTCGTTCTCAAAAGAGAATTGATCATCCTAAGAATCTTTGGTTGATATTTGAGCGATGTCATTTTTATAAAATCCAGTTGCATCCGAATAATTATGTTTTCGTAGTCACATCCGGTGGGTTGTTAGGATTAATCGTGTCAATAGAGGGGATTCATGTTGATCCCTTCAAGGTTGAGGTAATACTTCAGTTGCCTCCCCCGTCTTCCATACATCAACTTCAACATCTCCAAGGAAAAGCCAAATTTCTTGAGGAGATTTATAGCTAATTATGTCGAGATCACAAAAGGATTTATGCCTTTTCTTAAGAAAGGGGTCCCATTTTTATGGGATGATTTCGTGCAATGATATTTTGATGCTTTGAAAAAAGCATTAACCTTTGCTCTATTGTTGATTCCACCTGATTATAATAGATATTTCCTCTTGTATCTTACTACAACAGAATCAACCATCAGTATGTTTCTGGTTCAGGAAGATGATGCCTTATGTGAGCATGTAATCTACTATCTAGGTCGAGGCTTGGTAGGCCGTGAACTGCGCTATTCTCCCATCGAGAAATTATCTTTGGTAGTTGTCCATGCTATCCAGCAGCTTCGGAATTACATTCTACTTTGAAAAATTCTTGTATTAGTAGTCGTCAATCCATTTCAGTCTATTTTCAGCAGGCGAGTGATTGGGGGAAAATATAATAGATGGATTATCATTTTTCAAGAATTCAATGTTGAATTGATGTAGGCTAAGTCTAAGAAATCTTTAATATTTGTAGAGTTGATATTAGAGCTTCCTTGTGAGGAAGAAATTATTCACGAGGAAACTTTTCTTGATGAACATTTATTTCCTATTTATTCACAAGATCCTTGGTATGGGAATATCATTATATTTCTCTAGACTTCGAAGTTTCCACCCACTTTTTCCAAAGACGAGCGTAGAAAGTTGCATCACTTCGCTAAGAATTATGTTATTATAGGTGACACATTATATCATCACGAGATTGATTCAATCCTTAGGCATTGTTTAACCTTGGAAGAAGTTGAATTAGTTCTTAAAGATTTCCGCAGTGAATCTTGTGGCAGTCATCTATCTGGGCTTGCAACAGCCCAAAAAAATTGCGACCTGGTTACTTTTGGCCTTCGATTTTCAAATATTGTATTGAAGCAGTCAAAAGATGCCATCCTTGTCAGGTATATACGCAAAAAATGTGTGCACGTCTAGCTCCGCTTTTCCCTATTATCACCGTTGGTCCTTTCGCGAAGTGGGGCATTGATTTTACTACTTGTAATCTACCTTCAGCAGGAAATCATAAGTATAGCATTGTCCCGTAGACTACTTTACGAAGTGGGTTGAGACCATGCCTACTTTTAAGGATGAAAGTGAAACAACAACCTTGTTTCTCTTCAATCAAGTTATTTCCCAATTTGGTATCCCTAAAGAGATTGTCACTGATCATGGTAGTCATTTCCAAAATTAACTAATGTCACTGATCATGGTAGTCATTTCCAAAATAAACTAATGTCTGAACTGGCTCTCAAGTTGGGTTTCCGACAGGAGCATTCATCTTCGTATTATTGCCAGGCCAATGGGAAGGTTGAAGCCGTGAACAAATCCCTTAACATTATCCTGCAAAGGATGATTAACAAAGCTAGATCCATTTGGCACATCATGTTGTATCCAACACTTTGGGCATACCGAATGTCATTTAAGACTACCATTGGCTTTAGTCCTTTTCAACTGGTTTATGGGTTGGAATCTATCGTTCATGTTGAATGTGAAATTCCTTCCCTTAAACTAGCTGTTGAACTTTTTCCAGAGAATTCTAGTCTCGAGGAGCACCTCGTTCATTTGGAGCATCTTGATGAGTAGTGTTGAGATGCCGCCATAATAAATGAAGCCCATAAAAAGAGGGTAAAATCTCAATATGAAAAAGTTGTTCATCCTAGAAATTTTTTTGAAGGTGACCTTGTCTTGGTATATGATCAAGACAAAGATGCTTTGGGGGTAGGAAAGTTTAAGTCTATGTGGTATGGTCCCTTTATAGTCAAGCAAGTTTTGAAAAAGGGAGCTTATGAATTAATTGACTTTGGTGGAAACAAGTTGGCAAAGCCCAGAAATGGGATCTACCTTAAGAAGTACTTTTCTTAGGTTTTGACTGAGCACTTACTTGTTGTATATATTGTATTTTGTACATATCTATCTATCGGTTTTAGTGATGTCAATATTTTTGATCTGCTTTGGCAGGTATCGCTGGATGATTCAATATATTTAGGATTCGCTGATGGTGTGAGTAGGCATACCCAGAACCTTGCTTCCATGGCTTGGGTGATTTATTATCCATTTGGCCAGTTGATAGTTTCGAGAGGAGTATGTATCGATCATGCGTCAAATAATATTTCCAAATATACTACCGTTATCAATTCGCTACCTGAAGCAGTATATCTTGATATTGATTTTTTAGTGGTTTATTTAGACTCATAATTGGTGGTATCCCAGCTAAATAACATTTATCGGGTACGATATGCCTATTTGTGTTGCCAATTTCTGAGAGTAAAATTTTGTCAAAGATCATTTGTTAATATCGAATTTGTTCACATTCCACGACCAAAAAATTCCTTAGCATATTATACTGCTAATCAAGCATTGGACTGGCATATAAATCATTCATCAAATTAAAAAACATAAAAAATAATCTTGTATCATCTTTATATATGATAATCATAAAATCGTATGTATATAGATAGAGTGTTTGTGTCGAAAACAATATACAAAAATCGGGACAAAATTCCCTACAAAATTTGGGCTTATGCCCATCATCATGTCTAATCATAAAAAGATCTAATCATCTATCTGTATAGCTTAGGATGAGTAGGTAGAAAATAAGAAACGACATTCGCCACATGCCGAAATAGTCGCACCCAGTCCTGTGGTACTCCTACCACGTTATGCTACATCTCCTCTGGTAATTCCTCTATGGCTATCATGGGTACATGGTGAGTTAGCTTCACCAAGTTCCTCTGAACTTCATGGAGAACTCTCTTAGTCTTATCTGTAGCCCCTTCAACATCTCTTCGACGACACCTATGTCGAGGAACTCCATCAGGTCTCACTGGCCTCACATCTGAAACATGATCAATATATTTTGTAAGTGTCTTGTCTCATAAAAAAGATTTTTAAGTTCATTTATATTAAAAATCCAAAAAAAATCTTAAGAAATTCAAAAAAATAAAAATAAAAAATTGTTACCTATGGCACACCATGCTGCATCTGGTGATAATACTAAATCGGAATCTCCCCAGAAATCCATTCCGACATAGGGGTAGTCGTCGACTATGATGACCTGTTGATCCCACCATGCGAAAAACTCATCATCAAAGGTTGTCTTGGGGACCTCACCACCCCTGGGCATTTCATCAGGTTAGCCCATTTGCCAATCTGTCGATCCCTTAGGCTACTGATGGTCGATAGTACCTTGGGTCAAAGCCTAGGTATTTTCTCAAATAAGAACGAGTGTAAGATTGTGTCGTATCGGAAATTATTTATCTGAACCTTTTGAATGGAAGTGAGTTGGTTCTTCATGTTGGTCAGTAGAGGTGTACACCAATCAAACACAGTAGTGAGGAAATCCACTGTTAGGCTCATGGATACATGTGAAGCCTAATGTAGAGAGATCGAACCATTTACCCTGGCTATGGTAAATAGTAGGATTTTCAATGTTAGACTCTGTACATGCTTGATTAGAATCTTACTTCCAATCTTTTCAGGATGACTAGGACAATATATGCAGACGTAGTCTTCCACGGTGAGACTACTTCTCGTCCTTCCAGTAGAATGCATTTCTCTAGCTGTTAAGAATAACCTGTGATGAAATATATGTCTTCTATCTCAATCCTCAGGGGCATCTGATCAATCATGAATGCATCATCTTCTGCACTCCAGTAATGAATCAACAACACAAGGAATCATGTATTCGCCTTCATGTTTGGCATTTTAAATAATTTTAGCAAGCCACAACATCTCAAAGCAGCTAAGGAATTTTTATCGTCCATTACTTGGTTATCAATGGCACCATTCTCCCTTTCACGCCAGGTGATCATCATCCTACCCAAAAATATGTTTTAAATCATTAGATTTATGTTTTAAATTTTTTACTCATGCACATGCGGGTTACCTTTTTACACAGTCATGTGTAGGGCCCTCGTATACACAGGTTACCTGTATTCAACTCGAATGTACATAGAGTTGAAATTTTTAGCATATTTTCCTACCGTCAAATTATGAAAAAAACATCTAAAAATTATCACAAATGATTAAAATCATGATAAAAGGGTTACCTAGAAGTTTTGGAAAGATTTGAATAGTTAGATTTGAGGGAGGAAGTTTGTTTGAGTTTGTCTCCACAAATCCTTGCTCAAAACACAAATGACAAAAATGTAAGTCCAAAAGTACTTATATAGGTTGAAAAATAAAAATTATTTTTTTAAAAGTTGATTTTTATCTTATGGAATTTTTTTCCTTTTAGCTTGGAGTGTCGGGAATGGGTTCTCCTTACAGGAAATTTTGGAGACTTCTTCAATAAATCAATTTGGTCCCATGACTGTAGACCCATCATGGCAGGTATCATTTTCTTACTGGAATATAGATTAGGGAATAACACTTCCCACTACATTTTGTATACTAGCCTCCACACTGCGATATGTTTGCCATATGGTTGACCCCATCGTGTCTTCGTTCAAAAACTCTTTTCACTCGCCGACTTTAGAATCATGACATGATGGTAGAGCCAACCTTTACATGGGCATCTTAGTTAGATCCTCGCTAACATTTGTTTCCCATGCTGCTATATTGAGTAGGCTCAAGATTCCTCTTTAGTCCCACCATGACTTGTGCATTGTAGACTCATTCTCATTCTTCTACACTACTTTCTGTCATTATACCCTAGAGGCTCATTTGTGTTGAGTTGTACTGTTGCATCGCATATTGACTATTTTCACCTTTTGGCCTTGAGCCAGCTTCACTTGGACTCATGTTTAAGCCACTTTTCGACCATGTCTTATGCAAAATCAACCTTCCAATCACTTAGCCTCTACGACTTGACACACCCTTTTACCCATGGGAACTAGTGATCATCAATGTTGTTCCAACTGTCCAGTCACATGTAGTACCCTATCCATTGAGCAGTTGTAGCTAGGATTTCCTTGAACCAAACCTACGACCCCTAATTAATTTCTTCCTCTTGCACATGTGAGGTCGAACCCTACAATTTCAAACCTGTACAAACCAATTTCATACCTATACAAACTAATCCAAAGAAGAAAGAGCGAGAAGAAGATGCTTGATTTGATCTCCAAATGAGGTTGATTTGTCTTTTATTTATAATCATCCAAGGGTTTATATGCACATATGGCTTTTCATGTTAAAAATACATTTTCCTTTAACCGAATTAAATTCTTCCAAGGGATAGGAGGGGTATTTCTTGATGAGGAAGGTTCTCCAAAGGAGAAAATTTGTCCTTGAGAGGACAAATTAACACATTTAAAATTGAGAAAGTATTTCTTCCTTACTTATTTTCCTTTCTTTTCTAATGATAACATACTTTTTAAAATTTAAAATTGTTCCAGGAGGCATTGACTAATAATTCAGTAAATTTCCCTTTGATAATTTTGAAAGGATTTTTCTTTTAGATCTTATCTTATACTATTTAACCTTAAATCACCACATTTATTCTCCCACTTGTATATTTTATGTCGCAAACATAATTCCTAAACTATATATACCTCTACATAATACCAAATGTAATACAGGATAATTCAAATTTAAAGAAATTCCACTATTATAAAACTTATAATCTTATTTCTTTGATCAAATCTCAATTGCATATTAATCCATGCCTATTCACATCCCTAAAATATCGCTTCATCAATTTTATCCTTCATTCATGCATATAAAATTTTATGTAGATAACAATAACATTTAAATGGTTAAATAACCCTGTATGTAGAATCTAAAGTATGTAAATTGAGCACGAGCATGCATACTTTATTTTGAACATTTTATCTTCCACGCATGGATATTAGTGAAACAATAACCTATGTAATAATATTTAAATTATGCATGCAAACTATAATATGTACATTTCAGTATGAACACACATCATTTCCTTCATTCCATTAACGCATACCATTAAAAGGTTCAGAGTCAACCAAAATATATGAACATAATTTTCTTCTAACTGCAATTATTTCTCAGGGAATATTTAGGAACAAATCATATTCCACCGAACCATGAACTATATGCAATAGTTCCCCCTGACCTAAGACCTTCTTGCATCAAGAATCGAAAACCTCTTTGGTTCCTATGTGGTTTATTTTATAGATTTTTTCCCAATAGATTTTTAGCATTTCCCTGGTTTAAGGTCTGTCATCCTTTTGCCTATCCCTTTTTTTTAGCTTCCTTTTTTTCAAAAAATATTTGTTTCTTTCCCTTTAAAGCACACCTTTCTCTCCCACTGCGCTTTATTCACCCCACTTGGAATATCTCACCAACTAAGTGATTAACCGCCAATAGATTTTCATAAGCTGGTAAGAAGTATTCTAAAAATCTAGTGGTATTTCCTAAATATTTCCAAACAATTTATTTGTTAACCCAAAAAATTAAAAGATAATTAGATCATCAAGTAAGACCAATTATGGCTTCCATAGCCATTCAATCTAATAATAGTTCAAAGTATAAAAATAGACAATGTTTAAAAATCAAGAAATAGAGATGTTACAACTACACAACAATCTCATGAGTGGATGAAAAGCACAACATTTGGGATGTGACATGGAGATACAAAATTTGAAATCCTATATTTCTGATTTGCAACAAAAATTACAGAGGCATACTCATGAGGGATTACCACTTCTGTCAATTGCAAATCAACACAAATCATGGGAAACAACTTGAAGATAAAGTAGAACAACTCACTAGTGAATTGGCCAAGTCGACATATCAACTGAAATTTACAAACGAAAATAATGAAAGGAAGGGAACTAAGCATGAAGATAAATATATAAAAAATGTGCAATTATTGATTAAAATAAGCCATGAAAAACCCAATTTGAGAGAAAATTATGAACAAAAAATTCGATAGCTTCAACGAAATTTAAAGGATCTATTTACTATAGTCCTAGAACAATCACATGTCTCCACAAAAGTAAAGATACACTCTTCTTCTCAAGAGAAGGGCTTGAAAAATCCTCCCAAGCATCATAAACTTTCAGACTAGAAATTTTTAGGTGGTGTATCTATGAAAACAAATTTCAAGATGTAAAATATATATCATTATATTTTCTGTTAATGTTAATTTTTGAATAAATATCTAGACTTTTTTGAGGAATTACTTTTATGTCTCCTTCATGGAGTTTTTATCTGGTTGTGTCTTCACTAGGATCCGTCACTCTTTTATTTTTTGACAATGTAATGGACTTTTATAATCCGATAGCTTACTAAACTAAGAAATTGGTGCTTTGGAATGTATTAAATTTCTACTTGAAAAAAAAAACTATGTATTCTTTACATAGTGGTACAAATTGACAATATTCTTAGTGCATCATATCGAAAAATTTTCCATAGGGTGCCTCAAAAGGAAATACAATGGTTGTTGGAGTTGGAGGTGTAATTTTTAACCAAAATGATAAAAAACATATTTTTTTATGCTTGGGGGAGTGGTATTACCTTAGCTCATCAGGAAGACATGTCAATTACCTAGAAAGGTTTCTCCATTCTTCCTGAGCATGGATTTAAGTGTGTTGTTGCGTTGGGAGACTCCAATCTTTTTTATCCAAAGTAAAATTAGCTTCTATTAATAATAAAATTGTGTAAAGTTTTCACGAGATACAAATTTAGTAGCACACAATTTTTTTTTGCATAAGAAGACTCTATATATCAACTTCACCATGAACATAATCCACACATCTGTATGTCACCAGGAAAAAATATTCTCTTAAGATTTACAAAATAGTAAAAGATTAAGGCATCGAGTCTCAAGAAATTATCAACTCCAACTCTAATATTCCAAAATATCAAGAAAAAGACATAATGTCTTTACTTAGTTTGTACATAAACAAGATACAATTTAATTGAGAAATATTTTCCAAGAAATGAAGCTCGGGCATGCATTTTAGTGAAGAAAGGAAATTTTCACTTGTTTGATAGAAATGCATGCCCAACTCTCATTACAAGGCCAAATTGAATGATTTGACTTCGAGAGTATTCTTTTACCAATAAAGAACATTAATGCAATTAAACATTTATAATTTTTCAAGTAGAAAAGAATTTTTCTTAGGATCAATGAAATATTTCAATATGTTTTATAATATAAATTTATAAACAAGCTTTCCATACGTTTAGCCTAATGGTTTTGATTTACATATAATTACATATACAATATATGTAATTATATTTTTAAACAATTGAATATTTAATGTATTGTTATTCAATAAGCTCTTCATCCTAGTTCAGTCCAATTATAATCAATAAGTTGACAACACTTCTAAACCGTTATAAACCAATAAATGTCCGCTAACCATGCTAACTCTTATCCAAGTAATCCTAATGTTTTATGCCAACAATTGATACCAAATATTAAAAACTTTAGGGATATTGCAATAGGTAATTTGTATCAACACAAATAATACTAAATCATTTCAATGATTAGGCCATACAAATCATCATTTTTTAAACATGGATTAAAAATAATTATGATAATCTGTTAGTCTTACTCATTAACATTATTTTCTACAACAATGTCATCGAATGTATCATTTTCAATTTTCATATGTTATTTCAAGTATTTAATATTATGATCATCCTCATCTTGAATTGCATCATCGAAATTTGATTGTAGATCATCTATATTCTTATTAGATTTATTTGGATGGTCATTTTCTATACCATCCATATTGTTGGCTTCTATAACATCATCTAACTATGGATTGTTGTTTTCTTATGCTTAAAAATAACCATCTTCAACATTATCATGGACATCAACTACTTCGATTTTCTCTAATTCCTCTCTCTAATTTTTTTGGCTATCATTGTTCTACTAAGCGTCCACTAAATGCATTGCCAAATACATACCTTAATCATGGATCTTAATGTATGAGAAATATCCATTTTGGGTACAAAATATCTTCATATAAAAATACCTAAACATGAATGAAATACATATATTATACCTATGTTATAACAATTTATTGTTTAGTAAACACACACACATATTCGTAAAAAACTATGAATTAATAGGTTAGTGAACACTATTATTTCTTGTTTGAGATTAAAAAAATACCAAATCACAATGAATTGGGAGAACATTGTTGGCATTATGATGTATGTGTTTTCCTTGATGGAAACTTACTTGTAGTAGAACAAATATATGGTAACTAGATGAATCCATTGGCCAATTTAGAGGTGATAGATTGATGGAATAGAATAATAGAATGATGGGTCCAAGGTTTACAAATCAACATCAAAATCTTGATAAAGGTGAATATTTGAAGATCTATATGTCTGTTCATCAAAGCTAGGTCGCATATACACGTAGTTACAAATAAGAAAAGTCATGTATGGAATCCTTACCATGATATTAAGAATACCAAGGGTCCTTACCATGGTATTAGCCCACAATATTGAGCGCAATAACTGTTACTTGATCTTGTCCAAGGTTACTGCCGACACTAGCGTGTTTTGACCCATGGTATTGGCTAAGGCTCTAACTATATAAGGAGGTGAAGATCAAAGTGCTAAGTGTGCATGTGAAAGGGATTTTGATGAATACTTCAATTTGAAGTATATTTTCAATGTAAGGGCCATAGTTAGAACATACATCTGAAATAATTATGCACCGATGAATACAATGATGGATCGAGATCACGAGACCTGAAATTAATTTCCAATGTATGACCTACTCATGGATTGACTAGATCTAAGTTTGGCGCATGTTTCTATCTATGAATATTATGATTTGGTTTTTTCTGAAGTTGTGAGGAGCTGCACAATTTTAGGTGAAAATTTGTAGAATTGTATGCAAGTTGGTCTCAGTGAAGTCACATATACAAGCAGGTTTGTTTCTTCAAAGTTTCATATATAAAGTAAGGGTTTTTGTTCATTTTTGTATATCTGTATGCAGGTTTGTCTCGTTGAAGTCACGTATACACGTGAGTTCGTTTCTTCGAAGTCACGTTTATGAAGGAAGGGTTTATGTTCATAAATGAGTGATCAACCTAATCAGTGCTATTGTTTCTCTGTTGTCTCTCACTGATGTCCTCATGTTGATATGGGTTGAGTGATAATGTATGAAGTAGAACTTATTGAAGGATGAAGTTGAATTTGGTTACATATTGGCTGGTTGAAATTATTATTGATGTTACTAGCTATATGAGGGTTCTGTAAGCTAACAAAATATTTCATAATACCTATGGTCAACTTTGTGTCTAATTCAGAATTACAATTTTTCTTTATATTGAGATCTATATGCAGGTTGCTCTACAGAAAAGTGTGTATACATGTGGGTTGCCTTAAGTGAAATAGTGTATGCATGTTTGCATATGAATGATCAGGGTTGCAGTTGTTTCTGTGTATTGATGAAGTATTATGAGTTGAATTCTATGTTCTGGTTATAGTGATCTTACTGTTATGTTTGAATTAAGTTGGTGTTTTCTTCAGTTGATATACAAGTTGAGATGTATTAAAGCAGGTGGATCTAGTGTGAAATTTTATGAAACTTGTTCCACAAATGTTGTTGAGGGTTGGAACCTTCAGTGAGGAAGTCAAAGCTTCATGTCAGTAGTACATGATAATCAGATCAAGGGGTTGGAGCTCCCTTCTCATAGGAGCTGGAGATCAAGTGAAGGTTGTAGCCTTAATTAGGTGGGCACATGCGTACTCGTAGGAGTCTGCACCAATAAAATAATGTAAGAAGTTTTTGATATTAGTAAGTTTGAAGACTGAGACAACAACATTGGTGGTTTTCTATCACATTTGGTTTCCACCTTAAATCCCGGTGTTCATGTGTGTTGCTTATGTTTGACACTTTATTTTTTTCTTACTGCAAATTTTTACTGCTTATCAAATGCATGATAAATCTCTTACATTCTGGTTTAATTTTAATAGATAAAGAATTAGTTGTTTTAGCACACACTAGTTTCTTTTACAACAGTCGAGTAGATACGTGAGTTGGGTTCAATAAAGTCGTGTATACATTTTAGAAAATAAAATTAATATCGTGATTTTTTAAAATATTGATTCACCCTGCCCCTCTCAGTATTTTTCCCAACACATAAGGATCCTTATCCTCTGGTAGGAACCTTGAGGAATCTATAGAAAAAAATCCACAACGGTTATCCTGTATCTATGTCCTCTAAAATTCTTCATACCATCTATAGTTAAAAATATAACATTTAAGACAGTGGTAATCCTACTCAATAATTTCTTGGATTTTCCCAACATATTGTATGTTCCCTTCAATAATATTCTTATATTTTGATCTTGATCGATTAGATTTCTTGAAATCAACTATGATTTGACAATCAAATGATTTTCCCTTTACATCTACAATTTCTACGCGATACTGTCGACCATATGCCCATATTGCAAGATAGTTCCTCACATGTGATAGACCATTTATTTAAGTGAAAACAAATATAATGGAAAATGTTAAAATAGTTAATCATTTCAAAACAATAAGGAAAGAACATTTTATAAAATTCCAATTGTAACTTTCCTTCACATCCTCTACACATGTTGATTTCATCTTCTTTTATGTTTGAATCTATACTTTCATCTTCTATTTTATTTTGAATTAGTTCAGTAACCCATTGTAGTGTGGAATAATTGACCCATTCCCCAAAAAATCAGGGGGAAGTAGAGTATTCCATGGGTTCGATCTCTTAAATTGTCTCCTTTCTTCTAACACTTCTCTCTTTTTTCATATAAAAGAGATCGATTTTTTCATAAAGTCCACGTGGTACACTTTTGTATAAACCTATTACATGTCAACATGTTTATTTCAAACTCCAAATGTCATATTGTTAATTTGGCAAATAATTTACAGGTAAATTAATGATTGCAAGGAATACTACGACAATAATGAATCTACTTACTAATTTCTACTTGAAGAAAATTATATTTTGGTTTTTCTCCATGAATAATATATAATGCTCATTCTTCATCCTGAAAGAATTGCCCATATTCAAAATCCTTACCAAGGAATTCACATAGGAACAAAAATGCTCAATTCAATACATGCCCTTCAACCATGCAACCCTCTGGATGTTCCTTTCGTCAGAGATATATTTTTAGAGTTTTAATATACCCCTCAGAGAAAAAGCATCCACCTCATTAATACACCACCCACAAATGCAATGTTATTGGCTAGGTGTATAAGTAAATGGAATTGTAGGTCCATGAGACTTGTAGGAAGATCCTTCTTAAATACACAAATAATTTCTGAAATTTACTTCTTCCATTTGGGAACTTCACATTCATGGATCTCCTTGGATGTTACCCACCTAATATAAGAAAAGAGAATTAGTATAAACCTTCAGTCAAAAATAAAAAATAAATATTACTAATAACTCTATGTCTCTATCACATCAATATTTCATATCATATACCTTGCAAATGATGATGTAACCACCCCTGCCACATTTACCCAATTTCACCATCTTTCCAAGGTAAATCTGAGATCAAGAGTTAATATGACATGACTCGGCCTCCTTGGGTCTAGTTAAGGAAGTGTAACCTACAATTGACCACTGAATGACAACTCAACTCATCCCTTAGGGATACAAGACACTCAGAGACCAAAGAACCACCCAATCTAGATATACCCTAAGATGGAGCTCTTTCCACACATTGTAACCACCAACTACATGAATGACAAGGCATCCATGCAGTTATAGGCCTCTAACTACATGGATAGGTCTACCTGGGTACAATTGTGACCCAACTTGTCCAATTCAAAGGATGTAGTCCCGAGATCTGAGCCTAAATTCCAATTTAGCCTCCAAAACTCCACCTAGAACTTCCTATAGCTTCTAAGAATCATTAACGACATGACAACAAGACTAAAGATACAAATTTGAAGGCACAAATTGACCTGAACTTCCTAGAACATAATAAAAATTTCGTCAAAAACATGAAAAACATGTAAGCTAGAGATCATGAATGCATATTTTATCTTAAAAGTTTGAGATTCATTTGAGAATTACCAAGAAGGCCTAATCCCCTCTCCACATAGCTACAACAACAATTATTAAACCATACATTCATCAAGTAATCAATAGCTAAACAATTTATGACAACAGCCATAGAAGATACACATGATATGAACAATATATAACATGAAAATAACCATCATATGAACCATGGGAACCTAGACATAATGTCTCCAACCCATTGCCAATAGATATATATGAATCCTAATAGAAGAATATATCTTATTAAAGTATGAATATATGAACCAAGTTAAGGAATTCCATGTACCACCCGACATAGATTGGGTTGCACCAAATCTCTCTTTCATCTAATCATCCCTGTGCCATATTCCAAGAGTCAATGTGGGATCTCATGGAATAAACTGATACAAACCAAGCCAGGGCTTCCAGAGGCCAAACCACCTCAAAATTCAGCCACAGATTCCTCCTCATGGTAATACATCACTAATACCAACCAGATCGGTCTCTACCGAAGCTTTCTAGGGCTCTAGGAACTAGTAACTCAATCCATAGCCTTTTAGGGCTCTAAAGTGTTTGTCCAACCCATCTCCAAGGACTAGTGGCTCAACCTACCAAGTGATCTAGAGCGTTAGTCGCAACGGAGGCTCCATGACTTGTAACTCAACCCAAGGTTCTCCAGTTCTTTGACAACATTTGTTCCAGCCCACAACCATAAGGAATTATGAGCACCAACTAGAAAACAATCAAGTGGAAACCCACAACACCATGGTTATCCAATAAATGGCAAGGAAAGCCTAAAAATCACTATCAACCGAGGAAATCCTCCATGCTAATGATAACTAATAACCAAATAATCACATGTATATACCATGCATCAATAAATCAACAAGGATATCATACATGCGATATCTTACCTGCAAAGAAATCTGACTGTAGCTCTTGATCTTGATGTCCCCATGTTCTTTCCTTCTTTCCCTTTCCTTATTTCTTCAAATCCAATGTATGTCAAACTACTCCAAGAATTCTCCAAGAATACTTTAAGTGTGAAATATTATGAGAGAGTGAGAGAATAAAAGAGATCTCCAAGATAAAACTAACAAAATGTTGTGAATTGATCCTCATAAGCCTTTTTATTATTGAGGCCTCTATTTTCTTCATTTTCATTCATTTTTCCTTCAATTTCCCTCTCATTCAAATATGTGACCTTTCATCTCCCTTTTCTACTATTTTTCTTTATTTCATAAATAAAATTCCAACAAATTCCCTTCTTCCTTTGTCAATTTCCATAGCCATAAATAAATCACCAGTGATACCCATCACTATGTTTTTTCCAACATTCGTCCTGGAATATGTGTCCCATGACCTTAGTCTTATTTTTATTTACATAGAAAATAAACCAGAGGCTGTTACAAACCCCTACCCCTAGGGGGAATGCCATCCTCGGTGTTCAATGACACTAACAAAGTAGAAAAACACATGTTGCCCATGGAGCTTTATAACACAACTCAATTCAACATTCACATCATATCATACCATGACCATCATACCATGAACACCATAACAGTTATTGGAGCTTTATAACTCACCTTGATGGAGTATTTACAACATACATAGGCATATATATAGACATAAACAAAACACAACATCAAAATATATATCAAGGCACATTCACTCAAGCAACAAAAAAAGGATACATAGCCCACATATGATCAGCCATATCCCATATAGCTTTACCAGGCCCAAAGTTCTTTTGTTGTGCTTTAAGTTGCTCGATTACTTGATTTTTGAGCATGAGAATATTTTTTCTACAAAATGCACTAAGTTTCTGAATGGAATTATCCTTCTGGGTCCACCTATAATACAAACCAATCAATCATATGATCAACATACTCAACATACTTATTATGAAAGAAAAATTGGAAAACATCATGGATTTTCATTTTCATAAGGAGTGGAAGTCGGTAGGTCACTGGTACAATCCTCTCAAGGATCTCAAAAAGCACCGTATACCTAGTTGCCAATTAGGCACATGATCCAATCCTCAAGGAGGTCTTCTTAGGTTTGATTCACAAGTACACATGTTCCCCTACCTGAAACTCCTTAAATACACTATGTTGATCTACATAACTCTTATATCTATCCTAAACTACCTTTATATTCTTCTTTATAACCTGTATTTCTTGTTCCATATTCCAACATGTCTAGTCCAATCAATAACCTATTCATTGGATTAATCCAACTAATGTGAGTACTACAACTACACCCATAAAGTGCCTCAAATAGACTCATATTCAAAGATTCATGATACCCATTATTGTATGCTAATTATACCATTGGAAGATACTCTTCCCACTTCTATTGTTGATGCATGACATCCATCCTAAACATGTCCTCAACAATATTGGTCGCCCTCTCCCTTTGTCCATATGTCTACAAATGAAAAGTTGTATTGAAGGCTAACTCTATCCTAAAAGATGCAAACAACTCCTTCCAAAACTTGGAAGTGGACTTGGCATCTATGTCTAGCACAATCTTCCTAGGAATACCATGTAACTTCACTACCACCTTGATGAAGACCTGAGCTACCTCACTAGCTGAAATCGTAGACTTCACTTGAATGAGTGAGAGACCTTTGTCAACCTATCAAACAAAACCATAATAGAATCACGTTGTCTATATTTCCTTGACAAACCTATAATGATGTTCATGGAAATTACCTCTCATTTTCACTCTAGAACCAGAATCGGCTGCGAAAAACCACATGGATTCCTACACTCTTCTTTTACCTACTGAGAATAAAAACATCTCGTAACATACTCAACCACTTATTTCTTTAACTATGGTCAATGGTAGAATTTATTAACTTCTCTCAATGTCTTATGATATCCTAGGTGACCTGAATATGGATTAACATGAAATTCCCTCAAGCTAAGCTTCTTGAGCTCGTTATTTTTTGGAACATAGATCCTGTCCATAAGTCTCACCAATACATCTACCATGAGATGATAATTCACATCCTATTCACTTGTACCCTACTTTTATAACCCGTACTTAAGCTGCTAGTACCTAGCATTGTGTTGCCCTCCTTGTAAGATCTGCTCTTTTATATGTTTCCCACATGAACTCATAGCTGTAATGTGATTTACCGGCACTCTTCTGCTAAGAGCATATGTAACCCTATTCTCTCTACTCTTAATGTACTTGATATCAAAGTAGAACTCACTGAGCATAGGAAACAACCTATCTTGTGTGGAAATTAGATTAGGTTGCTAAAAAAAATACCTCATCCCACTATGATCACTCATCAAGATGAACCTCCTGCCAAGAAGATAACGTCTCCACATCTTCAATGCATGAATAACCATTGCCAACTGAAGATCATGCATCACATAGTTCTTCTCATGCTCATTCAATTTCCTTAACTCATAGCATACTACCTATCCTTCATACACCAAGACACCACCAAGTCCTATCTTGCAAGAATTTTTACACACCACAAACTCTTTATTTGGATTTGTGATCTTTAGAACTAAATTCTTCATAAGAAAATACTTCAATTGCTCAAAACTAGCTGCAAATTCCTTTGTCCATTAAAACTTCTTCCCTTTTCACTACAAGGATGTAATGAGATAAGAAATACATGAGAAGTTCATAATGAACTATCTATAATAAACTGTCAGTCCCATGCATGATCTAACCTCATCCACATTCTTAGGAGTTTTCCACCCCATGATAGATTTGATACTTTACGAGTCCATTATTCTACCTTCCTTGGAAACCACATGCCCCGTGTAATGAACGTCTATCTAATAGAATCTGCATTTACTAATCTTGGCATATAGTTGATTCCCTCTTAGCAATATCAACGTTGCGGCTAGATATTTTTCATGCTCTTCCTCATTCTTAGAATATATCAATATGTCATCAATGAATACCATCACAAACTTGTCTAGATAAGGACGCAACAGACCATTCATCAAATAAATTAAAGTAGTTGGAGCATTAATCAAACCAAAAGGAACCAAAAAAATGTTATAATGCCCATACCTAGTGTGGCACAAATTCTTGTAGATGTCCTCTTCTTTGATGCGTACGTGATGATATCCTAATATCAAGTCAATATTTGAGAACACTTATACTCACTTAGAATGATCCAAAAAGTCATCAATCCACGACAAGGGGTACACATTATTAATCATCACCTTGTTCAAATTCCTGTACTCAATACGCAACCTAAGAGTACCATCCTTCTTCTTCAACAATAATAATGGTACACCCCCACACAACACACATGGCCTTTTTGTATCCCTCATCAAGCATTTACATCAACTGAAAATTAAATTCCAATAACTCTAGAATGCTCATCTTGTAATGTTCATTCGACGCTAGTGTTTCTCCTGGCATCAACTTAATAGAAAAATACACTTCACTATGAGGCAGTAACTTTGAGATATTTACTGGAAATACATCATGAAACTGCTGCAAAACTAGATAAATCTTCAAGACTTCCACATCATCAACATCCTTACCTTTATCATTAGAAATATGAACTAAAAACAATACACAACGTTTCTTGCTACTATGCTTCGCCTGGATATCTATAACTATTCTCACCGATGTAGGCTTCTTCTCACCCTGTAAGATTCTCTTCTCTGCCTCATCATCTAAGCACTCAATAGCCTTATCGTAGCAAGCTACCTTAGTTATGAATGTAAAACCAATCCATACCCAATAGCATATTGTATCATCCCAACACAACCACATTTAGATTTGTTGATTTAGGCATACTTTTGAACTCAAATGCACAAGGTCTTACCCAATGATGAACTATTTTCTTAGTACTTGTAGCCAACTGCACCAACCAAGACACTACATGCACTTATTTATTCAATAAACACTTATCCACTAAGTCATGAGTGATATAAGTATAGTTAGATCTAGGGTCAATCAAAATAGAAACAACTTCATCACAAAGCTTACCTTCCATCTCGATAATAGATGGTTGATGATCAACCTATCTATTATCCAAAGTTGCGTAAATACAAGGAATACTTTGTCCAACATCCCCAACTATCTATTCCTCCTAAGCACTATAAATATTTGGTATGCCACCCTCATTCTATGAAAATAACTCTCCTATGATGATCCTTGCCACAATTCCAACACTGGAAAGGCTTCCTGCCATCACCCTTGTTCCACTCCTCAGATTGAAATCCCTATCCTCTATCAACTACATTGAATTTTTATTATGGTGTTGCATTCTCCTTGTCATATGTATCATGAGGTTTTACTCTCTATTAGACCACTTTCCTTTATTCTTCTCATTACCTTCCCAATCTTTGTTAGACTTAGTCTTGTGCTCTGATTTATCATAATAGTGCTTCAAATTTCTGATGGCTTCCTCTAGTAATCTAGGCTCATCAAACTGAATCCTGTCTTCGAATGACACCTAAATCCCAATCACAAATCTTTGAATATTGGATTTATCCTCATTAAGATAAGGAACATATATATATATATATATATATATATATATATATATATATATATATATATATATATATATATATATATATATATATATATATATATATAGAATTTTCTAGTGGATTCCTCATCAGTCATAGACCCAACCTTCAACTCATAGAAATCCTTTTCCTTTTCGCCATAGTATCTTTCAAATAGATACTTGTTCCTGAAAATTATCTTGAACTCACTTCAAGTCATATCCTCTTCTTGAATGCCTTAGACATTCTTAACATATTTCCACCAATTGTCTACTTTTCCTTTAAGACTGAAAGTATCCATTGTGGCTTTATAGTTTTCTGAATAATCATGCAATCTAAAAAAAAATATTCATCCCAAGCAACTAAGCTTATGCATCTTATAAATTGTTCATTTCTCCATCAAATGTAGGGGGGAATTTATTTCTTGAACTCTTCCAACAAGTACTTCTTCCCACTCCTCCTAAGCAGATGGCGACGGTGATGATGATGTTGTGTCTCTAAACCAAAACTAGAATAGAACCCATTGGCATTACCCCTCCTGTCATGGGTATCCAAGAACCTACCACATCTGACTGCATCATCCTTGTGAAACCTTTATCCTAATTGAGTCCTATTGACATATGATCCACTACTCCTTTCCTCATGTCCATGACTAATTCTAAGTGGTCCCTATCTCTACAAATCTTATAGACTCTGAGGGATGACTGCTTCCACTTTCTTCTCCTATTCCTTGTTAAGTTTTTCATATGAATAAATGATCATGTCTTTATCTACCATACAACTTTCAATCTCTGATTTCTTCTCATTGTATTTTCTGTGTCAGGGGAGTATTCATCACCATGTTTTTTTATATGATCCATAGGCAAAATCATGTGAATTGTAGTCTACCATTTTCTAGTCTTCTTGATCTTCCACTTCCTACAAACATACCATGTTATATAAACCAAATATAAACATAATCATCATACCTCAATGAAGTTCAAGGGATGCTATCTCATTTGCAAAATCAATGCAGATTATCATGATAGATGTATATACATAATCATATCAATATATTGACATTATGCATGATAACACCAACTGTCTACAATGAGCTCATGCACAACGACCATTACCATGGCAATGCATGCATAACTACCACATAAACAATGGCATGCATGCATGAAAGCACATTCGACCCATCCACTCCAAGTGTTGAACATGGGAGCTCTAATACCAGTCTATAAACACCCTTCTTATTGGCATTATGACGAACTGCTTGTCCTTGAAGGAAACCTACTTGATAAATATGTCAACATGACTGTAGCAGAATGAGTATACATGCCAATACATATGTGAAAAACAAATTCAAAAAATGAATATGAGTTCAGAGACAGATGAAGGATAAAGGTGATATTTTAAGAAGTATATGTGGGTCCTGTAAACAATAGCTGTGTATATATATAGGTATGGTGGAGAAAATTATCGTACAATTTATGTACCATCGTATTCTCAATACCAAGAGTCTTTATCATGGTATTAGCCCATAGTAATGAGCACAAAAATTGATATTTCATCTCGTCAAATAATATAATTGGTATCACTACAAAATTGGACTAAGCTATATAAGGAGATGGAGATCAATGTGCTATGTGGGCATGTATTGGGTTATTGATAATTGGTTTGATATGAAACAATTGTGCACGAGAGAAGATGATAATGGATCATATCTATTAGATTTGAAATGAATATACATTGAATAATCTACTTATTTTTTAATTGATATGTGATGATGATTTTATGATGTGTATTTGTTATGGTGTGTGCTAAGATTTGGCTTTGATGGGTGTTCTGGTGTGGAGTAGAGTTTTTTAACTCACAGTAATCATAGATCTATGTGCAAGTTTGCTTCAAAAAGGTTGTGTACATAACCAAATATTCTTCCGGGTAGTCGTGTATATATTCTATTGTATGGAAAGATTTGTACATGGGTGTCAAATATGAAAGTAACGTACACACATAGAAATAATTTATTAGGGCCACATAGATTTGCTATGGTTTTGTACTATGAGATGATGATAATAATTGATTCATTTTGTTACGTTTGATTTTCCCTATCGATGAAGTCTTGCATGATAATATTTGTTTAACAATGTTGGCTAGGTTGAAATAATGAATAGTAATGATGCTTCTATGTGATGATCCATATGTGGTTCAATGATATGTGATGAGGTTAGTATGAGTTTCAGTGTTTTTTTTAGTAGTGAAATAAATGTCTTGAGAATTGTACATAGGTACATCCGAAGGAAAGCACACATAAACACGGGTATGAATATGAAAAATGGCATATATATTCTGACATGTGATTAATCAGGGTTTGCATGAGAATATCTAGTGTCTGTGATGAACATTATGT